>BSYO01000018.1:11083908-12283908 GCA_033239525.1 Nepenthes gracilis | reverse complement strand
GAAATCTAGAGTATACCGGGCCTTCAATCATCAATGCTTGTGTGCCCTCATTGTGGCAAATCTCTTAAAGGAAGACCCTACTATATAGTTTTGGGAGCCTACTTCAATTGCGGCCAACCCGATCACATGATCAATGATTGTCTTCATCCCTTAAGGCAAATAGTGAGGAAGTTAAGTGCTTCGAGAAGAACATTTGTGGCGATGGACCAAGATGTAGATGCGTCACCTATGATGGTGGAAGGTAAACTTACAATTTTTAAAATTTTACTTTTGTGCTTTTGGATTCAAGGTTAATACACTCATTCGTGTCACCTAAATTTGTTCAATATTTGATGTTACCTCGAGGATCATGGATTTCGCATTAGTAGTATCTACATCTAGGGAATTGTCTTTGGTTATGGATATTGTGTATCCGAGATATGTTGTTTGGGTCAATGGGTTATTGTTGGTGGTAGATTTTATCTTATTAGATATGCATGATTTTAATATAATTTTAGGTATAAATTAATTAGTTAATTATCATATTAGTGTTGATTATTTTTATAAGATGGTGTATTTTATAATTTTAGGATGTCAACCTTTTTTATAATCCCCTAAAATAATTTTAGCATTGCATGCTTGTCATTTGATGAAAAATAGATGTCAAGCTTATTTGGTTTATATTAGTCAGATTGAGAGTCATAATATTTCGATAAAGGATATACCGATGATATGTGAATTCAAAGATATTTTTCAGAAGATTTACAAGGACTACTGCTAAACCGAAAAATCAAGTTTGAAATTGAGACCGTGCTTGGAGAGGCACCTATATTAAAGGCCCCTTATAGAATGGAACCATCAGAGCTCAAAGAATTAAAGTAATAATTGTAAGAGCTATTAGAGAAGGGTTTTATTTGGTGAAGTGTGTCCCCATGGGATGTTTTGGTGTTATTTATGAAAAATAGATGGGTCTATGCAGCCGTGTATAGATTATCGGAAGTTGAATAAGGTTGTTATCAAGAATAAAGACTCATTACCAAAGATTGATGATTAATTTGATCAATTGTAAGAGGCCTAAGTATTCTCAAATATTGATCTTCATTTAGATTATCACCAATTGAGGATTAAAAAAGAAAATGTGATGAAGACTACTTTTGAATGAAGTATGAGCATTATGAATTTTTTATTATGTCTTTTGAGTTAACTGATACCCTTGTAGCATTTTCGAACTTGATAAATTTATGGTGGTGTTTATTAATGACATTTTAATATATTCGAGAAGTTACGATGAACACGAGGAGTATTTGAGGATTGTACTCCAAACGCTTTGAGAAAGGAATTTATATGTCAAATTGAAAATGTGTAAATTTTGGCTTGAAAAAATTATATTTTTGGGTCATGTAATTTCTAAATGAGATATTTTGATTGATCTCCAGAAAGTTAAAATTGTGATCAATTAGAGTTGACCGATAATGATGATTGAAATTAGGAGTTTTTTGGGAATGGCATGTTATTATTGAAGATTTGTGGAGAATTTTTTTAGAATTGCTACACTATTAACTCAATTGACGTGGAAAAAAGTCAAGTTTAATTGGATGGAGAATTGTGAGAAAAGCTTCTAAGAATTGAAGGATCATCTCACAACCGCCTCGATTTTGACGATTATAGAAGGATTCGAAGGATTTATGGTCTATTACAATATATCTAAGACTAGACTAGGGTGTATTTTAATGCAGTATGGAAAAATAATTGCCTATAAATTGAGAAAATTAATGATGCATGAAAGGAATTATCCAATGAATTATCTGGAATTGACAACAATAATCTTTGCACTGAAAATTTAAAGACATTATTTATATGAAGAGAAAGTATTGATGTATTTAGACCATAAAAGTCTCAAATATTTATTTTTTAAAAAATAATTGAATATGAGACAAAAGAAATAGATGAATTTTTTGAAAAATTATGATTTTAATATTCAATATCAATCGAAAAATGCTAACATTGTGGTGAATACTTTAAGTCGTCAAATGACAAGTTTTGTGATACATTTGAGGATCAAAGAGATGGAGATATTTAAGTGTATGAAGCAATGTGATATTAAAAGGCACTCCCAAGAAACTTGGATAATATTATCTTATTTTCAAATGTAACCAAAAATTTTAGATAAAATCAAAGGAGCTCAAATTGTGGATTCTTTTTCGGTCAACATTGCTGAAGATTTGAATAAGAATTCTAGAGCTTATTTCGGTGTAAGGGCGGATAGAGTCTTGAGATTTTGAGACTGAATATGTGTACCAAATATTAGAAAATTAAAAAAAAATTATAAGTAAAGCTTACCGATCGAAGTAAACAATCCACATTGAGATTAACAAGATGTATCAAAATTTGAAGAAATTATTTTCATGGTACAATATGAAAACAAAAATAGTGGCCTATGTGGGAAGATATTAAATATGTCAATAATTAAATGCTGAGCATAAGAAGCCACCCGGCCTATTGCAGCTTATTCCAACTTCCAGTTGGAAATGGGAAGAAATAACGTTAAATTTTGTGATAGGATTGCCAATGGTGATGAGGAATCATGATGCCATTTGAATGATTGTAAATCGGCACATTTTATTGTCATTTGAATGACATTCTCTAGAGATCAATTGGAAAGGTTATACCTTAATGAGGTGGTCAGATTACATGGTGTGCTAGTTTTAATTGTATATGATCGAGATCCGAGGTTTCTCTTAAAATTTTAAAAAAGTTTCTTTTAAAAATTGTGGAGTAATCTGAAATTTGGTACAACTTATCATTCTCAAATAGATGGACAATCGAAACGTACAATTTAGATCTTGGAAGATATGTTAAGGGCTTTGATTTTAAAAATGAAGGGTAATTGGTATAATTATTTATCTTTGGCCGAATGTTTATATAACAATACTTACCAAACAAGTATTTGTATGACCTCATTCGAGCCTTTGTGTGAAAAAAAATGTCATTCCCCAATCCATTGGGAGAAGACCGGTGATAGGAGACTTTTAAGGCTGAAGGTAATTCAAGAAGCATCCGATAAAATCCTATTGATTCATGATCGGTTGAAAGTTGTTCAAAGTCGGCAAAAAAACTATATTGATCAGAGAAGATCGGAGCTGAGCTTTGAAAATTGGAGACTATGTATTTTTGAAGACATCTCCATTGAAGGAAATCTTGAGGTTTGAGATTAAAGAAAAATTAAAGTCGAGATTTATTAAACCGTTCGAGATTTTAATAAAAACTGGTGAAATAGCCTACATATTGGCTCTGCCTCCAAATTCGGGAGATGTTTATAACGTGTTTCATGTATCAATACTCCGAAAATATGTGTACAATTCGACACACATTATTGAGTATGAATTGTTGAGAATAAACAAAGACTTGATTTACATCAAGGAACCGGTTCAGATTTTGGGTGAAAGAGGTCAAGTATCTTGGACAAAAATAATTCTGTTGGTCAAAATCTTATAGAAGAATCATTCCTATGAAGAGGCCACGTGGAAAGAGAAGATGAGATTTGAGAGAAATACCCACATTTATTTTTTCATTGAGGTATATAAAATTTTAAGAACAATTTTTTTAAGAATGAGAGAAATTTATGGCCTGAATTTTTAATTTTATCATAATAGTGATTTATTAAATTAATATAATTAAAATTGAGATCAAAAGATTAAAAAAATTAAGTTAATAGTTAAAATTAGATCATATTACATTGAGCTGATAGATAATCGACCGATGCCCGACCAACACCCATGCATGTGATGGATAGAGTAACCATGCCCGAATGATTCTTGATCGACGCCTGAGTGTATAATCCGGTGTGTTTGAGCATGAGACACGCCCGATGGACACTAAAGCGTGCTGAGGCAATCCATGCTCAAAGCACTCCCGAGGTGCCACTTGTGCGTTGTAGTGCTAAGCATGCCTAACGTGTGCCCGTCTAACACTCGAGCACCACTTCAGTATAAATATGAGAGTAGGCTAATTTTCTGTTATTTTGTTAGCAAAATTTGAGAGAAGATAGAGAATGAGAAGAGGAGAATAGAGAGAATGAGAGAGAGGCAGCAAAGAAGGCCAAACCAAGTGAATCAAAGCTAAAATTTTGATAAATTTGAGTCAATGTAAATGCATTTCAAGCCTTTCTTCTCTTGTTGTTGTTTTTAATTCAATTCTCTAAGTATTTTTTATTTTAAATATTTATACATGACATAATTTTAAAATTAAGATTTTATTATTTAACATGCATGTAAAATTTTTTTCATTTTGTTAAATAAATGTATAAAATTTATGTCTAAACTTATATATATAGTATCACTTAGCTGATTTTTGTAATTACTCTGTATACATGTGTTGAATTTATTATTTAATAACTTTATATTTGATGAATTTTATACATCTTACTGTTGTATATTCTGAATTTTTAATATATGTTTGTATGTTCAAATTTTCAGTAAATTTGTCTCTACATGTATGCTATTTGAATCAAAATTATTAAGACATTTTTAAATTGCTAATTTCTCTATTTTTTGCTAAATTTTGTTGTACTACCATACTAATTTAGCATTTTATATTTTAAAATTTATCATTACTAAATTTTTATAGAAAGTATAAATGTTACATATTAAGAATTTATAGAATTTGAAAAAAAACTCTATATTTATGTTAAAAACTAAGGATATTTTCTCCAAAATAAAAAAATTAAAAAATATAAAGAAATGTGTAGCGTTTTATAAGTATATATATTGGATCATGATTATAACTCAACAAATAGTATATTATAATATACCTTATATATATAGTGGTAATTAAGGTTTAAACCCATCATCTGTTAGTAAAAGTAGCGTTCAACTTTGTCTATAATGTTATATGTATAACAGCCTACCTACGGGTTTTGAATAATAGCATTTGATTGTATAGAAATAAATATAATTTGGATTTCGATTATCCACTCATTTAATCTGTGAGACTCTACTGACCATTGATTCCTAAAAAAATCATATTTCGGTAAGATTTGATAACATTAATTGAATAAGAAAATGATAAATAAATTTTAAAAAGTTAAGAAAATGTATTACACATAACACTTTGAAATCTGATACATTATTTCTTCCGATATATTTTTAGTACAAGTTATATGTTTAAATTATGAAATTATATATCTTACTAAATGTTTAACTACTTCTTATTTTTATTTTACTAACCCTTTAGATGAGAAATTCAAATACTTGTAGGGCAATCAAGACTGAAGGATGAACTATGTAAAAGAATTAGAATTCAAATTATAAGATATTTATATTGTATTTCAGTTTTTGAATAATAATTAAGATATTTATTATTTGAACAATGTTTATATATATATATATATATATATGAGATATCATGAGTTCACGGATGTAATTATGTTTAATATAGTTTGTGACTTCTAATTGTCAATTCATCCAACTATTGGATTATTATTTGTCAAAGATGGTTTATGGTTTTTATTTCAACAGATTGTATGCTCTGATTTCGTTTTAGATAAGTATGATTTTTTCCATAAGGTTTGATATCATTGTTAAATCGGTATTAGAGTCACATGAGATATGGTATATTTTGGATCTTATATATGGTTTATATCATTTTATTTTGGCCGGTCAGTATATCGATATAAAATTCACATCCAATATTAATGGCTAATTGGTTAATTACTAAATGGATAATTATTAATAATGGGATCGAGATTTGGGATGTAATAGTAAGTCTGGGATGGGTGATTACATTTGCCACCTTATTTCATGTAATTAAATGATAGAATTGGTGTGATCATCACCTAGCAGTCCACAGTGCTGATAGCCTAGCCTATAAGCTAAGCTACTATTTGTAATAATCCAAGAATATTGGCCATTTGCGCTTGGCTACTGTCAAAAGTTTCAAAACAATCTTAGAGTTCACATCGAGTTGCTTTAACATCCCACAAAACAAGAAGTCTTAGAAGTTCTTCTATGCTACTTCTCCTAACATTCTCATCCATTATCGACTCAGCTATCTTATATCCAAAAATATATCATAAATTTCATGATCTAAAATAATCAACGATAACTTAAGTCCTCAATCATTTAGTGAATACTAATATTTTTTAAATATTTTTTATTTATCCCTATGGTAATCAATTTTTTGTTTCAACTTAAATTGCGTGTGTATGTTTCGTTAGTATTCTATAGATGAATAAAGGAATGTATGCAAAAACTCTAAGGTATCTTAACGAATGGGAGTTCCAAGACATTATAATAGTTTATATTTTTTTGATACATATTCAAATTTAGAGGTTGATTTTATTGATCTTGAGGATCGACACTTATAGCCTAATAACCATTACAGAGAGTGGTATTTGAGATATCATAATGGAGGCATCACAGGTGTTATGAGCATACTATGAGTACAAGTTTCGGGAGAACTCTAGGGACAGTAAGGATACTATGAATATTAGAGAACTCGTAAAACCCACCTAGCCATTGGAGGTATAAATAAGCGACCTTTGATTCGCTACAATAAAATAAGGTCCATAAAAATTCTTACTATCGCGTATAATGGTGACCTTATATTAAAATGATATTCAGATTCAGTAAAACTTCTATGATATTTCTGATATCTAGTTGTTCTTATAGCTCTTAAATCATAGTTACAAGATACTATTGACTTTCAGAAAATGGTTGATATATTGCATGCAATTATTGATTTTTTATATATTTATTGTTATAGTACAATATGCTTATTTGTATTTTAATATTATTTATTTTATTTACTTGCTAAAAATTTGGCTTACTCTTGTATTTATCTTGATTGCAAATCAAATAGATATCATAGTGCTAGCCAAAATCTATGTGATTACAATTGGGTATTAGGTAGAGACAATTTTAAAGTCTAATAGTTTTTTAGTAAGAGTGGAAAAAGTTTTCTTTTCATTTATGTTATTTCTTATTTTTAAAGAATGGTTGGATATTTATGGTTAAAATTGCGTTCCTTAATTTTTACAGATATATCAAATATTTTATTTCTTCCGATAATTTTGAGGACCGAACATTTATGGATGTCTTAATTATGAGTTTATTTTTATTGGTGAGTGTTTAAATTTGTGATGAACAATTGATGGCTTTTGTGGCTTGAGGCTTCTGTGTGAGTGGTCCAAGTAAGGTTTAGTGATTCTAATCCAGGTCACCACACGTTTGACATGAGAGGATTTTTTTTTTTTTTTTTTTGCATGACTTCTTTGGCATTCAAAATAATATATTAGTCTAAATGATTGTTGGAATAAATAGGGGTAAATTTAGTAGGTCTGGTATATTGAACATGAAGGTTGGACCCTATCTAGGTTGTGTAGTCCTATGGAAGATGGGAGGGTCTTATTATCTATGTCATCTATCCCTTTAGGTCTATCTAAACATTATATCTAGACTAAGTCTATCCAGACATAAAATCTAAGCTTGTATAACTTGAGTGTCGTAGCTGACACTAGCAAAGTAGCAACAGGGCTAGCTGTTAGTGGAGCAGCGGCATGCCGAGTAGTTGGAGGTGCCATCAGATCGCAACGGCAACTTACGGTGTGTAGCACAGAGCCTCGGTGGGTGACAAGATGCCATTTGACGACGGCAACAAGCAGCCGACATGACCTGTGCCCAAGTGAGTAGCTAATATTGGCAGGCATCATTCGGCAGCGACCATGGCATCAGCCTGGACAGGTGCTGGGCGCCAACTGGGGGCTAGCACCACCACTAGTGGTGGCAAGCCATGGCGCTGCAACCAAAGCAATGCTAGGAGGCTGAGCACCTAACTTGGACAGCTAGATCTATAGCGCCCAATTTTTTAATTTATAAATATGACATTATTATTATTAATTGGGTTAATATAAAAAATAATTATATAATAAAAAATTTTTAAAAAAATTATATTTTGAGAAATTAGGTTCAATTCCTAATAAGTACCTATGGCACAATCATACATGTTTTAGATAAAATATTTGTACCTGAGAGTCACATATGGGGCTCTTGTGCATGATTTTGATAGAATGGGTCACATTTGAGATATGCTTGATACAGTACTCATGCATGCATGTAACAAGATAGCACCTAATACTCGTCTAACTAGTCCTTGTATGTCAATTTGCATATAAAAGATTTCATTCACTAATTTTTGTCATTGTCACGGGAAAAATAAGAGGAGAGAGGAGGAAAAGGAAGAAAAGAAAAAAAAAAAAGAGAAAGAAGGAGAAGGAAAATGATTTCAAAATTATTTCACGTCTGATTTAGTAAAATTAAAATTTAAGATAAATATATTTAAGCTTATTTTTTGGCCTATTATTTAAATCTTTTGATTTCACTTCTGTACTTATTTAAATGTATATATATATTATTCTTTTACTTCTATTTTTTTAAATATTATTGTATATGTGTATATTTTGCTAAATATTTTGAGATTTTATTGTGTTTTATTAAACATTTAAAGATTTTATTTATTTTTACTGAACACTTGAGTATTTTGAAGGCTTTATTTCTATATTGAGATATTATTCAAAAAATGTAAAAATATTTATATATTTAACCTTACATGTTATTTCATATAATCCTTATAAAAACTCTATTTTGTGTTATGAACATAGTTCATATTTTTTTTAGAGGTAAAAATTTTTTTTATATTTGTTATTAAATCCACTATTTGACAAATAAAAATAATTATAAGTGAGTTGATAGTTTATATTTGAGTATATCCTAATATATTAGACACATATAAAATATATATCTATCATTTACAGATAAAAAAAAGATATATTTGATTTTGTCTATAGGGCAATGTAGACAACCTATTTACGGGCATTGAATAATAGTATGTCGGTCTAATGTTATCAAAAATATGAGTAACCTATTTTTTTAAAGAGTTGATATGTAAGTCATTGATCTTGATTCTTAAGGTTTTACATGTTTTAGTCTTCTAAAGATTTTTACATGTTTTTCAATTTGGTTTTTTTGATTTCATATTTTATAAATGTATTACATGTTTTGGTTTTCTAATGTTCTTCATACGATTTATATGTTTTGAATATTTGCATATATTGAACTATTTATATGAAATTATCGTTTCAAATGTATTTATCAAAAAATTGGACATTTTAAACTTTTGTATGTAATTTATAAACTTTCTGTCATTCCACTTATTTTATTCAAGTAAAATTATATGTTATATATTATATATTTTAATAAATATTAAACTCATATTTATAAATATTTAAAAACTCCTTTCAAATTAGCGGGTAATTAATTCTTATAAAATAAGGATAGAAGATTATTAAATATATTTGTTTATTTGTATTTGTAATATTGAGTGATGGGTACGCCGGAATATGGGCTGGCCCAAGATTAATGGAGGCCCAATACGGCCTACTGGACGGTCAACTGAAAAGTGGCCCAACAGGAGGCGCAGGCTCAAATTCTAAAAGGCCCAAGACGGTCAACGCCAGCGTTGACCGTCTAGACTTCAGCAGACGGCTAACTCGCGTGCAAACGGTCAACTCGAGTGTTGACCGGATGCACTATAGCGGCAGGCCTAAAAAGGCTTCAAACCTGCTACGACCCAGGCCCAAACTTGTAGGCGAACACGTGCATGAAAAGTAACGGTCTTCTCATGGTCACGTGTCGCTCCTAAAAGCTGATCTTCTCCAAAAATGTGGCAATGACTCCAGTGCCAACAAAACGGTTACAAAAGCATAAGACAATCTGAAGATCCGTTGCACTGTGCAGTAGAAAGGTGATTCATCAAATCACGACTATTAGGCCCACCAACTCTGAGAGGGTTGTCGTTGTCAGTCCAAGAGGAGCATGCCACCTTAACCAAAGGAAGGGCCTCTTCTATTGTCCATAAAAGCTGAAGGTCTTCGTTCTGGAAGACACATGCTCTTACAGGCTTATACACACGCTCTTGCATGCATTCTTAGATACCCATTCGCATACACACAAGCTCACGACCGAACACAAAAGCCCACTGAGAAACAGAAGTTCTCTGGCTCATTCTGTAACTTGTCTTCCTGATAACCCTAAGAACCTGTTTTCTGAAAGACTCCCTACATTCTCCCACACGTACGCTTACAGAGGCTCATCTTTTCTTTTCCTCTATACAGGCGTTCGTCCTCCAATCCCACCAGAGGCCTCCAGATACCTGAAGACCTCTTCGACCTTCTGAGAATCATCCCCTAGAGCTTCCACGCTTTTGGGACGTCGCTTTCTTACGCTCTCTGTGAGCAGGGAGTAAGAACTCACATTCTCAATAAGTCGACGCTCCAGACCATCCTACTCTCACTCTTTTGCTTTCCAATTTACCTTCCTTACTTAGAAGACTCTACTGACTTGAGCGTCGGAGTATTTTCGGTGGGATAACCTTCCACTGACACGCTGACCTCTCGTTTATTTTTAGTGGTGTGCAGGATTTGGACTCAGTGAACGGAGCCGAGTCAAATAATTCAGAAAAATTTAAATCTGTTCGAAGTCGGATCCAGGTACGCATCAGTAATATTGAGGACCGTTTAGATTTTATGTATTGCATTATATTTATATATTTTTGAGTTTTACATTTTAGATTTTTAGGCCATGAGCCAAATGAAGTTATGTACATATTTCCACAATCATATATTTGATAATTTGGATATATACTTTTTTCTTTTAGATATTTATAGATTAAGAAATACAATATTATTTTGAGGTTGGATGGGACAGTTTGAATAAGGCCGATAATGTTATGATTTATGATTAATTATTTTTCTTATGATTATGGTATGTAATATCCAATTCAGTTTTGATTATTGGATGATAATTATTTATAGATAATTTTTAAATTTAATATCATCCTTATTACCTACTCATACTAGGATTGCAAAAATAGGCACAGGTGCACAATGGAGCTGATGTAGTGACAATGGTAGAGGATACTGACAATGGTGTGGGAGCGATGGAAACCACTTTCTCTCCCTCCTCATGGAATAAGGCTCCTTATGGTATTAGGCATCAATTTCACTAATGGAAGGCCCAAGGTAGTTAAAACGGACTCCAACTCTCGAGCCAAAGAAAAGTGAACATCTACCTTCAAGGAGGCCTCGTGGACTCTTGTGTAACCAGTTGGAAGGGCGGATGCCCTCTCGTTTGGCCCAAAAACTACCATGTCATATTCTTTCAAGATTTCGTACCTCTAACATAAGTGAGTCAAATCCTCTGCAAAAGTAAGGGAAGAAATATTGGATATTTGTTCCATAACAAAAGTAGAAAGACTAGCAACCAAATAAAAATAATAGCATTTGAGCTCAAAATATAGCCGCAAAGGTTGGGGCTAATGTTAGATCCCAATAAAGTGACCCCACAATAAATAACTCGAATGTAAAAAAAGACTCGGATGGAAAATAATTAAGGACCCAAATAGTAAATATATGACTAAAAACATGATAAAATAAATGGGCCAATAAGGAGTTGTCACGTGAATTGAATAGTCAATTACAAGGCTCTATGCAAATGAACCAATTAAACGGCTTCAGCTGTACCGCCATCTAATAGTAGAAAGCTACTTCACCATTAAGATCCTTACATTAGTTCACTATTAAGATTTCCTTCTTAATTTACTACTAACACTTTTCTAACCCTTCTCTACTTAAGGAAATGCTAGTGGCTGAATAAGGACCAAGCCTAAGAAGGTCGAAGAGAGACTAACCCAAGGATAGGAGCCAAGTGGAGGGAGAGAAGGCAGTTGCTATTACTACCAAGCTAGCTCCCATACCATTGCTGAGATCCCTGCATTGCTACTGTCATGCCTACTCCACTGCATAGTCGTGTCCATCTAGCCATCCATCTTAGGCACTCCTCCTCCCAGCATCATCGTAGCCACAATGCCATGTCATGCATTCATCGACACTCATCCAACTACGTCGTTGCCAACCCTCAATTGGCACTCAACACCCTCCTGGGCTCACATCAAGGCCACCACCAAATGGCACCCAAAAACAATAACCACCTTCTTGGGCACAAGCCATGGTCATCATCAAATGGTGCCTGAAGACATTAATCGCCTACCTAGGCACTGGCCATGGTTGCCACCCAAGTGACGCCCACCAACGACCAGCCATCCGCCTAAGCACAGGCTATGCCTACTGCTCACCATTGTCATTGAATGGGGCCCAGATAGCTGCCTAGACTCTAGCCAAGTCTAGGCATCGTTGACTGCCACTACACTGCCATAGCACTGCTAGTTGCATGGTAGCACACCGCTTTGTTAACTATCAGCCACATCACTGCCTCATCAGTATCAACTACAGCACAATGCCCAATTTGCACAAGCCCAAATCGAAGGCTTTGATAGGCCTAATCTAGATATAAGGTCTGGATAAATCTAAAAAAATATAATGTACGAAAGGTAAAGCCTTCCATCTCCTATAGAACCACACAACCTAAATAGGCCCTAACCTCCACATTCAATGTATATGCCTGATAAATTCTCCTCCTAGTTATGGTAATGATTTACATTTATTTTACCAATCATCTGGAATAATATACTAATTTGAACGTAAAATAAGTGCCCCTGAAAAATCTTATCAAAGTCCCTTTTACCTCTAATTTTTTCTTGTGGTGTCTACAAAATCAGTTCAAAATTTTGAATCACACTCAAATATAAGTTGTTAAAAGATCCAGGCGGAATATATTTTCAAGTATACTTCAAAAAAAGATTATTTGATATTAGAATATAAACTGTTGGATTTTTTATAATTAAATAACTCATGTAAGATAAGCAAGATCCCCGAATATATATTTGAATAAATCCCCCCATAAAAATAAAAAATTAAAATTAAAAATATATGAAAGAAAAATAAAAGAATCTACAGGCAATTAGTTTATTTTAATTTTAATTAATATCACTGAAAAAATTATACTCCAAAAGTTTAAGCTGAACTCTTATATTAGATTGCAAAGTGTCTTATTAGATCACCATTTATTTTTTTTAAATTTTACTAAGCGACTCTTAATTCATCTATAAACAAGTTAAATTCATCTATTTTAAGGGAAAAACTTGTCATTTAAAATTTCATTTTTTAAGAAAACTAAAATGACTTAAATAAAACAATAATTAGCTTTTATTAAATGATTTTCATTAAAGTCTTCTACGTGTTTAACTAAATGGGTTTCATAATTGAGTGTAATTATTAATTCCCACATAGTTATTTAATCAAGCCAAGGTGGGATTAAAACTTTAGATTTATGTACTAATGAATAATTAAACACCTAGATTATGAATCATTAAACACATTGAATATCTTATTGGGAGTCCTTAAATCAAGGCTTTTTATGAATTATAGTGGAGGGGCCCCCTTAATTGTCCCCCTAAAGGGCAGGCCAATGATGCCGCTTGTGGACTTGATTAAGTCTATTTGTTCCCCCCGCTTGAAGCAAATGGCCGTGGCGCCGAGCGTGGTATTATTCATTATTTAATTCATAATGCCTTGAAATTATTAGGCGGCTAATAATAATTTTCTCTCATGGGAAACTTTGTATAATGAGTGAGAGCATTAATCTACACGTTTTATTCTAAAGGTTAGTATTTTTTTTTTTTTCTGGGTTAACTAAAATTTTTTTTTATTTTAAATTATGTTTATTTGAATTGAAAATTTTTATTTTATTGTAAGTTTTAACAATTTAATATTAGAATTATCTCACATGATATCATACACATTTAATAAGTTATTAAGATGATTAAAGTTAGAATTTTGTGTGATTTTATTATATTTTATTAAAAAAATTAATTTTTTTTTTTGATGAGTTTAATCTTTTGATAAAAAAAATTAATATTTATATAATTAAAAAATAAATTAATTTTAAATAATAAAATTATCTATCATTTATTATATAGATAACAATGCCTAATTTTGTGAATAATAGTAAGGACAACTTTTTACATTGGAAAAGATGAGTTTTGTTAACTTTTTTTTGTATGTTTTTATGATAAGAAACATTTGAGAAATAAAAAAATATATGATATATTAAAAATATTATATCACTTTATGATAATAATATATTACTATAAGAGGTATAATGGCTAATAATTAACTTTAAAAACCATTTAAGTTGGAAAATTGCCTAAATATAGAGCCCATGATGTTGGAAAATAATGGTACGACAATGTTATGCACAAAAGATAGTTGATTTTGGAGGATAATCAATTAACCATGATAGTTATTATTAATAACATAATATTATCTATATATCTATTTGTATTAAAATTATTATTTTTAGAGTAATGAGAAAGAGAGAAGTAAAAAAATAAAAATTAAAGTGGTATGAGATTCACTCTTATTTTAGATAATTTTAGTATAAATAAATATATAAATAATATTTCTATTAGAAATAATAATAAAAGAAACTGTATAACTGGTTAGATACTTTTATAATACAATAAAATAGCATCAATATTTATAATCTTATTATAGATAACTCTTGTTAAATATCAGAAAGAGATGTTAAATGGGTTATACTGACTCAACATGATCTATTTATTTAAACTGTCTGATTGTAAATGTGTTATAGCAGATATGACTTGGTATTTTAAAATCTCAACCCAGGATGGCACATGGCCCGTGATGTACTAAATTGGGCATATCTATGAGCCGTGTCGTGTTATAGATCAACACGGCAATGTCTTATATATTTTAAAAAATAAAAATATATATATCAAAAAAATTATTTTTAGTCCTCCTCTCTCTCTCTCTCGTTTCCAATATTTACCCAAATGGATCATACTTGGCACAACTTGCACATCGTCTATCACATGATACGATATAATTTTAAAATATTAAAGTATATTATATACGATATTTATAATAGTGGCCCATAGTGACCCACCCATTTAACATCGTGACAGTTGCACAAGCACGGCCCAGGCCCATAATGATCCGTCCTATTCAACGCCACGGCAGTAATATTTTGCAGTCGCTTCTCGTGCAGTGTCTAAACGGAGACGCTCTTTTGACAAAAATTTCTCACACTAACGTTGCATGATTAGCGTGTGGTCCCCAAGGCAGATCACGTGCTCTACCCGTTAGCCCACACAGGGCCCACTCCTCCCTTGCCCACCCAATTTTTAGGTCATGAGAAAAAATATTTATTAAAACATTTTAATAATATAATATTTAATGGTTTATTTATTTTTATGGGGATAGTTAATACCGATAAATAGTTAATTCGGTTTTTTAATAACAACATTTTTAGAATTTATTTGAGTTTGATTTATGAATTAAATCTAATTCTTTATTTTAAAATCTAAAATTAATGATCTGAAATTCATAATACGACCAAATTTTTAATATATTTATTAAAACATTTTAATTAATTTTAATTGATTTTTATTTTTATCATAGTAAAAATAATAAAAAAAAAAGTAAAAAGAACATCATAATATTTTTATAATTTTTTTTATTAATTAGAAATTTATCATCGAATTTTATTTTTAAAGATTTTATTTTTTATTTTATTCATGTATAATTCTACAGCATGTAAGATATTATTGAGATTTGATTTATGTTTTTTAAAAAAATTTAATGAATTATACATAAAAAAATAAAATTAAAAAAATATATAAATTAATAAAATAAGTGCCAATAATCAAGCTAAAATGGTGTATTTCAAATCAAAAGATTTGATTTCAATATACGCTAATTTATATTAAAATTATCATAATTAATGTAAAAAGATATCGTAAATAGAAAAAATTAAAATAAAATGAGATTTTTAATTATTTTTAATAAAAATAAATATATAAATAATATTTGATAAAAGATGAAAACGGGACGCGGAGCACTACGCCAAATTTGTTTTGTCAATTCCGTTTCCTCTTTCCTTGAAAAGTAGCCAAATTCTTCACTCGAGCCCTTCTTCTCCAATCTTCTGTAATCAATTCACCACCATCCTGTCTCTTATCTCTTGCTCTGCCACAGCTTTTTGGATAAATTATTAGATTTTACTCCGCACTCATCCAATCTGCGTCTGATCCATAACCGAGGAAATCCTCGATTTATTTCTCTCCGTTACTGTTGTCAGAGTAAGTTGTCAATCTTCTCTCTCTGCCACAGATTTGGTGTCCCGTTTGTCTACTGAGAAAGCACCGGAAATTAAAGGAGAAATTGTTTAGTATATATATGCTTTTTTTTTCCTCTAGTTTTCTGAGTAGGAAATGCATAAACCTTGGACGTTCGGTTGAATTTTCATTAATATGACCGATCTGGTGTTTCATTATTCATACCTATCATCCTTTTGCGGGATTTTTCAGGTTGTAGAATTTGGAGAATTTTCCGATCTATGTGATAAATGATGATCTTGACGATTAAATTTTCTACCTTTTTTTTTTTTTGCAGGTGAACATATATATGTTCTAATTTGGAGCATTTGGAAACGTAAGGGAGCACGTCTGTATGTGAATTGGTGTTCAGCGAAGTTTTCTCTCTGAATTTGTATTGTGCTGTATTATTTTGCAATTCTTCTTTCTTTGAAACCCTAGACATTTTACTAAGACCTTGACATTTCTTTGAAATCCCTCCGTCGCTCTCTTATTCTCTCTCCAGATTCCATGGGATCCAATCACTTTGTCGTCATTCCTTGGGTCATCCACATAATCATATAAGGATAAAAGTAAGAAACTTGTATGTTTGTTGCCAATGTTCTTGTGAACCTCTCATTGGTCCTTAAACTCTATTTAAACTTTCAGATTTGAGCTCAATTTCTAGATTGGACCTTCCCTTCTCTTAAAGGTTATTGGATTGACTGAGGGATCCATTCAAAAAGGTTTAGAAGAAGTTATGGTGTGCCAAGCCGCAAGCCAGACGAGATTCCGGGCATTGAAGCACGAGAATGGGATCGCGGGCAAATCAACCATTATAGTTAGAGTTATTGCTTGCTTTCAACCTTTGCAGGACTGCCAGGTCTGTTCTGACAAACTATTAACTCCCTCTCTTTTTCCATTTTACGCACACTGCAACTTTTCTGATCAGCTCCTTTGGACTTGGATAAACATTTGATTGCTCGTAGGCATTTCTGTATAATCTTAAATTGTTTCTGACATGTCTGGATTTCTACTTGAATATTGTCAAGAAACTGTGAGTAATAATAACTGTGCTTTTCTTGCTGTTTGTCAGGCTGAATACTTCCGTCAATTGCTAAAACCTGTTACGTAGATTGGTTTTGCGTTTGAGTTTATCCGCCAGGAAGTTTTAGCTTTAGTTTTTCTATATTATTATCTTTGAGCAGCACCAAATATATCAGATTAGAGTGCAATCTAATCCTGGTATGTCTGCATTATCTCCCTGTCAAATCACCGGTAAAAGATTAATTTATTTTATTGTTATATATTTTGATCTCGTTTTCCCTGTCAAAATTTAGGTAAAGTCTTTCTTGTTTAATGGTGAAGGCCAACGGTTCTTGGATTTTCCCACAATATTCTGTTCAGAAATCATCCAATCTGAGCTGCATGATTGCGCATTTTGAGCCCAAGCAACATGAGTTTTTGCCCGTTTATACAGATCCTTGCCTTATTTCGGCAAATGTGGGTCTGAATGGGTATGGAATTTCTGGCTTGCCTGATAGAGGCCGTGTGCTAGATGCTCATGGGTTATCTGGACAGTCTGTCCCCCACCTTCAGAGCCCATTTCTTACTCCAAATCCCTTTCTCAATGAGAAGCAATTTCTGCTTACATCTGGACTTGATGGGGATGCAGCATCCTCTCCTCAACAAAAAAGATTCCTCATCTTCGATCAATCTGGGGTTGGAACAAGGTTGATTCTTAGTTCTCTATGTTCTCCTGCTCAGAACGCGATTGCTGCAGCTAGGAAGCTTACTTGTAAACATAAATCTCCCATGGAAGGACTTGTAGTAAAACCGGAGCACAATTGTCCTGAGATGCCCATCTTGAATGAGGAATTACATGAAAATCATATGGTTGCGGAAGGCAGTGATAGTCATGAAGACACAGAAGAAATAAATGCCTTGCTTTACTCTGATGATGAGGACATTGACTGTGATGATGATACCTATAATGGAGAAGATGATGATGATGATGTAGTAAGCACAGGTCGTTCTCCATTGGCTGTGGAGGAGGATTGTAGGAAGCAGGAACAACTCAGAGATGACGGCACTGATGAAGTTGCTAGTCCAGGTGGCTCTTCTAAAAGATGGAAAGCACTCAATGGTAGGAATTGCAAATCTCCACTGAAGGGCGCTGCAAGACTGGTAAGACCACATGCACTGTATGACGAGGAAAATGGTGTGGATTTTAACTGTTCCGTGGGCAAGGAAATGAGTCCTATTGTTGGAAGCAAGCGGTTGAGGAAGGATAAAATTCATGATTCATTGAGAGTTCTTCAAAGTATAATTCCTGGAGCGAAGGGCAAAGACCCATTTCTGGTCCTTGATGAAGCAATTAGTTATTTAAAATTTTTGAAGTCTGAAGCTAATGCTATATCCGTTAAAGATCCCGAAACCTCTAGTTGCTATTGGCTGTTAAACTGAACTTCATTGTGTAATGACCTCTTCTGTCAAACGATGTGAAAAATCAGGGTAAAGGGTATCTCCACTACTTCAGTAGGTGTATTTTGGATTGATCAATTGTTGAGAACTTGCAGCACTTCGTTCCTATTTCCTCTGTATCTGGTTCTGTACATAGTGGCCTGATAAAAGGAAAGTTGATGCGGGTTCTTTCCCTCTTTAAATTAGTCGGAGGAATGCATAAAAACCCGGTTTTTATGGACCAGAAATGATGGGTCTTGTGGCTTTTGAGAGGTCTGAGGCCACAAACTTGGACGCATGATGATGTTAGTGGTGGGCTAAGCTGGAATTGAAGACCCTCTTTTCCTGGAATTAGGTAATCCTGCCCTGCGCAGTTTGATCTTTTCTTATGCTGATCTTTATTTGTTTTTCCTATCTCTTTATCAACCTGAATGATTAGGCTCTTCCTTCAATAAATCCTGTGTTCAACCTGAATGATTAGGCTCTTCCTTTAATAAATCCTGTGTTCAAAGCCTGCTTTTCCTTGAACTTTGCAATGAAAGTCCTTCGAGCAGCGGTGCGCCAAGTTACACTATGAATGTGTTGCTAGAGTCAGGTTCTGTGTTGGCCCTTTTTGGCTAATTTGGCCATCTTCTGATAGTGGGATTGTGTCTGGAATGTAAATGGGATGCTGATCGTGTGGCACTTTATGATTTCTTTGTTGTTTTGAGTTGTTTCTTGTGGTTGTCTTGTTTATATGGGTTGCTGGATCTTATTACCCTTGTGACTCCTTTTCAATGTGTTTGGTATCCTTTTTAAATGTATGAGAGTAAGTAAATTTGTGTGAAATTGAGTGACTTTTTGAATTTATTATGTTTGGTTGGCAAGAGAAAAACTATAGAAATCAAAACTGTGAAAAATTGTAGAGATCTTATATTTTGTTCAAGGCTGATTTGGCATTTCCAAAATTCATGAAAGAATTGTCAAAAATTGTGAAAACATCTAATAACTCTTGTGGGTTCCATAGATAAGACAATTAAATGTTTACAGTTTTACATCATACAATCCAAATATATTTCATAGATTTTATAGGTTTTTTTTTTTTTTTAATTCACTGCTTTGCCTCTTCATAGTTTTTCTCATTAAAGGTTGAAACCAAACACGGCATTTGTGTCATGAGTTGTCTTCTTTCTGTTTGGTCGTGGATTTTGTGGCCCCATTTGGAATTGAAGATTGCTGTCACAGCTGTGGTTCTGTCAGAATATAGCCATCTGCTGGTCATGGTTGCTCTGGACCATTTGCTTAGCTTCCTCTTGTTTGATCTCTGTAAGCACTGTAGTAATACTTGTTTATTAGCTTATCAATAATTTGCCATACAGCATTATGTTTGTATAAAATCTGACAATAAATCGTACACTTTGGTTCTTCATAAATTTAAGCGCAGGTAAACTGTGAAAGTGAATGGTATTGGTTTTATCCTATTTTAATTTTTTTATTTTCTTTAATTTCATTTTTTATGTTAATTTTGACAATTTTGGTATAATTGAAAGCATAAATATTATTTCTAATCAATTTCTTCTAAATATTTCTTGTATTATGAAGGAAAATTCTTACTAAACAAGTAGTGGTTAGAATCATTTACCAAATCGATGGCTGTTAAATTAAAATATTCTAATTTCTAAAGCTGATTTGGAAGTAATGAGTTTATATTATTTAATAATTTTTTTATAATAATATAATATGTTTATTTTTATCCAATTAGTCGTCTCTTTTTCAATATCTTTTGCGAGAAAATTCAAAAATAAAAAATTAGTTGTGCTCCTTTTGCCCTTTCGGCGAGGGATTTGGTTCGGTGGGAGATGTAATCGCGAAGGGCATGATGGAATTACTGAGAAAGGTAGTTGCTTTATGACACCTACTTATTACACCCTTTGAATTTCTCTTTATTAAAAAATAAAAAATAAAAAATAATACAAAAATATATGAATAATTATATTTTTTTATAATATCTTATAATTTTATTATTTATTTATTTTTAGAAAGAGTATTTTTTCAATTAAGAATTTATTTATTTTTTTTCACTTAATTTTCAATTAATTTCCAGGTAGAAAACTTTTTTATTTTTGTGTTTTTTTATATTTTTTTCTTATTATCTTAATTTTTTCCAAAAAAAAAAATATTTAAGGGCGAGAAAACTGTCTCTTTCCGTCACGAGGAATAAAGAAAAGTCGCTTTAAGGAGACGCTATTAAAAAACTATTCGATAATATTATATTTGTTTATTCTTTGACATTAATAGACTTATAAAAATTAATAAATTAATAAAAAAATAAATTTATTAAGGTAAAAATAGTTATTCTCTTAAAATATTAATTATAAAATATTATGATTAATTAATATCAGAGATATTATAAATTTATTTATTTTAAAAAAACACATAATAAATATTCTAATATATATATAATTAAATATCACCAAGAAAAATAAGGACAGTAAACAAAATAGTCATGATACCCGATTTTACATATTCTACATGAATCTATAACAATAAAAAAAATAATTAAAATATATTTTATTTATTCAAATGATATAGCATTCTATTTATCTATTTACTTTTAGATAAATTATTAATATAAATTAATAAATGAGATATTATATAAATTACGTAATGGGAAAATTAGTTAAAATGTTTCAATTTTTTCTTTTAAATTTATTTTCAACTTATTTTTTTATTTATTCTATCCTCATATTTTACTTAAATATGAATTTTACAGGATGTAATTTTTTTTTTAAATGGCATTTCTATTTTTAATCAAAATGATGATGGTACACATGTAAATATAAAAAGCCCTTCCACTATAATGAAATTAAAGCAAAGGTACTGTTGCGTCCCAGATCCTTGGTTGTCGTACGGATTAGAGAGCTTTCAGATTCCCAAACACACGGTGACGTTAGGAGAATGGTCCGGTCTCCGTCTCTCTGAACCTGGACCTACATAACACAAATAACAAACAAGATGTCAGGGGTCCGACAGGATTTCTCCCACCAAGGCCACTCCAACGATGTGAGATGAATGCTGTAAAAGCGTGGGAGATGCGTGTATGATGGTATGGAAAATGCAGTGAGCAGGTTATGGAATGCCTAACTTTCTTGGTGCACCGCAGCGGGTGGCTAACTTTCCCGTGGTCTGAGAAGACCTAGGGTTGGTGGACGTGAGCTAGCTCATGCCAGAAGGAAGTGAGTGAGTTCTCAATTCCAGCTCTTTCTTTCTTGTGATCGAGTTTTGTAACAACCCAAAGTTTTTGGTAAAATCTAAAAAGGGTTAGTAATCGAGTTTAAATGAGTGAAAGGATGTCAAAGGAAAATGTTTCCTTCATCAAATCCGGTCCAACGAAATGTTGACGGAAATGGTAAAGAAATCGGACTTCCCTTGGTAAAAGGAAGTCTTTTAAAAGGGCAAATTGCTTTCATCAATTCGGTCAACGCAATGTTGACCGGAAATTTAAGGAGAAAATGAAGGATTTGGGACTCAGCTGCGTGCGATCTTCTTGCATTAAGGTCTCCTAAACTCCAACTGGTTTCCTCATCAAGATCCGGCCAACTCGCGTTGACGGGAGAACGTCCTTTGGCATTGAAGAAGTTCTTGTCATTGATTTAATGCACCGATTTACATAAAAAGCCTCCGGAATTTGGTCAGAAACTGATCAGTCGGATTTACGCGGCCTATAACTCTTCATAAATGCAATCGTTTTGAAAATGCAAGCAGACTTTGGTGATGGAGCCGAATTAATGACGCTGTCTTTGGGAATCCACGAATTAAATATTGTAGGCATTTTCAATACTTTGAGAAGGGAACAAATAGTAAATGGCATCTTGGGAATTAATTGGGCCATAAATAATAGCCTCTTTACCTAAGGATTATAAGTATGAACTTAGACATTTGACAAAGACACCCTAGAAATTCTGGAGATCATACAACGTAGGAAGGAGCAGTTAAAAACTAAGGCAACAACTTCGGTAAGATACTCACCACATTTCTAAATTTCATGTTTGATTATGTTAATATGAAATGTTATGATTTTTGTTTATAATATGTTTTGATAATTAAAATGCATGTTTAGAAGGAAAATGATTACATTAAAATTTTGAAACTCAAGTATTATAGAAAGAATTTTATATGAATGCGGGTGCTAGCGGTATGTCGCTCTTCCATCGATTTTAAGGCCTCCGGAATTGTATGACCTGGGAAAATACATTTGCCTCAAAAGCACTCCCGGCAATATCAGTTTCTTATGAATTTATGTACTCAAATGTTCTCTCTTTTATGATTTTATGTACTCGTCCACTTTGTGAAAAAGTACTTGATTTTATGTACTCCGTCCACCAGAAAAATTAACTCCGGTTTTTTTATGATTTTATGTACTCCGTCCACCATGAAAAAGTACTCCGGTCTTTTATGAATTTTATGTACTCATCCATAAAAAGTTTTTTTATGATTTTAAGTCCATCAGAAAAAATTAACTCCGGCTTTTTATGATTTTATGTACTCATGTCCAATAAAAATAATGATTTTATGTACTCCGTCCAAGTGAAAAATTAACTCCGGTTTTTTTATGATTTTATATACTCCGTCCACTTGAAAAAGTACTCCGGTCTTTATGAATTTTATGTACTCATATACTCCGGCTTTTTATGATTTTATGTACTAATCCATGATTTTATCTCCGTCCATATACTCCGGCATTTTGAACCCGAATTTTCTAAAAGACCTCCTATTTTAGGTCTCATTTTGAAATGATCTCCGGCATTTTGAACCCGAATTTGTACACAAAGACCTCGCATTTAAGGTCTCCTTTGATTTGAAATGATCTCGGCATTTTGAACCGTATACGGAAAGCCTTCGTAATTAAAGCATTCTTTTTACGTTGCAATCCGTATTTGATGTGCACTCTTCGATGCACTCAAATTTTACACTCCGGTATCCTATAACATCCGAATTACGAAAATACCCTCCGACCTTTAAGCATTTTTCATAATGCACTCCTACATTTTACTTAATTCCAAATTGAGCACCCGAATTGTATGGAATTTCACTATTTTGGTATCCAAATTTTATGAAAACGCATTTTTTCCATACTTCAATTTGAATTAGGCTTCCAAATAGATTTTTTAAGAAAAGCCCTCATTTTTAGTAAGAAAGGTACTTTTCCTTTAATGAAAAGAACTTTATTTTGTACTCATCCTTTATGCACTATATCGGTTTTGGACTATACAACGAAACTTTTTTGACTATACAACTCGGTTTATGAATTTCACCTTCCGTTTTGGAAGATTTATGAACATTAATTTCTTGGTTTATTAATTAAGAACTTTGGATTATGTTTTGAAAGTGAACTTGGCTTTTGATAAGATGATATGGACTTTTTAAAGAACAAAGAACAAGGAAAATTAAGAATATGGAACTCTTCCGAATCTATGATGAATGGCCAATAAGAACATTCATTTCCATTAAGCTTGCAAAAGAATGGATGAAGGATATTAGTGACACTCGAGGATGCCTCCTGGGCCACGGGAGGGGACCTTTGGTGGCACAAGAACTGATTGACTATGGCCCCGTATTTAAAGGCATTACCTCCCGCCCCGGGATAATGAGGGACACGGCTTTAGGTTGTGGGGTAGCACACAACCCGTTTTTTCCGCTCCCGTCCGGTCTCTAAAGATGATATGAACTCCGAATGATTTTGATAAAGACAAGATAAAAGAACATGAACTAAAGAAAGAAATGATATGATTTTTTATGCTATATTATGTCTATTTGATTATATGTATGCTTGTGTTTTATATATCCTATTAGCTCATTCTTTATTTTTGACAAGCTTATGGAGGACGCAATCTTACTTGATTATCTTTGGGCCGGAGTTTTGGAGTTTTGTTTATTTAGTTTAGAAAACTTGTAATTTTATTTCCGCCGCTATGACTGTAGTTTGTTTCGTGATATTTTGGGAATTATGAAACCGTTAATCATCTCAGTTTGATTAAAGAAAAAAAAAAATTTATGCTCATAATTTAGTTATATGAATTAGATTTGACACGGCTTTTTATGGTGGAAAAAGTCGGTCATTGATTACGTTTGAGATGCCTTAGGAATTGATCGATCGAAAGCGTAAGTGTAAGTTTGATCTTTCCTACTAAATTTTCGTAGGAATAAGTCTAGGTGATTAGGACTCTTGAGAAGTTGACTCTAGGCTAAGCTTATGGATATTTTCCTTTCCTCTAACTTACTTTTGGAATTTCAATGTTGCACTGTCTTGATTTTTAGGATGGCCAACGAATGGAGAAGAAGATATGACCTCTAGTACCTCCCATGATCGTGAAACCGAGTATGTAACCTTGCTATTGTTGAAGAGAAGATGGAAAGGCGTCATGTGGCCCTGTTTCCCCTCCAAAATCTCGTCTATATATATTTAAGATAGCAAACATGCCCCGAACTTTTGAGAGAAGCTTAACTTGGGTTTAGGAAATGGAAGAAAGAAATTACAATTACCCAGTGTTCGGATAATGAATTAGTGATCCAGATTCAAACTTATATCGAGACCCTAGATACAACCTCGGTATTCAAGGAAGAGTTAGAGACACAAACCGTTTCTCCAAAGTGGGCTGCTAGTTGGGAGGATTCCACATTTGGAGCCACCTAAGTCATCCAAGAAGGCAAAAATTAATGGATATGGGAAAGAGCACTATCACTTTTCCTAAATTAAGTAGGAAGAGGCACGGGGAAAAATTTGCTATAAAGAAATAGGAGCATGTTTTAATTGTGGAAAGTTGAGTCACCTAATAAAAGATTGCCCGGGTAAAAAGAAGAGAAGTCCCGTTAGGGACAAGGCCCGTAGACACTCGAAGGCAAAGAAAGGTATTCTCTTAATCACGAAATTTTGATTTGTAGACCTATGTATGCTTTATGGATTTTATTAGCGTTTATTAAGAGATCACCAAAGTAGGGGGAAGCAACCATGGGACGAAACTGCCCCATCCATAATCGGAACTTTATGGTAAGATCTCTAAGGACTTAAAAGGGATGATGGGTTTTGAGGATTAGGAGGTATTGTCCTATGTGCTCGGCAAGTTTTAAGGATGAATACCTTATTTAAGACTTCAAAAAAAAAAAATAATAATAATAATAATAACAAGACCTTCGAGGTAGATAAGATGGATTCTTAGGGTTCATGAATTTCAAAAGAAATGAAGAATCAAGTTGGTGAAGGAAATACTTTGTGACACTTTGGTGGCGTAACATTAGGATCTATAAAACTTTAATTGATAACTATTGAAAGGGCTGTTAGTATCTTGAAAACATACGGTCATCTTGAATCTAATCAAGGTTACTAAGCGATCCAATGAGTATTTTTTGAGAACCCCAATTCAAGTGAGATCGTTAGAGAGAGAACGGAAAACTTTAGAACAACGGATACAAGATGGTTCTTGGATATCGAATGAGGATTATGTTGTTTAGTGATCCCTAGAAGTTTTCGGAAATAAAATTTCCTTGAGGAATGGTACGGTCATGTAGGATACCTTTGATATAAGTAGGGAGCAATCCATGACTAATGTCATGCAAATATAAGTTAGATTAGCAACAAAACCTCCTCATCTTAAGAACTCACGACTTCTTTGCCAAGATAGTGGTACCATTAAGAAGGGTGATCATATGATATCGCATATAGACAAACATGTTTAAAGGTTGAGCAAGTGGATCTCGGTGTTCCTCTTTGGGAAAGTAGGCATCAATGCTAGAAATTGATATTACAAATATTGATGTTGCGAATCCTTAGACTTGTATGTCTCCGAAGTCTCATAGGAAATGTGAAAGGATAAATCACGAGTAAATCCAAATGATTAGGTGTTAGGATTTATATCCTTAGTCTGGGAGACAAAATCATATTCAAGGTATGGGAGCTATGGATTTATACAATATGAAGTCCTTTAGGTTTTGTCTCAAGACATTTAGAGTGACCCATTCATCGTAATGATAGGATACTTGTTCAGATTAGATCAATTGACTCATTAGTATACTAAAGAGATCTGAAGGTTTACTAAGTAATAAGAATTTTAAAAATTTTGGGTAATGTTATGTAGATTGCTGGGTAAGAGTAGCCTTGAAGGTGGCTATAGTTGAACGGCTACGGGATTTGTCTTCTCGGTGTGAATATCCTACGATCATTTTATTCAAGGTTACCGTATATTCTGGGTCTATGATGGGGGCGATGTATTCTAGAGAAAATGTTGGTTTGCTGATTTTTAACAAATGGTGTGAATGTAAATCGTTCAACTTTAAATTTTGATCGTGATTTAATGTTGCATCGAAACTTTAATAAAACTTGAGCAAATAATCTTTGGGGCCAAGTTTCAATGAGATAATTAATGATAAAGATAGTATAAATGAATGAAGTAAACCTTGTAAGATGATTAATTTTTTTTAAAAGAGAATATTCCTGCCGAGTCTTAGAGTAGGTTGAACCTAGAAAGTTCATCCGATTATGGAAATTAAGATTGAGGTTAATGTCATGATCAAGTTAGTTTCGACTTGGAATGGACTAAAGTAAAAGTTCTTAGAATTCATTTGAAGTATCGGATTAAATCGAGGAATAACTAGCATGTATTGTAAGTCATTTAAGAAATTCGAGGATCAACCTCATATCAATAGCTGAGAAAATCAAGAAATGACTGGATTAAATCATAAGAGAGTAAGAATGGTCAAATGTTTAAGGCTTCCTAATGTAATTCTGTATGAGGGAATAAACTCAATGTAAAAAAAAAAAATACGAATGATTATGAGACCTTAAGGATCATCAAATTTTGAGGACGAAATTTCTATAAGTAGGGGAGATTGTAACAACCAAAGTTTTGGTAAAATCTAAAAAGGGTTAGTAATCGGTCGGGTCCGGTCAACGCAGTTGACCGGAAAATTGTTAAATGAGTGAAAGGATGTCAAAGGAAAATGTTTCCTTCATCAAATCCGTCAACGAAATGTTGACCGAAATGGTAAAGGAAATCCGACTTCCTTGGTAAAAGGAAGTCCGGTTTTAAAACAAATTGCTTTCATCAATTCCCGCAATGTTGACCGGAAATTTAGGAGAAAAGTAAACCGCTTGTGAAGGATTTGGGACTCAGCTGCGTGCGAGCCGGTTCTTCTTGCATTAAGTCTCCGGAAACTCCAACTGGATTTCCCTCATCCGCGTTGACCGGAGAACCCAAGATGAAGAAGTCCGAATTGGCATTGAAGAAGGTGGATTGATTTAATGCAGTCGGTTTACGAATAAAAGCCTCCGGAATTTCGGTCCGACTGGATTTACGCGGCCTATAACTCTTCATAAATGCAATCGGGTTTTGAAAATGCAAATGACTTTGGTGATGGAGCCAATTAATGACGCCCGTCTTTGGGAATCACAATTAAATATTGTAGGCATTTTCAATACTTTGAGAAGGGAACAAATAGTAAATGGCATCTTGGGAATTAATTGGGCCATAAATAATAGCCTCTTTACCTAAGGATTATAAGTATGAACTTAGACATTTGACAAAGACACCCTAGAAATTCAAGATCATACAACGTAGGAAGGAGCGAGTTAAAAACTAAGGTAACAACTTCAGCAAGATACTCACCACATTTCTAAATTTCATGTTTGATTATGTTAATATGAAATGTTATGATTTTTGTTTATAATATGTTTTGATAATTAAAATGCATGTTTAGAAGGAAATTCATCATGATTACGAATTTTGAAACTCTATTATAGAAAGAATTTTATATGAATCTCTGTGCTTCACGGTATGTCGTTCTTCAATTTTAAGGCCTCCGAATTGTATGACCTCCGGAAAATACTGCTTCGCTCAAAAAAGCACTCCGGCAATATCATGAATTTATGTACTCCGTCTTAAAACGTACTCCGGTCTTTTATGATTTTATGTACTCCGTCCACTGTGAAAAAGTACTCCGGCTTTTTATGATTTTATGTACTCCGTCCACTGTGAAAAATTAACTCCGGTTTTTTTATGATTTTATGTACTCCGTCCACTGTGAAAAAGTACTCCGGTCTTTTATGAATTTTATGTACTCCGTCCACTGTGAAAAAGTACTCCGGCTTTTTATGATTTTATGTACTCCGTCCATCAGGTGAAAAATTAACTCCGCCTTTTATGATTTTATGTACTCCGGCCCATCTGTGAAAAAGTACTCCCATTTTGAACCCGAATTTGTCTGAGAAAGACCTCCGCATTTTAGGTCTCCGTTTCAAAGGCATTTTGAACCCCGAATTTGTACACAAAGACCTCTGGCATTTAAGGTCTCCGGATTTCAAATGATCTCCGGCATTTTGAACCCGAATTGTACGGAAAGCCTTCTAATTAAAGCATTCGACTTTTCGGCAATCCGGTATTTGAACAAGTCGAAATGCACTCCGCATTCGATGCACTCTGAAATCAAGAATTACACTCCGGTATCCTATAACATCCGACTACGAAAAATACCCTCCGCCTTTAAGCATCCGGTTTTCAAGTAATGCACTCGCATTTTAGCAGTTCAATTCCACCCGCAATTGAGCACCCGAATTGTATGGAATTTCACTCCGGCATTTTGGTATCCAAATTTTATGAAAACGCAATCCGGTTTTCCATACCAATTTGAATTACGGCTTCCAAATAGATTCGTCCGTTTTAAGAAAAGCCCTCCGGTTTTTAGTAAGAAAGGTACTCGCCTTTAATGAAAAGAACTTGGATTTTGTACTCCGTCCTTTATGCACTCCGTCTGGAAATAAGAAACGAACTCGGTTTTGGACTATTGACAACGAACTTTGTTTTGACTAACGAATACGAACTCCGGTTTATGAATTTCGACCTTCCGTTTTCGGAAGATTTATGAACAAGAATTTCTTCGGTTTATTAAATAAGAACTTTGGATTATGTTTTGAAAGATGAACTTCGGCTTTTGATAAGATGATATGGACTTCAAATACTGAAGTTAAAGAACAAAGAACAAGGAAAATGTAAGAATACGGACAGCAAGTGGAACTCTTCCGACTTTTGATCTATGATGAATGGCCAATAAGAACACGAACCAAGAACCGAGTTTCCATTAAGCTTGCTGTTAAAGAATGGATGAAGGATATAGGAGTGACACTCGAGGATGCCTCCTGGGCCACGGGAGGGGACCTTTTGGTGGCACAAGAACTCTGGACTATGGCCCCGTATGCCGGGTTAAAGGCATTACCTCCCGCCCCGGGGAGCATAATGAGGGACACGGCTTTAGGTTGTGGGGTAGCACACAACCCGTCCTCGATGTTGTCCGCTCCGTCCGGTCCCTAAAGATGATATGAACTCCGAATGATTTTGATAAAGACAAGATGAAAAGAACATGAACTAAAGAAAGAAATGATATGATGATTTTTATGCTATATTATGATCTATGTTCGATTATATGTATGCTTGTGTTTTACTCGCATGTGAGTATCCTGTCTGGGCTTTGTAAGCTCATTCTTGTAACATTTCAGATGACAAGCTTATGGAGGACGCAATCAGTAGAGTACTATGATTATCTTTAATTTGGAGCCACGAGTTTTGTTTATTTAGTTTAGAAAACTTGTAATTTTATTTCATGGCTATGACCAGTTTGTTTCTTGTGACATTTTGGGAATTATGAAACTATTAATTGTTGGAAGGCATCTCAGGTTTGATTAAAGAAGAAAAAAAAAAAAAAATTTTATGCTCATAATTTAGTTATATGAATTAGATTTGACGACGGCTTTTTATGGTGGAAAAAGTCGGGTCGTCACAAGTTTAGAGGGGGGAAGATCAGTGTTCGTAAATCGGATCCCTTTCTCTGTGCGGAGTGGGAGCTCTTATAGGCTCCTTCCCATTTGACTCTAATCGCTGTCATTGACCGCCAGTCATGTTGGCCGTCATTTTGCCGTGGCTGGCGAGCTTCTGGGCGCTGCCGGCCACGCCTGGTTCTACCCCTAAGCGGGGATTTGCTAGCTGTCTACAGGCGGCTATCTAAGCCGTTGGCGCTGTACCAGCCGCTTTCCGATTGGGTGGTCTTTCCGCCTTTTGTCGGTTTTTCGGCAGCGTATTAATGCGCTGCAGAGTTTCGTTGTCTTTTGCCAGCGTGGCACCACGTACGCCTCCTGCGCAGTTGGGCTGGGCTCGCCGTCCTTAGTGGGCTCTAACACTCTTCATGGGCTTCGCCATCCTTTCGTGGGCCTTGACATGGGACCCAACAGGTACATTTTCAATCCATAACCATCAAAAAAACTAGAATTTTTATATAATATAAATTTGTTTTAAGTCAATGCTGGCTAAGCATTATATAACAATATTAATAAATTATTACATTATACAAAGTAAAATCAATAATATATATATATTTTTGACATTCAATTTAATTTCATATAATTTTTTTAGATAGTATAAGTACATTTTTATCATATTATTTGAAAATTTTCTAATTCTATTTCTTCATTTCTTTTATCCAATCACAAAGAAATTATATTTTTACCGTATGTACTTCTTTTAGTATCGTTTGATGTGTCTGAATCATTTTAAACGCTCATCGTCTGTCTTGCGTTCTATTAGTGTAACTTTTAAATATTTACAAATATTATTATCTTTCATTTTATTTTTAGGATAATTTTACTCATCTATGTAAAAATTCTTATCATGTGATACTTAATATATATATATATTATTATTACATCTTTTAGTATGCAACCCTTAATATTTATCCATTAATTCATGGTATTTTTGTTAGTTTCTATAATATCATTTTTAAAATAAAAAATTAATATCTCTTAATTTAAACTAAGTAATCTCATTTATATAATTGTCATAACAATCATTATTAGTCCTCTTAACTTTGGTTGATTGACATTGTTTATTTAATTACCATAATCACCATTATTAGCTTTTTTTTATTGTTACTTTCTTACCCTATTAAAAGAATGAGTTATTATACAGTTATATATATATATATATATTTAAAAAATTCTTTATTTTTTTTACGCTCACTTCTTATTAGAGTTGCGAATTTACTTTTGATGGGTATACCCAATAATGGGCTTAAAAAGGTCAGCGTGCCTAGTCAGCGTTTCGACGGCCCGAGTGAAAGACGGTCCGAATCCGAGAGCCCAAGGCGGTCACGCGTTGGCATTGACCACGAGGCGGCCACTTGCTCACAAATGATCAACTCGGCGTTGGCCAGGTTTGTTGGGCCCGCTCTATTTCATTCATTGGTCACCCGCCACTCTCCCTTCGTTCTCCATGAAGGCGGCCAACAAGTTCAACTCGGATTGACCTTTGCTCCTACACCAGGGCCCAAACGAGGCCCTTCTACAGAATGGGGCCTCACTCACTCGAGCCCATGGCCCAAATGGAGTCAACGGCGGGCGCCTTCCATGAGGGCGGCCCGGCCACGCACGCAGACGGTCAACCTGCCAGCGTTGGCCGTCCGCGCTTGCACATGGGCCCGAAAAGCTTTCTAAAGAACTGGCCTGATCCGTTAGGCCCATCGGTCGCCAAAAAGGTCAGCCACGATCTTCCAAGGATATTCCACGATCTCAAAAGGAATATCAGCCAAGATTAGCGTCCTTCAAATAAGGAAAACGCCAGATCCTTCCAACTCCTTGCCAGCCAAGGAACCTCAACGGTAAGGAAGGAGGTTAATTTGGAAAGTGGTTGACCGCCTCAGAAGGAAACAATCCTCCACAATTGGGCAACAAGTATCAGCCTCCAGAAGGAAGGCCGGCCGCAGATCACAGTGACGGTGATTCCTTCCAAAGGAGGAAGATCACCATCTTTGCCATAAAAGAGGCCCTGGATCCAGCATCCAGGGCACGCTTTCTTAGATACTTTCATACACGCTTTCATTGTGGCTCACATTAACGCTCTCTTAGCTACTGACAGACTCTTTCTTCAAGGTAGGAGAGAGACAGAAAACCCTAAGTGCTCTGAGAAACAAACTCTGATTCCCAGCAGTCAGATTCTCAAACACAATCAAACTCCAAGGCAACGAACGGGTCTTACACACGTTCTCCCATCCGGATACGAGAAAGGGCTTGCGCCTTTCGACATCCGGAGCAAGACACTCCCTTTCTTTCGCCATTGCTTTCGTTCTCTTTGCGCAAGGTCGATTTATCGACCGGTGTTTTCGGTGGGATTACATCCCGTCATGTGGCTCCTCTCGTTTGTTTTAGTGGTGTGCGGGATTCGTACTCGGTGAACGGAGCCTCCAACCCATCCGAGAAGAATCCGAATCATTCGTCCAGTGGCGCCATTGCCTTGAAAAAACCCACCACCAAGAATGCGCACGAACTCTCTCTGTCACCTTCTCGCTCTACAATGGTGAACACGAGAGTAGTACAAACGACACCGCTAGAGACCGGGACATCAGCGACATGGCCCTACATTCAAGAATCGAGCAGATGCAAGCTAACAATCGCCCGCTTCAACCGCAGGAGCGGAAGGAGAAAGACAAGCGGCGGCTCCACCAAGTTATTCCGCCTCCCGCTACCAAGAAAGGTGGCCGGAGGAAGAAGAAGCGGCCAAGAGGCTGGAAAAGCTGAACAACTGGGCTCCGGATCCTCCCACGTTCGTGGCGAACAGCAATGGAACGCTTTACTTCCCCGACGGAGAGCCTCCCGATACTCTCGGGTAGAAGACCGCCGCCTGACCAGGGAGCGAGTTTTTAGGACTGCCGAGTCCACGAGGAGAGGCGGCCATCCTCCGGCTCCAAGACGGAGTTGAGGAATTTCCTCAACTCCAAAAGATCACAAACGCCACTCGTGCCGATCCACGAGTGGACCAAATCTGGAACCACGTGTTCCGAGGAATGAGCACGCCATCGACTTGGACAGGTCACCTTTCACTGCTTGAAATCCTGAACCGTCCCACCGCCCGTCAAGTTCAAGATGCCGTCCCTTGACTTGTGCGATGGGGGCGGTGATCCGGTTGACCACCGGATCACTTCGCACCCATCTCGAGTCTGCGGGGCTAGAGGACTCGGCGATGTGCCGCCTTCCCACTTACAGGAGACGCGAACTCTGGTTTCACCATCTCCTTTCGAGTTCTTGCGATTTTCCGTGAACTCACGGACCTCTTCCTGGCTCAGTATGCATCGAGCCGACGGGAAGAGAAGCAGCCGTGTCACCTCTCCCACATAAAGCAGAAACCGGGAGAGAACCCACGGCGCTTCCTGGATCGCTTCATGGCTGAGGCCAGAAGGATTCCAAGGATTACTGAGGAGATGAAGTTGGGCAGCTTCATCTCAGCACTCACTTACGGAGATTTCTTTAAGCATCTGGCCCATAAGAATCACCAGACATTCCGCGAGGCGGAATCCACTACCAGGGCTTACGCTGCTGCTGAAGAGGCCAACGAGGCAAAACGTCCAGAACGGGCGGATCAGCCTCGGCCGATCTCTGGTGACGGGAAAAGAAAGTTTGCTGGCGGAGATCACTCCCGCCAGAAACAGTGCCGGACTGGGCCCTCAGAACGCAGAGATTACGGGCCCACCACCTTCACACCCTTGACGGACACGCGCTCCAATGTCCTGATGCAGATCCGTGGGGAAAAGTTTCTGAAGTGGCCAAAGACTCTGAAAAAGGACGCGCTAGAGTTTGTTAAGAAATGCAAGAGCTGCCAGCTTCATGGCAACCTCCATCACCAGCCGTCCGCTGACTTAAAGTCCTTTCAGGCCCCATGGCCTTTCGCGCAATGGGGGCTCGACATTCTCGGCCCATTTCCCATTGCCACGGGACAAAGAAAATTCATCATAGCGGGCATCGACTACTTCACTAAGTGGGTCGAAGCTGCCCCGCTTGCAAAAATCACAGAACACAATGCTGCTAGAGTTCCTTCGCGGAGCATTGTCTGCGGATTCAGGCGTCCCGGAGGTCGTGGTGACCGATAACGGGACCCATTTTGGAAAAACGCTTCACCAAGTATTGCACCAATTGGAATCAAGCTCGTCCACACTTGATAGCATACCCCCGCCAACGGGCGGTGGAGGTCATGAACCGTGACGCTACTCCACGGTTAAAAACTAAGTTGGAGGACGCCGGGGCTCTGAGGTGACGAGCTCCCATCCGTCCTCTGGTCTTATCGCACAACCCCGAAGGAACCAACGCGCGAGACGCCCTTCAACCTATGTTACGGGACTGAAGCGGTAATTCCGGTTGAAATCGGGCTCCCAAGTCTCAGGGTGGAGTCCTTTGACCCACAGACCAACTCCCAAAAAATCAGGGAACATTTGGACTTGCTAGAGGAAGCCCGCGACGCCACCAGGGTACGGACAGCAGCGTACCAATATCGAGTTGCCCGATACTACAATAAAAAGGTAAAAGCCAGGCAATTCGACGTTGGAGACTTAGTCCTACGAGGCATCGAGGCCACGGGCAAGCTGGCCGGCCGAAACAAGCTCTCTCCCAACTGAGACGGACCATTTCTCGTCTCCGCTGTCCTACGCAACGGATCGTACAAGCTCCGGAACCAGGACGGAAAGTTGGTCTCACGAACGTGGAACGCGACCCACCTGAAGCGCTACTTCCAATAGGGAACCTAGGTACGCCCTTACTCGATCCTGTGCATTCATTCGTGTGCTTGCTTTCACTTTGAAAAAATGAGAGTTTACTTAGCATGTAGAATTCTAGGACCTATGAACTGTGTTTGCTTTTTCCATCCGACCTGTCTTCTCCCTCTCGTTAAACCCTAGTCATCTAGGTGACCCAAAAAGTGGTCCAAACCACAGTCATCCAGGTGGCCCATAAGCGGTCTTAAACCTAGTCATCGGTGGCCTTAGCGGTGAAACCCTGGTCATCCAGTGGCCCATGAGCGGTCTTAAAACCTTGGTCATCCAAGTGGCCCATGAATCCTCGGTCATCCGAGTGGCCCAATAGCGGTCGTACTAAATCTTGGTCATCCAAGTGGCCCATAGCGGTCTAAAAACCTTAGGGGCAAGAATGGCACACGCGACGACCTCTTTTCGGGAGCAAGCGACGTGTCCAACGATCAAAGGAGAAGCTCTTCTTCGCAACATTGGCAGCCCAAGTCTCCACTTGAACGGGCGCCACCAGCCTGGTTCTTACAATCACTGCTGCCTTAAGGATCTACTCCTTAAGCAGCCAGCCAACCAAGTTGGCTACCCCACGCACCGACCTTCTCTACGAAAGGACGGCATGGTTAAACAAAAACGAGAAGCGTTCCTTCTCTAACACCGATTGCCCAAGTTCTCGCTTGGACAGCACCGCAAGATTGGTTAATACAACCACCTGCCAAGCCTGGGGGCTCAGCTCCTTAGGCAACCAAGAAACGGTCGCCGGCCAACCAGGTTGGCCGCCCGATGCAATAAAGTAAACAAACACAAGGCAATAAAAGGCGAGGGACATTGAGCTGAAAAAGAAATTCCATTTCATTAAGCGTGTTGCAATTTACATACAGCAAAAAGAAAAAGGGAGTACAAAAGGCTACGGTCACCACCACCGGGCCGTCTCGGCTCTCCCACCGAGATCTTCTTTGCATTGCGGGTTCCTTTGATTGATAAACTCCACCGGGAAGTCCGAGCAATCAACCCAACGCGACGTCGAATGTTGAGCCCCTCCAACAAATGGCCGGGCGTGTAGTGCGCCCAACCTCAAGAGGGGTCATCCGTGAGGCCAACTCGTTCTCTCGCAAAGGTCTTAAGGCGTTTATTGCTCGCCTCGCCGATCATCCTCTTCCTTTAGACGAGCGACCTCCGCCTTCAGCTCGGCAACCTCCGCCTTCAACACGGCATTCTCTGCCTCCAGGCCCGCCATAACAGTCTCGAGAGCAGCCGTCTGCTCACGGAGCTCCCCTCCTGAGGCGGCCAGCTTGGCATCCAGCCAGGCTATTTCTGCCTCCTTCTCAGCTAGAGCCTCGTCACGTTGCACCATTGCCTTGAAAAGTGCAGAAGCGACCTTCAACGGCTGCACAAACAACAACAAAAGACAGGTTAGAAACCTTGAAGGGACAGAGTACGGGAAATCAACCGTCAAGAACCATACCTCCATAAATTTTCTCGTGGGTCCCTTAGGCCTGGCCTCCAGACCAGGCTCAGGTGGTGGAGGGACAGGAGCATCCTCTCGTGCCGAGCACACCGCTGCTTCCTCCAGAATTCTTTCCAAGGATTTATCATCTTCAACGGCAGCAGCAGGCTCCTCTCTGGCAGTCTCTGGAGCAGCTACAGCAGGCTCCTCTCTTGCAGCCTCTGGAGTAGCTGCGGCAGGCTCCTCTCTTGCAGCCTCTAGAATAGCTGCGGCAGGTTTCTTTCTCCTAGCTGCCTTTGGGGCAGCAGTGGGTGAAGCAACTCGTGACGACGGCTCTATAATGTAAACGCGCGAACCCTCGAGCACGTCGCGGGCTGGCTCCTCTGCGGATCCCATCCAGGCAGCACCTGGAGTCAGCCTCGCCGCAGGCTGCGCCAGAATGACTCCTCCGGCATCTGCCGGCCTGCCCTCAACAGGTTTCTCCATGCCGGAAGTGCTACCGGGACCACCGCAAATCCCGGCAGCCACAAGGTCAATCTGTGAGGAGGAAGATGAGGGCGTGGCCATCGCCCTCTCAGCAGCCTCCTCCGAAGACACCGGGCGGATGAACAACTTCTTAGAATCATCCGGCTTCAACATTTTAATTGGAGGGTGCGGCTTCTGGACCGACGACGGCGGTCCCCATTCAACCTTTCTGGTTTCCTCGGCAGAAACCAGAAAATCTCTCCTGAACTCATCAGGGTTTTGCCGCATCGCCTTGGTCAGCCAGGCGTAGGCGGCGTTCTCCGCCGCAGACGGCGTACCCAGATGTACCTCTGGGACTCTACCCCAGTCCCGTGTGATAGGCCACTTGTCTCCCACCTTTACGAAGAAGAACTAGTTTTTCCAATTCTTCAGGGAGTCGTGGATGTCCTTGTTTATTTTCATCCCAGTACGGGGGCTGAGTGAGATCCACTCCAACCCCTGGGTTATCTTAAAAACGACCTTAAGGCCGAACATTCTGAACTTCTGGTCAATCTTCCGGGAAAAAATACACAAGGTGTAAATATACCTCAATGCATTGGCGTGAAGCTGAGCAATGGGAACTTGCAGCGCCGCTATGATTGATTCGAGCTCCTCCGGCATCGGCAGGCGAAGACCGCTCCTCAGGTGAGCCTCGTAAACGGTGAAATAGCCTTCCGGTGGGTGAGAGGCTATTTCATCCGCGCCCGGAACCCTCCAGGCCATCTCATTCGGAATGTTGAATTCAACGCACAAGACCTTAATATCACCCTCCCTCAAGTCAGATGAGAAGTCCGCAACGGAGGCCATGATCGGAAAAGGTTTTAGGGTTTCTTCAAAGGTTTGTCTGCGAAATGGAAATGAGGAAGACGAAGGAGGCGTAACCGATTTCAAAAAACGGAAGGGAAACTTAAGCGCCAAGCTTGCAAAGGACGCCGTCGACTGCTGCGTCACCTCCTCATTTGACCCAATAAACGACGGGACACCCGCACGAAAACCCCTCATTAATGGCACCGCTCGGACCGCCCACGTGTCGCCGCTCCACTTGACCCCGCCAAAGGACGGATCTCTGGCGTACTAATGACCCGGATCTCCTTCCAACAAAAGGAGGACACGTGTCCTTTACGCCTGGCGATCCGGGCAAAGTCGGCGTAAAATCATTCCTGCACTGGCCAAGGACGGTCAACAATTCTGGAACTCCGGAATTGACCAGGACGGTCAACAATTCTGGAACTCCGAAATTGACCAGGACGGTCAACAATTCTGAAACTCCGAAATTGGCCAAAACGGCCAACAATTCTGGAACTCCGGAATTGGCCAAGACGGTCAACAATTCTGGTACTCCGGAATCGGCCAAAACGGTCAACGATTCCGGTCAAGCCTTCCTTCACGCTTTTATGGGTTTCCACAGGATTCTCAAAGCAAGAAAAAACATCCATCATGAACATACTGGAGGCCAGAAATCTGACCGCTAGCATGGGGGGCTAGTGATGGGTACACCAATAATGGGCTGGCCCAAAGAAAGGTCAACAGAAGCCCAGTCAACGTTTCTGACGGCCCAGTAAGAAGACGAGCCTGGGAACTGAGAGGCCCAAGGACGGTCAACGTTGGCGTTGACCGTGCAGGCGGCCAGCTTGCTCACAAATGATCAACTCAGATGTTGACCAGTTTGTTGGGCCTGTAGAGGCTTTGCAACAGTGATGGGCCTATTCCATTCTGGCTCACAGCCCATCAGTTGGTCACCCGCCACTCTCCCTTCGTTCTCCATGAAGGCGGCCAACAAGCTGACGGTCAACTCAGACGTTGACCGTCTGCTCCCTACACGCTGGGCCCAAACGAGGCCCTTCTACAGTAATGGGCCTCACTCACTCAGGCCCATGGCCCAAATGGAGTCCAACGGCGGACGCCTTCCATGAGGGCGGCCAACACGCACGCAGACGGTCAACCCAGGCGTTGACCGTCCGCACTTTGCACATTGGGCCCCGAAAAGCTTTCTAACAGTAACGGGCCTAACCCGTTTAGGCCCATCAGTCATAAAAAGGTCAACCACGATCTTCCAAGGATATTCCACGATCTCAAAAGGAATATCAGCAAGATTGGCGTCCTTCAAATAAGGAAGGCGCCAGATCCTTCCAACTCCTTGCCAGCCAAGGAACCTTAACGGTAAGGAAGGAGGTTAATTTGGAAAGTGGTTGACCGCCTCAGAAGGAAATAATCCTCCACAATTGGGCAACAAGTATCAGCCTCCAGAAGGAAGGCCGGCCGCAGATCACAGTGACGGTGATTCCTTCCAAAGGAGGAAGATCACCATCTTTGCCATAAAAGAGGCCCTGGATCCAGCATCCAGGGCACGCTTTCTTGGATACTTTCATACACGCTTTCATTGTGGCTCACATTGACGCTCTCTTAGATACTGACAGACTCTTTCTTCAAGCTAGGAGAGAGACAGAAAACCCTAAGTGCTCTGAGAAACAAACTCTGATTCCCAGCAGCCAGATTCTCAAACACAATCAAACTCCAAGGCAACGAACGGATCTTACACACGTTCTCTGCCTTCCCACCATCCAGACACGAGAAAGGGCTTGCGCCTTTCTGACATCTGGAGCAAGACACTCCCTTTCTTTCGCCATTGCTTTCGTTCTCTTTCAGTTCCTTCCATTGAAGACTGATTTACTGACTTGAGCGTCGGAGTGTTTTCGGTGGGATTACATCCCGCCGTAAACGTTGACCTCTCGTTTGTTTTAGTGGTGTGCAGGATTCGTACTCAGTGAATGGAGCCGGTTCAACCCATCCAGAAGAATCCGAATCTGTTCGAAGTCGGATCCAGGTACGCATCAACTTTGATACTAATTGGATGGGGTCACCCTGTTAATCGATAATTTACTACTTTTTTTTTACTTATTGAAAATTATCGTATTTTATGGTATAATAAAAAATACATCGCTACCATCATTTTAGCATGGAGTCTGATCTGAGCTTCTTTGGCTTTTGTAGGACATATGTGTTCATTGATCGTGTAACATTTATCTTTACTATGACAATCATAGCATCATCCTAATTATTCATAATAATATATTTTATAAACGCATAAAAAATATTAAAATCAATTGTCTATTTGTGTCATTACCTCAAGAAGGGCACTCTTTGCGTCTTTTCGATTGTTTTCGCTGATCATTTGGTTAGTATTTTTACGAAGGCCCATCCGCCTTATCACCATTATGATTTGGTTTTTAAATTTTAGTTGGCATCATTAATACCACCTTAAGTTTGAGAGCAATGTTAGTATATATAATATTATTTTCTAAATTAGAGAATTAATACCCCTAATTTAGGCTAATTAACGTTATTTATGTAACTATTATTATTAGTTGTTTTTCTATAGTTATCTCATTTTCCTATAAAATGATAATTTATTATATGGTTATATATATACAGAAATTATAAAAAACTCTCTTTGTATTTTAACGGCTTCCAACTTTGAAAAAAAATCAAGATACCAGAAATTGTTTTAAATAAGTTTATTTGATCCGGATCACCCTGATTCAACCTTTATATACGGTCGTGGCTTTTATTTTGGTAATGAAAAATCTCTACCTTTACTTAATAGGTTTTGGCTTAATTTTGATTGTGTAATTTTATCTATAAAAATTATATATAAATTAAATACACACACACTAAGTAACATTCGCTGAATTCATGATCACCGATCTAACTAGGACGCCCAAAGTCATCAATATTATTTGTCATAATCCATATGAGTTTCTATGGCTCCACCATGCCCAATCGAAATGGAAACTTTTAAGAATGACTTGTAATGTGACGAGCTTCAATGAATTTGAGGGGGCTTACCCCGTGAGGGGAAGCGTCCTACACATTTATTGTTATGAACTCAGCGATACACACTTGGAAGCTCACTCACCTCTTGAGCCGTCCAATCGCCTCTTAAATTTAGAGAATATATTCAATTAATTTTGTTAGGCCTCCCATTCCCTACACCTACGTTTACTGTCCTATTTAGTTGGTTTTTCCCTTCCCATACTCTTAGTGTGGTATTACTGTTAGTTTGTTATACTTAGTGACCGAGGTACCATAGTTTGTTATATATACACAGTTGTTACTGTGCTGGAGGAGAATGGAAAACTAATTATTGTCTTCTTCTCCCTCGTGTCTCTTCTCTCCTTGTTCTCTCTGCTCTTCTCTCTCACTCGCACTCTCGTCCTCTCTGTATTTTTCTATTCTCCTCTGCCAGAACTCCCCTTCCCTTAGCAATCTCCACACTTCGCCATCGATCTCAAGCGTGCGGCCATGGAGCACAAATCAAATGGTACTCTCATTGAGATAAAAACAGAGAAAACGATGGCCAAAGAGCAAGCCCTCGACGCACTCGAAGCCGCCATTTCAAGGCTGTCGAAGGAGATAACGGCTGTTGCGGCAACCATCCGGCAACATACAACAAGAATCGCCGTCCTTACTTCCACAACCAAGCATCTTCAACACTCCGTTGTGGCTATCCTGCCATCGCTCAACAACAGTGAACGAAACTCTAACTTATCAACAATGTCAAAGTGAGTTACAGGAGTTAAAGGTGACAGTACCGCAAAACACATCAGGTATCGCCTCTCATGCTTCCATCATTAAGCAAATTCCAAAATCCCTCACTAAAATTTCCTAATCCTTGTCTCACGTTAAGAAACAATCCGTCAATCTACCGTTGCTTCCAAACCCTACTCCATTCCTGGTGCCTCCGACTGCGACTCCACCAACTGATTTCCACATCGCTACTTCCATTCGAATTCCAAATAAAGGAACTAATGCTACTAAAGGCCATGACCGCATCACCCCCACTGTTTCCACCACCCCAACCGGCTTGAGTTGTTATTCTTCACGCTGTTGTGGACGATGAGAGCCTTAAGCAAAAAGTGCTTAAGGATCCTGGTAATAGGAGGCTGGAAGAAATTGACCACAATTCACTTCGATATTTCACATAGGGAGCTAAGGCGGTTGTAAATTCGATGGCTGCCATATTTGGTGGTAGATTTGGACAGATAGTTGTTAAGGCCTTCTCTGGGAAGTTCCATCCCCTCTTCCAATTCTCATGTGTGAAGGCCACTGCAGCTGACTCTGTCCAGACGATGGCACAAATTGCTATTTCCATTGAACCTGACTCTCCATCTAAACTAGAAGTGACATCAATTTCTCCATGGCGAGACAAAATTGGTTGGCATCTCAGTGAGGCTGCCTCAATATCTTTTTCATTATTTCGGCAGCCTAATTGTAACTGGAAAGTGGCTCAGGATGTTATGGGTGGCAATAGATAGTGGTATTGCCTCTACTACCAATGTGTTACATGTAGTCTTATATCCTAGTATGTGCAACTAATCTTCAAGCGAGCAATAGTGATGAGGCACACCTAGTAGTTGAAGTCCAAGGCCTTTATTTTCTGTCTGATGTCACCATGGAGGGTCACTTGTGTTATTGGATATGTCGATATGTCACTGATATTTGTATGGATGAAAATGCTATGCCTAGTGATTCCAAACCGCAGTCTCAAACTCGTGCTCTTGCTTTGTTGCAAGAACTGGACAACTCGTTTTCTGTTTTTGGATCAATCCGCGCGAACAACTTCCGAATGTAAGAGTGCTCGAGCAAAGTTCTATTAGCTGGCAATTTCACTTTCATGTCTAGAAAATTGGACTGGCAAAATTACTAGTCGCTCTTGCAGCTGCCTTGTCTATCAACCCTTGGCTTCATAATGAAGCCTATCCCAATCGTGCAAGGCTGGAAACAGCAAAAATATTTGATGACACATATTGGGAAAATGATATTGTTAAAGCCTGCGTTGTTATTGGAGAGAGAGCATTTTACAATATGGATTGGCTAAGTAAGACTTTCAGGGGCTCCACTCGTAGGTTCTCAAAGGGGGAATATCACGGAGCTTATGTAGAAGATACATATTGGGATTATGGCCAGCCTATTTCAGTGGATATGTGGTCGGATGATAACAATGAAGATATTGACCGTGCTATTATACTTTCCCAGTCAGAAGAAGATCAGAAAAGGCAAAATGAAATAAAAAATGATGCTCAGTTGGAGGAAGATGAACCACGGGCTAAAGCTCTTCGAGGGAGTTTGAACATTAACTCTTCTCCTCACTATGATCATGGAAACATCTTTCAACCGTTTCTCTCCTTCCTTCCCTCGGAGTTCAAAATCTGTGTTGGTAGCGGTTTTGAGATTGGTCATGGACGATACTTGAGTTGTATGGGAGGTTGTTGGCACCCTAACTGTTCCCATTGCCACAAATGCAATGAGCCTATTGTTGACCATGAGTTTTCCATATCAGGGGATTGTCCATATTATAAATCCTGCTACAGGGTGTATTTTCACCCAAAATGTGATGTCTGCAATATTTATATTCCACATAGGGCACATTCCCTCTGGATGCAAAACTACTACCCTTCCCGAGAATTCGATTGGACTTCACGGTGTTGCGGTTGTGAAAGAATGGAGACGAGGGACACCCCATACTTCCGACTTGATGATGATCGAAAATTGTGTCTCGAAGGTCTCGACTCTTCAATCATGGATACCAATGAATGCCAACCACTTTCCCTTGACAATCAAGAATTTAACACAGGGTTGCACATAAAAATAGACCAGCAGATCCCGTTACTCTTGGTCGAGAGGCAAGTGTTGAATGAGGCTATGGATAGGGAAAACAACGGCCATCACCATTTGCCTGAGACAATAGGACTCTACCTCTCGGAATAATAGATTGTTAGCACAATTTTGAGGCCAAGGATTGGCATAGGAAACCAAATCATCGACTTGATAACGGAGCCATATAGGCTGATCCGACAGTGTGAAGTGACAGCTAGACTCATTCTATTCGGCCTCCCTAGGTTGTTGATAAGATCTAGCTTGGCTCATGTGATGATGCATGCATGGCAATACCTCAATGGATATCCAAATGTAAGTCCCAAGGTTGAAGAAGGGATTTGTCAGGTGCTAGTTCATATGTGGTTGGATTCTAAATTAATAGCCGGCTCTTGCAGTAGTTGCGAGAAAGGTAAGCGGTCACAGTTTGAGAGGAAACTTGATGAGTTTTTCAAGCATCAGATAGAGTCAGATGGATCGATGGCGTATGGGGATGGATTTAGAAGAGGAACCAAAGCAGCAAGACAAGGAATTGTCCCTCTCCAAATCAAAGCTGGTGCCTTACTCTTATTTGCTACTGCTATCAAGTCTTTGGTTGTCATTGGCCCTAATGCTCGTGTCATCGAAACCCTGATTCGTAACTATGAAGTTACTCCAGGCAAGTATACCACCCCATTGCAAGGCCTTTCGGCATGGACATGAACACACTATCAGCAAGACTGTCTGAATGTGACTTGCACCACTGCCTAAGTAGATGATACACATAATGCAGTAGCTCTCTAAGATTTTTTCTCTTTCAACCTTGAGAACAAAATTCTTTTGATGGAGATGGCAATGTTACGAACTCAGCGATACACACTCAGAAGCTCACTCACCTCTCGGGCCATCCAACCGCCTCTTAAATTTAGAGAATATATTCAATTAATTTTATTAGACCTCTCATTCCCTACACCTACGTTCACTGTGCTATTTAGTTGGTTTTCCCCTTCCCATGCTCTTAGTGTGGTATTACTGTTAGTTTGTTATGCTTAGTGATCGAGATGCGATAGTTTGTTATATATACACGGCTGTTACTATGCTGGAGGAGAATAGAAAACTAATTACTGTCTTCTTCTCCCTCGTGTCTCTTCTCTCCCTGTTCCCTCTGCTCTTCTCTCTCACTTGCGCTCTCGTTCTCTGTATTTTCCTCTTTTCCTCTGTCAGAACTCCCATTCCCTCAGCAATCTCCACACTTCGCCGTCAATCTCAAGCATGCTGTTATGGAGCACGTATCATTTACATTTTTAAAATATCCGATGATTGATTCAGTTTTCCTTATTTTATTTTTTAAAAAAAAAGATTAAAAATATATAATAATATTTTTATTTTTGATTAATTTACTTATAATATGAATATTTTGATACATTAATGTTTTTAAAAAATTTTAAAAAATTATTTCATATTATTTTAAGAATTATAAAATAAAAGTCAGATAAATCATCAAGATCTAATAGTCTAAATTTACAGAGAAGAAGCCCTCCCTCACTCCTCAGGAAAGCCCCTCATCCTGAGCTTCTACTAGGTGCATGGCTGGATAGTTCTTCTATGCTTAAATTATAGTTGATTTCTATAGAGGCATTTTTAGTTACACATATAGTAAGAAGTCATGAATTGTGCAAAGATCAAATGAAACCCTCTTGAGGGTTGAAGCAGCTAGTATGATATCTTCTCTTCGAGGTATGCTTTGGTAATCTATGATGTGCACCTTAAATAAGAATTTGATTAGCAAAGCTGTTAGAGATTGATAGTGCAAACTCTAACTCTGAATCTCTGAATCAAAATTATTATACACCACAACAAAGATAGAAGGTCGAAGAGATTAGAGAATTTTTCTAGAGATCCATCTGACGGTCAAATTAGTTTAGGCACTGTACAAACTAAAAGGTTAAAGAACACGAAAAGGAAAACTTGCATGGCCTCAAAAAATGTATGCTGAACTACGGTGGAGCAATAGGGGGGTTGGTTCAGTGGTCTCTTGTTGAGTGCAATGAAGGGAGACTATTAGGATGACACTTCTTTGTCCTGATAGCCCCTACGGGAGGCATAACATGGACTGTGTGGACAAAGAGGATTCATGAGCCGATGATCATGAGCTTTTCTCTAGAAAGACAATAATAATTTGTCTAAAAAGTTCATTGGTTTAAGTTCGCAAAAAACATTTTAGCCAAGAGTAAACAGTCAAAAGATAAAATTCATTGGTCCTTTACTTATGAATCTCTTACTCTTTTTATAGATGAGTTTTTTAGAAGATGAATCTTACAACAGATGACAATTATGATTATAGCATTGGCAAGGATTACAGCCAAGGTGATTGTATGGGTGCACATCGTTTTTTTTTTTTTAATTCTACCATTAAACTCACTTGAAGTGAAGTCAACCTGTTAATACCTCATGTCATCCAACCCTCTTTTGATCAAGATATCACTTTGAACCCTCACATCTCTTCCCCCGGCAGATCAAAGGACTAATTCCATAGACTTGGTTGATCATCGCCTTAATCGGGTGATCTTGCACCCCATGATTAAACCACCTAAATCACACCACTCACGACAAGCTATCTGGAAAAAAAAAACGAAAAATGAAAATACCATCCAAGGACTAGTTAAAGAAGCTAATGCTGGGTTGTGTGGTAACATAATTAAGCTACCATGAGTCAAGGCAGATTCTATAGTTAAGGTTACTCAAGCAAGGGTCAATCCATGACAGTGATTCAATCATGAGGTGCAGAATCAATGGTATGCATTGGATTTAAGGAGCGAGTGTAAGTGAAAGAGTGGTGGTGAAGGTACCTGATTCAGCAAGTTCGTTGATGTATACTAGTTTGCTGTGGCTAATGGCTATTGAAAGGGAATAAAGTAGGGGAAATTAAAGTGTAATGCGGTTTAAAATAGCAGAGTGAAGTCTTTAAAGAGTGGTTGATTACACTCTTACAGTTATGAGATCAGTTTGAGGCAGAAAATTAGATGATCTTTTACACAATTTACTAGAACTCCCATTAAAAAGATAAAGGGAAAAAAACCGATTCTAGTTTCTTTGACAAAAGATTGTAAATGCAGATTCAGACATGTCATTTATGATTATTTCTGTATTATTGCTTGTGAGATTACTTAAAAAATTAACGGATTTACATAATTGTTCTAGTCTCATAAAATTCAATACTGATATCACATCAGAAAACCAACTCATGAAAAACTTTTGAAGATCCAAGAATAATTTCACATTGTAATAGCATGTGGAGAAATAAACGTTTAACAGAACCCATAATCATACAGTACAATTAAGATTCAAGAAACAAAATTCATTCTTTTTTTTTTTTTTTTCGGGAGCTGCTATCTCATTTTGGATCAGCTTCCCTTTCCTTCTCTCCTGAACTGCAAACAAATATTGACCATTCGGTTTATGACTTTCACTCTGTAGGGTACCTTAATTATCTGCTTCTCCGCCATTCCTTGATAAAAGATTCCCACTGCAAGACATTGACCTTCCCATTAAAGCAGGCCCTTTTTGCAGAATAGAAGAAGAAGACGAAGAAGAAGAAGAACCCGTTTCTCCTATCTCTCCATTTGAAGCAGAAAACTCTTCTCCCAGTTCAACTAACTGGCTATTAGATAGAGCTTGAATCATACTTGATCCAGATATAAACTGCACAGAAACTGCTCTCCTTATGGATTTTACCTCGTTTCCCTCTTTCTTGACTTTGTCACAACACATTGGCTCATTTTCCTCAGCCAATTCTCCTTCTTCCTCAGAATTAATCCTCAAATCCCTCCCCAAATTACCATTATTTTCTGGGTTTTCAACATGGGGATTCTCCATTGAGATTGAATTATCAGCACTCGACGATAATGGTGAAGGCGCATTAGCCGCAATAGAGATGATGGGAGCGCGGCACAGGGGGCAGTTAGTGTGAGATATCAGCCAAGTATCAATGCAAGGAATATGAAAGGCATGGTTGCATTTTGGCAGCAGCCTTAATATATCATCTTCTTGAAACTCAGTCAAGCAAACAGCACAATCAGTACTCTCAACAAGCCCTTCACCCCTTCTGTACCTGCACACTGTGATGGAGCTGATGATTGATGGTTGGAGACCAACGGTGGCAATATGCCATATGGGATTGTCCACCACAGGCACATGTTCCTCATCTAGAAAATCTTGATGATGATGATCGTCATGTTCATGGATTTGATTGTCAGGGTTTATAATTGGCCTTCTTCTAGATGCGCCTCGGATGTGGGCATAGAATTTCTTGTATATGACATAAAAGGAGACAAGTAGGAAGGTAGATGCTAAGAGTATGAGCATGGAGATGAGGAGAGGAGAAGGGTGGTGGTGGTGGTGGTGGTTTGATTGGAGGGGAGGGTTGTTTCGGTATGGTTCGGGGTTTGGGATAAGGGAGGGAACATAGTGGGCGCAGACTGAAGGGTTGAAATCGAAACATTTTGGTGGACAAGGGGCATGATTACTACTTAAACAATCACAACAATCTCTACATTTCTCTGCGTAATTTGAATCTGACCCTTCAAGGAATAACTTCCTATTTGAAAACCCCATTAAAACAGAGAGAGAGAGAGAGAGAGATTACCTTGGTATTTGAGAGAAGGATGGGGGCGGAAGGAGAAGAGTAGGTGCCATAAAACTATGGCGATTACTGATACCCTTTCTCCGTGGAAGATTAGAAAGAGAAGAAGAGAAATAATGGGGTTGGTTTTGGCCCTCTCTTCACTTCTGGTCGGCAGGTGTTGACAGATTGACTTGGGGTAGTGCCGTGTTGGAAACGACCGTTGACGTCAACAATGGTGTGGTCACGACAATTCCATGAGTTATTTCGATTTGGTTTAGATTAAAAATTTTTATAATTAAATCGCCGATTTAATTTTTTATTAATTGAATTAAATTGTTAGTTGAGATAAATTATTCAACCCATCAATATACATATTGATTTAATTTGAGCTGCTTATCTAAGTTACAGCACTAATTCACCATTCTAAAAATTGTTTGTTTAGTTATATATATATCGCCATAATATCTTTATTATAATGGATAGTTATATCTGACATATATAAAAATATATTTATACGTATGTTCTATATTTAAATATATATATATATGGCCAAAATAAATATGTTTATATGTATATAAATTATTTATCTAAATGTATGCAAGTATGTTTACATACGTATTAAGCTAATAGGGGCCGGCAGTCTATTCTTATGGTTTATATAAATCATTCACTTCCCCCTTTATCTTCTACAGTGGTTATCCAAGTAAAGTGGCTGTTTTTGACAATGAAACTTCAGTCACAGAGCAATGAAGTTGAATGAGAAGGAGAGGACTTTAGGAGAATGAAGAGAAAGGATAAGATTAGGAGGGAGGAGATGAAAAGAGGATTCAAAGAAGACTATTACTCTTCAGTCAAGCATTGTGATTGATTTTTTTTCTAGTTGGGTCGGATGGCGGTTCAATCGGGTTGTGTTTGGATTATAACCCTTAAGAATTTATATTTTTGAAAAGTCAAGTAACAAATAATAAGCTGTGTAATTATGAAAAAGTTGAACTATTGAATTGGCCCAATACTCATGTTAATGCACACTTCATTAAAACTGAAGCGGTAAACTGTTAAAATACCTATACTTAATCAGAACTTGACATTTAAGTGATAAATTGAAAGAATACTCATATCATTTGGCGCTTAAGTGTTAGATTGGTAGAATTATCACGATCGAGTATTAATACAATTTCTTCTGCTTTTTAAATGTTTACAACTATTTTCTGTCTTCATGTACATAAATAAATGTATCAAAAATGTTGAATTTCACATTAAGAAGTTCAAAAGTCTATAGAGAGCATTATCTTTGCAAAAATGACTTTTGTGGACAGATTTTTTTCTTTATACTTTATTCTTTTAAATTTCTTAAAATTTTTAATTAAAAAATAATATATTTAATTTAAACTTTTATGATTGTTGGCACTGAGAATGCTTGAACTCTAATACTCATGAGCGAGCTCGTTGGAGAAGATTCATAAATCAGTAATCACTTGGTATATGTATCTGAACCACTAGTTTATATATTGGCTTTTGTCACATAGTGTATTTTTTGTTGGAAACTAATAATTTGAATAACTTTTCTATTAAAAGTAGATGACTGAACTTCAATAGCTATGATTTTTTAACCTTTGAAGTGTACGAAAATTCAGTATAACTTTTTTGATAAATCGAGTATCATATTGATAGAGAATTAATTTTGTTACAAGAAACTAATTTCATGTTATCTTATATTTTAAAAATATTAAAAGAAAATAAAAAAAAATAGATCTGTGATTATGAGAATGGCCGTAATAGTTATAGTATGCCCATAGAGTTAATTAAAAGATATAAAAAGTTAAATGATGAAAATTTAAGTTGCTAAAAGTTAAAATACTTGTGACGACTTCACTATCTGACGCAATAAAAATTAAAGTATAAAATATTAAAATATGAAAATGTGAAATTACAAGAGCGACTGCGGCTCAATTATTTAAGACTCATAAAATCAAAAAAAATAGTAAATTAAGTGTAAAAAATTAAATGATAAAAATATAAAATTATAAAAGTAATGATGACTCAATCATTTAATACTCAAAAAATAAAATGAAAGAAAATCATATATGTGAAATTAAATAATAGAAATATAAATTTATAGGAAAACTTCAATTGAAAGCCATAACGTGTTAATTTTTACAATATAATGTAATATAAAATCATAATATTTCAGTATCAATATGAAACTAAACTAACCAATAAAATAAAAAGTAAATATTAAGAAATTAATAAAACCAAATTAATCTGAAAATAAATTTGATATTAAATTAAAATTTAAATATATAAAATAATAGATTTGAAACAGAACATATTAAACTAAAATATTAAATTTTAGAGCAAAAATTAAGACCCTAACGGTATGTTTAATTATTAGAACGAAATAGAATAAAAATAAAATAATTATTTTTATAAAATAGAATAAGATGAAAATAGAGTTAAAAATTGTTATTTTTATATTTAGTTGATAAAATTAATTAAATTAAAAATTAGTATTCTAATATTTAATGTGCAGAATAGTATAATGAATAGAGTAAAAATTTATTATAATGATTTTTTTACCATTATTCAAGAAAAAAGATATTCATTTTTATTGATTATATATATATATATATATTTTTAATATAATATACATTTTAATTGAATAATATACATTTTAATTTAATAAATATTTAATAAATATTTAATATAATATATATATATAATTAAATATATAGTTACATATATATAATTTGGTACAATTTACATAATTTATCATATATATTTCACATATTTATTTATTTGTTTGTTTATTTATTTATTTATTAATGTATATATATATATATTCCATTCAAATATTTGATATATAGAGCCATAAAATCAGTAATTTGACTGATATTAACGTATTTTATATATATACCAGCAATATGTCAAATACATCAGTAGTTTGCTGCACCATAAAATCAACATAAAATCAAAGTTCTGCCAAAATCAAAATTTTAACAACATATTCCAACGGCAATTATAGGAACTTCAATCTTAATTGGTAATGTGACCTGATAATCTAAACTGGTAATTCCAAAATCAGCAACTTAATCACCATGTCTACCCATTTCGTAATGCATAAAAAATATCAATAATGATTAAAATCCTCACATGTTTTATAATAAAAATTGTTTGATGAAATTTAATATTTGTCTTGGTAGAAAATTAAACAAACCCGTTATAAGTCTTAGATTAAGTATGCATTTCATATACACTATATTCATTTCACTTACGGATAATTCATGAATTTTAAACAATACAACATATAATTACTCCATCTTTGCTCATATTTGTCAACTTCTAAACTCTTACTCAATAATTTACCAACCTTGTTCATATTTGTGCTCAATATATCGACTGCTTGAATAATATAATTAGATGATGTTTTCACATCTATACTAGCCTTCTGTTTCCTTCCCTTGGACGTTCCCGACGCAGTTGGAGTTGTCACATGCAGTGCACTTTGATTAGGGGAATCATTAGTGTCAAGTAAGCCTTGAATTTCCATTTCTATACCATCATTCATGCTTAATTGTTTATTCTTCGTTTCATTGTTTTGAAATTCCGTAAGAATGTCCTCAACATCCTATGCATCTGTCCTTGTTACATGATCTCTACCATAAATTATTGACAAATTTTCAAAGTAACGGATATGCGTTGACTTTACCGATGTGAATAATGTGTGCCCAAAGAACAGTTTCTCATTGCCCAAGATTGACCTACTGGTCGACACCACCTCTAGGCATGAGCTGCTCAGTTTCATAGATGCATATTCAAGTTACAACCAAATTCAGATGAGTACCGAGAACGATGAGCATATTTCCTTCATGGTGGACTAGGGAAGATACAGCTATAATGTTATATCCTTCAAACTGAAGAACACGGGAGCCACGTAGCAATGTCTCGTGAATAAAATATTCAAAACCCAGATTGATCAAAATATAGAGGTGTATGTGGACGACATGCTCATCAAAAATAAAACCACCAATGACCATATCCATGACCTCAGTGAGGCTTTTGGAGTGCTTTGAGCGCACCAAATGAAGTTGAACCCGGTAAAATATATCTTCGGAATATCATCAGGAAAATTCTCGAATTTTATCATCTCCCGGAGGGGGATCGAGGCCAACTCCGAAAAGACAAATGCGATTATGGATATGAACTCGCTGTGGACTATGAAGGACGTCCAAAGGCTAACCGGGAGGCTTACAGTACTCTCCTGATTCTTGAAAAAATTCGGGGACAAATACCTCCCATTTTTCAAAGCCTTGAGAGGGACAAAGGTAAACGGCTTCCAATAAATGGCCGATTGTTAGGCCACCTTTGAGGAACCAAAGGAGTACCTAGCCAGCCCCCTTTCCTGATGTCACCAAAAGAAGACGAAGAGTTGTACCTCTACTTGGTAATCTCAGAGGTGGCGTTAGACTCAATTTTGATTTGGCAGCAATCTGATATACAGTGGTCGGTCTACTACTTCAACAAGATTTTGATGGGCCCCAAGACTTGCTACACACATGTTGAAAGGATTGCACTAGCACTCGTCTATTCAATTAGGAAATTACGGTCCTACTTTCAAAAACACAAAATAGTTATCCTGACCAACCAACTTTTGAAGAAAATCCTGCAGAAGCCTGACATGTTAGGATAGCTAGTCAAATGGGCTATTGAATTGAGTGAGTTCAATGTAGAGTTCAAGCCCAAGCCAGCCGTGAAAGGGCTTGCCCTAGTGGACTTTATCGGCGAGACCACAATCTGAGTTCCTGACGTTAATCACCCCGGCAAAGTCGAAGGTGGCCGGAGGTGCCAAACTAGACCTTCCATGTGGATGGGTCCTCAACACACACCGACAGTGGAGCTGGAGTGATCCTGATGACGCCCGATAGGTTGGAAATGAAGTACTAATTAAAGCTCGAATTGTTTGCTATCAACAATGTCACTGAGTACGAGACCCTGCTCACCGGATTGCGACTTACAAAAGAATACTCCGCAAGGCACGTGACCATCCACAGCGACTTTGAACTAATCATTAACCAAGTCCGCAGAAGCTTTGAGGTGATTAGCCCTTTACTTACGAAATACCTCGCTAAAGTAAGGAGTATAGCCTAGAAGTTCAACAAGGTCGAGATGGTGCACCTCCTGAGGGTAGACAATTGGAGGTCGACTAGCTTGTAAGGGCCTCTGCGGCCAAAAGACCTAAGTAGTACTCGAGAGACATGCGAGAGGTCCTAACATCTTCCAACATAGAAGAATCCGAGTAAGGAGTGCTATAAGTCTTCGACAATTGGAGGCTGACCAACTCGCAAGGGCCGCTGCGATCAAAAGCCCTGAGCAGTACTCGAGAGATATGCGAGAGGTCCTAACGTCCCACAGCATAGAAGAATCGGAGTAAGGAGTGCTATAAGTCTTCGACAATGAAAATTGAATGTCACCCTAATGATGATAATCACGAACGATGCTCTGCCGAAGAATCCAAATGGCGCTAAATACGTAAAGAAGACAATTGGCTGGTACACCAATGTGGATGGGAGGTTGTACTGTCAAAGGTACTTCACCCCGTACTTACGATGCCTCACACCGAAGGAAACTAACTGCGCGTTAAGCGAGGTGCATCTCAGTATCTGTGGATCACACATTGGGGGCAAGAACATTATCTTCAAGATAATGCGCCAATGATATAATTGGTCAACGATGAAGAAAGATGCCATAAAGAAGTGTGAAAACTATCAGATCAATGACAATCTGTCCCATCAACCGTCCATGGGGCTGAGGACCCTTAAGACTCCTTGGTCATTCGTGTAATGGGGATCGACATACTCAACCCTTCTTTCATCGCGTTCGAGTAAATGAAGTTTGTCATGGTTGGCATCGACTACTTTACAAAATGGGTTGAAGTCTCCCCTTGGCTCGAATTACCTAGTAAAATGCCAAAAAGTTTGTTCAGTAAAATATTATCTACAGATTCGAGATTTTTAAGGTCATTGTGATTGACAATGGAAGCCAATACACAGAAAAGAACTTCACCAAATATTTCACAAGTTTGGGCATTCGATTGGTCCACACCTCAGTCACCTACGCACAAATGAACGGGAAGGTAAAGGTTACCAATCAAACTCTACTACATAGGTTGAAGACCAAACTAGAAGACGCTGGGATCTCTTAGACGGACATGAGCTACCTTCCGTGTTATGGTAATATCGAGACGACACCGAAGGAGCCAACACATGAAATGCCCTTCAGTCTATGTTACGAAACCAAGGCCTTCATCCCAGTCAAAATGAAACTTCCCAAACTCTAGGTCAAGGGATTCGACCCACTCAACAACTCTCACTTAGAAAGCGTCTCGACTTGTTTGAGGAGGCACAAGACGTGGCCAACATGAACACAGCCACATATCAGCAGCAGGTCGTCTAGTACTACAACAAAAGGGTAAAGGCTCGACAATTCGAGGTAAGGGATCTGGTTCTACAAAGTATAGAGGTGACAAGTAAAAACACTAACAGGAATAAACTCTCCCCAAACAAGAATGGTGCTTACAAATTTCGAGACCAGAGCGAAAAATTGATGCCAAGGATGTGAAATGTCGTCCACTTAAAAAAGTATTACCAGTAATATCTTGCTGAACCCAGGTAGGTCTAGTATATATTACTAAGCGTGCTTGTAGAAGTGTGTCACGTTTAATAAAACGATTTGTTTACTTGTTTATCGATTGTTAATTATTGTTACTACTTGTTTGCCTACCCATATGAATGCTTACATGGCATTATATAAGTACAAGTGACCTAGACTGCCCCTAAGTTAGACAAATTCTCATTCGCCTGCTATTAAATATCGGTCCTACACCGAGTGGCCCACACGCAATCGAATTTGAGCTTTGATCTAGCACCTAGCAGCCCACACACGGTCAAATTTGAACCTTTGTTCCGCACTAAATGGTCCATGCGTGGTCGAATTTGAACCTTGATCCAACATTGAGCTTCCCACACGCGGTTGAATATCAAAACTTTATGGAGCTTTTCAACACGCGTGTAGTGAGTCCCTTAGTAGGGACAAGCATCATCAGTCAATGATGGTTGATGAGCTAGGATCCAACGCATGAAAATGGCATCCCATAGAGAGACAACATCAAGTAATTGCATGCGGTCGATGACCCTAACTCAGCTAAAGCTCGGCCACCACAGCAAGAATGCTTAGTTGGCAAATAATGGCACATAAACAAAACTGTACAAAAATATAAAAATGATGACAATGATTGGAAAGTTTCTCTTTTATTCATTAAAAAATTATACTATATAGGTGTGTCAGTATTATGTACATAATAAAAAAGAGAGAGAAAAGGAGAAGGTGACCCTAAGGTTGAGGACTAGCCGGGGGGTGCGATGAGGGCTCCTCCCCGTCAACAAAATTAGTCAAATTAGACCAGCGCCAGGCACCCCTATTCCTTGGGTCAAAAAAGCCCGTAGGAAAGGCAAGGTCGACAAGGGAAGCAATCCGCCATACAGGTGAATACCATCAAAAAATTTCACGTTTAGAGCCTAGCCTACCTCCTCTAGGCCGAATCGGGTCGTCAGCTCGGCTCCCAATCTAACATTCTTGCTCTGGAGGTCCACGAGATGTTGCTTGGCCTCCCGTAAAGCATCCCTGAATCTCTGCAACTCTCGCATGACCTCGGATAGTTGGAGCTCAAGATTGGAGACCCGATCTCGACACTACTAATCCTCGAAGGAGGCGACATCCACCCAACTCTTCATCTCCTCCACCACCATCGGGTCAACCCTTGTTTGGGTTAGGCGATGGACCTCCTCTTCTAGTAGGCAGATCCTAGATGACTGCTAGTACAAGTATATTTGCAAAACTTGCATCATCTTATAATCCTACAAATAGAGCAAGAAAAAAGGGTTAAGCCTAGCCGTTTAAATAAAGTGAAAATCTCTTAGAGACTTACCTGGATGAAAGGCAGTACAGCAGCCGCCGTGCTTAAGGGCACTCTAGATGAAGACGCCAGAGTGGACACCTGCTTAGTCTAGGGTCGATCCGACACAAAAGCCTCTAGTCAAGACACCTTCGTGGTCGTCGCCTCCTCAATATCTCCCCTCTGTTGGGCCTCCATTGGATGGGCCACATCGGGACCTCTTTGATTGACCTACATGAAAAGCCGAGGTACCATTTGCTCCCGCAAAGAAGAAAAAATGACAGGGTACCTCCGGTTGGGCCTCCTGAAGGACTTCCTGTTGGGCCTCCTAATGGACTGCCTGATGGAACTCCTACAAGGCCTGGGCTAGCACGTTAGTTGGCCTTCCAACCTTTGGCTCGCCCAATACGTCTACAATAAGAGCAGGGGGCCCACCAGCCACAGCTACTCTGGCACCAGCCTCAGTAGTACCAACATCTAAGGGTGCAGCTTGGGGAAAACAATAAGGCAAAAAGATCAACCCATGCTAGCAAATCTGTAGAAAATCATAGATGCAAAAGAATCACACTAGAAATAGTAAAGTAGTGAACCTAAGGATGACTTGGGGAAAGAGCAAAAGGGGAAAATGACAAGGCACGTCATGTTCCATCCATGAACTGAAAATTCAAACCCCCGTCATGAAGGCTAGTGATGGGGATGGTGAGAATGAGTTGACTTAGCACAAAAGCCCATAGACTCAACATCAGATCTAGAAGGCACCCGACCCATAGGCCCAAGGGCCAGTCAACATTCTTGTTGACCCAAAATAGTGCACCAACCGGCCGAACAACCCAATCGGCTTTGGCCCAATCTGGCTGACCCACAAAGATCATCTCGTGCAATGGAGCTTGCTTGCCTTAGCTAGTCCATCACCCCAAATATTACCCCTGATCACAATCTCTCCAAGAATGGCAACTTCCAATTTAGTGGATCTCACATAATGGCAACTCTAATATCTGCCACGTCCAAGCATCTCCTCGAAGAAAAAAGGGATCATCTTGATTAATCATGGTTGTCATAATCAGCGCCCATGATTCCCATTTTAGCGTGCCAAATTTACACGGTCAGTTGGTGGTCGGCCTTGGTGTCCGAGGAAGATTGAGGTGCTAAGGGTTATAAAAAACCTTGGACACAAGCTCCAAGGGGAACACTTACATTTTTGCTCAAATTCGTTCGCAAAACACCCACATTCAAAAGCTTTCAAGTAACCACTCTCAATTCAAAAAGCCTCCCAATAATTCCTTCACAATTCTTGCTCCCTTGATACCAAAGTCGCTCCCCGTGAGCGCATCACCATGATAAAGTCGCTCCACGTTGAGCGCAACCTTTGAATCAAACTCAAAAAATTCACACTCTTGCATCATCATATATGCTCCTCATTCATGCATCATTCCATCTTTTCATGAAAATTATTAATTTGAGTGTCGAAGGATAAATTGGGAGTAAATCCTATTAATCCTTTAACCTATTATTTTTTAGTTGTAGTATGTAAAATTCAGGCCATAGAGAATAAAGATCGAACCCGCCTCAATTCGACCTTAAGACTAAGTGGCACCTAATCCGCCAGCGACCTGAATCCAGAACACATTATTTTGATTTTTTTCTATATTTATTCAATCGATTAAGCGAGTTGATAAAATAAAAGTTTTATTTTATCAATTTGCTTGCTTTTATCCTAAAATTCTTTATTGAATGATAGAATCTGCATAATAAAACATATATAATTTAATTACATAATTTAAATAAATATTATTAAAAAATTAATAATGAATTGTAAAGATAAAAATATAAAAATTAGTATTTATCTGTTAATTCTTAAAGTTTTTCATCATCTAAAGCAATATCTTCTATAAAATATTAATTGCAATGATTTTATACCTATTCATCACCTTTTTGGGACTAAGTTAAAAAATCATGGATTTTGACAATGTTTTTTATGTTGGGGCGGTTCACTCTCATGTGGCCAACCAAAAGTTAGAGAAAATAGATGATTAAAATTTAAAAATTCAGGTCTCTCAATTACTGTCAAAAGCTTCATAAATAAATTTATCTAATTTTTGATCGACTTTCTGATACAAATCGTATATATTTATCTAATTTAATAATTTTAAAATAATATTTATAAAAGATAAAGTATAAATATATATTTTTATGTTAATTTTAAGGTATAAATTTCATATTAAATCTAATTTTTTTTAAACTAAGTCAAAATATATTTTTTATCTACTTCTTTATAAATATTATTTTAATAAATTAACTGAATATAAATCCAATTTAAAATACATAATTTAATAAAATTCAATAATTTAAGCAAACATATATCATTACTTTTATTATATATAATATCATTTGGTACAATTGTACTCAATTGCATCTTGTTCATTAACAGCTACTTCTTAATAGTAAGATGTGGGCTACACCAAGTTGAATTGTTGAACCCAATGCGTAGCAGCTCCTCCAACTCTCTCTTTTATTGTTAAATTTATATTCAATAGTAAATAATTTATCTTGTAAATACTTTTAAATATTTTTTTCAATTTTGTAAATATTAATATTTTTATTGGATGTAAATTTAAATATTAAAAAATTATAAAAATTCTGTATATAGTTATTTTTGAAGCCTAACTATCACCCATTAATAGAGTGGAAATTCAGATTTTTTTTTTTTTTAAATATAATCTTATTAGAAAAGAGTGATGCTTGGAGTCATTGTTTAATCATAATTAAAATATTTCTAATGATATAAAATTTAATTGTCTATATAATATTTTTATTTATAAGTTTTTATAAAAAAATAATGATTAAAATTTTTCCTAAATATAATTATTTAGATATATAAAATAATAATTTGTTGAGATTAAAATATTGAACTGTGTTTCAAAAAGAATAATTATAGAACTATTTTCCATTTTTATTTTTTAAAATTAAATGTATATTTATATAATTTAATGACCTGAAATAATATTTATAAAACATAACGTAAAAATTAAAATTCTCTACATTAATGTAGGGCATAATTGTTTTTTGTTGAATCTAAATTTATAAAAATAAGGTTGAATTTTAAATATTGCTTTAAATTAAATAAATTAGATAAATATAAATTTATTTTAAATAAATAAAGTTAGACAATGGTCATGGATTCGGGGGGCGTCCTTCTCCCTTGCGGAGAAGGACTGTCATTCTCCTCATCTGAACCGTTGGATGTAAAATTCGACGGCCCACACGTTTTAAATAGATAATATAATGTGAGCCGTTCGATTTTAAGTTTAATCATCTAAAACACTTAACACGGATTTACATCCGATCCTGATTAGATACAGGGCGGTCATGGCCCTTCTCTAGGAAAAAAGGACGCCCCCTCAATCCCAATGGTCATGTTATCAAGCGGAATAAATAGCATTGCCCTTCTCATGATTAATATTTGGTGTGTTAATAATTTAAACATTTATCATTATATGCTGAAATAAATTTTGATAAAAAAAATAAAAGTAATAGACAAAGTAGATTTTATTGTAATTATTTTAAATATTAAAATTTACTACTTTTTTAATAATTAAAATTTATTTTTATATAAAAATTAAAATTATAATAATATATTAAAATATTATTTTAATCTTTATTATTTATTATTTTTAAAATAATTTTGACACCCTGATATACCCAGTCAACAACCTGCGATCTCAGTGCCAAGTCTTTTTCTTTGGAGGTGGGGCCACAGAAGTTGGAGCCTTCATTTTGAAGATTTTTTGGAACTTTTAATTTGACGCGTTTCTTTTGATTTCTCCTCATTCGCTCTCGTTCTCTCCCTTCTTTTTTTTTTTTTTAATTAAAAAAAAACTACATCAAGGTATGTATTGATTTGTCATAAATACGTAGCTGTCTTAAAAAATATATATATTTGTAGAGATTTTTTTTATGATATTTAATACGTATTTGAAAATTAAATTATCGTCTAAATATGTCAGGTTAAATATTTAAACCACGTAATTTAAATTTTACACATCATAATAATTAATAAGAAGTAAAATGATATAAAACCTGTTTCTTGATACATCTTTTAATACTCAAATTAAGATTTTTTTCTATCAGAATAAATGATTATGAGATATTAAAAATAAGTATAAGTGACAAAGATTAACTAAATTGGAGAACTTGACTCCGTAATTATGGAATGATGCATGTGTATTGAGGCAAAGAACTCTGTACTTATGTTGTTTGCTTTCAAATCACCTTCCGTTGAAGAAAACTTATATATTTATAATCTGAGTGTCAATTAGTATGTGTGATTATGGAAATGACTGACTGTTCATTTGAGTATTATATTGGTTGAGATTTAACTGCTACTTAAGTTTTGTAACCACTGAATATTTAATACTCATCATTTAGTGGCAATAATTATCTGTTTAAAATGATTATTTATTCATTGATTTATGTAACCGTTTGTTAAAATTTAATATCAAATTTAATATTTTATAGAGCCATCAATTGCCTCGACCTTTGTTATTTTCAGCTATTCGACCATTCGATTATTCAGTAGATTAAGTATCCGAATAGATTCTTGATTCTTTTTTATTCAGAATCAAATAACTCGATTATTTTATATTCTTTTGTGAGTTTACAATTTGTAAACCCAGTATGTTACCGGGTCTAGTTTGCTTTATTTTATACCATATATAAAAATATTAATACTAATAATTATTTATAAAAAAATAATCTCAACATTGATAAAATACAACAAGAATTTAGGAATTTGATAAGAAATAGGATCCTATTTCTTTCATTTGAGTTGTTAGATTAAAAAAATATAATAGTTTAAATATAATTATTAAATAATATTATTTAAATAATTATTTTTATTTTTTTTAAAATAAATTTAATATTTAATATAATTATCTTTAAAATTTTTAAAATATTTAAATCATAAAAAATTAGCTTTGATCTAATAATTATATTGGAGTAGGGTTTAGGATCCCATTAGGGTATAGTTGCCTGGCAGCATTTTTGTGGGAAGTGAATTTGCTTTTGAAATTACAGAACTACTCACAATAATCCTGCCTCTCTTTTCCTCTGTTGAGATTGGAAGGAGGAAAGAAGTCGAACCGCCTTCCTTCTGAAGACTCAGTCCAAACTTGTATCGTAAACAATGGAGGATTGATTATGTGTGCCTAATTTAACCCAAAAAATGTGTTTTCAGCTCGATACTGAAAGAATTCAAAGTCATCATAGCTTAAAAGTCATCCAATATGATATTCATACGCCAAGAATTAATCCAATTACACGCGAATATTCTGGATACGTTGGCGTACTCCTTTCTCCTTCTTTTGATCGCCATGAAATTGTGTTTGACAAGCAAAACTCATGACACGTTAATGACGAGGCGTAATTTCAAAAGGATAAATTAACTGTTCAATTTCCACGTTATTATCACGAAATACATACCTTCTTAAGTTGTAACTCCTGAGAAAACTATGAATTGGTCCGATTGATCTTCTTTCTTATAAGAACCACGTTGCATGCATAATACACAACAATCTGTTTGAGGAAATGCCTGTGAGAACTACTTTGGCTTCTTGGAGGCTGCGTGGCATATTTGAGCTTCCTCGTATCCGTAGTTCCAGCTCCGTCAACGTCACTGAGCAAAACCAACTAGCTAAATTGCCGACGAACTTTCAAATCAACAATCCCAGGACTCGAGTATTGCGATCGATTGGAAGTGTTAGCGGTGGAATGTAAGTGGTGAAGAACATTTCTACAGAAAATACTTCTAGATTCTTCGAACGCACTGTCTGATTTTCTGTGTGAAATGATGCGGCACATAATGCAGGGGAATGGACGATAAGCCGCCGTCGCCAACTCCACCTCCGCCTGCTCCGCCGCTGCCACAGAGTCCCCCGGAACCTGGCCCCTCGAATTGGTATAAACTACTCCGATTTCATCCTCCTGGGCAGGAGTTTTCAGATTCGAACTCTCTTGACTATGCCCGACCCAAAAATTACTATTTCAACTTTTTTTTTTTTTTTTTTTTGGTAGGGCACAACTGCTATTTTATAACAAAAACAACAAAGTTAACTATATAAATCAGGTTTCGTTATTTCATTTAATTTAATATATTATTTTTTGAAAACATAAATAACTATAAATTAATTTTTATCACATTATTTTAAATTTATTTAGTTTTCCCATTTTTTCTTAAACATAACAAAATCATATTTTTTTAAAAATAAATATTTTATTTATTTTATTGATCCAACTATGATGATAATGTTTTTTAACCGTGATATTTACATGGTTAAATTCAAATCTATAGCTCCAAAAATTAAATTTATGATCAGTCTAATTATGATATTTTAAGTAGTTTATACTAACTGTGACAGTTATTACCGATTAATTTATTATATATTTCACCATTATCGAGCTTTTTATGGCTGAGATTGTTTTAAATTTCTGAATTGTGATCCTAGATTTGAGGGAGATAATTGCTTTATGGTGCAGGGGAAGATGGTTTTTGGGCATCATATTTTCTGCGGGTGTTGCATTTTCGATGCCCAAATGGGGAACTCTGCTCAAAATTGGAGGTATATTGTTTGCCCATGATTTTGCATGGTGGCTGTGGAGCATGAAATATTAACTGGCTTTCTGAATGTGAAATTTTCGATTACTGTAGGAGAGGCAGAAGTCATGCTGGAAGAGGCTGAAAAGGTGGCGGAAGTGGTGGAGAAGGTGGCCGCTGCGACGGAGAAGGTGTCGGCCGAGGTGGTTGATCAGTTTCCCAACGATAACATGGTTAAAGAAGCAGCTTTGTTGGTGGAGCATGCGTCAGAAGAGACTGTTAAAGATGCCCATTTAATAGAACAGATCATTCATAAGGTATGAGTATCGTTTCATATTTACCATTTTCACTTGATTTAATATGTTCAACTTAATTTAATTTTTTAAAATTTAATAAAATTCACAACAAATAAAAGTCCATACAAAATCTTTAAAATAAAATTAAGAATATAAATTTTTAATATAAATAATATTATTGATATTATGTTTTGAAGTTCATTTTTCTCTTTTTTTTTTTTTTTTTTTTTTTGTTATTTTCTGGAAATTTTCAGGTTGATGAAGTAAAGCAAGATTTAGAAGGCGTGGAAAAGCTGACAGAGCCTGTGATTGACAAAATCTTCCGTGATAAACAACCTGGACACAAGCTATAGCCACGCCATCTCCCCTTATTAATTTCTTTTTTTAAATATATTTGTAAGTTTTTTTAAATATAATTTGAAGGATCATTTTATTATTTAAGTTAAAATAATTTTATTATGTTTTTGCAAAAATTAAAATGATTTTTCACAAGTTGAAATTCTTCGGCCAAATTAGCCTACCTCTATTTCTATGTATTATGACAAAAAATAATAAACGATGTTAATAAGTATCTAGATGTCAACTTTATAAATGATTTTGATATCCTAAAAGGCATCCATCGAATCTAAATAAATATTAATAAATATAACAAAGTTTTAAAATGCCCTAAAAGATTGAGATTATTGATATTGAGAAATGACATTCATAATCTAGTGGCGATGAGTGTGAAATTTAAAATATTATAATGAAAGGATATTACAAGTGGTATAAATATGTTATAGGTAAAGCCTTTAAAAGTACTGCATGAATAATAATTATGTCACAAATGTCAAAAATCTTATAGGATTTATCCAACTGATAATAGTATAAATACGCGGCCTTTAACTCATTATGATAAAATAATATTCATGTAAATCATTATTATTTTCTACAATAGTAATTTTATACTAAATTAATATTCAAATTTAATTGAATCTATATTAGATTTTTTATGTCAAATTATCCTAATAACTATTGGGCCATGATTGTGACATAATATTGAATATTAAACAATTGTTGATTTATTATATACTATTATTATTTTTTATATATTTGATATCATAATTTGAGATACTTACTTTATATTTTGATATTATTAAATTTATTTACTAATTCACAATTAGCATACTCTTACATTTTATTAACTTTCGTTTGAAGAGATATCTAATGCTAGTCAAGGTTTATGTGAATTGCTATTGGGTATAAAATAGAGATAATTTCAAAATCCATCAGTTATATAAATAAGAGTAGGAAATATTTTTTATGTAACATTATTTATTTTTATAAATTGATTAGATATTTATTATTAAAATTGCATGGGGAATTTTGTAGATATATTGGATATTTTGTTTTTCTTTGTCTTTTTAAAGATTAAACGTTTTTTAATTGTGAATTTATTTATAATGATAAGTAAATTATTTCAGAAGTCAACGTAACAATCCGGACAAGTCAGAAAATTCAGGTTAGGTTTGCCAGATTCTATCTAGCGTTTGAATATGCCTTCAAACAGCCTTCAAATGTTAGGCATAATTCATTCATAAAAATTAGTATAGATTTACACGCATCTATACTAACAATTAATAGATTTAATACATGTATAAGATTATAAAGAAGATAATATACATATAACAATCTGGCAAGTAACATATATATAGCAACATTACGACCAGTGTTTGAACATTATTCAAACATTCTATAAAATAGTAATAACGATCGAATGTAATCTCAAACGTTGATCAGACGTCGCGTCTATCTTGAATAATATGTACATAAAAATTATTTTAAATGACTAAATATGTTACTATATAATAAACCTATTATTCCTCATGGTTAGAATTAAAAGAACTATATAGATCAAATTATTGAATAATAAATTAAGAAGATCATAAGTTTACTTATATTACAATAATTGATCTTCATTTTCTTTTTCATTCAACTGGATCGCCTCTCCACCAAGCCAGCTATCACTCTTCTTCTCTGTTCTTTTAGTTAAGAAAATCTTAGACCATAGTATATCTGAGTTTTAATTAACAATATGCCTGATTAATATCATTTGACCAAAATCCTACATTACACACAAAAAAAAAATAAAATTCTTAATTATTTTCAAATGTAAAGAACATTTCCTCATACTTATTGAACTATTCATATTTTTATGGCGTAAAAATTAAATTATATCTGACTTAAAATCTCACCAGTTAGCCATGTAATTGCCCTAAAAATTTTAAAAATAAAAGCTCCCAAATTGGTTAGCTAGGGTTTCTGATTTCTCTTCACATTCCAATCAACTTTGAATGAAATTTCTCCAATATATTTGAAGTGTAATTTTGCCCCAATTTTAACAATTTCAGCCGAGTTCATAATTATTTGAGTTTAAATAAATCTTTGATTATTATCCATATAAAGAAAACAAAACATTTATTTTTATTTTTTTCATAGTCATTTTTTTCCATTTCTTTTATTTATTTCTTTTTACAACAAAATAAATATTTCATGGCTAGTGAAGAGGTTCTCATTTGTATCAAAACCTATGAAAATCACACTCATTAACAAAAAAATACAAAGCCAATGTAAATATAAATCAAAATTTTTTACATAATTTATATTAAAATTTTAAACAAAAATAAATCTATTGCTTGTACATTAAATAAATAATATTATCAAATATCACTTTTTACAAATATTGAGTGAAATTAGACACCTTCCCTCTAAATGTGATAAAACCATACAAATAATTATAATTTTGCTCATTATTTAAAGAGCTTAAAATTAGGTACGAGATCAATTTGTTAATTTTACGATCTAAGCATGGATGAGCTCTGACAAATCTTCCACGATTTTGATATAAAACAAGGTTATTAAGATAATTTATCAATTAGTGTTTAACCTCAACTCATTAGCTAGATAAATTTTTAAAACATGATGTTCGTCAAAATGGTATTAGCAGAGAGGGACCGATTAGGGCCGTGCATGGCAGGGGGTTTTTCTGCTCTATCGTGCGCAAGAGCCAATGGGCAACAGCCACCATCCAGCCACTCATCGCGGCCTGAGCCGCCTTTCTCGAGGGCGTCATGAAGTGGCCTTCATTGCACGATCAACTTCGTCCGATGAATTTTGTGCAGATGGAGCATTGCAGATCATCATTTCTAAATTTGGTATTACCTGAAGTTTCACATTTCAAATGAAGATAGACCCACAATATAATAGTACCATAAATCAAAAGTATATTAGTTATCGCCATTGATGGTTCACTAATTTATGAGGAAACTGGCTGCGAAGGTATACTGAGAGATTATGCGGTGCTTTTATTGGAAACGTGAACAGGTGGTTAGACATATGAGGTTCAAATTTGCAAGGGATTCAAAGATAATGCTGACCATGCTATTAGTGTCGCTTATAGCGTTTAGAGTTTGGTCTCCCGGTGATTTGTAAGTTGATTTTACTGTTTTCTCTTCTTATTTGCTTGCTATTCTGGATCCGACAGATGAATATTTGTTTATCCTTTTGGTTCCGTTATATAACCTGAGGTCAAGTTAAATTGTTTCATGCTAAATTTGCTTTTCGGTGTTTGCATCTGGTTTTTGGTGAAATTGTTTCTATACTTTGTCTCAGCTTAATTTGGCTGATATGTTGTATGAACTTGTTTTAGCTGAAGGAGGGTAGTTTAGTTTCTTGCATATATTTTTTATTTTCACTTGAGCTGGAGGGATATCCCCGTAGAAGGCGTGAAACAGTTTTGGGAAGGTTGGTCCGGTCTATTGCTCTTTGCTTGTGCCTAGGAGGTTATTTCACCCTTTAGGACAGGATTCCACAGCTCTATCATTTTATTTTTAGTTATATTTGTTCAAGAATTAATTTAGGTGATTGTATATGTGTGCAACTGACATAAAAAAAATAACTAAAGCAACTCAAGTATACTCTGACCTAATACCCATTACTCAGGGTTGAAAGCAGCACAATAATCTCCATTTTATGCCGAGCTAATGGAATATGCAGCTGTCAGAAGAGGGATGTGAATTTATTCTTTAAATATTGAAAATACATATTAATAGTTGTCCTACGTTCTACATGGGAACCGATTCAGAATCCCTGAATAGAGTCCTTTCATCTTTGTTGTTGTTGTTTTATAGTGGTGATAAGTTCACCCTGTAAAGGAGTGTATATATAGTGCTACCTCAAAACCTTTGTTGGGATCTTTAAGAGTGTGGAAGATCTCTTTTTGGAGAGGTCAGGGTCACATCTTTGGAATGCTGATATTCTTAAACGGGATCTAAATGTGGTGGAGTTATATTCTGAAGTAGTAAGTCATCCTGAAGGAGAAGACTGTAGGGCTGTACTTCTTCCCCCTTTCTGCCTATAAATTTTGAAAGTTATCAATTGTTCATAACTGTACTCTAATCTGAAAATTTATTCTCCATTTGTCTGATTCAAATCATTCAACTCTAAGCTTATTCTGATCTCAGCAAAATAATTGTTATCAATCATAATAAACACCTTTTGTTGTCTTATTGTTTCATCATATTCTGGAATTGATTGTCTTCAGGATAACAAGTGCATGGTTTCTGTTTGGAAATGCGAGCCACATCTACTGTTTTTGATGATTGTTATCTTTTGACGAACACGAGTTAACACAAGGGCAGTCTAGTACATATGGCTCTTGCTTTGGTTAGCTTTGTGCAGTCTTACACTTGCATTAGGAAGGTTGTCTATATGGTTTTAATTTATATGATCCTTGTGTTAATGGTGCAACCTTAAAGTTGCACCAAGGCAACCCTTCCAACTTGGGTTCTATTTCTTACTGGATTATAAATGTGGTAAATGTGAAATTGGCGGACAAGTTTGAGTCATCAGTTATTATCCTTGTTTTGGTCTCATGATCTGTTTGTTCTTTCTTATGAGAAATACTTAGTGCTAAGCTGACTGCTAAGCAGCATAATATAGGGTGCCCAGTTGCTGTGACAGAAAGGGTGGACTAAGCAACATGCAATTAGCCCTACAGTGTATTGAGATATCCTAAGAGAAGAATATATACAACCCTTTAAATTTATTGTCTGCGTTGCTTGTCTCTTGTAGTTGATGGGGATGTTGGAATAGATGATCCATTGAGGTGTCAACCATCTTTCTCCAAATTGAAAAAAAAACACTACTTTTCATATTCTTCTGTGTCAAGATTTGTAGCAGAAAATTGTGCTATAACTCATATTTTGGGATTTATTTAGGTATGGGAAAACTATTTTTCTAAAAATTTTTAGGTTACAAAAACATAATATATTAAGTTAATTTTTGAGCTGGAACTGGAACTGAACCAGCTTTCCAACCTCATAAAGGAGTCAGATAACTTTTTCAGTTGTTTTCTGTTTTTTACAGATATAGAGTTTCTTTTTCCACATTTTATTGTTTCAAGTTATACACCAATTCTTGGTTACAAACTAACAATTATGGGAGCCAATTGAAACCGTGATTATGTTGTAAAGAAATGATTTGATTCTTAAATTAAGTTTGCATATAGTGAATGAAAGTTCTTAGTGTTCTTTGAGTATATTGTTATTAGACTGTTAGCTAACACCAATGGGTTTTTGGTCCCTATAAACAAATTTTTTGCTCATGTTAAATTGTAAGGTAGTGTTGCATGACATAGAGTGCCTAGTCTCTTAATAACATTGAATTACAGTCCATTTTTGTCTATAACTTTTTGAAATCTATAGTTTGTGGGTCGTCGATATATCCAGCTGATGGCCATAGCTTGAATTTAGGACTGGTAGAGTACATTGTTGTATTCCTTTAAACGACATCTAATCATAATCAGGTTATTAATGGACATTGATTCATTGATGACCAAGAGCTTTGTGTATCAAATGAAGTGAATCTAAACTAAGAGACATGGAACTGGTGGAAAATATGGGATGCCCCAATACAAGAGGCTTTCCATATTGTGTCTTTGAAAAGGGTAATATTAATATGCATTCAATCTTACACCTGCATTGTTGGAGAGTGTATTTTCATGGTTTAGGCCCATGACCTCTAGAAGCCATAGAGCAACTTTACTGTTCTTCCATGGCTAACCATCTAACTGAACTTAAAACCTTTTGGGACTGTTGTTTTCAGTTTTCCCTTTTAGAAATGGTGGAACCTTCTCCCCCCCATCCACCATGAATGCTTTGGAGGGGGAGGTTTGAAGTAAATCCCCATGATCCCATCTGTTCAATTTCTAAATTATAATAGTGTGCAGGTAAAAACCATGTATGTGAACTCATTGTTCAATCATATTGTGAATAGGAAACATTTCCAATGATCAACAAATGAATGTTTTATACTTTTGGTCAACAAATGATGGTTGTAGTTTTGTTCAGGAAAAGGAAAACTTGAAATGGAAATGAAGATTGAAAATGGAAAGCAAAAAATTGTAATCTGTAAATAAACAGGCCTCTGTACCCATAAGAACTCCAAGCATTTTTTCTAGATCCATGTGCAAATTCAACAAAATATTTTTCTTTTTTGATGGTTTTCATCATATGAGAATAAAAGCTAGGAATGCACAATAACTGAATGAAATCTTATTACTTATGTAGTGTATTTGATGGGTATCGTTGTCTCCGGCCCAAGAGGAAGGCTCCATTAAGGAATCGGCCTATAATTGAGTAATGACCCAGTTGGCCCATATAGCCCAAAATGGACGGATGAGGTTGTCGGTCCAGTTAGGACAGCCCACTTCCGGTGTAGGCATCTCTTATAACCGACCAGAATGAGCAACCTTCTTCTTTTATCCGGACGGCTCAATGCACACGGTTTCCGGTCAAGAACCGTTAGCCAAACGGCCTCCTCTTATTTATCTGGATGGTTTCATGGGCAGTTGGCAGAGAAATCAACTATTCCTTGACTCTATATATATCCCTCCTTCCCAACAAGAAAAGGGAGGACAAACAAAAAAAATAAAACAGGATAATCAAGTAACAATTCTAAGATGCTTCATTTTAAGCGCATCTCTCTCTTTTCTTAAGACGCTTTCCACCAAATGCATCTCTTTAAGAACCTTTCACATAAACATTATCACTCTCATTTTGCATTCTCATTTTCTCTTTCAAGAAAGAAAGAAGATTGACATGAAATGTCGGAGGATAAATCGAAGAGTGAGTCTTGCCAATCTTTTGACTATTTATTTATTTTGTTGCACAGGACCCAGATTCGAAGCATACAGAGACTAGACCCACTTCAAATCAATTGAAACAGACTAATCGGTTATTGGTTCCCTAATTCGTATAGTAATTTGGATCCGAGGATGTATCAGTATCAAATACAGGATAAAGTAGCATAAATAGTCGCATAAATCTCCACAAGCATAAGCCTCATCAGTTTTCCTCAATAATGTCTTTTTTCCTGGATTTTGGTGAAAATCTTGGTAAATATCTTACTAATTTAGTTTTTTTCCTTCAAATTGGTAAAATATTCTTAGATGTGCTTTGGCATCATCCTTTTCTCTGTATTCAACTTCTTACCCTATCTGGAATCTTGAAGTTTTGCTTTGCATATTTTATAGTGATATGTCTTGGTAGCAGACATGTCACATTACAACTTCCAAGCATTTCTTGTTGAAATTGTTGCAATTTTTATGCCTTTATGATAGTGTTTTTCTTCCTTATGTTCCCTATCATTGAGAAAGAAACAACTTGAAAATGCTAGACAGCTCTTTGAATGTGAATTTAGTTTCCAGATTCCAAAGGATGTAATCATTGCTCTCAGATTGAAATCATTTCCATTACCCTGATTCTTATCATAAATGACTTGTTTTTTATTTACTGAGCGCGTACTGATTGACCTTTTTATCAATTGTGTCTATATTTGTTAAGCTTTTAGAGATTAGGATTACAGATTATACATTGTATATATCAAATGTAGATTAATCACACTTGTAGTGCTCATGAATGTTTGTTGTCATCACCAACTGGTTTATAATTTTTCCAGCAACTTTAATTTCATATTGACAACTCAACTTTGTTAGTGTATAATTTGAATCCTCTTCATTTGGTAAGAAACTGCATTTAAGGCACCAATAAGTATTAGAACTGATATGGTAACAAACTTCAATTGCTTTGGTGGCACTTTAGGTGAGTCTCCCTTTAAATCCTCATGCTTCCTCTCCTTTCCAATCCATCGCTTCTCCAAAGGATCCATAAACTTTGTTTTATTTGTCTACCGGGGCTAACATTTGCTTTAGTCATGGCCCCAGAGAAAAAAAGCAAGGGTCGTCAGAAGGTAGAGATCGTCAAAATGGAGAAAGACGCCAATCTGCAGGTTACTTTCTCAAAACGTCGTGCTGGCCTCTTCAAGAAGGCAAGCGAACTTTGCACCTTATGTGGTGTAGAGGCTGCAATTATCGTCTTCTCACCGGGCAAAAAGGCCTTTTCCTTTGGCCACCCTTCTGTTGATGCAGTAACTGATCGCTACTTGGTCCATAATTCTTCCTCCAATGTGAACACTCATCAGTCTAATGAGACTCATCATGATTCTAGTCTTGAGCAGCTTAACCTGCAGCTCTCTTTACTGAACCACCAACTGGAGGCTGAAAGGAAACATGGTGAAGAACTTAACGAGATAAGGAAGGCTAAACAGACCCAGTTTTGGTGGCAAGCCCCTGTTGAGAAACTTGAACTGCAACAGCTTGAGGAACTGAAACAAGCATTGGTAGAGTTGAAGGGGAAAATGATGCAGCACATAAATAAGCTGCTGATGCAGGCTTCAAATCCTCCGTCATTATTGGGTTTCACTACTACGGAAGGATTTAGTGGTCCAGTTGTCAATTATCCCAATGATCTAGGACATGGCTTTTAGTAGTTCTCATGCCCTCCCAAAGGTCCAGATACACTGCTTGTCAATAATTCTGTTAGTTGCAATTGCATCTGATAGTCTATATACCTTTGGTTATGTACCCAGTCTATATTGCTGCATCCCATCCAGGCTGGGCTTTCTTTCATAGATATTTTGCTTTTAGGTTGTGTTGATTCATGTTATCCTTTTTATTACAAGGGAATTGTTGTTATCACTGTCTTTATGATTCCAAGCTCTTTTTTCATCATTCATGATCTAATTTTTCTTCTTTTCTGCATCTTCAGTGAAGCAAGCCAAAAAGCTTATTAGATGTCTACTGGTAAGAGATCTTTAAAATGGTAAAAGTAGAACATCTGAACATGTTAGAGAACCCAAACATCCGATGAGGTAAAATGATAAAATTCCACGAAGACAAATCGGGAAAATTGAATTAAAGAAGATATAGAACCAAACATCAAATTAAATGGTGTGATAGACTTCTAGTGTATGTCTTGTTTCTTGGGAATGTTTGGTTAAATACAGCTGCTGCTGTGTAGAAATCAGATAATGATGCAGATGTTGACTGTTCTGAGGTCCCTCTTAAAATATAACCAAGGGAATAACAACATGCAGTTTCCATGTAGAGCAAGCAAAAGCCTAGATTCACTGGGTCTATGACAAGAAGCTGAAAAGCAAGCACAAGTGTTTCTTTCTACTATATTGGTGATTCCGGGCAAAGTTCATTCTCCTGTTTGTTGAGAACAAACATCTTTAGACTATCACCCCTTTTTTGATCTCACAGTCCCTTCTTGATTCATCTGGGTCAGTGGTGTGAATCTTATATTTTGTTTTGAGTTACATCTATCTTTTCAATTGCATAATGTGGTCAGCTTTTATACACAGAGCACATATGCTTTTTTTGGTTACAGAACACAGATGCTTTCATTTAATTCCTTCTGATTGTCTCCTCTGTCCTCCCCCTTAAGAAAAGAGAAGAGAAGACAAGAAAGAAAGCCAATAATATAAATCTTTTTATCGTTGTTCGTAGCTTAAGTTTTACCCAGTAGATTCATGGAGTTTTGCACCAGAAGCAACTGATTGATAATTTATTTGATTATGCTTTAAGATGGATTGAGAAGAGATTTAAGGTACATCATACTAACCTATGCTAAAAAAACTGTAAAAGAATTGCACATGCTCAAAGAAAGGGAGTGGCTTCAAAGTTCTTCAAATGGTATTCTTTATTCTTGATCAGTCCCAAGAATTGGTAGATTTCTGCAAAGTAACTTCAGATGCACCAAAAAGGGTAATAGCAAAACAAGTTACAACAGTAGATCATACCACTGAAAAGAGCAAGGGAGATATTGGGTGGGATAAAGTGTTCTGTTAGTGCTGGCTCTGATAAGTTGCTCTCTATGCCATTACATTCTGATTTCTCTGGATTTCATGACTTATAGATGCTTTGAACATGAAATCTGAAAGTGGTGAAATATGATGAAATAAGTTTCATGGCATATCAGTAAGGGGACAATCACATTTTGGAGTAACCCTACCAGTCCTGAAATACATTTTCAGGAGCATGTATATATAAGTTGTTTCTGCTGATTTATCCATTTGCAATAGACTTCCAAAATTAACTGATGGTTGCCTCTGTGTATATTTGCATCTTCAGTTGTTGGATGAAATCTTCATCTCATGTATGAAAAGTAGCTCAAGATTTCATGTCCATTCATTTTTTTGGGGGGCGAAAAATGTGAGCAGTTAGGAGAGTGGGTGGAGTTTGATACTTACCAATAACCCAGGGACACATTACTGATGACGGCATTAGTAATGATGTCATTTATTTACCTGGAATATCACTGTAAAATTTCCCTGTATATGTATAAAGAATAATTAAAAATAAGATTGTCTTCTAATCTTTTCCCCATGTCTGTTACTTCCAAGTGACTGGATTGAACAGGACACTGCTGCATCATTTGAATCTGTTGTGTGAGAGAACTCTCAACCCTCTGGCACAAGCCTTTACACTATCATGTAGAGCAGCAAAAGACTACTACTATTGCTATCAGAGTCATATTCACGGCTAACTCCTTGACGCTTTCTAAAATACTAAGTTCTTTAAATGCAATGTTTTCAAGTATCAGTTGATGTAAAGAAAATGTGCTTCCAGTCTGAAATTAAATCTTTGCTTTATCTGGGATATTGTGCCTGTCATTGTTTTTTGTTTGCCACTTAGCTTCCTTTGAATGTATCTATGGATTTTCTCTTTTCAAGTTGCAAATAACAGATTGCTGGCTTGCAGTTAAGGCGACTTCTACTCTAATTGTTAATTGTTGGACTAATAGATATCAATATCACATATTTGTTGTTGATAATTTGTATGCTAAAGCCCTTAACAAATTGTCTTCTGTATTCAGTTTCTTATAAATTTTTGGAATTGTTCTTGTTACTGGAATGCTTTGGTTAATGATTGGTAATGTTTGCATGATCAAGCTTGCCATATATGCATGAAAAATCTGGACAATTTGTATTATAAGTATCTTTAGAGAAACTAACTAAATTCCAGGGAGTATTTGGAAAGTCGTAGGAAAACAATGAATGACTGTCTTAAAAGCATGGGTCTCTCAATATGCATACTTGGTGCTAAAACTAGATACAGAATCCCTGTGAGCTTTAGGTTGCCCTTACGAGAGTAATTAGATTCTGTAGAAGACTGCTTAATGTAAAGCATCTGAGCCTCATTTCTTAATTCTTGTCTTATTTTGCCTAGTGCCTGCCTGTTTGTTTGAATTTTTTTTTTCTAAATTTGCAATATAAAATATGTTGAGTTTGACTGGTAAAGTCATTGAAATATGCTTTTGAGTGTTCAGGGATAATCTTATTGACTATGTATTCTCACCAATCTAGGATATTACATAATTTTGATAAATTCCATGATGTTGTAGTAGAAACTTTCTTTTCTAAAAATTTTATTGTGGTGACCTAGACCTAAATCACTCAATTTTGCCCGAATTAACTACGCAAAAACTCAACAATAAATGTTTATCATAAATACATCAAAAATAAAATATCCATAATAATATCAAATTTCTCGAAATAAGAGATAACATAAATGTCTATAACAAAATAAAACTAAAGAAAACACAATTCCAACAAATTATCTAATAACTATCAAAATGGAAAAGACATCTCCCATCTATTGACAAGACCAGCTAGACTTTGGAATCGTTTCTCTACTTGAAATTTATTTAGCAAAGGAACCATCTCCATTTGCATGCTATCGATTGGCTCTACTCTAGAGTCAGAAACATATAAGGGTGAGCTAAAAGTTCAATAAGTGATATAATTAACAATATCAGTAATCAATAAATATTTCGGATAATAATATTAAATATGCAAAAACAGTAATATGTAATCAACCATCAACTATTCGAAGCTCAACACCATGTTGTAATCATGTCTCAAGAGCTAGAAGAAGGTGTTGCCAAGGGTTTTCACAAAAACTGAACAACATGAACGCAAATGATATTTCATAGAATTTGAATATCAATAATAATATAGGTTCCATTGAAACTATCTTGACAAAGATTACAATTATATGAGATATAATAATAATCTCTTCGGATATTATTCTGTCACTATGAATCAACGACTATGCGCTTGCCACTAATGGTTGGGTAATTACCACGAGGTAATTGATGCTCTCAAGTTCGACACACAACTAACTCGATAGCCTCATAATGCTTGCTACCCTTAGTTTGCAAATATCGAACTCAATCTATGTGATTAATATTTCTCGTTATCCCTCAGGGAAATCTCTCAATAGGTAGAGAATATGTCACGCTTGTATCCTCATGACCCAATTGAGATCTATGCCATATAGGAGATAGAATATTCTATCCCAAATCGACATGTCAAACCCAATACCTCTCGATATGATATCCCTCGATATTTCAGCAAGAGTTATTTAGAAGACTATAAGCATCCTTCAATGACATAGACCTCACTTCATCGAAATATAGATCAGATATTAGACAATTGTAGATTATATTATGGTTCTGCAGATTCTATATTCCTTAAGACCATATTGTTTTTGTATAGTCTCCTTTATCCAACTATAGATACCTAGAAAGTCACACACATAATCTAAGATAACACAAAGAATAATCACTAAGAAGATAAAAAACCCATGAATAAACTAAATATCCAACTCCTATGATCCCACTAGGCCTGCCATGGTCTACTAAACCATATGGACCAAACACTATGCCACCTAAACCGATCCGTAAGATTTCATCCAATCATTACTGGACTTGTTTTTATTAATCTCATTTTTAAGACTATAAGAGTACATTTTATTCCACTATTATTGAACAATATTCACAAATTACTAACATAATTGATATCGACCCAGCACTTACGCGCTAGTCTAGTGCTACTCAAGCGCAATTTAATCAGCTTAAGAAACTGAGACCTGAACAATATAATCCAATAATAAAGCATTAAACAACACATACTTCTTATAAATGATTATAATTTATCAATACCCACTTGACTTCATCTATAAAGGTCCGCATGAAGCTCATGAGAACTGGTGCTTGAGCAAACAACGGTGGATGTTTGTGAGAAGAAGGCTTGAGCAAACTAACGTCTGTGAGAGGCTCACGAGAAGAAGGCTAAAGTGGACATATAGGTGATTCGCACGAGTTCTGCAAGAATAGAGACATGAGCGAACGGGACCTTTGCGAGAAGATCGTGAGAAGAAAGCTTGAGTAGATAATTTCCAGCTTCAAGCCTGGTTTTTCAAACTTTCAACGTCTAATGTTTTTTCATAATCAATCAATTTCTACGCCTTTGGTTAACCGAAACTGCATTTCATCAATGAAGTATTAAACTTATTATATGATAGTATAAAAATGACAAATTTACGGACATGAATGCATTGATTTAATGTATAAACAGTTGACCCAAAAATGATTTTGAAACTGATTTCCTTACCTGGTTAGTATTCATCTTCTTCCCTTTTGCATCACTGTAGCTTCAAATTCAAGCATTTTAATTTTCCTCAAATGAAAGTTGTCCACAATTAACAATGTAAAATCACTGACTTCTAAAATATTTGAGCATGATATATTAATCAAGAGGCTCCTAAATTTAGAGATTTGCAATCATTTTCGAAAACAGAGGATGAATAACAGGGTGTTTTTGAATTTCGTCTACACAATGAAATGATAAGCCAAATGATATGGAGAGGTATTTTGCAACAAGATGGCATCAAAGAGTAGAAATTCACCTGCCTCGTCTTGGTTTTTCCTTGCTGGCAACAGCAGCAGCACAGCAGGGACTTCATCTCTCTCTGTCTCCCCACTCCATCCCTCCTCTTAGTGAACCATAAAAAAATGGTGAAGAAATGGCTATCACTTATTAAGGAAGAGGATAGTAGAGAGAGAAGAATCTAGTTTGAGGAGCATGAACGCATTAAGGAGAGTAACGGTTAAATGAATGAATCATGAACTACATTTAATTCCTTCCTTAATTTACACCTTGTTAATAACTTAAGAATTAGCTAGAATTCCTCTAAATAGCGTAGGAAAAATTAAGGAAGACAAGGAACTACAATAATGATGGTGTGAATTTATATAAGGTGGTGGCTATAGGGCAAGAACCAAGACTTCCCCTTAATTATTTTTAATTCCTTTACCCTGCTTTTTTAAAATGTTAGTTTAATGGTGATAAAATATCTTAATTACATGAATTATCATAGGAGGATGCATCCATAGACGGCTGAATGTATTTAGGAAGAGGTCATGATCTCTAGTTCACACGGGGGTATTTAATGCATTACATAATTATAAATTATAGTTAGTATTTTCCTTACTATTGATCATCCTAATTAATTAATTTTTTACTTTAGTTGCATACATAAGCACAGAATAATGTCACAGCAATCCTAATTAATGTTCTAAAGCACTGAAAATCATTATTGACTGCCAACAGTAAAATTACAAAAATACCCATTAGATGGTTTCGTGAATCCAACTTGACCGGCCTCATCATGATATTAGCTCATTAATTATCTTCTTTAATGGCCTAATTGGGTCAAGAATCTAATAAACTTGAATCGAAATATGGGGTGTTACATTAATAATGTAAGGCCCGAGTCTCAAATTTATGATAATTTTAGTTAATTAAATTAATATAATTAAAATTAATATCAAAAAAAGTAAAAAATTGGGTCAAGAGTAAAAAATTGGACTGGTTGATTTGGCGCTTGAAACAGGCCCGATTTGCACCCGAGTGCCAAAAGCAATAGCTCAACGCTTGAGGCTCGTCCGAGAGTCGCTCAAGCAATTTCTAGCAGTAGCTATGTGCCCGAACCGTACTCAAGCGCTCTAAACCCGTGGCTTAGTGTTCGATGCACGCCCGAGCTGCGCTAGAGCGCAAGGTAGTATATATGTGCAACCCGAGCTGATTTCTTTCATTTTCTCAGCGAGTTTTCAGAAAAGGGAGAGAAAGAGCCGAGGAGAACAGAGAGAAAGAGAGAGAAGGTTCAATTCAAGTGATTTAAGGCTAGAATTTAGTGAATTTGGAGTAAAGGCAAGTGCATTCTATGCTCTCCTTTCCCTGTTGCTGTTCATTTCCAACTTCCAAGAGTAATTCTTGTTCCATTGCTCAATTATGTTAATATTTTCAAAGTTATATTATTGTACTCAGCATGCATGTTCATTTTCATGATTTTACAATAAAATTTCACAAGAACTTATGCTTAATTTATAAACAACACACATATGTGCTGAAATTCTGCAACCAATCTTCATTCATGTTCTGATTTTGAGTTATATGGTTCTTCAATGCTTGAATTTCGTATATGAGACCTTGCATGTCCAGAAATTTGAATTAAGTCCTCTGCATGTGTTGGAATTCCTCATGAAATGCCCTGCATGTGCACTTTGTGGACAAATATTTTAGAAATTCTTATTATGTTGCTGATTCCTGCATGTTTGTTATATACTTATGCGTTATTATGACTAAATTTGTGGGTAATAGACTGGTACACTCAGTAATTGTTGAGTATGTAATCTAAAATTCAGTAGAAAATTTGTAGACTAGCTGATTTCCTACACTAAATTCTGCATTCAAGCTGATTTGCTACATATTTGTTGAGTTTTGCTGTCTTCTGTTGCATTGTGGATTATTACCTACCTTATATTCGTATATTGGCTTGCACAGACATTAAATCATCAAATTTATGTTTTATATAAGCTGGAGAATGCACACAATTTAAGCTTTAAGGTCTGAAAATTTGATACACATGCTGAATTATATAATATGCTAAATTTTCTGCATTTAATTTCAAATTCAGCATCTCATGCTTTCAAATTATGAAATTATGGCAGAAAACTCTATAATTAAGTTAAGAAATATGATCATTTTTTCTAAAGATAAAAAAATTATAAAGAACCAACAATAAGTGTAGAGTTTTCCTAAGAAATGAATTGGATCAAGCTTATTGTTTAGCGGATAGCATTTTTTGGCATATCTTAATATATTATAGTAGTATATTAATATCCGACCCTATATAATTGCGGGGTCAAGAAGTAACATTTAGCCTCGTTTATTGAGTTATATGTAAACGGCCCACCTTTGGGTATTGAATAGAAGGTTATGGCCTATGGTTGTGTAAGAATATATACAATTCGGGCTTCAATTGTTGCTCCTTTAGTCGGTAACGCCTATCGGCCCTAGTTTCTAAGAAAATATAAGAATTGAGCATGTTTTGATGGCTAAGATAAAAAAGAAACATGATAATATAATTTGAAATTTGCATAAGTTAATTCATACATTTGTTATGGAAATTTATGGCATATCATTGCATTGCTCCTTCCGATGTGTTTTAAATGAAAAGTATATATGTTCATTGATATACTATAGTACCTTGTTGAGCTATTGGCTTACTCTTTTACTATTTTACTAACCCTTCAAATGAGATACACGAGTTCTTACCGGATAAACAGAAGTGAAGATTGGGAATGTTCACAGGATTTTAGTTTAGAAGTTCATGATGCTTTATGTCGTTTAAATGTTTTCGGACATCGTTTAATGTATCTATATGCTATATTTTAGTTTAATTTCAGTTTTAGATATTAGTTTTCGATGATTATGTTGTATGGACAGCAGCTATGCTATTTTTGGTTTAAGTGTCGATTATTTGGATATGATAAACTGTGAATTATAAAGATGTAATGAGGATGTCCAACAGCAATATTATAATTTATTTTTTCCACTATTATATTCTGATTTGGTATTAAGTAGGCATCTTTCCTTAAGTAAAGGTCTGACGTCAAGTTTCAAGAAGGTGTCGGAAGCCGCATGAGGTGTGGCAATTGAATTGGATCCTGTGTATAATGTTATGCTATTTATATTGTGGTCGGTTGAGGTTTTGACGTGGAAATCATGTCCGAATGATTAATTAATAGTTTAATTGATCACGTAATCAATAATAAAGGGATTAAGAGTTAATCCGGGATTAGGATATGGGACGTGACATATAATCCACTGCAAAAGAATCCTTGTTAAAAAGAAAACAAGGTAATTATAATCATATTACAGAAATCATTCATTATGGTTCCGTTTACTAAATGATATACCAAAAGTCTTCTTTCAAATGCATACAGTGATGCAGGGAGATTACCTGAAATGTGTCATGTGACTCCAAATTTAAGGATCCTAAACTTTTGAGGATTAAAAATTTTCCATGCTGATTCAAAAGATGACCAAAGGTGATTGTTACAAGTGTTCTACAATGGGAAACCAGAAAATCTCTCAATTCCTGTAAATGGCGCTTTGACATTAAAAATAAAAGAAGTCTATTCTGCTTGAGGAATAATAATTTGAAATGAAGGTTTACATAGTCATTTTTTTGGTTTAAGTGTTGCATGATCATATTATATATCATCCTCATAGTAAGATAATTATTCGAAGGTTTACCAGGGTTTGTAGATAACAATGCACCTTGATTTGAGGTTTGCAGAGTACAAGACACCCTCATTTGAGGAATAATAGTTCAAAATGATGGTTTGCATAATTATTTTTTTGGTAAGTATTGCATGATCATACTATGCACCATCCTCATAGTAAAATACTTTTCCAAAGGTTTTCCAGGATTTTTAGAGGACAAGGCACTCTCAAACGTTTTTTTCATGAGTATTGCATGATCTTACTATGTATTATCCTCACAGTAAGATACATATTCAAAGGTCCATTAGGGTTTCTGGAGTACAAGGTGTCCTCATTTGAGTTTTCCCTCATGTAAAGACTTCTTGCCCTTTTCCACATTACATGCCATGACTATTGTTTCTTAAGATGAGATCCATGCCAAATTAAAAATGCAATGAATTGTGATCTTCAGATTTACCTTTGAAGACAACAAACTCTTTGTCAGAGGATTGCCTGCAGTGATCAGAAGCAGATGACGAAAACATTTCCAAAATTTCTATTGTCCACTGAAAGAGGAGTCCTCTGAGGGTCGCTTAAGAATGTTTAAAACCGAGGTGTCTATATATCTATATACATACATATATGTATATATATAGTATATATATACATACATATATTTGCCATAGCTCACATTATCCCCACTTCCCTGCTACTATAAAAGCACCTGTAATTTGTGACACAGTAATAATGCCACACCAATTCTGGATTCTGCAAGAATCTAACCTTGCGGTTCCACTTAAACAGCCACATTGGTGTTGTTACCTTCATCACTGTCGCAGATAGCTACAGAAACCCCCTCAGAGGCAGCTACGTTTTTCACTATTATTATGAAAATAGCATTCACTCCACAACTGCCGGTTTGTTTTGTTATTTTTGAGTAATTTTTGTCCTTTTTTCTTGATTATTATGGAGTATGGACTGTTGATTTCAATATAAGGTCTAGGTTTCATATGGGTCCGTATTATTGTACATGTGCAGCATATGGGTCAAAATTATGGTACTTGTGCCAGCACGTGATGGTCACTTTTGCCATTTTAGTAAAAAAAAAAAAAAAAAAACAGTTATAGTACTTGGGGTGACAGAAGTTAATGTTTTTCCATTTACAGGTTTTAGATTTGAAATTTCAAAGGAAAAAATGGTGCTAGTGTCAAAAATGGTACAACAAATATAGGTTAGTGGAAAAAATCTGCAAAAGTATTTGATGCTCATCAAATTTTGTTTACCAGAATTGGCATGTGTGGGATGTAATGTGTTATATATTTTTTTGCTTGATTTGCTTTTCCAGATTTCTGCAGCTAGATGGTTGCTTCTCTCCAACTTTTGGTAGGGGAGGCTGCCAGAGCTACCTCAAAGTAGGTCGTCAATCTTCATCAAGAATGTGCATTGGTTCTGATGTTCCACGTACCTACATTGATGGTTTAATCATCATTGCCAATGAGGGGAGGCTATATTTCTTGATTTTTTGATCCTAAGTTAAAATGTAAAAATTGCATCTCAACACATGAGGCTTCACTTCATCGGACACTGTAGAGAAACTCTACTGTTGTGGTAAGACTCACCCTCTATCCGAAGTGAATGCGTCTAAAATAGCTATTGTTTACAAAATTTATTTCCCATTGCTATGTTACTTGGAACTGGCACACAAAGAGGTAAGCAGCTCACTGGTTAGCTCCATTAGTTGACCAGTGAACTGGGGTGTGTATCCAGGTGTCAGACTTGGAAATATGAAGTATAAAAGTATAAAAATTATTATCTGATAAATTTTCTCAATTTACCATTTAAAACTTCAGGACTTACTAATAATTGGAAACAAAGATGAACAAACCATTTCAAATCTTCACTAGTAGACAATCAACCAAGCCACCCAAGTATCTAACTTCTATTAGTATAGACCTAGAGGGAATATTCATTCAAATTACACTTGCACTTTAATTTTAGACCCTCAAACACAGAGAACTTTTGGGAAAATACAAGCAATTTGCATGAAGCGCTGAGTAAGATAGAAGAGAGAGAGAGAGAGAGAGAGAGAGATGGCTAGAGCTAGGAAGCATGGGTACTTTCTCTGGGGTTGTGTACTCTCTGGACACACTTGGACCAACATATGTTGAACTTGGACATGTTTGTTTTTTGATCAATTCAATACGCTAGGGGAGTGTTTGGCTCTTTTCGAAATTTTCAAAACAAAATATTGTCTCTTTACGTAAACTTAGTGGGGTGCTCATTTGTGAAAAATCCAAAACATAATCTTTTGTTAGAGAGAACAAGCTATTTAACCTCATTACCAGGGAATAGTTGAGAGAGATCTTGTGGGAGTCTAAATTTCTTTGAACTAGAAATTGGAGGTTGAGATAGACGAAAAAAAAAAATTGATGCTATTTCCCCTTAACCAAGAAGAATAGAGAAGGATTGTGATATTAAAATTTCATTTGCACATATATGGAGTTTTGTGAGCTTATTTAGTGTAAAATACTGTTATTTCATCAATTATATTCTCATACTAATGCTAGATTATGTCGTGTACTATTTTTTTAAAAGAAATTTTACTTGTTGCCCTATCCATGTTGTGTTGTGTCTATATCCCCTGGCTATGTCCACGCTTCTGAGGTTGAGAGAGTGCAAGCTGCTCCTCTAGGGCTATGTAGAGGCATTAAGAATAATCTATTCAGTTTTGCACTTATATTTACAAGTCCCTCCTTCCTTTAAGGAAATTGAAAGGCAGGACCTTAATTAGGTACTATGATGATGTGCACTAATAACATAACAAAGAACTAACCATTGGCAGGTACATCAAAATCTGTATGGTAGTTCTTAGTGTGGCCACTGGTCACACTCAGTCAACTTATTTTTGTCTGCTGTAGTGTCCCTATACAAGCGACTTGAGACTAGTCACCCAGTTGAGGTCAGGGTGATATATGAGAGCATAACTGGATTATCAATGCCCACCAGACAATCCCGTGGCTACAAGCATCTAAGAATTTAGTACTTGAGAAATATTCTCTTAACTTATGAATTTTGATTATCCATGAAATGTTGCTAAAACCTGTATTTTATGTTTGACTTCAAATTTCTTCTTTTACTGGCAGAAGGAAAGGAAGCATCCAAATATCTTGTAAGGATATAGGTTAATTTTATTAAATTTAGTTAAATAATAACAAATCTATAGCCGGAGGATGACTCCCTGCTGTACTGAGATACAGATTTGCGATAGTTTTATTGGGTCAGAGGCTGCATTAGAGTCTGTCTCCAAATTAGGTAATTGTGCAAAATCTACACGCAATTTTCTTTTCTATGATTCCTCTGTTTTTGTCTAACTTGTCCTTTTGCTGGTGTTTTATGCTGAATCGTGATTCTTTTAAACTGGTTGTAAGATATACAAATTTCATCAATATCTGGAGTGTTTAGTGCAAAATCTCCTACTAACTAACTGGGGAGTTTGATTTTTCTATAGATGTGATAAATCACCCTTCACCTTTCCCTTTTTCTTTGAATTGGATCAACTTTTTATTATCCAATTAAGCTGCTTTTGTTTTCTGCTGGATCAGGGTTGACAGCAATGCTTATACTGAATCCCATCTTACTCTGTTTCTTCTATCATTTTCTAATGTGTTTTGGGCCTCTTTGGCATAGCTTTTGGATCATCTTTTGAAAAAAGTTAGTGTAGACCTTCCTAAAAAATTGTAGAAAGCTGATTGAGATTCTCTATAGGTTACTTTGGGGTTTTTTAACCACTTATTAACTCAGAGATTTTTCAGAAAACTTCAAATTGATTTTGGGAGAAGTTACAAATTATAGATTTTTTTGAAAGATCTTTTCAAAATAAAAACAAACATTGCCTTATTGGGCCCATCGCAAACTTCACATGAAAACAAAGAACCTGCGCCTCGTGTGTGTTCCACTGAATGAAGGTACCACCTGAGAATTCAATTTCTGGCATGACTCTCCACTTATGATACTGCAAGACGGAAAAATTTTGTGTTATCATTAGGGACTCTTCTCTCAGCTAGGATGGCAATGGATGGCTTGTAAACTGTGGTGTATTCGTACAAGGCATGGTGAAAGTATGGAGTCGCCACCCTACAGCAGTTGAGATTGTGTACATTTATGTAATTTAGGATACATGAATTGGCTTGACTAGTAGCATATAAGCAATCTGCAATTGGGAAGGGTCTTCAGCATGCTTGAACCTTACAGCATATCTGCCAACTCTTGCTGGTGATGTTCAGTTTCATAGTATTTGGTGCTGATATGATCCTCTGAATATTTGTAGACTGTCTCAGACATAGATTCTACGATTTTAAGATGGATTTGTGTTTTAACTATGGAGGACCAAAAAATGGATTGGACACTTTTGTAGCAAATTAGAAGTGAACATGGAAGATTAGATGATGCAAGTTTAAGATGGTTCAGATACCTAAAGAGCAGGTTAGATAATGACCTGTGAGGCAACATAATTTGGTTGAGATTATAGGCAAGGGAGGTAGGCCTAGGTGAGCTTGGAGTTGTGTGGAAAAGAAGAGTTTGACTATGTTTTGACATTCACAGGGTGTTGCCTTAATCCAATCATAATGAAGGTAAAGTGTTCATTATGTCAACCTCATGTGATGTGACTGTGGCATTGTTGTTCTTGTCTTTATTTTGTTGTTAATGTAACCTTTTCAAAACTTATTTCCTTGGCATAAAAGATAAAATTAAGCTTCTTTCTCATAAAAATATGGTGGAGAAACCGAGAAAGTGTGAAAGGATCAGCACCCTTGTTCATTTCCCCATATGTTCATAACAAGTCAATAATCAAACGTGAAAATGGGCTTCTAATCTTGCCTTTGAAATCTTTAACATCATGGAATCCTGCTGATTGGATACAAGACGCTGCACCTGCCCCCTGCACGTTTACTGAAGCGAGTTAAAATTTATATTTTTGACAGTGAAAGGGAGCAGATCTAGTACAACTAAAATATCATGTGTTATATATATCCCAGAGCAAAAATTTTCCTGTTACAAATCTTTAGTCAAGGCATCGTACTCAAGGCTCCTGCCACTACTTTCTGCAAAAGAAAAAAATCCAATAAAAAGATAAAAGAATATCACAGAGAAAAAGTGAAGACAAAAAGACAAGTGTGCTGCGTTGTCCAAGAATTGGTGAGAAGTGGAGGATTTTCATGTACACAGGATCACCTTATACATCTTCGATTGTCAGAAAGAAATGTTTTAATGCAGATGGAAAATTTCTTGAGGTGGCTCTTAATGGTCACTGGGAGGTTATAGTATGCGATTTTCCCTGTGGATTCTGCAAATTCCAGATTCTCAGTTTCTCCAAAATAGGAAGATGCAAAACAGGGAAGATGCAACACAGGTGCCTGATTTTCGTTTCTAATCTTTTTTTTTTTCTTAAATTTCTCGTTTGTAGGTATTCCATGGAATCATACCCATCAAAATGAGCCAGCAAAGGCCAGATTCACGGGTGCGTAGTATGAAGGTGCAAACTGTGCACCAGCATTTCTTGCCAATGTCTCTTGTTGTTTTGCCTTTTCTTTTGCTCTCTTTCTTGTTGGTATTATGCGAGATCTACCCTATTCTATAATTTGTTGAAATACTCAAACCAACAGTTCAAGGATTCTCTGCAAACTCTCCTGTTAATTTTTGAGACTGAGTGTTAAACATGTTTAGACTTCTACCACCTTTCCAGATAGAGCATTTCCTTTCCGTCTCATCTAGATTCTGAATTACTGATGAACCCAGTATTCATTAGTTGCATATGGTTTTGTAATCATGTAATGTGGTCATGATACAAGTCAGATTTTATATTTCTCAACTGAGATGGTTTTATCTCATTTCTCCAAACCTTGTCCCCTTGAAAGAAAAGAGAGAAGGGGAAATAAGGCAATATCATAAAACTCTCACAACTGCTTAATTTCTTCTCAGCCTGTTGGATACAATTTGCAGCAGAGGAACTGACTAGCATTGTTATTCTATTATGATTTGGGGATGGATGTAACGTCAAAATCCATTGACTTAACTAAACAAAATGCAAGAGGCATACTTGTGCACAAAGAAAAGGAGGGAGAGAATGAAGTGGATTAAAAGGTTTTAAAGGATATTGCTGATTTTCATCATTCTTAGGATGTGGCAGAGACTCTTAGTAGTTAAGGTAAATCCTAAATCACAGAGGAGGGCAGTAGCCAAACAAGTATAGAGCACTTCAAGTGTCAAGGGACACATAGGCTGACCAAGATTCTGTAACCATAGATTTCACTATTTTAGATGCTTTAAGCAAGATCTATGGAACACTGTGGTACATGTTGAGGTCAATAGTATAGTAAGCAGAATTCAAAAAGGAATGATCGTGTGTGGACTTTCGTAAGTAAACTGACAGATGTCTAGGTATATGTTTGCTTCTGCTGCTGTTTAACCCAATTGTCTTATTATCCTATTGAAAAGAAAAAAAGAAGACAATATCTTCTTAAGGCATCTGAAAAAAATAAGCTTTTGCTCAAAATTTCCTTAATCATTTTAGGAGAGATGAATGGGGGATTTTTGTGTTTATCTGTGTTGGGTTAAGGGGGTGTTCTCTAGTTGCATCATTAGGTTCCTTGTAGCACATTGGTTTAAAATAGTATCAGTGACCTCTTTAATTACCTTGTATAAGGAATTAAAAAATTAATTCTGAAGATTAACTTGTGATATTTCTGTGTAAATGTGTTTTTTCTAAATGCCTTTACTTCCAACTTGCAAGTGACTGTGATTTCACCAAAGAGTGGTTTTATTGTTCAAGTCTGTTGAATCATCCTTCTATTGTGGAACAACTCTCAACTTCATGGCACAGATCTTTACATGTTTCCCAGCAGAAGAGAGCTTCCAATGCAATCCTGTTCATGTCTCCATGATGATATTGATTGCACTTTTAAGTCCTTCACATGCAAATACAGACAAGCAGCAGTTGACCTAAGGATTGCTGGCTTGCAGGGAAGGGAATTTGTATAAAACTTTGTGCTGGATTAATGCTCATCATATTTTGGCGCTTGAACTAGTGAGTATGCTAAAGCCCTCAGCAAGGTCTCTTTCTTATTCACTAACTATTATTTTCTGAAACTGTTTCGTTGCTTGTACCTTTTGATTACTGTCTAGCAACTTTGCATAATCAAGCAACCAAAATAATTGTTTCTGCTTCAAATTGAGCATCTTAGATCAACAACTTTGCATGGTTTTTATTATAAGGATGTGCTTAGGGAATTTGACTGCTGTTAGGGACTAGATGAAAAGATTAACCAACAGAAACATTCCATTTTTCATCATAGGTCCCAAATGCATTGGTTATAGTATTATGCTTGAGTAGAAGTTTTATTGATTAGACTGCAAGGATTAGTTATATTTTGATTTTGCAGAAGATTCTGGAATTTAAGCATCTGTACTTTTACTGTGTTATTAGTGTATTATTTTGCGTGGTGCTGTTGTATGTGTATGCAAAGCATTTTCTAAATTGCTACTTCCTGCTCTTTTCTTCATCACATGTCATGATATCTTAAGATGAATTCCACTATAAATAAAAAATGCAGCAAATTCATATTTTCAGGTTTGTTTTGCAGATGAAAATTGCAGATGGGAGAACTACTTGCAGTGATGAGAATTGGACGGCAAAAGCATGTGGAGAATCTTTTGTTGTCCAGTGTGAGAATGCTCCCTTTAAGCATTTTCATTGAAATTGGGTGGAAGTGGCAATTGATACTGGTTTTCAGAAGTAAGAATGCTTAAAACTATTTGGTGGCGCTTAAAACTGTTTGGTGCTTATCCAATTTGTTTACAAAAGCGAGCATATATGGAATTTGGATCTAATGATTTAAATATTGATTTGCTTGATTTGTTTTCACAGGCGCCTCCATTTAGGTGACAAATTCACTGCTACTGTTGAATGGGAAGGGGTTCATGCCACTTCAAGTTAAACCTGCACTGAGAATGTGCCGGATCATTCTAGTTACACAAATTTGAATGTTCTGGAAATCATTAACTGCACTAGACTATTGATATGTCATCATCATAACAGCTATCATATGTTTGGTTTTGGCCTTGTGGGAGTGGGAATGAAGAAATGAGAATACAAAAGTAGTTAATAAAACTAACTAAGATTCCTATGGTTCTGGCTTCACTATGCAGAGTAAGTTTTGAAACTTTTGGATTGGAACCTAAAACATAGTTTAATGTGTCATAAATAATTCTTTCTATTTGATAGATAAATGTCGGTTTTTATTCTGCTGCTGATTGGTAAAGTCGGTGGCGAAGCCAGGTATTTGTTTTTCATTTTGGGGTGGGGTTGGGGTTGAACTTAATATTGGAATATTCAAATCATTGTGTTATTTACTAAGAGAAAAGTAGGTTCATTTTTCTGGGAAAAAAATTAATAGAATTAATTGATATCTTCAACTTCCAGGATAAGTTTTAGTAATCTATAATAAATTAGTCGATGTTAATGTTTTTTATGATAAAAAGAAATGAAAAAGCTATTAAGATCTAGTTTGACCTTTCTATTGAGCCTTGAAGGATTTGAGACTGTGACTGTACAATGGAGAAGACGGGAAGATGCTGATTGAGCTAAGAGTTAATTGTCAAATAGTTTGAATTTTGAAGACACACTGAAGCATTGTTGACTAAATATTGGAAGTTATATATATATATATTTGCACACGCTATACGTTGTCTTCTAGGCAGTGGGTTCAAGCTGGCTCAATCAAACCAGAATTATTGATTGGGGAATTGTTCATTAAAAAGACAAGTATATACATTTATGTATTGTTCTTGTATCCATTTTAGGGCATATTTGGGGTATCAGAAATAATGTGGTTTTAGGGATGTATAGTTCTGTAGTTTCAGATGGGCTAGGTTAATTTATTATATTTGTGGAATCTTGAACATTCTGTTTTGGATTTGAAATTAAGAGAATGTTTGGAGGACTTATATAGAGGCTGTCACCCTCCTCTGTTTATCATTTTTATTTGACTTCTGTACTCATTTAATTTGGTGCCTTAATGGCACCCACCTAATGGAGATATATTTCTTTGCCCATTCAGGGGAGCTGGGGAGGGGGAAGATATTGCCATCTTTTACAAGAATTTGATCTCAGTTTAAAATAATTGTAGTTATTTTATTTATGTTTAACAGTATAGGCTGCTTAATGGCAGATTTCAGTAGGAGACTGCACAAACTAAGCTCGGAGGTAGCTGCGGATATCTTTTTTCCAGATGTACATCTGTACCTAAGCCTAACAGTATAGGCTGTTAATTTTCTACTAGTTTTATGTATATTGTTTCTTTTCTCTTTTCCCTTTTAAATCTTTTCTGGGAGTTACTTGGAGGTCATATCCATAGGGGTTCAGGATATCGCATCAAGGACCTTGCCTAACAAGGGAGAATGTTCCCGCATTTGACCATAGCAGGACTTCATGGCAGTGCCTGTTAAGGGATCCTTATAGTAAGCTAGCCTGAAAATACTTTCTTTACACATACAAGGAATTTGCTATGCCTTAGTTTTGTCCAGAGTATTCCCAGCAAAGCAAATTTCATGCTTGATATAGATTAGATTCACAAACCTCTTCATGTGTCAAGAAACTGCTTAAATGTAGCTAACAAACACCAGAAGATTGAGAACACAAACGAGAATAAATTTTGATTGCTTTAATGGCAGGCTAGATGGAATCTCCCTTTAGATTTTCAGTCTGTGCAGTCTTGAAGGACCAACCAACCATCCTTAATTTTTTCAGTAAGGGCTTACTTTTCCTCGTCAGTCATGGACATTTGTGAGGAAGGGTTAGGGCACCTGAAAGTTGAAATGGTCAAAATGGAGAAAGCAAGCAATCTGCAGGTCACCTTCTCAGAACACTACACTGATCTCGTCAAGGAGGCAAGAGAGCTTTGCGGTTTTTGTGGTGCAAAAGGCTGCAGTCATTGTCTCTCACCTGGGGAAAAAGCCTTCTCGTTTACCATCCTTTTGTTGAACAAAGTGATTGCCCATTTCTTGGTCCACAATCCTTCCCCGACACTAGCACTGAAAAGATTGTTGTGGTCCATTGAAATGCTTGTGCTTTTGAGTTTAACAGGCAACTTACTCTTTTTAACAATCAACTAGGCTGAAAGCAAAGTATGGTGAAAAACTTATCCAAATGAAGAAGGCTAGGCAGGGCAATTTGGTGTCCCATCTCTGTTGGGGAACTTGAACTGAAAGAGATTGAGGAGTTGAACCTGGCATTGGAGCAGCCAAAGGTTGATGTGATCCAGCACAGGCACTCCCTCAAGTTACATGTCCTTTGAGACTCTTGAGGGTTAATCCTACGGGAGGATTCAATATGCAGTGCTTCATCATCCCAATAATTATGGACATGGACATTTATTTTACTAGTCTTTATTTTCTGCTGAAGGTCTAGAGCAATTGCAAGTGATTGATTTTCGTTAGTCACACAATGCAGTCTTTCCTTCTTTAATTTATGCTGCCAGTCGATAAGTAGCACCACATGGTGAAGAATAAGTCATCATAGATTTTGGTCTTTTGGATTTGTGTCGAGTTGTGATCGTTTTATGCATATGAGAAATTGTTATTGTATCGTTTCTTTAAGGATTTGATGGATCTAATAAAATGAGAAGATATGATTTCATATTCCCATATGCCCGAGCCAATAAGTAAATCCTTCATTCGCAAGTCTAGAGAAATCCAACTCTTATTGTGAAAAGGACATGAAAATTAAGAAGAAGAAAAAAATCATTTAGATCACCTTATATGTCATGCATTATAAGAAAGAAATGTTCTGTTGGATACATCTGGAGCTGATCGGGAAATGTTGCAGATTGGTAAATGATGAGGCGTGCTCTTTTTTTCAACAGAGAGCTGTATAAAGCCAGATTCACGGGATCTCTGAAATAGGCAGGTAATTGTACACCAGTTTGTGTTTTCTTATGTCATATTTTTGTATTATTTTATTTCTCATTTGTGAATGCTATGTGAAATCATGTATCTTTTGTAATTGTTATGAATTACTCCCATCTGCCCAATGTGTCAAGTTATAACTGTGCAAAAGTCGTTTTTCCACTTTGCCTCTGGGTAAAATGTTTCTAGAATTTTCCTCAGTTCTTGATCTTGCATTCCTTTTCTATTTTATGTGGTTTAGTTTTACCATCCAAATGGGAAATTTTATCAATTTGCCTTCCAATAGACGCCAGTATGCCTACTAGTAATGTCAAAACTCTTCAGTTTTCTTGGATCTACAAGGACAAAATGCCCACGGAGGCTTGATTATTGATCAAGTAGTTTACTAGGAAGTAGGAACATTATAGATGGTATCAGACCTGATCCGAGATTACAGCATACGGCCTACATATCATTTTGTTATGTTTAGAATCATGCGTGATGTTTGTGATTTTCTTATTTGGGCATGTGAAATGTACTATCCACACATTAATTATGCAATGCATTTGATGTGAGTCCCACATTGGGAAGTTGGAGACAAAATCTCCCGTTTATAATTTTGGGGGGCTCTTTTCCCATAGAGCGTCCTTTTAGGGTGGGCTTTTCCCCTGAACTTGTGTACGTATTATCCCAAAAGAATGCCCTATGGGAGGGAGAGCCTCCCAAACTTATAAGTTGGAGGTTTTGCTTCCTACTTTCCAATGTGGGACACGCATTAGCATTCTGATAATGATGCCCTATTGTCCTTTCCCCAAAAGAATAAAGACGTTTCAATGCATGAAACTCCATTTCGGGATATATATATATGTGTGTGTGTGTGTGTGTGTGTGTGATTTTCATGGTTTGAATCTATAGCCTCTTATATCTCCCAAACTTATAAGTTGGAGGTTTTGCTTCCTACTTTCCAATGTGGGACACGCATTAGCATTCTGATAATGATGCCCTATTGTCCTTTCCCCAAAAGAATAAAGACGTTTCAATGCATGAAACTCCATTTCGGGATATATATATATATGTGTGTGTGTGTGTGTGTGTGTGTGTGTGATTTTCATGGTTTGAATCTATAGCCTCTTATATCTTCCTGGTAGGCATGGTTGTGGAAGGAAATATTTTCCTACGGGTAATTCCAAAATTGTTCAGGTAGATCTTTGGCAACAAGAAAGTTCACTTACTAGTATTGTTGGTGCTGAATTTCATCCTTAACTTCATTTAAGCTATTCCTTGTTAGTCATGGTTGTAAAAGTAAAATATAGCAAAATGGTCGTGTCTGAAATTGTCCAGCTAGACCTTTTGGCAAACCAGAAAATTCCCGGAGTAATTCATTTCTGAACATCTTTCAAGATTCCACTGCTGCCAATTTTCATTAGGAGATTAGGGTTCTTCAAGCTCATTCCTTTACAATTTTTGGTTGGCATAATTGTAGAAGGAAATATCACAGAGAAGTCCAGCTAGTTAATGAGCAATTGAGGGAAAAAAAAAAAATGGAAGTTGGTAACGAGTATGATATGAAGAATGTCATGGCATTCTTCAGTTGTTTTTTTTTAAATGGAATTTCTCCCTTTCCAAATGATAGGCCCGGGATCAACAATAAGAGACGAAAATTATGGGTTCAAATGATAGCCTATTTAATGTATAGGTAAGATTACATACATTTAACCCTCACAAACCACACAACCTAGGAGGCTAATTGTTGGGTTGCACCCTTATTGATACCCTTAGGCACTAGAAGGGGCCGTTTAATATCATTGTAGTCAACTTATTGGAAAACCCTGTCGGTGAGCCCTTGGGGTTTTCCAAAACCTTGGGGTCTACATTTGTTCACCAGTGTATAGGTTGAAGCTTGAACTTTTCAAGAAGCATAAACCTAGTCCTCCTGCACATCCAAATTACTTATAGGATCTTCCTGTACAAGGGTTTATGAATTGTGGTATTTGTGGAGACATTTACACACACCTATCCTTGCATTGCAGAGAGATGGCATTCGTGGTTTGAACCTATAACCTCTAGACCACTACAGTGTAACTTTACGATTGTTTTAAACTCTGTTTAGTAAAAAATATATACCTTAATATCTTCAAAACAAAAAGTGAGCCTAAAGTTGCCATAGGAGTCAATATGAGACTAAGGACATGAGCACGGATCATCCTTCACCAACACTACTCTTGTACTTGGTATGTTCAAACTAATACATAAATGGCCCTGCATTGGTCATTATAACTGAATGGTTTAAATGGGGCGTCATTCTTCTTAACTGCATAATTGATGAGATGTGCCTTGGATGTGCAAGTCAACCAGTGGTTGCCATAAAAATACATGAAGGTGGAGGTATGTAGAAACTGGCATGCTTTCACTTCTCTACTGCTTCCCTTTGCCGGTGATTTCTTGAACTTTCGCATCAATGATCGGAATCATTTTGATAGACAAGAGTTGCTGAATTATGATCTATGCCCCGTGCTGGTATTGTGCAGATGTAACTCCATTTTGCCCAAAGACAAAATAAGAAGAAAATTGGGAAAAGGAGTTCGAACCGAGAGAGTGGAAGGATTCTTGAGAAACAAAAGAGATGCAAATAATCCTCTAAACAACAATTGACTACTTCCGTTTGTCTATCCGTTTGAGGATGATAGGAATTGCTACTAGATAAGGTGGTACCATGCAATTTAAAAAGTTCATTCTAGAATTTGGTCATGAAAACCCCATCAAACAATTTTGTCTCAAGGTTGAAAAAAAATGATATCAAATGGGCATCCTGTGAGCACCACTAGACTAGAAGACCTCTTGAACAAAAACGGCAACTAAGTCTTCCATACGAGAATAGTGTGGAGGGGTATGATAAGTGGGCATATTTAGATATTGTGGATTCTTTGGTCCACCACCACAAATATGACAATTTTCCTCCCGAAATAGGCAGATGAATGATAAAGTCCATGGACCTTGGATGTAAGAAGGTGGAGGTATGCCATACACCACATCAAATGATTCAGTGAATCTCAAATTTTTCCTAAGGATGGGAAGAGGTGCAAATAATCCTTTAAACAACAATCGACTACTCCTTAGGGAGCCATGCAATTTAAAAAGTTCCTTCTAGAATTTGGGGGTCTTGATATCTTGCTAACAAAAACAAGTCTTCCGCGAGTAGTGCATTGGGAAATATACTCATGGATGTCGTTACATATGTGGGGCCAATAAAAATTAGTCGAAGAGGCCGCATTTTCGAGCAAGAGTTTGCTAAAAAATATACTCACGGATCCTTATATGTCCCCCCGAGTGGTGAATCATGATACTCATGTAAAATTAGGTCCTGCAATGCAAAATCGGTGGATACTAAAAGTCTACATTTGAAGAAAACTAGACCATCCCACACTGAGTAGTGCTCAAAGTCACCTAGCTAATCCTAGATGGCGGCTAATAGTTTGGCTGAAGCTGGATTTTTAGTGTAAAAATTGTGGATTGTGGCGATCAGGGCTACCAATGGCCTTAAAGATGCACACAAAGCCTGATTGGAGCCCTCTGGTAGTCAAGATAAGGCATCAGCTGGTCTATTTTTCCTTTCAGGCTTGTAAGTAATCTCAAAATCATATCAAGGTGCGTCCTTCCTCCTTAGCCAACATACACAAAAATTTGGGAGGATTGCAGCGATGGCCCAGTGTAACTTTTTCATTACAATTAAAACACAAGCCTCGTACTTGACGGGCGGTCATTTCAGCCGGTGTCAATGTCTTTATGGACAATTTGGGAGGAGGTTTTACCAATACTGGAATAGAACTACAGATGGTCCTGGACAGTGGTGGTTGTTGCGAACTTGTTCGGCAGGCCATCCGCTTTTCCTCACCAATTTGGCCATTCCAATGGCATCCGGCAGTGTCAAGGGTTTTAGCAATAGTATCTTCCAACGGGTGTCATCATTGAGTCCCGAGATGAAGCAGTTTAACAGGTTAGTGGTAGATAAGCCTAGCGTCCATGTAGAGAGGGACTCAAACTCCATCATATAAGCTACCACTGTTGTACCCTGGCAAAGCTTGTACAATGTAGCTTCTAGGTTCAAGTATGAGGACAGTTCGAAACGAAGTTCGAGGTCCTTAGTGAATGTTTCCTAGGTAGATAGCTGGTGGATTGTATGCATCCATTGGTACCATTGGGTACAACACCCGACATCTAGAACACATCCACTGTCAATTTCTTGCCCAGCAGAGTGCCATGGTACAGAAAAAATTATTCAATCTGAAATAACCAACCGATAAAATTGTCGTCGGTGAAAAATGGAATTTCGAATTTAGGTGATTAGATTTGTGAGGAGATTTGTGGATTGGGTTGTGATGCCGGAAATAGGGTTAGGGTTTGGGTCGTCCGAAGCGTTGCTGATAAAACGGTGAAGGAAGGAGGAGTGGGTAATAGGGGGGTTCGATGATGGTGGTGAATGCTCGTTCAAGTCGATTAAGGGATTGTCACATCTCAATAATGGTTTGTTGTAACTCACCGAAATTTTGCTGGATTTATTCGATGGTAGATGAAATGGTGGAGATGTGGTTTGCATGTTCCTTCAACTCTTGCATGATGTCGGAAATGGACTCTTTGTGCGCCTTGTACCTTGTTAACATGCCCTCAATGAAAACACCAAAAATGCTGTAGGTGCTCACATAGTTCGTCACCAACTGCACTGGCTGCATTCAAAATTACAAATCACAGACAAAATCAGAAGAAAATTGGAAATGGAAGGAGTTTAGGTTGAGGGTAAAAGAGAGAGATAAGAAAGAAATCTGAGAAGGATCGAGAAATAGAGAGAGTATGAAAGGAGAGGAATAGAAGAGAGGAAATTCTTCTCTGATTCTAATAACCGTGTGTATATGGTTATATGCTGGCTAAGGGCCCAACTAGTGTACGCACGTGTAACACAATAAGAAACAAAATGTATAACTAACAAGAGAGTGGAAAAAATCAATAACAAGAAACTGGTAATAATAATAAGGGGATAGCAAAGTAACTAATAATAATAATAGTTATATATAGTCGTGGTATTTCTGAGGTGGCTGTACTCTTCTGGTGTTTTTTTGAGACCTCGGCTGGCTCAGGGGTGCCATAATTTAATAGCAGCGATGAGGCTGGTAATAGAGGTGTCTTGAGAGCAAGTCCTTTTCGGAAGATGCTCATCAAATTCTCTGTATATTGTTTGTAGGCAGTGATGGGATCTCAAAAAGCTCGGCATGGGAAGCCATTCATTTTGGTGAATTGCTCGTCCTCTCTCTCTCTGGAAATATGGTATGTAAAAACTCTTGTTGGCTGCATTGGCAGCATCCATTATACTGCTTTTCCCCAACGTAGATGAATGTATCAGTATTGACATTGATCGTAGTCATATAGATATCGGACATATCAAATATAATCTCATTTTTAAAGTAGAACAAAATTTTTTTAAATTGGGGGAACATTAGTTGAGATATTGTGATATTACCAATTCAAAGACATCCCGATTTTATCGTAGTATAGGGTTGGCCCAATATCAAATTCAATATATATCGATTGATATTTTATTTTATATTTTTCACAAATTCAAGAAGCATTATTTATTTATTTTAATATTCCCATATAAAAATAAATTGATGGATGAATCGTTACGTCAGAATGTGCTTAACATACTCAAATGAGCCCTCATTTTTTGAGATGGTAGGTTCAGTCAATTGTAACCACGTAAAAAAATTATTGGAAAATAAAAAAAAATATGTTATCAATGAAATTTCTGGCATTGTGTTCGAGTGGGCACGGCCAAACCAGGGGTTCATGCTTTCCCAATGAAAAATGGCCGTTGAAAATGAATTTAAACTCAATTACTAAATATATACTGTACTTTTAAGTTTTTATCATAGTCTATCCTTCATTTTCAATTTATTATTTATTTTATTTTAAGTAAAGTCTTTAAGTTAAATTGATTATAAATCAAGTTATATGATGTATATAAAATTGTACTAAAATGAAATTGTGAATAAAATTGAAATATATATAAGTGAATTATTAAATAAGAAAAACAAAAATGAGTATTTTTTCCAGCTTAAAAGACACTAAAGTCCACATAAAGACTGAAAATACCCTTTGTACTTTTATTATTTGTACATCTATTTTTTTTATTTTAATACCCATCATATTCTATCTAATTTAATTTTTTTAATTTAAGTTTTTGTGTTGTTATCTAATTTTTATGAATTTTAATAAAAAAATATTAATTATTGACATAATAAACTAGTTGTTTAGTTCATATATTAAATTCTAAGAGAGAAGGCTTAGTCGAATTGCACTAAATCGTGTGCAACTCAACAAAAGTCGTGTCAAATTGCACCGATTGAGTGAACACTCGACCTGGGACAATCATCAAATATTTCTTATTTTATTAATTAAATATTTGTTGTTATATTATACAAGTTTAGTGAAATATAAAGACAGTGTGCAATTACTCATGTGTAATTTTATGTTCTATTTGTAGTGTCTATTGTTGATGCTTTTTTTTTTTTTTTTGCTGCTGTTTAAAATTATTAGTTGTTATAATAGATCTTTTGTGTCTAATTAAATAAAATGCATATTTCAATATTTTTAGTATATCTTATTTCATTTTTCATATGCATATGATATTTATACGTGGGGTTAAAATGTCTGATGCCATTAAGACGAGCTTAGGGAATGTATGCCCGTGAACTTTAAATCGCTCCGAAATTTAATATTCTTATTGAATGCACATAGCAATGTGGTCAAATTTGATGCTGAATTTTTATTGACCGATTGTAATTCACATTGATTCTGTATAAAAAAGTATATATATCTCATTTAATAGGATAATGAATAATGCTGTTGGCTTCAACTGCTAAAGTGGATGCTCGTTTAGCTGTTGATCGTGTGCATATAAGTTATACATTATTTACATGTTTTATTGTACTTGCAACCTTACTCTTCTGTAAATTCATTTGCTTCTAAGTTTGTAAATAAATAAATATTATGACAGATAGACACCCCATTTTTCCTTTGCATGTGGATCCATTCTAGTAGCCATGTATGATACTGTAAAGGAATTCATCAATAGTCTAAAAATTTATCATGCAAAATTTATTTAGTTAATATTATTTGCTATTTCACACTTAATACTGATGGCTCCAGCAGTACCGTGGGCTGGTCTAGTCTGAACCCTAACCTCGGCATATAGGGACGGGCCTAGCGAGTGGCGAACAGAGCTTTAAAGAGGGGATTGATCCAGCTCAATCTAGTCACTGCTATAGAGGCCAAGATGAGGCCTAGGGAGCAATAGGACAAGGTGACAGGTGCCAGTGGCCTATCTAGCGGTACAAATAGATGGACTAATCCGAAAAGCTCTTGATTAGACAGCGAATAGAGCGATCAGAGTATGTGTTTCAGGAGCCACCTAAAACTGTTGCCCCAATTGTCTAATGACTTAGTTGAGAGGATCGCTCACGGCCGCCTCATTGACGCAAGATGGCGTTTGATAGGGATGACTCCCGTCAACGCCTCAATGGCTAACGAACTCAGATGCAACATTTGTCGCAAGCCTTGGTGCTAGATGCCATCACCACCAGGTATTACAAATACTACTCACCGTGACGAAAACGGGGGACAGTCCGAGAGAGCTCTGAAGAGACTTTACTGAAGAGAGACTTCTCTTGAGACCCCCCAACCTCTCGAAGCGTTAGGAAAGGATCAAGCCCTCTTTCTCGAATACAGCTCTCTCTATACATCTTCATCTCTAATGAAGCACTTTTTGAATGTACCCTTAGTGAGCCACTCAACAAATGCAACCTAATGAGTTACACACTAAGTATAACCCTAGTAAATCACTTACCAAGTACAACCCTAATAAGTAACTTTTTTAAGTGCAATCCTAGTGAGCCACTCATTAAGTGCAATCATAGTGAGCCACTAACTGCATGCAACCCATCGAAGTCAAATTCTCAATATTTCTAAACCACCCTCTGTCGAGCGTACAACAGGAGCCTCATCTTCCTTTCACATTCCCTAGATAAATACAATTATGCATTCTCCTATATCCTCCTTATATCTTTCTATTTTTTTGAAAAGATTTTTAACTTTAATGTCGGAGGATAAATCGAAAAGTAAGTCATTTTAATTCTTTGATCTTTTGTTTGTAATTCGTAGTGCGTAAGTTCCAGGTTAGTAAAAACGAAGATCAAACCCGTTCCAATTCGACTCACAATAGAAGATCGGATGACTCCCTAATCCGTATAACAAACCAAATACCAAGAACGCATCAGATACAATTGATTATTTTTCAAATGTATCTTTAAAACATTATATTTAATTTTATTGTTGGTATAATGTTTCTAAAATCATAATTTTATTATATAATATAAAGTTATCAATAAATGACAATAATTAATTCAAAAATAACTTCAATGGCATATAATGTGTATATATAAGTTTGTCAATAGCAAAATTAAAAAATAAAAAATTCTGCAAAATGTTTTATCATATACACTAATTTTTAGTCCATCTCTATAACAAGTTTAACCGTTGGAATGCTTAACCGTTGGAATGCGTTCATTTTAGAATAAAGTTAGAACATCACAAAAAGAATATAATGTGTCCATCACTTGACACATGGAATTCCATCTACTTAGTCAATCGAACTTTATTTTTTCACAGTTGATATTATTTTGTATACATAAAGTCTTAAACACCCCAAAATCTTACAAAATATGCCCAATAAAATGCGGCCACGGCCCCATTGTTCAACCAATACGCATCTGACCGCATATAAAATACGTTTTCCTATACCGTAAGAATGTCCATTGACTGCTCGGAGTGTCCGTCCTTGAAACACAACCACTACTCACAATTGAAAAAAGAGAGTTTGTCTTATTGTATTATAAGGCACAAATCGTCAAATTTTATCTTATAATTCTAACTTTCAAGATGAAATTATCACCGTTAAAACTATATAAGGATTTCAACTCGGACCTAACCCAGATCGAGATTTTTTTTAAACGTAGATGGTTTTAAGGTAGAGTATCACCGTCAAAATTACAACTAATCTCGTTATGCTTTTTAGTCTGCTACGGTAGCTTCTGCCATTGATAACAACTACCTTCGTATAAGACAAAGTTTATCACGTATCACGGAAATTGATCAAACCACTTAACTTACCCTAACATGGTCTTCGGAGTGATGCTATGTAGGAAGGCACCCGAATGTCGGGCGCCAAGCCTTCTTTTGCGGAGCCGCTCGGCAATAATGAATGCAAGCTCAAGAGACTGAGATGCATTAAGTCTCGGGTCACAATGCGTGTGGTAGCGTGAGCTCAGATCATTATAGGTAATCGTACGGGAACCTCCCACGCACTCGGTCACATTCTGTCCTGTCATCTCAAGATGGACTCCTCCAGGATAGCTTCCTTCTTGATCATGCACATCAAAGAAAGCTCTCAACTCAGCCTACATGAAAACAACCATAATATGTTAATTCTTAGTTCGTAAAAGAATGGAGCATATATGCAGAAATTTGAGTACATGAGGTTGTAAATAATGCATCAAGGTTTGGTTTTTTTTTTTTTGGCCAGCCATGGCTGATTATTACATGCATCTGTGCTGGATGTGCGCACACACGCACAAAGATAGAATAACAAAACAGCGAGAGAGAAATAGACAGGCAACATCGGAAAGAATTATCCATTAGCTTAAACAAGAAAATCAATGGCAGAATCTATCTCCCAGAAGAAATGTCAACAGCTAGTCAGCTAACTTTAAATAAGTATTCAGATCTAATTGTAAGTCAGATCTACTTAATTCCCATGATTATATAACAACATTAACAAAGCCTTAAATTTCATTACGTGGGTCCATTATTTGAATTTATTTTTGTCATTCCACTTGATTTTCTGCAATTCCCACAATTATGAACAAAACAATTTCTGTATCAACTTACCCTAATTGCATCAAAGGATCGGGTTTTGAGCCCGCATGGAGCTTTGATGGTGTTCCCATGCATTGGGTCACTGACCCATGTTACAATTTGCCCGGCACTGCGAATTGCCCTTATGAGATGTGGAAGTTTTACCCTCATGTTTTCAGCTCCCATTCGTGTAATTACCGTAATTCTGCCTGGCTTGTTTTGAGGATTCAGAATGTCAATGAGCTTAACAAGCTCACTGGGATCCATCTTATCACTGACCTGCATCTCATAGCAGATAAATAGATAATACATTATTTTAAGCATGTTACAATAATCAATCGATATGAATCATTGCATTAAGTGATAAAGACTTAGAACTAAAATCATGAACAATCAGGCAGCTGGTAATTTACCACTAACGTACATGACAACTGGAGAACTAGGTGTAGGCTATACCATTCGGTGCAAAACAATAGGAGTAGCTTTAGTCAGCATCCCTAAGACATCTTCGGATGACGTGATATTTCATCTATCCATCTATACTAATAGTCCTATAGAAAAATAGAATTAGTTGATAGATGAACGTTATGTCATCCAATAGTGTCTTCTAAATATTTCTCAGACAAAGTGGCATTAGAAAGATACTCTTTAGACACCTTTAGAATGTCATTATATGATATGGCATCCTATCCATTTATTCATCTATACTAATAAGCTTACATACGAATAGATGGTTGGATGAAGGCTACGTTATCTAAGAATATCTTCCAAATATTGGGTAGTTAGCTAAATTTTGCCCACAATTTGATATACCTTGATACCGAGGGGATTAGCAACCCCTCTTAAGAACTCAACATGGGCACCATCAAGTTGTCTAGTACGCTCCCCGACCCAAAGCATATGAGCAGAACAGTCATAATACAACCCTGAAGTTGAATCCTCTCTTGTAAGTGCCTGCTCATATGGCAAAAGCAAGCTCTCGTGTGATGTCCAGAACTCTGTTGTTGTCATGATCGGATGGTCTAGTGTAAGTCCAGCGGCAGCCATGAACCCCAGGGCTTCATCCACCCGATGAGCCAGCTCACGGTATCTGTTGAGTCAAGCCATGGTTACATAAATAACCAGTTCAAGCCACTGTAGCAATTTAGTCAGGCCTCATTTAAATTGATAGAATCATATCAATTCAACAATCTTGTACAGAGATCCTTGGTGTGTTTCATTCAACCTTGAATGAGAAAAAACTACTAATAAAAACTATGGAGCGGTAAAGCTGTGAATAGGAAAACTATAAAAAACCTATAGAATGTATTTTCATTGGTTTGCAAGATAGAGGAATATATTTTTCTTTTTTTTTTACCCACGTGATTTACTAGAGATTTTCACATGAAATTATTAGTTCTTCCCTGGGTTAAAATGGAAAATTGTGGAATCTTACTTAGACAAAATATAACGAGAAACCTCCACAGTTTTTCATAGTTTTTCACACTTTTGATCTCCATACTTTTCCTCTCCCTTAACTAAATATAATATATTTTTAAAATCATGCAGTTTTACAAAATCTACTTAATTTTATACATTAAAACGAGCATGTGATCTTTTATAACTAAACTAAGTAAATTTGAGAAGGGAAGAGAGAGCCCAAGCAACATACTAAATGGTCTCAGATTGAACAAGTAAAAAAATTCACGGAAAATAACATACCGATCCCCCTGTTCACTGTGCTCAGTAAAATCCAGATTCCAGTGCGTGACCCTTTGCATGGCAGCATATCCTCCTGTGGCAAAGGCCCTGAGAAGGTTCAAAGTTGCCACAGATTGGCAATAGGCTCTTATCATCCTCTGGGGGTCTGGAATTCTTGATTTTTCTTCAAATGCATCTCCATTCACATTGTCACCCCTATAACTTGGTAGCTTGACTCCATTCTTCTCTTCAAATGGCTCCGATCTTGGCTTTGCAAACTGACCAGCCATTCTTCCCACCTGAATACCACCATGCTTTCTATCAGTGAATTTGAATTGCAGATACAATCAAGAATGCACAAAAATGGCATTTTCACGACGTATTAGAGTTTCACCAGCACAAATTATCTAAAATCAGCAACCTAATCTAATTAGTTTCCACGAAAACTTATTATTGAAAAGAAGAAACCCACAAAAGCAAACTGCAACCAAAAAAAAAATGATATATCAGCCATCTTAACTTTCTAAATGGCAGTATATACTAAACCAATTCACTTCTAAAGTGAATTAAGCATTTTACTGAAACAGTGAAGTATTCTCTATCAGACTTATCACATAACTTCCAATTTGGGATATTAGAATCAGGCAAGTTTATGACCTTAGCAATAGATTCATGTTACTGAATATCAATTCCAACTTATGACACTATCAATCCCAAGGGATTTTCCACAATAATAAGCAAGGATAGAGAAAATATGTCCAACTTAGTGCATATAAGTTAACAGACAATCCAACAATTAAGGATAATAGTTATGATTTAAAAACACGGATTGATTTCTTACAATGGATCAGCATGTACAAATAGAAATCTGTTTTATTTCATTTATCCAAAATCAAGACTTAAACAATCATTTAATCACAATGCTGGTTCTAACTGGAAAAAAAAAAAAAAAATCAAATACAGATTACACAGATAATTTCATGCCTAAAATGGCTAATTGAAACATGCACAAATTCTTAACCACAGATCTGGATATCAAGATTCCAGAGCTACTCCATTATCAATAACAGTCTAGCAATTTTATAGTATCATGATAAGTAATTAATTGATGCCATAAACCAACAACAAATATTAATTAACGAAGAATTCAAGGGGACTAGGGGGCATGACAAATTCACTTCTATCCTCTACCAAAAAAGCAACCTACTTTAATAGAATTCAAATCTGGTATCCGTGTTATAATCAATTACTTGCATAACTTTTATGCAATTATGCTTGGCAATCTTTTGAAAAACAGGAACCAAGGAGAGTGAGGAATAGACAATGTAGAAAACCAAATTGATTTTTCCACCAAGTGCTATAAGGGCACTCAATAAGATGATATTTTACGAATAATAGATCTCAAATTTAATACCACAGAAGATGCCTTGTGTTTTTTTATGAATCGCCAAATCATAATAAACAAAAGACTGCTTTCTCAAAATCTTAATTACTGCGAACCCAAGGTAATCATATGAAAAAACAACTCTGTTTGCGATTTCCCAAAAAAAAAGAAAAAAAAAAAAAAGAAAGAGCCATTACTCTATCATCCACCATCCAAATCTTAAGGGGCAAAAAAACACAGCAGAGCGCATGATCACAGAATTACATTTGTCCAAGAGAAAAACAACCAAAATTTTTTCAGGACGAAATAAAAAGAAACAAATCAAATTAACAAAACCGCAAATGAAATAAAGGGATAAAATATTAACTTTAACAACAGGCATTTGACCACCGAACATGAGAACAACACCCATCTGAAGAAGCACACGAAACGTATCCCTAATGTTATTGGCATTGAATTCTTTGAAACTTTCAGCACAATCCCCACCCTGAAGAAGAAACGCATTGCCCATGGCAGCTTGACCGATCCGCTCCTCGAGGCTCCTCGCCTCACCGGCGAAGACAATGGGAGGGAACGATTCCAGGGTTTTCAGAACCGAATCTACCTCATTTGGGTCCGGGTATTCCGGCAACTGGACGGCTTTCTTCAACTTCCAACTGTCAATAGACCATTTTCCGGGAAGTGGGTTGGCTGTTGTGACGGCTGAATTGAATGATTTGGGTGAGTCGGCGGCATGAATGGCTACGGTGCGAAGGAGAGGAAGAGACGATGATTGATGGGGTTTGGGAAACGAAGATTTTCGGTGGTGTTGGAGGAGGGATTGAGAAGCGAAGGCTGAGCCGTTCGTCAGAGCCATTGACGTAGCGACGGTGTGAGAGAGATGGAGTGAGTTCACCGGTGAAAGAGGTTTTGTTTATATGATATGTTTTTAGGTCACTAGTTTTTCAAGTCCTAATTTCTTTAATGTAATATCGTTAATAAACAATAAATAAAAAATAGGCGAATTTTAAGTTTCATTATATATAAATTTATAGACATTAAATATTAATCATATTATTCTCAATTCATATCATATAAAAATTTACCTTAAGTATTTTTTATCTTAATATTGCGATAATTGGATATCAATCCAATATTTATAAAAGTTTAGGAGGTGGCTAATTCTCTCGAGAGAGAAAAAGCCACCTTATATAAATTTAAAGATTAAATTCAAATTCCATTAACCAAACTAAATTTTTTCTAGTTAATTTAAATTTTTTTAAATCTTTAAATTTGTCATGTAATAATATATTCAAATTTTCTTTTAGGAAGAAAACGGGGCCCCTCAAAGTATTCAGATTTTAAAAATATATATATACAATCCACTAGAAGTACCATAGCGCCCCATTGATATTACATTTACTGAAAGATGCCATTAATTTTTAAATATGTATTAAATTAGATCAATTATTAAACTATATGATGAATATAGACATTCAAACGCGTTAGAAGCAATATCACAATTAACTTTCAATGTAATGTAGTTGGTCAACAACCTCCATCTGAACAGAGCCGGTGGCTGGTGACGGGCGGCGGATACACTTCTGAATTGGCTGGATTTTATTTCACTGTACCTGATAACGACCGAAATCCGCTTGTCAATCCAAATGGTAAGTTTTTGACTCGAACCCATCATTCAAAAACATAAATTATATTCTTAATTATTTTAAAAATTAATCCAGAGACAGTAGACCGTGGCATAAAAAAAAAGAAGAAAACACAAACTAGGAATCCTTCCAATAACCCTTAACATATGACCTTACTTCTTCATGTAATTACCTAGGAGTAGACTTTACAATTCAACTATATCATTAGAAAATTATGACTGAACTCATGGATAAGGACAAGACATAGGTGCCGATTCATTACCATTAATAAGCACAGGGCCGCTTACAGGTTGAGAACCAAGTATGAAACCCCTCCATTCAAGAAATATTCGGCTGATATACCTTCAATAATATCAAAAGGAGATTTAGAATTAAGAAACAATGACTTTAACATCATAGGATCATGTATAAGCAATGAACAGATATGCCATGCCCAACCAATAACTGGCTACCATGTAGTCCAGACTCTTTTATGTTGAAAAACATGTGGGAATTGTGTTGATAAATAACCCACATGAAAGAAGTAGAAGAAAACATAGTTTAACTTAATTGTGCATTGGCACATCACCTAAAGTCTAGGTTTTTGGTGTACTTGGCATCCAATAAGAGTGCAATCCGACGAGAGTTACGTGCCAGCCAGGAGTTTGCTTAGGGTTGGGAAGCCGGAAGTTTTTGAGAGGATCCAGGTGCTCAAGAAGTTTGGCATGCCAGGGAGTTTGGCACAATCAAGCTTCTTCCCGAGTTACCGGGAGTTCAGTCCTTCCTGTAGCTGCGAGAGGGCTCGAGAAGTTTGGCACACACCTAGAAGTTTTGCACTACCAAGGTTCTTCCCAAGGTCCTAGGAGTTCGATTCTTCCTGTAGTTCGCTTCTTGCTGCTGCGAGGAGTGCTCGGGAGGTTTGACACATGCTTCAGAGTCAAGCATGGCCAAGCTTCTTTCTGAGGTACTGGGAGCTCGGTTGTTCTTGGGGCTACAAGGAGAGTGTTCAGGAAGTTTGGCACACATCTGGATGTTTGGTGCGACCAAGGTTCTTCCCTAGGTACTGAGAGTTCAGTTCTTCCCACAGTTGCGAGGAGCCTCGGACCTCAGCCCTCCTGAGAACCTGTGGCTGCCCAATTGAATGTGGTGCTGAAACCCCCCTTGACGTTCCATAGGTCCAACCAATTTAGACCGAGAACCTTATGCATAGCATGCAGCCAGTGCATTTTAAATCAAATGCCTCCTGAAATCCAGACCATATGTATATAAATTTTGAATCAAATGAGCATGAGGTCAGCGCATTTTAAATTGCAGCAGCCACTTTTAAGTCAAAAATATGTCGCATTAAGTGTATCTTCACAAACCTTATGAAGATAAAATTTTTAATTAATATTAATTAATAATTAAATTAATAATAAAATGATATTCTCACTTTAAAATACGGGAAGAAACTATTCTCAGTTAAATTTCTGAAAAAAGGTAGATCCATCCAGTTGAACAATAAATTGATCTTCTATTATAATGGCTCTAAGTACACTATACAAATATGACTAGTGGTCTCACTGGGACACCTCCAATTGTATGATTTTTGACAGTGAGCTAATAAATGGAGAAATTTAGGCATTTATTCTTCGGACATTATCTTGCAAATCTGCTTTGTGTTTAGTATTTACTAATTTTGCAAACGCATCAGGACCCATAACTATCATATGACGGCATTTCCCGAATTGTTTCAACAAGAGCTAATTAATTCATCTCCTATTGCCACTCGTTTAGGCTCACTATCTAATAAATGAGACGTATCTATTAGATTGGTTATGTTTAAGTAAATTTTCAACATCAATATGCTACTTACCACATAATGCATCAGAAAAACGATTTTTTATTTGCAAATCCCATGTTTTGTAGAAATTCTTTTCGATTTTTTTCAACATCCATCTAATAGATAAACCACGTGAAATCATAATGATTATGAGTAATACATATAAAAATGACAATGATAACATAACATATTTTTCAGTTCATTTAGTTTTCCACATTTTTTTACAGTTTTATTCATTAAAAGGAGCAAATAAAAAAGTACCTTAAAAAGAGGACACCAAACCCGATGTAACATAAAACCTCTGCTTCGAAGAAAAAGGATGATGAAGCTGTTACCCTCAACAATAAAGGGAATAAAACGATTATATATGTGTCAGTAATGGGCATACCAATATTGAATATATTTTTAAAAAATTAAAAATTGTAAACTGATGGGTATACGGGCCGATTTATCATTGATATAGAAACATATTATAATATTGTCACGACATCAAAAAGCACCGATATTAAAGGATCCAATACTCATATATATAAATCGATAAAAGGTTAACAGGAAAATAGAAGAATCAAAGTAAGCAAAAGAACTCAGTCACTCAAATTCGTTAGTATTATTTGCACTGAAAAAAGAGCAATGAAAGTGGACCAAATATCAACATCACTAAAGTGGATTAGACATTGCCGGTTATGGCAAAATCTCCACACCAAAACACTTTATGCAAGAACATCATATCAGATGAGAACTGAAATAGCACTCAATATGTGTGGGAAGGTCGAATATTCCATTTAACTGATTTCAAATAACTTAGTCATCTACCATCTTTTAGAAATATGTTGCTGGGTTTCTATTTTTACAATGTAATTAGGAACCTAATAAATTTAACGTCTCCAGAGTCATTTTTTATTGCTAGATGAGAACAGGAAACTCTGAATGGTAATCCGAGGCAGGGTTTCGACTTGCAATAGGTCAAAATCCCACTATGCTCTATCTATTTCATATCTGCTTAAAACCAAAATTAATTTGGATGCGAGCCAGATTTAGATAAAAATTTAAAACTATTAAGTCGATTTTATCCAAATATGATCACCTACACTTGTGACCGCATTCAGTCCAAAAAATTAATTGGGCCCATTTTTTTATATCTGTCTATAATATTGATATACCTTGACCAAAATCTATAAAACTTCGGGTCGGTCAGACCCGGCCAAGCGGCCCGATTTTGATCAGATCAAATCTATTTCCATTTACGATGTTTAAGTAATGGGGTAAAATAGTACTTGGAGATCTCAAGTTGAAATCATATTCATCATTTGCTTAACTGAAAAGCTAGGTGCTTTACATCATATTACTAGAGAAGAAAACCCAGAATTTAGAGGAAATTCTCCAAAACAACAAATGATTACTACTCATACAGTTTGTTCAGCTATATATGTCAGATCTATATCAGATATCATCATCCTTTTGCTCCCTTTTGCTCGTATTCTGAGGCATTTGATTTAAAGTGCAAGAACAAGATCATGGTCTAGGCAATGTGTTTTACTACATGATACTAGATAAGAAAACTAAGAATTTCAAGTAATTTCAAAAAGAAAAAAAAATGATGGCCACTTTTATACCTTGTTTTTGCCATGCAACCGTTGTCTCTAGTGTTCTCCTCTCCTATATGATAGTATATAGATCCATATCGTATTTCAGCATCAAATCAATCATCAATAGTCCCAAAATTTTCCATTCTTATGACGTGTAGCATGATGAAAATATCAGTAGTGGTATTAGTTGTAGTCTTATCAATATTAGTTATTCGAGGTTAAATGTACAAATGTTGGCCGTATCTGGTAATTCAAATCAGATGCATGAGTCTTTTTTGGAATCGTAAGTTATCTGGCAAATATACATCAATTTATTTAAAAATATCTGGTGTATCAATTGATATATTACCAATTTGACACAGTAATAAAAAATATTGGTAACGCGAGCCAATTCAATCCTCCTACATCATTTGAAAAGAGTAATAACAATCAAGAAACTACCAAATCGCATATGTGCAGAACACTGAATATAAGTAATAAACGAGGAAGGTAATGCAAAATTGACACATAGTCAATGATCAGGGAAAAGAACTCACATTGCCCCACAAACATAACGGATCTATTTCCTCTCAGTTTCCTTACTGTGCAGCAGCAGCAGCAGCAGGAGGATCTGAATTGCATAAACAAAGTTGCCGCAACAGCAGCATTGTCGATAAGCATCAATAATAGACCTAAATTACCAATCATATTTAGTACCACAAAGAAAGAATGACTAATCTTCTTCCGGTCATTGGCCCTGTGTATCAAATACAGTCCCGGTTTGATACTTCCCAAGTATTATGACATCTTGTTGGTAATTTCGAGACAAAGCTATCTATTTTGAGTCAGATTTAAGTGCCGTGGTGTTCGTTCAAAGTTGACTCGAAGTTTTCGCAACATTCTGGCATAGGGTTCTTACTGCCAGTTACTAGCAGGGTTAAAAACAATCACCAAAAACGACGACAACAGCTAAAACATCGACATGAAAAAGAAAGAAAACTTGAAAAAAAAAAAAAAGAGGAAGAAGACATGGGTATACCGGCACAGCATCATCGTCAATGTTAGCGCTGTCGACATCCTGATGTTCGCGCATCTGCTGCTCTCTCTCTCTCTCTCTCTCTCGTCGTGTTGCCGCAGCGGAGCGCCTGTTGTTGGTGCGTTTCCGTAGAGGAAGCGGCAGTAATTTCCGTATTTTGCAAGGGTAAAACCGGAATAGTAAATTAGCGACGAGATATCGGGGCCGGAGATAAAATAGGAGATGCGGTAAATATAATTTAATTTTTAAAAATTTTCAGTTTTGTTTGCATTAAAAGTATTGAATTTTCAGTAATATTAAAAGTATACCAATAATAATATAATATTAGCACTTCTTATTAGATAGGCTTTTGAGCAACGTCATTTTCCGGCCCTAATAAACTCACGTGGGCCTAGTCATTAAAGCGATTGGGCCCGTGGGGCTACTTTTCTAATTACGTTGAGACCAAATGGGGGCCCATTGGCCCATGACGCATCATCAATCCAACCCTAAAATTGGACTTACGGGAATGTACAGAAAGAAATTTAGAAAAATTATAAATATTTTTTATTTCTTATTTTTTACTAAATATCAAATAGATATTAATATTCAAATTTTTGTTTTTAAAATCTCATCATTAAGTTATTATCACTTGGTGAAAAGGATAGTTTTAAGGGCTGCATCTCCTTTATTATAATTAAAAATTATTTCTTAAAACTAATTTTTTAAAGGAATTTTTTAAAATATATATTTTTATTATTTTTTAAAAAAGTCTGATTATTAAATTATTAGTCTCGAGAAAGGATGGCCATCGCGATGGATTGAAATGATAAATTATTTAATCTTACTCTATTCTTAATAGTTTGTTTTTCTTTTTTTTATTTGGTTCTATTATATTTGGTATAAAAAATTATAAAATAATAAAATATCATATAAAATATAAAATAGCTTATTCATTTCGAACCGGTGGTGGCCGTCCACGTCCACGAATGACCATTGCATTGATTGATTGTTCTTTCCAGTGATATACACGTAGTCTTCTAATAAAAATGATAACAAAAATTTAATTTCAAAAATAAAAATTTAAGGATATGTTTAGTAGCCGACAAATTGATAATATTTTCTAAAAAAATTAAAAATAAAAAATATAAATTTGTTTGTGATGCATCATGAATCCAAATTTGCATAGATTTGGGTTGAGCTGTTCGTCGAATTTCAATTCCCGTTCGCTTAATTTCAAGTTCCGCACACCACAATTTTAAATAAGAGGTCAGGTGACAGCGAGATTTGATTCCACTAAAGATACTCTGATGCTCAAGTTAGTAATTGGCCTTCCAAAATGAGAATGTGGATGCAGCAGATGCAATATGAATGTTGATGAGTATTTTGTGTAGGCGGGTTCGCACTCGTGAGAGGAGTAACTTAGGTGGTTGCTCGTGAGGAGTAGAACTTCTCAGCCCAAAGTTTGTTGAAAGCTGAGAGAGGGAGTGAGCGCTAGAGTGCTCGAGAGGGATTAAGAACTTCTGAGAGCTTGAAAGTGCTTGAAAGTTTTTTACGGGCGCTTTAGTGCGTGTTTTAGAGTGTGCCATTGTAGGAAGTTTTCATGACTTTTTATAACCATAGCCATGGTTGCCTTCTTTACACAGAAGGGCGGGTTGCCTATACTCTGCTAAGGATCGTTGCCATCCTTGGCATTGGCGTGAGTGCTTTTCTAGCTGTAACGATCCAAGAAAATAATCTCCTTCCTTCTGTTTTTTTGTAACTTTTAGGTTTTTCAGCAGACAATGCACAGATTCTGGCGTATTCCTCTTGGGATGTACATTGATTCTGAAAATGACCGTTACAGTGGAGCTTACTTTCTTAGAGAGGCAAAAAATTAGGGCAAATGACCGTTGTGGCTTTGACATGGACACATGGGCTAATTATTGCTTGAGCCGCGCGCATCTTGGGCCCCAGCTAGTCTACTGGCTACCTCTCTGATCAACGAATGTGTTGACCGTTCTAGGTTTTATTAGGCCATCCTGCTCTTAGGTTTTTGCCGGCCAACTTGCTCTTCACCTAGTCAATGAAAGAGTTATCCGTCTGGGTAGAATTGGGTCGTTGTAAATTTGAACCATTTTCTCCTTCGTGGGCCAACCCGTTACTGGCATCCCCATTACTAGCCCCCCATACTGGTGGTAATCCACGGTATCATTCGAAACGAGTACAGATATAATAAGGGAATCGACGTATAGAGAAGTTACATAATTTTTGTCATTATTATTAAAGCTAATGACATTTTCTTGTATCTTCTACTTCTTCCGCCATCTTGCTGTTCTTTGTGATTCACTTGGGTCTTGGCTAGTCGGGTTGTGATCATATTGATCACACCAGTCGCAACCCGATTCCATTGCTAGGATGGATTTGATCCTTCCCCGCCTGAGGTGTTAGGACTCTACTCAGAATTCCTGAGGAATCTAGTAAGATGGCTTCTCCAGATAAGCTCCTTAATCTCCTGCTGGAGCATCTAGCAATCCTCCGTGGCGTGTCTTGGAGATCGATGGAAATCGCAATACTTAGCTGGATTTTCTCCCTTCGTGTTCTTCAATGGTTTTGGCAACCTGAGAAACTTTTCACCATGAATTTGCATGAGGGCGTTGGCCCGTGTGTTATTGAGGGGAGTCAGGTTGATTGGCCTGTACTCCTTATGGTCCGCTGCTCCTGTACTGTGCTGCTTCCGACGGAAATTATCGCCGCCACCATTCTTCCTCTTTCCATCGACCAAAAAAGAGCAAGATCGATTAGTCCTCTCAGAATACTTTGTCTCATTAGCCTCCTCTATGATTGCGTAGGCCCTAGTGATAGACTTCGCTTTTCGAAAGGTCTGTGGGTTCTTGTGGGCTAAGTGCTTGTAGAAGTCCCCATACATCCATGAATCAAAGTTTCGAATAGATTCGGGTCGACTTGATCGTCTAAATCTGACTTCGTTTATCGAGTCTGAGCACTATACACCACTACAGCAAATAAGAGGTTAGGTGCCGATAGGAGTTTGTCCCACCGAAAATACTTTGACACTCAAGTCAGTAATCGGCCTTCGACTTTTAAGAAGGTAAGAAGAAAAGAGGGTAGAAAGAAGATGAAGAGTGTTTGAGATGGGGGTTTGGGTCTTGACGTGAGAGATGTTCTTGTGGCTCGTGAGGAGCACGGTTTCTCAACATTGTGTTCGTAAGGATTGTAGTGAGAGAGGGGTTGAATATGAGTTCTGTAAGCGTGAAAGCTTGAAGAACTGTCAGAATACCATGAGAGCTTTAGAAGAGAAGTACGCCTATGAAGTCTGAGTGATAAGCGTGTGATTTCAACAGTGAGCGCTTGTAATCTTAGAAGTGAGTATACCCTAGAGTGAAGACTCCATGGATTTTTATAGATGAAATGTTGGATGACCTTCCTTGGATAGGAAGGTTTGATTCCTGCAATCTGCCGGGAGACATTCCTTGGGTAGGAAGGCTTGATTTCTGCAATATGTTGGGATTGCCTCATTTCCTGGCGGGCAACGGCTCTTAGGATTACTCGCATTCTTTCTACATCTTATTACCGTTAGGGTTTGTAGTGGGTAGGAAGAGAGAATTTGACACTTTTCTTATGAAATCTATGTTGAATCTGTTAGTACCCGTTATAGTGAAGATTATCTTCTGGAAAGGCGCAAAATTAGGGATGGGAGCCGTTGCTAGTCGTGTACGGAGGTGTAGGCCCAACTGTGCCTGGCCCACGTGATGGTTACTCTATTGGGTCGGCCTACTATAGTACTTCCGGTCAACATAAATGTTGAGCGTCTCATGGGAGCCTGTTGGCCGCCCATTTTGGCCTCTCATCCGATCAACGCCTGACGTTGACCACCCAAGCGCGCATATCGGCCTTCGTGGATTTGGGCTGTTTCTCCTCTTCGTCAGCCCACTATGGGGATACCTATCAATATGGATATATTTTTGATAATTCAATATGATAAATTAGTTTCTATTTATTTAATTATAATTATAATAAATAATAATATGTGATGTGTTATGGTGAGTTTTAAATAATAGATTCAAATGACATTTTCAATTTTAATATTTGAAAAAAATAAATGACACATTAGCCTATATTAAAATATTTATTTATTTTTTTATTGGACATTAATATCTTTTATTAATATGTGATTTTATTTATATATTTTTTACTATTGTTTATATTTCTATTTTTAATAGTCAAATTTGGTGGGATAGGGTAAAGAAGTACCCATTTGATGGATATAGTTGTCACTAGCCTAGGAGGAAAGTCCGTCCAGGATTCGGCCCATGATTAAGTAATAGTCCATTTGGACTGTAAGTCGTCAAAGCAGATAAATGAGTCTGTTGGTCCAGTCAGGATAGCCCACTTCCATACAAGCAGCAATTCTAACCGATTGGAATAGATAACGTCAATCTGTTATTTGAACTGCTCAATGCAATCGGTTGTCGATCTAGAACCATCGGTTAAATGACATCCACTTATCTATTCAGACGGTTCCATTGGCAGTTGACAAAGAGATCAATTGTCCCATAACTCTCTATATATCCCTCCTTCCCAACAAGAGGGAGGAGGATGAACAACCAAGAGGATAAACAAATAATAATTCTAAGATGCTTCACTTTAAGCTCATCTTTCTCTTCTAAAGACGCTTTTCATTAAGTGCACATATAAACACTAACACTCCCATTTTTCATCCTCTTTTTTTTCCTTTCAAGAACGAAAGATAACTGATTTGAGTTTCGGATAATATATTATGGAGTGACATCCGTTAATTCTTTTGACCATTTATTTATTGTGTTACACATGATCCAAATTCAAAGCATATGAGATCTAACCAATTACAAATTGAATGAACCAGGCGCATTGGTTTTTGGCTCCCTAATTCGTATACTAATACGGATCCGATGACATATTATAGGTGCTGTCTATGAAAATCAACTAAAAATTCTGATTACCATATCCTTATAAAAGACAACATGGTAAACATTTGGGCCGAAATCAGCGTGTCAATCAGGGACGCCATCTCATGTGGCAATTGCCCTCCTAAGGGCAGTCGTCTAGATAACCATCCCGATCCCTACATACAAGTACTTGCAATGCAGATGGATGGCATCTCTAAAGTTGTCCTAACCATCTGCACACGCTTGGATAAATGATAGAATGGGGCTCCATTTTTTGCCCCCAAATAGCGACGTTTAAGCGAAGGAAGAGAGGAAGGAAGCACCCCACCGAGAAGAGCCATTGGCCTGATGACATCGAGACCCAAGCTACGTCAAGCAACAAGGTCCCATCATGCCAAGAGGGTCGCCTAAGTTACAAGACTTCGGGAGGACAACCCCGAAAGGTGAAATCCTCGACATTCCTGAAAACAGGATGCCCTCGAACAAAGGAGGAGTCTCTTATTGCACGCACCTTCCGAAGGCTGTAAGCCATCTAGCCTCTCATGTCATGCAGAACCCCTCAAAGTTGAGGATCTACCACAACAAGAAAAGGATAGCAGCCCCTCAAATGAAGGAGAAAGTAGAAAAAATGCGGCAACATGTGTTCGGAGGGGATATTGGAGGATGAACCATAGACTTAATAATATCAGTATTTACGATAGAGATCCAAACAGGCACTCTCTCACAAATTCAAGATGCCGGGCCTAGATCCTTACGACGGAGCACAGACCCAATGGACTATCTCGACCATTTTCACATTCTCCTAAATTTCAATAGCCTAGACGAGGCAATAATATGCCTATACTTTTCCTTGACTCCTAAAGGGGACGCTCGAGTTTGATTTTATTGGTTTCAACCCGACTCGATTTGGACATTCTAGGAGCTGGCTGACTATTTTTTATCACAATTTGCTTCCAACTAAAGAGAAGAGAAGTAACCTTGGCATCTTGCCTGCGTTAAGTAGCGGCTAAATGAAGGATTGAAGAGTTACTTGCCTTGATTCATGACTAAGGTCCAAAAGATACCCAAGCTTACCAATGAAAATGCCTTCATATTGACTTTAAAGTTTGGGAATTTTTTCAAGCATCTAGATCATAAAGATCCACAAATCTTTCGGAAGGTTGAGACCATTGTGTGTGCTTACATAGAGGCCGAAGAGGCCAACGAGGCAAAATGATCAAAGCATGTGGACAATTTTCGCCAGTGGACGGTAGATGGAAAGAGGAAGAATGGAGACCACGTAAACTTTCGTGGGCCAAGAAAGCAGCCGAAGGTGGAGCCAACAATACGAAGGAAGTTTAGGCTCTTGAACCTGACTCCTCTAAATAACCATTGTACCAACATCCTGATATAAATTTGAGATAAAAAAATTTTAAAATGGTTGAAGGCTATGAAGAACCCGGGTGGAGGGAATCAATCAAAATATTGCCACTACCATCGATACGGGGGTCATAGCACTGAGGACTATCAGATGTTGTAGAAGGAAATTAAAGATTTGATTCAGAAAGGTCACCTCATCCAATTTTAGTAAAGACTCGGACAGACCTTCGGAGGAGCAGACGGGGATAAAGTCGAGCAGCCAATAAACCAAGTGGCAGTCAGGGTCGTTAATATGGTGACGACATGACCAATGCAAAATGATGCCCTGGATTTCCCAAATGTGACTACCAGCCGTAAGAAGCCAAGGGGTCTTGAGGACCACTCCGGCTCCGCTGCCTGAGTCTGTAGATGATCCGTCTATGTGGAGGACCCATTCGGGCTCTCCCTCATACTGTTATGTGTCCTCAATGGGCTGTTCTTCGAGAATTAGGGTCATGGTCTCGACGATGAAGTTGGCCAGAGCCTATCCTTTAATAGCAGGTTTGGGTCGGAACTTATTGTCAAACTCTCCCAATTTGAAAGCCTATTTTACCATTCGCCCAAAAACATTGGGTTTCTGGAGAATGCTTTTTGGAGGTTGGTCAACAATAATGATCACATGGTGTGCCTGAAAGTAGGGTCTCAGTTTTTAGGGGGAGAATATGAGAGTTGAGGCTAACTTCTCCGCGCATGGGTAGGACGTCTCTGGGCCGGTCAGTATTTTGCTCACATAGTAGACTGACTGCTGAGTGTCAGAGTCTTGGCATTCGAGGATGGAGTTGAGGATCACCTCTGACACTGTAAGGTAAATGTATAGTTCCTCTCCATCATTGGGTGACGTTAGCAATGGTAAGCTAGCAAAATATTGCTTTAACTCATTGAAGGATGCCTGACAATTTACCATCCATTGGAAATCGTTTGATTTCATCCCCTCAGAGTCTTAAAGAATAGTTGGTAGTTGTCACCAAACTTTGCTAAGAAGCGAGACAAGGCTGGTAGTCATCTGGTTAGCCGCTAGATATCCTTGACGCTTAGTGGGGGAGCCATATCCGCGAGGGTCTTGATATTCTCTGGGTTTGCCTCGATCCTTTGTTGGGAGATGATAAAACCCAGGAACTTTTCTGAGGCCACTCCGAAGATGCACTTGGCCGAATTTAGCTTCATTTGATGTGCACGGAGTACTTCGAATGATTCTGCCAAATCATAAGTATGGTCACCGGTGGTCCTACTCTTGACGAGCATGTCGTCAACGTACACTTTCATATTGCGGCCGATCTATTTCTCGAACATTTTCTTCACAAGCCACTGGTAGGTGACTCCAGCGTTTTTTAGACCGAATGGTATTACCTTATAGCAATAAGTGCCTTGGTCCGTCATGAATGAGGTGTGCTTCTTATCCTTTGAGTTCATCCGGATCTGGTTGCAGCCCTAGTATGCGTCCATAAAACTCAACAACTCATATCCGGATGTGAAGTCTACCAACAGGTTTGATCTTGGGCAAAGGAAAGTTTTCCTTCGTGTAGGCTTTGTTAAAGTCGGTGCACATTTGCCATCTCCTGTTGCTTTTCTTTACCAGGATGACGTTAGAGAGCCACTATGAGTATTGGACTTCTCTGATAAAATCGGCGTCCATTAGTTTCCTTATTTCCTCCCAAATGGCGACCAACTTTTCCACCGAGTGGTTTCTCCGCTTTTGCCTGACGGGTTTACGATTGGGATCGAGGTCTTACTTGTGAACCATTACTCTAACTGGAATCCCAGGCATGTAAGAACGCGATCAGCTTGTCGTGCAGTGTGCCAGTGAGTGAGCCGCCGATCTGCACGCACTTCTCTGAATCCTTCGGGTTCAGTGGGACCAGGTCGGTTGCCTCATCAGAATGCACCGGCTGTAGGGTTATTTCATCTTAATGGTCGAGTTCTCTTGCCGTCTTGGTGCTGCTGCTAAGATCGATTTAGGACATAAAATATGTTCGCCCAGTGACCTGATTACCCAGCACTTTGCCACACCGTATGGCGTTAGGAATTTCATCTTGAGTTACGGTATTGAAGTGACAGCTCCGAGCACCGTTAGGCACGGTCGGCCTAGTATAGCGTTGTATACGAGGGGTAGGTCGACTACTAAGAAAGTAAATATACGACTTGCTATTTTTGGGTATGTGCCTAAGGTGACCTCTAATTCGATCATCCCTTGGACGGACACTGGTTCGTTGTCAAGGCCGTATAGTGGGCCTTTGGTAGGTTTTAATTTATTCTTTTTTAAAACAAGTTTAAAAAATGTATCTTGGTAGAGTAAATCACGTGAACTTTTATTATCAATAAATATTCGTTTCAGTTGGTAGTTGACATTACCATCCGAAACGAGTATGGATACAATAAGGGGATTTGCAGGGGCAAAAATTACATGTGTTCAGTCGCTGTCACTAAAACTAATGACATTATCCACGGTGCGTTGCTTCTTTCTCCCGGTTTGCTACTCCTTGTTGTTCGTCGGGTTCTTGGCTAGTCGGGTAGTGATCATATTGACCACTCCTACCGCAACCCAATTCTGTGGAGGGGAATGCTCTGGTCCTTCTCTGCCTACAGTGCCAGAGCTCTGGCCAGAGCTCCTAACAAACTTTGTGAGATGGCCCATTCGAATCAACTCTTCTATCTCCTGCAGGAGAGTCTTGCAGTCCTCTGTAGAGTGTCCGAGAGATTGACAGAAATTATAGTACTTAGTCAGATTTTCTCCCCCCGCCTTCTTAAGTGGTTTCAACCACTTAAGGAACTTCTCCCCACGGATCTGCATAAGGACGTTAGAACGCGTGTCGGTCAATGGTGTTAGGCTGGTTGGCCCGTAGTCCTTGCGCTCTAGTGGTCCGGTCTGTGGTGCTTTTCCTGCGGAGCGATTGCCGCCGTTGAACTTCCCCTTTCCCTTTCTTGGGAATGAGCGAGGTTGTTCGGTCCGTTTGGAACGTTTAGCCTCATTGGCCTCTTCAGCCGCCGCGTAGGATCAGGTGATAGATTCTACCTCTTGGAAGGTCTGCGGGTTCTTGTATACCAGGTGCCTGAAGAAATTCCCGTATGTTAGTGCGGAGATGAAACTGCTCAGTTTCATCTCCTCCGTGAGCTTGGGGATCCGCCTGACCTCCGCCACGAAGCCATCTAGAAACTTTTGTGGATTCTCTCCCTACTTCTGTTTGATATAGGAGAGGTGCCACAACTGCTTCTCTTCTCAGCGACTCGAGGCATACTGGGCCGAGAAGAGATTAGTCAGTTCCCTGAAGCTCCTGACCGAGTCTGAAGAGAGGTGGTGGAACCATATACAAGCATCCCCTTTCAAGGTGAGCAGGAAGTAGCGGCACATTGTTGGATCTTCTAGCCCTTACAGACTCAGATGGGTGCAAAAATGATCAAGATGATCCCCAGGTTTATTACTCCCATCGTAAGTGTCAAGGGCAGACTTCTTGAACTTGGCTGGTATCGGACAGTTCAAGATCTCCGCTATGAAAGGAGATCTGTCCAGATTAATAGCGTGCTCATCATCCTTGAACACACGATTTCAGATCTTCTCAAACTTGAGATCTCCCTGGGCAGCATTGGCTGATCTCCTTGAGTTGAAATAAGTTCTCAACTCCGTTTCTTCCCTGGTATAGCCAGTAGCTGGCCGGCTACTGCCTCCAGTGGATCTAATGGCCTGGGAGGCTCCCTCCTAGGCCTGGGTCCTAGTCTCCATCCGAGAGTTTTGGGGGTTCATTCGTTTTAGACTTTCCTCCGGAGTCATGCTTCCTGAGCGCTCTTCAAGCCTGGGCCGGGTTAGAGCACGTGAAGATTTAGGCATCTAGAAGTTGGCCGGCCTTTTGGGTTTTCTAACCGATTTTTTCTTCCTCTGGCCTCTTCTCCTGGAGGCTGGTGACGGAACTGTCGTGAGTGGAGCCCCTGGCTGTGAGTGCTCCTGGTGGGATCAGAGCATCTGGAGTATCTTATTGGTGTTCTGCATAGACTTTATTAGATATTGAAAGAAGGGTGCGGGCACCCCGTTGACCGTCTCGTTGACCATGACACCAGCAGCGTGGTCCTAGTCGGGAGAGGTCACATCTCTAGCGGGTTCACTAGCTTGCGTTCTTGTGTTTACCATTCTGGTTAGTTCAGAAGGTGAGAAAGTTTCCTGGATGAATGTGGTAGGCTTTTTGTAAGCATTTTTCACAAACGGCGCCAACGATGCATCCCTAAATTTAAACTTCAAATATATTCGGGTTGATTTGATCGTTTGGATCCGACCCCGTTCACCAAATCTGGACCCTACACACCACTATAGCAAACAAAAGGTCAGATGTCAACAGGATGTTATCCCACTAAAAATATTTCGACGCTCAAGTCAGTAATCGATCTTCGACTTTTAAGAAGGGAAATTAAAATGAGAGTAGAGGGAGGAGGAGGATAAGGAGTGTTTGAGATGAGTGTTCAGTTTCAGATGTGAAGGGCGTTCTAGTGGCTCGTGGGGAGCCTAGTTTCTTTGCCCTGTATTCACAAGGAGTGTAGAGAGAAAGAGAGAGATCATGTCCTGTAAGCATGAGAGCTTGAAGGATGTTAGAGCATTATGAAAGCTTTGAAAGAAAAGGGTGCCTCAGAAGTTTGAACGTGTGATTATAGTAGTGAGCGTTTGTAGGCTTAACAGTGAGCATACCCTGGAGTGGAGACTCCATAGGTTTTTTATAGATGAAGTACTGGTCGACCTTCCTTGGGTAGGAAGGTGTGATCCCTGCATTTTTTCGGGTGTCCTTCCTTGGCAGGAAGGCCTGATTTTAACAATATGTTGGGATTCCTTTCTTTCCTAGCGGGCAACTACTCTTAAGATTACTCACGTTCTTTCTACCTTATGTTACCGTTAGGGTTTACAGTGAACAGGAAAAGAGAATTTGGCGCTTTCCTTATGGGACGTACGCTGAATTTGTTAGCGCCCGTTACAATAAACATTGTCTTTCGGAAAGTCGCGAAATTAAGAAAGAGAACCGTTGCTGGTCGTGTACGAAAGAGCCGGCCCAATTGGGCTTGACCCACGTGAGACTTGTTCTCTTGGGCCAGCTTATTGTAGTACTTCCAATCAACAGAAATATTGTCCGCCTCATAGGGAGCCTGTTGGCCGCCAGTTTAGCCTCTTATCTGGTCAACGCCTAGCGTTGACTGTCTTGGTACACGTATAGGCCTTCGTGGATCTGGGTCATTTCTCTTATTGGGCCGGTCCACTATGGACATACCTATCAAGACTATTACACATTTAATATATTTTATGACTTAACAAAATTGTGTATTATTAATCTATTGAAAAAAATAAACTAGCTCTAGTGTACACCTTGAATTTGGATTTGATCAAAGAGATTTTGAGTCAGATTTTTGATCTTTTTAATTTAAATCTGGTATACCACCTTGCACGTTATAAACTACGGAAAGATGCTGATCATGCCTGCTTGTGAAGTGATTGGATATACTGAGTTAATTGATCGATTGGAAAATCATCTTGGCACCTTTCAACCCATCACTCTAGTTCGTGTCATTTACCTTCTTAGGCATGGTTTGGATGCAAAATCCAAACCATCCAGTTATCTAATTGTTCAGGTTGCTATCTCTATATTTTGACTGGGATTTGATTGTAAAAATCTTTCGTGAATCCTAATCCATTAGGCTTCCTTTTAGCCTAGTCTCGCATAACTGGTACCATCAATTTTGAACATCCCTTTATATCGATTGGCTTAGCTAATGACTCAGTGCGGGCTTAGATTTTGTCCATGACTGTTGCCCAAATTTGGTCATACAAAAAATCGTAAAACTAAAATTATTATTATCTAATAATATAAATAACTACTAAGGCCCAAAATCCAATTGAAGTGCACATTATTTTATTGAAGTGCACTTCCCTCTTCCATATTTAACAGCAAACTGCAATTACCGACATTAGTTTACACCAAAAAACCTGCATCTTTTTTTTGCCAATCTAACTTAGTAAGAGAGAAACTAATGATATGAATTAATTTGTAAGACAAATGTCCAATAATATTGACTAACTTTTTGTCCCTTCTTGAATTATGTTTTCGACATTTAATTTTTTGGATTTTATGTTTTGATGTGTTCAAGGATTCGAATTATTGTATATATTAGGGGGCCGCTTGATTTTTCCTGAGTGGTCGAATTGAAATAGGTCTGATCTCCGTTACGTCGAACCTGAGTCCCGTATATTACAACTAACAAACAGAAGGTTAGATGATGGCGAAAATTCGTTCTTCGGTATATCTTTCGACGCTCAAATTAAAAATCTTTCTATAGAAAAAAAAAGATGGAGAATGCAAAGTGCATTGGTGCACGAGTAAGGGAATTGGGTATTTGAGTGTGTCCAGTGATGAGGCAATTTTGAGATGTGGATGACTAAACTCCGTTGAGTGGGTCTGGCCGCAAGGTGGTTTTGTGAGATAGAGGATTGGGCTCTTATTGAGTGCGCCCGATCGGGGGATGACTTTAAGAGACATATGATTGAGCTCTGTAGAGTATGCTCAACCAAGGGGCGACGTAGAGAGATAGAGGACTGGACTCCTACTAGGTATATGCCCGGTCAGGGAATGGTTTTGAGAGATGGATCGAGTGCGCCCACCTAGGGACGATTTTAAGATATTGAGGACTTGGCTCCGGAGAATACGGTTGGCCAGGGATTAGTTTTGAGAGATATAAGATAGGGCTTTGACGAGTATGCTCGGTCATCGGGCAGCATTAAGATAGATGCACTCGTAGAAGATCAGCTATCTGGATGATGAATAAACTCCTGGGCAATGATAATGGAGAAAGGACACTCGCTGAACTCCTCCTCGGCTACTAGCGAGGGGGGCTTCCTACGCCTCGCAACACGAACCATTTTCGCAATCTTGGTGGTGTAAGAGTTTGAAGCAAATGCAACGCTTACGCCGTTGCAAGCATGGATTGAAGGGTTGCTTAAAAGCTGAGGTTGCTTTCGCTTTATTGGGGTAGCCCTTTGAGCTAAGTGAGGAAGTGTGAGAATGAGCATGCTTTATCGACTCCTTTTCCCTTTGTTCAACTCTCTTCTCTCTTCTCTCTTCTTGGGTTCTCCTCTTTGGAACCATCTCCTTTTTTCCGGTCTCCCTTTTCCTGTGGAGGAAAGGTGGTATATGTAAAGTGAGGGTCGCAACCTACCTTAAGGCATATGGCTGGAGACGATTGTTCACAGAGATTTGTTAAGCTATTCAGACGATCGCGGGTCCCTACTTGGGGGATTTGCTGAAACGTATTTGCCAACTTGGAGCGAAACGTGATTAAGGACAATATTTGATGAGCTGTCAGAACAGTTATCGTAACTGAATTATGACAAATTGTCCTTGCTAGTCCGTGTTTAGCAGCGAGAATTGGGTGCTGACAAGGACGCATGGGCCTATTTATCGAGCTGGAGTCAATGAACTACGAGCCTTCTCTAGGGCGAACTACGTAGACTTTCCCATGGCCTCTCCAGACTTTACACCAGGTTTTGAAAGAATCCTTAACAGATCGTCAATCTGTTGTATTTTAAACTTTGTGCTTGCCTACAATACCAAGCCTATCATTTTTAATTTGGGTATTAAATTTTTTTGAGTTTCACTACATTACAATATTCATACATAATGTGAAAAAATCAAATTTATTTTTATTGTTTTTATTGGATTTGTTGGGTCCCATGTCCTGGCCCATAAGACAGGCTCAAGCCCACGAAGCAGGCCGCAGCCCCTGAGAGGATCGGAAGCCCACGAGAGGCAGTTAGCCCAACCCAAGGGGTGAATGGCGCAAGCCCACAACAGAATGAGGCAACGGTAACTGCGGGCGCATTAAATACGTCGCCGGGAACAGGACAAAAAGGCGGAAAGGCTAGCCAATAGAAGTGTGGTAGCGCGGCTCCCACGCCACCACGCTGCTGTCATCTGCAGACAAAACCAATCCGCTCGGAAAATCGGGCGTGGTCAATAATCAACAACGCTCGCCCGTGCCACGGCAACAGGCAGCCGGCGTGACCGGCGGTCCATGACAGCGACCAGCGGCGCAATGGCCCAAGCAACGGGCGTTTTGGCGTCCAAGAGTCCAACAGGGTAAGGCGTATAAAAACTCTCACACCCCACAGAGGAAAGGACTTTTGGACTTTGGACTTTTTGGGTCTTCTCCGACTTTACGATCAACCTTGAGACCTTGAACTCCTCGATCGAACTACGATCCTCAGGGGATATCGCCTCAAGCGTCCTTGATCATCTTCCTTCCTTTTCTCTGAAAACACAGGAGTGACGAGCCAAAGCAGAGCATTGCCTCATCTAGCTGACTCGCTCACCATCCCAGCATCCTCTGAGATCACGGGAAAGTTAGCCACCCGCTGCGGTGCATTACGGAAGCCAGGCCTTCCAACACCTGCTCACTACATTTTCCCACATCATCGCATAAGCACTACTACGCTTTCACAGCATTTCTCCGCGCACCACCTTAGCGTGCGCCGTTTCCGTTTATTGCGGGAATTTGCTGACTTGAGCGTTGGAGCGGCCTCGGTGGGAGAAATCCTGCCAGACCCTTCACCTCTTGTTTGATGTTTGTGTTGTGCAGGTCCAGGTTCATAGAGACGGAGACCGGACCCTTCTTCCGGAGCGATCGCACGCTTAAGAATCCGAAGGCTCCCTAATCCGTACGACAACCTTGGGCTCGGGACGCAACATTGGCGCCGTCTGTGGGAAACTGACAATAAGCCAAGTGTCTCTTTCCCAACCAGCAGCTGAACAACAGAAAATGGTGAACACCCGAGCACAAACTGGTGCTCCTGCAGTGGAAGTCACTGTCCAAGGAGAAGTTCCCCCCGCGGGGAACCAAACAAACAACCAACCGGAGCCTTAAGTCCGCCGCCTGGCAGCGGACATAGATCTTTTGAAGGAGGTCCTCCTCGCCGTGTGCGCGAATACCGGAATTGCCTGGCCCGGGACTGCTCCTCCAGCAGCCCAGGCCTCCACCTCCAAAAGAGAAAGGCGTCGAGAAGCCGCTCGCAGGAGGCGAGCCAACCGTCTCGACCGCGCGGTAGCCCAAGCCGCACCAAGTGAGGATGACCAGAACGAGGCGGAAAGCCATCCTGCAGACGACGACAGGGAGGACGGCCGAAGGCGCAACCCCGCAACTCGCGTGGCAACGGGAGGCCACCCGCCGCAGCTCCAATCAGCGAACGCGCCTCTCGGGCGGAGAGTCGCCACCCTCGGCAGCCCGACGCACCTCTAGGGGGAACACGGAGCTCCGTGGCGTCCTCAATGCGCGGAGAGGCTTTACGGACCCCTCGATGGAGGAGAAAGTCAAGGTGTTGTGGGATACCCCAGTATAAGGAGAAACCCACGCCCTCCTCCGCCGACCTCCGTAAATCGCCCTTCGCCATGGACTTGCGGGCCGCAGCAGTTCTTGGCAAGTTCAAAATGTCCCGTCGGAGGGATACGACGGAAGCAAGGATCCAATGGACCATCTCAACCGCTTCCGCACCCACCTCTCTCTACAAGGGGCAAGCGAGGCCACGATGTGCGATGCTTCCCCGTCACTCTTAGGGGTGACGCCTTTCTGCAGTTCCACGCCTCCCCGAACTCCATACGCTCGTTCGGCACGAGCTTGGCACAGCTTCCTAAGCGGTTCGCCTCCGGCGAAGGGAGGAGAGACAACCCCGGCACCTGGTCCGCCTCCGACGAGAGGCAGGATGAAAGCCTCAAGCGGATTTACGGGCCGTTTCATCATTGAGGCGAGGCGGATCCCTCACCTCTCCGAAGAGTGGCTCAGCGCCTTCGTCGCCACTCGCGGCGGGGACTTCTTGAAACACTGCGCACTGGGCCTCCTCGACCTTCCGGAGGCTGAGACCATTGCTCGGGCGTACATCACGGCCGAAGAGGCCAATGAGGCGGCGCGCCCGCGAGTGGGCCGGCCCCGGAAGCCCCTCAAGCTTCGGGGAGGGAGAAAGAGGGATAGCTGACGGCCCGGCTTCTCGGAGCGCCGGCAGCAAGCCCCGCCCGGGCCCAAAGGGATTACAAGACCTCCCCCCCCCCGAACGACGACCTTTATGAACATCCCGATGCGGATCCAGGATGAAAAATTTTTCAAGTGGCCAAAACGCCTAAGGTCCCGCGGCGGCGGACAGGCGAAATACCGCCCAGTACACCACCGCTATGCAGGGCACTCGGCCCGAGAACCGCACCACCTGCGCAACAGAGATTGAGGATCCGATCGGCGCGGACACTTGGGCGGTTCGTGAAAGGTTCGGGTCGGAGCTCCGCTCCCTCCGACGCAGTGAACCCGGCGAGCCACCGAGGCCCGCACGGCCGCCGGCGTGGTTCACATGATCTCTTCTGCTGACACTGCGAATGCCGGGCGGGACAATGAGACGACTTCCAGCAACAAGCGGGCGAAGATAGGGGCTAGGAATGGTGTCATTAGCTTTAGTGGCGATGATATGGCTCATGTAACCTCTCCCCATACTGACCCCCTTGTTGTATCGGCCCTTGTTTCAGCTGGTGGTGATGACTACCAACTGAAACGGGTCTTCATTGATAATGAAAGCTCGCAAAATTTACTGTACCTCACTGCATTCATTAAACTTGGACTAAAACGGAACCAAATGAAGGCAGCGGACGGACCATTATACGGCTTGGACAACGAGCCAGTTCCAGTGCAAGGGATAGTGCGACTGGAAGTCACGGTGGGAACCCACCCTTGCTCCATGACGCGCGAGTTGGCATTCCTCGTCGTCGACCTTCCGTCCGTCTACAACGCCATATTCGGCAGACCCTTCTTGACAGCCTTGGAGGCCGTGACGTTCATCCCGCACCTAAAGGTGAAATTTCCCACCCCCTAGGGCGTGGGAGAAGTTCTGGGAGACCAAGAAATGGGGCGGACCTGTTACCTGTCCCAAGTCAACCCCGCGGCACCATGTAAACCAAGCGAAGACCTGGACCTCCGCGACGAGACGTCGCTTCAACAGGCCCAGTCAGGAGAGGAAACTGAAGCAATCCCGCTCAATCCTTCCGACCCAGAACGGTGCGTCCACGTGGGAAGATCCCTTCAACCTGCAGATCGGGACAAGCTGATTACCTTCCTCCGGGCTAACTCCGACGTGTTTGCCTGGGTCCCCGCTGACATGCCCGGGATATCGGCCGAAGTCATAGTCCACAAGCTGGGCCTTGACGCGAGCCGAAAACCCGTCCGGCAGAAGCGGAGGAACCACTCCGTCGAAAAGTTGGTCGCCATTAAGGAAGAAGTGAAGAGACTCCTGGACGCCGGATTCATCAGAGAAGTCCAAGATGCTTGAGTGGCTATCCAACGTCGTCTTTGGTGAAAAAGAGCGGCAAGTGGCGGATGTGTGTCGACTTCACGAGGCGTGAACAAGGCCTGCCCCAAAGATAGCTTTCCGCTCCCAAGGATCGACCCACTCGTGGATTCCACATCCGGCACGAATCACCGAGCTTCATGGACGCATACTCGGGATACAACCAGATCCGATGGACCCAAGACGGCGGAGCACACCTCGTTCATGACATCAAGGGACATATTGTTACAAAATGATGCCCTTTGGTCTCAAGAATGCGGGCGCAACGCACGGCGCCTTGTAAACAAAATGTTCGAAACTCGAGATAGGGCCAGAACGTGGAGGTGTACGTCGACGATATGCTTGTGAAAAGCAAAGTCGCGAGCCACCACGTCAACGACCTAGATGAGACCTTCCCGATCCTCCGACGGCATGGGATGAAGCTTAATCTGTCAAATGCGCATTCGGGGTGACCTCCTCCGAGTTCTTAGGCTTCATTGTATCCCGGTAGCGGGATAGAAGCCAACCCAGAGAAGATCAAAGCAATACTTGACTTGAACCCTCCGCGAACCATAAAGGAAGTCCAGAGGCGACAGGCGGATAGCCGCCCTCTCACGGTTCCTAGCCATATCAGCCGAAAAGTATTTGCCCTTCTTCAAGGCGCTAAGGGGCACCAAATCGCACGGGTTCAAGTGGAATGAAGAATGCAACGAAGCCTTCAAGGAACTAAAGACTTACCTCTCCAGCGCGCCACTGTTAAGCTCTCCGCGCGGAGGAGAAGATCTCTACCTCTACCTGGCCACATCAGCATCAGCACTCAGCTCTGTGTTAGTTGCGGAGCACGAAGGCAAGCAATGGGCCGGTGTACTTACGTAAGCCGGTCTTGACGGACGTAGAGGCTCGCTATCCGCACGGCTGAAAGGATGGCGCTCGCGCTTGTCTCACGCTGGGCGCCGAAAATCGCGACCCTTCTTCCAGTCCACACCGGAGGATCGAGATCTTGTGGACCCGGCCAAGACAAGCGATTTTGTAGAAACCCGAGAGACGCCGGGCGGTTGGTTAAGTGGGTCATCGAACTTGGAGAATTCGACTTAGAATTCCGGCCCCCGGCCACCCGTGAAAGGACAGGCTCAAAGGACTTTATCGTCAAGGCGGCGTCGGCATAGGATGAAGACAAAGAATCCAGAGATACGGAGTACGACAATACACCGTGTGGACCCTAAACGTAGACGGATCGTCTACCCGATACGAGCGGCGATGGAGCGGGGTATCGACACGGACGCCCGAGGGTGTGGAGATCGTATACTCCGTTACTCGCCTTCCCGCCACGAACAACGCTGCGGAGTACGAGGCCCTCCTTTGCGGGCCTCCGACGAGGGTGAGGGAGTGTTCAGCGGTCGTTGGTCGTGCGAGCGACTCGAACTCGTGGTCAATCGGGTGAAGGGAACTTGAAGCCTCGAACCCACAACTTGTGAGGTACACCAGGCAGAGTAAGGGCCCTGATCCCTGAGTTCGGTCGATTTGAGATCAAACATATCCCGAGAACGGATAACAAACGCGCTGACCGACTGGCCCGGGATGCGGCCGCCAGAACCGTGGAGCAGTACACAAGGGAACCCAGGGAAGTCCAGAGCGTACCCAGCATCGACGTCGAAGACAAAGAAGTCCTTCAGGTAAGCACAAGGGACAACTGGATGACTCCATACATAAAGTTCCTGAATGAAGAAGCTTTGCCAGAAGACATCAACAAAGCCAAGCGGATCAAGAAGACGGCAGGATGGTACACGGTCCTAAATGGGAGGTTATACAGGCGAGGATATTCCACCCCTCTCCTGAAGTGCCTTACTCCGGAGGAGGCAGACTACGCGTTGGCAGAAGTAAACTTGGGGCTGTGCGGATCTCACATTGGCGGGAAGAACCTAGCGTTCAACGTCATGCGGCAAGGGTTCTACTGGCCCACCATGAAACAAGACGCTATGGAATTCGTCCGCAAGTGTGAGAGTTGCCAGGTCCATGGCAACATGACGCACCAACCGCACACCGAGCTGCACTATCTCCAATCCCCATGGCCGTTCGCACAATGGGGGCTCGACATACTTGGACCCCTACCAATGGCGGCCGGACAAAGAAAATTCTTGATCGTTGGCATCGACTACTTCACGAAATGGGTGGAAGCCGTCCCGCTCGCGAAGATTACGGAACAAAATGCGACGGAGTTCCTCCGTCAGGGCATTGTTTGCCTCTTTGGGATTCCGGAGGTCGTAGTAACCGATAATGGAACCCAATTCACCGGCAAACGCTTCACGAAGTACTGTCGCGACCTCCGCATTAAACTAGTGCACACGTCAGTGGCGCACCCTCAAGCGAACGGACAAGTCGAAGTCACCAACCGCACATTGCTGCACGGGTTGAAAACCAGGTTGGAGGACGCTGGGGGCTCTTGGACTGAGGAGCTACCGTCAGTGCTATGGTCGTACCGAACAACCGCGAGAGAACCAACAAGGGAGACGCCCTTCAACCTTTGCTTTGGGGCTGAGGCTGTGGTGCCAGTAGAAATGGGAATACCAAGCCTGCGGATCGAGTGCTTCGACCCAGCCACCAATGAACGAAGGCTACGGGAAAGTCTGGACTTGCTCTCGGAAGTTCGAGACGCCGCACAACTTAGAACCGCAGCCTACCAACAGCGAGTCGCACGGTACTACAACAAGCGAGTGAAGGCGCGCCCACTGGAAGTTGGAGATCTGGTCCGCCGGAGCGTAGAGGCGGCGGGAAAGACCGCAAATAAGAACAAACTCTCCCCCGGGTGGGAGGGACCGTTCTTCGTCTCCGCAATCCTCCGGAGCGGAGCGTACAAGCTACGCCCCCAGAACGGCAAGCTGGTCCCGCGGACTTGGAACGCCGCCAACTTAAGAAAATATTACCAATGATGCAACTCAGACTCAGGTAAGTCGCACACGCATGCATCATGATGAATGCTTGAACACGAGTTTTATCTTTAATTATCATAATTACTATATCATGCTGCATATTCATTTGGGTGAGTTAATGTCATGCATTGCATTCTCAAGTTAAATGACCTAGACTGCCCCTAAGTCAGGAGGACAAGCATCCATCCGTAAAACAGGTCCTTGGCTTAGTGCCAGGCGGTCCAAAGCAGACCGTCTCAGGACTCCGTCCTCACGCCAGGCGGCCTAGGGACGGCTTTACTCACCATGGCTCCGCGCCAAAAGGCCCCAGCGGCCACCCAGAGATTGAGCCCCGTGCTAGTCAGCCCGGAGGCGTCCAGCCGTAGGCTTGGACAAAGGACCCAGGCATCCATTCCAAAGGCTACACGCCAACGACCCGTGCGGTCAAAACATTAGGCCTGGGGGCTCCTCGAGTCCCCACTTTACGGCCAACAAAACCTTAGGGGGCAAAGAATCGCAGGCGTGCGGCGACCTTCTTCAACAGAAGAGAGCACCCTCAGTCTACAATGGTCGTGGGCTAGGACCTCAACTTGGTGATTATAACGCTTTGAGCAGGAGCGACACACCTCCCGCAATTATACGCGACAGAGTCCTAGACCCAGGAGTCCGGTCACCGCAGCCTGACCGCTGCACTGACCCTCGTTGAGACTCCAGGGGCTTGGCGACGACATCCGCTTCACCGGATCGAGCCCCCCAAACGTGTGAGCTGTGATGACATCCTCTTACGAAGGACGAGCACCACGCAAGAAGGCGCCTGTACAGGGCCTTAACAACAACGGCTCCAAAGAGCCCAATGCTCGAACACGAAGCATGATCCAACAAATGGAAACAAAGCAAAAAGCAAGCAACGCTTTACGAAAAGAAAAAGCATGGACACGAAGTGTAAACAGAAGCTTCTCATTCATGCAAAGGACAGATATGATACAAAGACGGAAACTGGTCTCAAAACTCAACGGCAGCAAAAGCTAATCGGGGAGGCTCGATGGACCCGCTTCCTCCGGGAGAGTCTTCAGGCGCGACGCCTCTTCTACCCCGGTGTTCTCTTGATGGAGGACACCAACTGGGACGTGAGGAGCCGCCAGAGAGACAATCCTGCGACACAAGCGGATACCATCCCAATAACGAGTGTCCATCGCCTGCTGCCACTCCAATGGAGTATGTCGACCAACCATCTCTCCAACCAATCTGGTGACACGGCTCTCGGCGGCGAGTAGAGCTTCCACCGCGCCACTCTGCCGCAGCCGCCGTTTTCTCTGTAAGAGATGCGATTTGGGCCAGACTGCCATGAACGAGATGATGCCAGCTGATGATAGTTCGCTCCAGGTCCCCACGAAAAGAGTCAGCTCGCACCTCGAGGGGGACCGCATCATCAGGAGCCTACACGGAAGGAAAAGTCAGAAGCATTACCAAAATAAACAACAAAGGAAGAAGTCCAGAAGGAAGCAACCATACCAGAAGATGGGCGACGCGTAGGAAGCGTGCGAAATTGCCCGGAAGAGCCTCTCCTTGGGGCTCAGCTTCCTCGACTGCTCGGGGAGGGCTGGCTAGAAGGCTGGCCGCCGAAGGAGCGCTCGCGGGCTCTTGCCGCGGGGACGTCCCATCTGCCCCTTCGCCAGCCTGAGCCGCGTCAGCAACAGGAGCGGTGCAAACCTCTGAACATGCGACCCGCGCGAGCTCATCCAAAAGAGCCTCTCCCGGGGCTCGGCTTTCTTAATCGCCGGGAGGGCTGGGCTGGGAAGGGTCACGGCCGCCGGGGGAGCACTCGGGCTCTTGCCGCGGGACGCCCCGCTGCCCTTCGCGGCTAACTGCATCGACACAGCGAGCGGTGTCGATCTCTCGAACATGCGGCCCGCGCAAACTCAACCAAAGGAACCTCTCCCCCCGGGCCCCGCTTCTCGATCGCTTGAGGAGGGCCGAAGAAGGTCGGGCAGCCCGAACGCTGGGGCTCTTGCCACGAGGACGTCCTGGCTTCCCCTTCGTCAGCCTGACGCAGATCAGCAGCAGGAAAGGCGCCAACCTCCGAAAGTACAGCCAGGTCTTCGGCAGGACTACGCGAAGAAATAGGCTCTACAAAAAACGCCGGCAGCTCCACAACTTCCAGGGCTTCCGGCGCTGGCTCAGACGCAGTAGTAAACGGCCCCTCTGGGCTCTCCAACATGACGACGTCGTCCAACGCCTCTACAGCGCCGCCAGTGGATGGATCCCTAGCAGGTGGAGACTCGCCCTCGCAGACTTCACGAGCGGCTAACTCCGCAGTCGAAGTCGACGAGGGTGCGGCAGTTTCCCTCCGACGACCCATTCTCGGCAGTCTCTTTGAGGTCGGACTCCCGCAATAGAAGGACCCACCGACTTGTCTCGGGATCTCCTCAAAGGAGTCCCCGCGCTTCCTTAACCGCTTAAGGGCAGCCGTCCTCATCATCGCTGACGACAAGAACGGCGGCTTTCCTCCTCGATTCTCACGGGCGAACAAAGCGGCGGTCTCTTCAGAAAATCTTTCGGGCCGGCTATCGCCCAACCGCAAGAGGTCCCCATCTCATGCGATCTCGAGCGTGACCGATGTAAGGAAGTAACCCCGGATCCTCGAACCTTTCTTCCTCTTTGCCTTAATGGTGGGCCAAGAGCTTCAAGATTCTGCAAGGTCTTCATCGGTGGGTTTGTCTCGGAAGTACTCCGAGATCGGGCCCCACGCCTTTGGAAGCTCTTGATCAGAAGGCTCCTGTAGAAAGAAGAAGCGCTCCTTCCAACCCTTCACGGAGTCGGGATTGGTGCCGCGAAGGTTGCACCCCGCCTTGGGGGAAAGCGAAATCCAGTCCTCCGACTCCGTGGCGCGAAAAATGATCCTCGCCGCCTTCGCGTCCAAGGAACACTGGTGCACCAGGGCGAAGATGCAGAGAGATACCAGATAACGCAAGGCATTGGGATGAAGCCTTGCCAATGGGACTCCCAGCGCTTCAACCACCGCATGCAGCGTGCAGGGTAACGAAAAACGCCCCCCCTCGGATGATGCTCGTGCACCGTAATAAAACCCTCCCAGGGGCGTGGGCTCTATCCTCAGGCGCCGGGGCTGGGAACTCGTGTCGCCAGAATCGCATAATCTACCCTAAGAGAGGCTATGTACGCCTCAGTCAAAATCGACTTGGTATTGCGGACACCATGACGCACAAATCTGGGAACATGAGAAGAAGAAGAACTCTCTCCTTTCGCAGCCATTTGTCTCTCGGAAATCACAATGGTAAAGGGAGAAGAAATCAGCGGAAGGAAGGGGACGATTGTCGTCTGGTTTAAATAGACAACTCCAAGCCAAGAGGTGGGAAACTGAAACGACACCGCCTCCGGAGATTGAGACATGTGGTGGCATCAAAGCGCACCGCAGAAACTCAATCAATCGCAATGATGGCTAGGCGCCGAGGCTAGCGGGCGCGACCCTTGAGAACCTGGCTAGGAGTCCAATGGCGCCGCCGCATTAAATGCGGGCTCACGATAGCGAGCCCCAAGACGCTATGCGGAAAGCGCAAGATAAAAAAAAAAAACCGCCACGAAACGAGAAGATGCGTGACGAGACAATATGAAAACGGATTCTCATTACGACAAAGTAATTTTACAAACGCTATCAAGGAAAAGAAAAGAATACAACGACAACAAAACGATCAACGATCCGGTGGCGGAGGAGGAACTTTGAACGGGATAGTCCACCCGGTTGATCACGGGTCTGGCGGACGAGTTACGGGGATCTATGACGCCCGCGAAGCTTTGGATCCTCCAAAAGCAAGCCTTTTGCAAAGTCTAACGGCGTCAAAATATCTCGATCCAAGTCCATCTCATTTCCTCCGGCCAAGCATCAACCCTCATCTCCGTCATAGCGTGCAAAGAACCCGACTTTGGTGTCGCGCCCAAGTTGCTCCATTTCTTCCTCAAGTGCCAATATGCGGCCCTGCGCCCCCACATTGGCATCCGCCCCATCTGACCCCGGCCTCCGACTCGGCGGGCGTTCTCTAAGTGTGCGGCGCGGCTCGCAGCCACCCACTTCGATGCTAAACCCCCGACGCGGTGGGACCCCTCGAAGCTCGGAGGTACTCCCGACTCCGAGAAGGGCCAACGGCCGTAGTTTCCGAGCGAGCCCCACCGAGGAGTGGGCTCCGGAAGACATGGGAGCGTGAGAGCCGGACTCGGACCCGTGAGAGGAGTGCTCCGTGTCGCTAGAGGAGTCTTCCATCGACTTCATGAAGAGAAAATACGCAGAGGAAGATTGAACGCCAATGGATGATTATAAAATCTGACGTGCGATTTTGGGAGAAAGTGGCACATTTAAATAGGCAAATCTTCCTCGAAGAGCGTGAAACCCAAAGGGCGAAAAGCATTTAAGAGAGGGCCAATGACGTTCCACCACGTGGAAGCCCCCGAAAACTCGCGCATTTCAAGATTTCGGAACGCGTCTCCTCGGCCGCGCGGAAATTAAATGCGGTTGGCAGCCAGTGACGTGACGGTTGATGGGGACCCCGCAGCTCTCAAAGGATGACGCGTGGATCTTGGTAAGCCGTGAAGAATGAAAAAGCATTTACGGAGAAAAGACAAAAATCAAGACAAAAGAGGCTACTTCTTTTATTAAATGCTTTCTTACAAAGTACAAGATCTACAACCATGAAGCTGCGAGAAAGGCGAAAGAAGACTGTAGTGCGAAGCCTGATATGCTCTTGTACCTCGTCCCAGAGAGCCGGTGAGCAGCGGCGCGTATGGCGAAATTGCACAAGGCGAATCAAGGCGAAGGAGGAGCGTCCCGGTGGGAGTCTCAAGCATTCAATCCACCGGCCCCGGAAGCACTAAAGTCGGGCACTCGGAAAAGTTCGGTGTCAAGCCCAAATTTTCCCGGGAGGGCTCGACCTCGCACCCCCTTCCGAGGTTGGCGCCCGGCCTGGCTCATGGAGGAATCCCCTGCGAAAGCCTTCTCAGGCAGGAGAAGGTACCCAGGGGAAGTCAAAGAATCCGCTCAGCCCAGGTGAGCCACAACCCGAAAGGAAGCGCACGACGACGGCGGAATGGCCAAGCCACTCTCGTTAGCAAGGACGGCAAGCCGCAAGGCTCGAACTACAACGGTCTCCACCAGGGATCCCAGACATGCAAGTGGTCCATCCGACTCCTTCTCGAGTGCCCACCAGGGGCGGGAAAAGCGAGAATCTCCTCATTGCCTCTTCGATTCGCTGGTAAGGGATGGACCTCACTCGCTCAAGTGCCCTCCTATTTATGGGCAAGACGCAGGCCATCCCTTCACCCAGCGCGACACGGCATCCGGCAAACGTCCTTGAACAAATGGCGACCACTAGTCGGGACGCAACCTGACATGCGCGCGAATCTCGCCGGGCGAGGTGACGGGTCACAGCAGCACTTGAAAAGCCTGCCCTGGCCCTGGGAAAGGTGCGAACTTGGAAGACGACAAAAGTGGCGCGACACGAGGAAGGGTACGAGGCCATGGAAATGGGCCCAGTGGACATGCTGGGCCCGACCTCTTTGCCAGAAGCTCGGGCATGGGGGCTAGTGTTGGGTCCCATGTCCTGCCCATAAGACAGGCCCAGGCCCACGAAGTAGGTCGCGGCCCCTGAAAGGATCAGAAGCCCACGAGAGGCAGTTAGCCCAACCTAAGGGGTGAATGGCGAAAGCCCACAACAGAATGAGGCAACGGTAACCTGTGGCGTATTAAATACGTAGGAATGAACAGACAAAAGGCGAAAAGGCTAGCCATGAGAGGGCGTGGTATGCAGCGCTAACGCCACTCCGCCTGGCGTCTGCCAGACAAATGACTAACCAATCCCCGCCCGGGAAAATCGGCGTGGTCAACAACGCTCAGTCACGTGCAAGCACGGCAAAGAACAGGCGGCCGGCGTGGCCGTGGCCATGGCCCATGATAAAATGGGCGCAATGGCCCAGCAATGGCCGTTTTAACGGCGCCCAAGAGTCCAACGGGGTAAGGCGTATAAAAACCCTCACACCCCACAGAGAAAAGGACTTTTGGACTTTGGACTTTTGGATCTCCGACTTTACGATCAACCTTGAGACCTTGAACTCCTCGATCGAACTACGATCCTCGGGGATATCCCCTCAAGCGTCCCCGATCATCTTCCTTCCTTTCTCCGAAAACACAGGAGTGACGCAGCCAAAAAGAGCATTGCCTCATCTAGCCGACTCGCCACCATCCCAAAGATCCTCCGAGATCACGGAAAGTTAGCCACCCGGTCATGGCAGTGCATTCACTGGCTTGGCCTTCCAACACTGCCACTACATTTTCCCACATCATCGCATAAAGCACTTCTACGCTTTCACAAGATTTCTCCGCGCACCACCTTAGCGTGCGCCGTTTCCGCTTATTGCGGGCATTTCTTTGAGCGTTGAGCTACTCGCAGTGAGAGAAATCTCGCCACACTTTCACCTCTTGTTTGTTGTTTGTGTTGTGCAGTCCGGGTTCATAGAAGCGAAGACCGGACCTTCTTCCGAGAGCGATCGTGACGCTAAATCCGTGCCTCCCTAATCCATCAATGACAACCAACCCGGACGCAACAAAATTCATTACAGAATGAGACTTAACTAAATTTTTGCATAATATAATAATATAAAATATAAAAAACAACACTAGAGAAACTAGAGGTTAAACTAACAAAAAGTTACATTTTTAGTGATTAGCATGTCATAACGGCGTGCTTATTTTGTTGAATAATAAAATTTTAATTTTTTTATCAAAATATTTCTACATACATTTGAGCACGTTTTAAATGCAAAACGACAAACAACAACCCAGAATCTTCAGTGACCCTATAATTTTCATATTTACATTTTTTACCCTCATCCATCAATTCAAACGTCTTTTCTGGCATCACCTCTCGACAACTTGATTATTTCTGACACGCCATTACTTTTTTTTCTTTTTTCTTTTTTCACTTCACTCGCTAATCCTTATCGGATCCCGTATTCTTCCTTATCGTGTCAAACAAGCGTCGAGCATGCAGAAGTCTTGGGGTCCCACATCGCCGGAAGCAGGAACTTCCTTCCCTTCACGCCGTTCGCATTATAGCTCGCCCCGGTCACTTTATCAGTCAAAACCCGACCCGGATATCCAGAGTACGCACCCGACCCGAACATTCCAGTACAAGCCGACACCGCCTCCAACGGCGCGTTCGCCGGTCCCTGAAAGTATCCGTCCTGGTACGGATTCGTCACCGTCCCGGCCAAAAGCGTCGCCAGATTTATAATCATTCCGTCGACTCCGACGTCACCGTTCGGCGACAACAGCGGCGGCGTCTGCGGGCCGTAGATGGGCTGGTGAAAGGGCCAAGCGCATTGGCCCGGACACTGGACCACCGAGTTACCCACCCAAATGTAAGTGAACCGGGCCTTCCTCCCGGCCGAACCGTGGGACCCGCACCGCATGCAGAACCCCTCGACGGCGACGTCTGGGGATGTCAAGACCACGTTTGTGGAGTTCATCGGGTTGGGTCCAGAGCACAGCCCAATAAGATGGGAGTTCTTGAGGGATTTGCCGAGCGGGTAGTTCTCGTGGAGGATTTGCCTTCCCACGACGAGGTTGCTGGCCCCTCCCTCGTACTTCTCCGTCGTGCTCCACCAAGACGCCACCGATGGCAGTGGGGCACCCGGAGAGCTTAGCGACTCGACGAAATCGACGATGATGGAGCGCTGGGCTGGCGTGAACGACCCGTACCAGATCAGATTGACGGTCACGTTGCCCTTCAGAAGGACGCCATTATGGTACTTCAGTTCTAAAGGCTGCTGCTCTACTAGAGCGGCCATGGATGGAGTGAAGAAGAAAGGGAGTGACAATAAGAGAGACACAGTGGCAAGCCGGTAAATAGAAGCCATGTAGATGGCCATCGCTTCTCGGTTATGAAGATCGACGAATGCAGGTTTGGTATTTATACCCCGATCTGCGGCCGGGTTTGTGCGTGGTGGGAGGAAGGCTGGCAGATGCATGGATGGACATGTCAGATCAGAGTGATACACGTGGACTATTATGATTGGGAGAAAGTGGAGGAGTGCTATTTTTGTACGGCCTCAGGGTCCCCCTAGGTTGACGTGGTCAGCCTATAAACACAGAAGCTTCTAGCTTTACAGTGATAATTGGCCATGAACTTTGATTTGAAGCAAAATGACCCAACAGATTTTGGTTAGTGAATTTTTATTTTAAATTAAAATTATATCAAATTAATCACCTAAACATGCTTGCCTTATCCCATATATATATATATATATATATATATATATATATATATATATAGAGAGAGAGAGAGAGAGAGAGAGAGAGAGAGAGACTGAAGATGATTAGGTTTTATTTTGTGGGTAGGAAATATAATTTTTAAAAAATTGAAAGTAATTTTTAATAATAGTTTTTTTTTTTAAAATTACCCCACGAGTCATTATTATACATAATCCAAGCAAACAAGCATCGGCCAAAAATAAATAAAAATAGTATAAGCTGTACTGCATTCAGTCCATGCGTCTGAACAAACTGACAGTTCTCTGAATCACATATTCTAATTTTAACCGAAGTTTTCTTTATAAGTTTAAATATCATATAAATATTTCTTAAATATTTTCAAATAATATAATATTTTATATATTTATTTATATAAATAAAATTATATTTAAAAATAAATAAATAAATAAATTAGAGAATAGCTGTAAAATGTCACGACGTTGTTCTTTTGATGATAAAAATTATTTTTTCGCGTGCTTGCCCGCGCAATGGAGAATACTAAGGATCACGCGGAGGGTACGCGGTGTGGCCGCCTCTACCCAGGTCATACTGTGAGGAGCTCCAGATGTGCGACACGTGTTCAGAGGCGCGATTATTCTGGCTTTGTTTCAAGATACTGATGATCGATGACCGTCGATCACGTTACAGTCCATCATCGTTGGTGGAACGGATAGCACAGAGTGGTGATGATTTATTTACAAGCATCTTTTGCATTGAAATTTGGGACCGGAACGCGTCGTTTTGCCAGATGCTAGTTTGCGTGAAAGTAGTCGGTAGGCATAGGTTAGGTACTATGCAGGATACGGAAGCTGCTGCGCCCTCAGCATGATTGAAAGAGGAGTCGGGCCCACATTTGGGAATCCTGATCCGCGATTGCTTCGTCGGCTGGGATCAGTTGCGGGATTCAATGGTTGTGCTTAAAAGTTTGACAAGTGGGAAAGTGATTTTCGCGCTCCAATTATTATTATATGTATAGATTAGATTGAAATTTTAAAAAATTATAATTAATGTATTTTTAAAATTTAAATTATTAAATAAATTAAAAAATTATCTTATAAACGAGTTTGATATTTTTGATTTTAAATTTAAGTCATATATACCACAATAAAATGAATGAAAGGTAGGGAAGATACTAAACTTGCTCTCCGATGTATTATCTAGCGCTTAAGTAAATAATATATCTTTTAAATGAGAAATATAGGAGGAAATGAATATGATAATATAAGTAGATGAGAATTGAATATTTGTTGAAGGGTTGTGCTTTTTAGAATTTACTTGGATTGGTGAACGGTTTTGAAAGATATACATTCATTTGGATGAATGGATAACTTTGTCGATTTTCTAGCCTTTGTCCATTTTTTTGGTCCCATTTTACTATGGATAAGTTTCCATATTTATAACGAAGGTGCCGTTTGGTTGGTGGATTCTTGAATTAATGTGTGAGCGCTACTCTTCTATAGTCATGAGGAGCACTAATTATATCTGTAACTGCCACCTTCAATAATTGTAAGACCTTGCGATTTTTTATGTTGGACCAGTACTTAATCTCTTAAAACTATCAATTGGTTATCCATTATTACTCATTCATTGTTAGATAGTTCGAGTTACGCCTATTGAGTCAATCACCATACATTTTATTTCATGGGCTCAAAAAACTTTTCATTGGACCATCGTTACTTGAACTTTTCTTCTTCATGTGCACTAGATTTTAGGTCGATTTGTACATTATCGTACCTAATGCATTCAGTAACTATGGGCCCAACGGGTCAGACCTCGCAACAAGTCCACAATTCAATATAATTTTTTCAAAATAAAAGTCTAACATTACTTTTGGAGAAACAGTACATTTGTAAATCTCATTATAAAAGCAAGCACCATCAAGTATTGAAGGACAAGTTGGAGAAACTCGAAAAAACTCCATAAGACTCGAAGAAGGGTATAGCCGTTACTAGTTAATCTCCAATGATAGCAAACTGGCGGCCAAGAGATCCTCGGCCTTCCTCTCATCCAGGAGGCTCCTCGGCTCTCTGCCCGTCCGGAGCCCATTGGCCACCTCCAATTCTTGAGGCTTTTAGTCCTCCTCTCGTTTGGAGGCCATCGGCCCTCCGCCGCCAATAGGTCTTCAACCCTCATCCCGTCCAGAGGCTATTAGCCCTCCGTCAGCTGGGAGGCTTTCAGCCCTTCGCTCGTACGAAGGCCATCAGCCCTCCGCCAGTCTCGGAAGCTATCAGCCCTCTACCTACCAGGAAGCCCTCAACCCTCTACACGTCTGGAGGCCCTCAACCCTCCGCCGATCCCGAAGGCCGCTAGTCCTCTGTGAGTTAGGAGGCCTTCAACCCTCGGCTTGTCCGAAAGTCGTCAGCCCTTTGCCAGTTACGAGGCCGTCAGCTCTCTGCTAGTACCGGAGGTCCTCAGCCCTCCGCCGCTAGGGGACTCTTAGCCCTCCTCCTGTCTGGAGGTTTTCAGCGATCCGTCCTGGAACCACGATCTTTCCATCCCGGAGTTAGGAGCTTGCCGTCCAAGAGTCAACTATCCCCTCAGGTAGTTAGAACATTGACTCTCCAGTACAATTTAGTTATTCTCCTTAAAGCCACTCTTCGCGGGTGCACCTCTAAGCCGCCACTTTACCTGGCGCACCTCAAAGTCGCCATCCGTGGGTACACCTCCAAGCCCTCCTCTCCGGGCGAACCTCCAAACCACCCTTAGCAGGCGCACCTCTAAGTTGCCTCTCTGTCAGACGCATTTATGGAGCTCAAATCTCACAATATATCCCTTTCACACTTCCCTCATTACTGCATCTCTACATTCCCGCCACGTTTACCTTTAAACGTACATTCCTTCGTTTATTGTGAAAGATTTCTGATTTGAGCGTTGGAGTATCAACGAGGGATAGCCCCCCGTTGTCTTTTGATTTCTTATTTGTAATTTGTATTGTGCAGGTTCTAGATTATCAGTGACGGAGACCAAACCCGATTTAGATCGACCAGCAATGAAAGATTAGAAAGGTCCCTACTTCGTACAATAATCAAAAATTTGGGACGCAACAGTACCCATCAATAATATATCTTTATATAAAAGCATCATCAAAAATTTGTTGTTGGAAGTAATAAATTGTATTGTGGTTCACTTTATTTATTTTTTAATATTTTTTTATATTTTAAAGTACATAAAACATGTTTTAAATAACCTGTAATATAGTAGATAAAAAATAATGATAGTTAGCATTATGATAATTATTTTGCGAAGTCTGATCGATAGTTTTTTCTATTGAACATTGGACAATATTTCGAAAATTTTCAATTGTTTTTTTATGAAAACATAATAAATAAAGTAATAACTCATTTGTCTATTTATTTTTATTATAATTTGCTATGATAATAAACTAGTAAGACCTTTTTGTTTTTGGACAAGCCATGCCCCCTTACTTGACAATGTGTCGGCAATATATAATTAGTGCCTTTTGATATTATAACTTTTTCACTTATCAAAAAACTTTCAATAATAATATAAACTTATATCTCATTAAATAAATTTTACTATATAAATTAATTTTTAATATATTATTCAATTAAATGTAATATTTTTTTCTCAGAGTTTAAAAAAAATAAATAATTTTTACCATATTGTTTTGAGTTTTTTCTATCTATCTCCATATTTTTTTAACCTTTTTTTTTATCATAATTAATTTACATTTACTGATATATATATTTTTCTTACGTAATTTTAAGTGCTCAAAATACTTGAAATGTCATCCTACAATCTTATCTTATTGTTGCGTTCTCAAATTTCGGCCACCGTACGAATGAAAATCCAAATGACTCCTCTAGCCTTTTGGACGCACTCGAATGAAATCCGTACAATACACAGATAATCTGGTTATCTTTTAGGGTTAATGGATGTAATATGGGAGGTAGGGAGAGAGAAGAAGAAAGGAATAACACATGAAATTTTACGTGAAAAATTCTTTCTTAAATGAGAGGAAAAAAATCACATGACTCTAGGCCCAAGAATTTGTTTCACTATCTCGTCTTTGATTACAAGGAGATTGCAGAATGCGCTCAGGTACAACAGGTTGAGAATTAAGTGTACGGTAACTCTTTGGAGTTACTCTTATAATACGAGCCCTCTCTGTCTCTCTCTTCTCTTTTTCTATTACGGCTAGCAAGGGTAAATTGTTGGGAGATCCATTGTTTGGTAAACAATTAATATATTTATAGCAGTTGAGCTTTCCTTTGAGAGGAGTCCATGTGGGGTTGGCGTGTGTAGGGAATCCTGTCACTAACTCCGCAAATCCCTTTTACCGTATTAGGAAGGTTGGGTGCACGCCCTATTGGTGTGACGTTTCTTTTGTAGGGTCGCGTGCTCTGCTAGCCGTCATTCCTCTTGCAGTTTGACAGGGTCAGTCATTAAATCTCTAGCATGCCGATTATGCAGGCAGAGTAGTGTTCGAGTCCTGTCTTAAGTCCACGAGCTTGAGTGGACTTTAAGTCCATCTTGCCATTTGGGTTGGTTCTGGCACCTGGACCTCCTAAACCTCTTGAGCCTATTGGGTCTCTTTGGTATCAGGGCCCAATCTCAGGGGAATGGATCTTACAAATGGGTCCAGGGTATCAACACCCATCACTAGCCCCCCATACCAAAAGGTTTGAGACCTTTAGCCTTTTGGCATGTTATTAGGCCACAGTTGTATGACTCGCGAAATTTCTCTTCATTGAAAGTCTACTCATGCCATTACTCTGTGGTCCTACCTAGCTACTGCCTGAAGTTGATGCTCATTCTTTTCTCTTGTGAATGTCCGCGGATATGGTTGGGACCAAAAGCTCGGGGACCCGTGACCAAAACTTCCAAGAGGTCGCTGAAGCTGGTACTTTGCCGGTACTTTGCCTAAAACGTTAGGGAAATTTTTGGGTCTACGATCTGGTCAAAATGTTCAAGGGCTTTTTGGATTTTAGACACTGCTAGGCATTCATAAATGATCGTTGTCTTCGCATATTTCACAAGATCCAAAGATGTCCTTGGATAATATTGGCCTTGACGAAGGCGCATATGAGTACATTAAAGTGCGTTGGTGTCCGAGAATTCCCCTAGAGTCTGAAAGCTTAGCTTGCGCCGCCATTTTTGCCATTAAAGCGCATTAAATACACAATTAATGAGATTGACGTCACATTGGAAACGCAAAACCCACTACCTCTGGCAGCGTATGGGTGATTGACGCGTGGCAAGTGTAATGATGGGCTCACCTTTCAGCCTTTTCAGCCGTTTTCAAATATGTTTCCAACCTTCATTTTTTCACCGCACAATCCTAAAGCTTTCTCTTGAATCTTTGGCTTCCGTTCTCTCAAGCGTTCTTCCTCCTATTTTTTGGTGCTCATTTTTCAATTTTCATGGCTCCTGGAGTTAAAGAAATCGCGTCTTCCCCATCTCTGGCCAGTCTCGACGACATCCATACAAAGTATGACATTCCTGACTCGATAGCGATGGTGGTCCCTGAGCCCAATGATAGGGCGTGTATCCCATCTGATGGGTTTAGCACTATATACGAAGTTTATCTCAAGGGTGGGCTTCGTTTTCCTATCCCCATGGAGTTGTACGTCACTATGAGGGCACTCGAGGTACTGTTCATGAGGCTGCAGCCTAACTCCATCAAATATCTTGTTTCTCTATGTGTTTTTGTACACTGTCATAACAAAGTGCTTGAGCTTGCCATGGTGAAAGTGATGTTTCATTTTACCCATAACTTGAACTGGATCATCACGACTACACGACCTGAGTTTGGAGTCATGAGTAGTGGAAACGCTGATTCCACAAAGAGGTGAAAAGATAAGTTTTTTTTGTCGGTCCAAGAGAACTAGGCCGTTGACAATACTTGGAAAAACGTGGTTACCAACACCGCTCGAACGCCTCCAAAGAGGAGAGGGAGGCTGCCAAGAAGGTCGTAGATTTGGTGATGGACAACCTTGACACTTTTAATGAGAATAAGAAAAATATTTAGCTGAGACCTGAGAACTTGGAGAAAGCCAAGTGGGGGTCTCAGGCCAAGGACTCCGACGTTGTTGCTGCTGCTTCTCAGAAGAAGAAGAAGAAGGCGGAGAGGCCTCTGAGGATCATGGAGTTGACAGAGAATCCAAGGAAGAGTTGCTGGACCGAGACTTCAAAAAGTCTGGCGGCCATTGTTGAGTATTCCTCGCCTGATGATGATAACGCTGTGATAGCACCTCTCTTCCGGCAGTCGAGACCTCCGCAGGCAGCCTCCGTCTGAGACGCTATGGGTGTTAGACTTTCAGTTTCTACTGAGTCATCCAAGTAGCTTTCGGAGCCTGTGTGCCAGCTCGCGGATCCCCCTGTCACGCAGCATGTCCTTGACTAGCCAATTCCTAACATCCCTTCTGGATTTTCCGATGATGTCTCGAATTGGATTGATAATCCATCCGAGAACACCATTGTGGAGGAGGCTGTGAAGGAGGTTGAGGTGACTCGGACCGATGAAGCAGTAATGACGACGATGACAACAACTGTTGACGCTACTAAGGTCTAGCAGAGTCAGGCCGTTGAGCTGCTTGTTGCAAAGCTTGCTATAGAGTTTACTGAGATCTCTTGCCTTGCGATCCAAATGTATAGCCTTGTGATGACGCCGACCACGGCCTTTGAGGATCCTCTGGTCGAGGACAGCACATGCATATCACCTACTGCTGAAGCCAAGGTTGCTGCCAAGGATTATTATGAAGTGGCTGAGCCCCCAGTCTTGGATGACATTGCCTTGGCGCCCGAGGCCAGAGTTGAGGTTTGTATGGTGCAGTAGGCTACGGCCACAGAACCCAGGGAGCTGGAGGCTCCCAAAGGGAGAGTACTTCTGCGAGTTCCTTTGTGACCTAGGTATTCCTCTATTCCGATTGTGGCTACGTTGTCTTTTATCCATACTCTACTAATGTGTCTTGCCTTTGCAGCTCTAAGATATCGCCGGTGGCCTTGGTACGATCATTAGTGAAGCTACCCATACTTATGCAGAGCTCGAAGCTTTTAGGCTATTGGGAGAATGCCTCCAAAGTTTAGAACTCAATCTTACCGAAATCGAGAGCCATATTTCCACCCTAGAGGGACAAGTGAAGGAGCAAGAGAGGTTGTATATTGTCCTTCAAGGGAGGAATCTCTTGCAGGAACAGGAGCTCAGAAATTCATTGAAGCCTGAAGACATCGCACCGGCTCTCAAGCGCAAGTACTGGGATGTTATCAATATGTGCCGCCGGGTTATGAAACTTTTGATTTCAAGGTTTCCAGTCACTCTCTTTGACTTAAGGAACTCCAGCGCTTAGCGTAAGGATGACCTGATCGGCCTCCCAAACCTTCTAGGCCTTCTGGGTCTTCACAAGTGGGGCCGCGCAGCCAGCTAGAGTTTACTAGCCAGTCAAGATCCTCGGAATAGCCGAGAACCTCAGGTCTTTGACTCGTCCTATTGTGCACACATTTTTTTATATATGTGTACTGTTGTGCACATGTTGAATATATGAATAAAATTCATATTGTTCAAGTGCAAATGTCTCATTTGTCTTATTTGGACTGCTTGAGTGTCTAGTTCTTTTATGACATACTATCAAAGAGAATTAGTCTCATGCTAGTTTAATATCTGAGCCTTTTGACCGTCTTAAATTGAGGATGCTACCTCTAGGGTCGTCGCATGCCTACCGTTTAAAAGCCCTTTAAGTTTTTAATTCAACCTCTAGGGTAGCTTAGTATCGTGCCAAGTTTTAAGTATGATATCTTTGGTTGCTCGGATATAGTAGAGTTTTAAGTACGACCTCTTAGGCTGCTCGAATACAGCCGAGTTTTAAGTACAATCTCTTGGGCCGCTCGGATATAGATGAGTTTTAAATATGACCACTTGGGCCACTCGGATCAATTGTCATCCTAACTGATCAATTATTAAAAGGGTTTCTGCAAAGACTCGAGGTGTCTGGACGATTGGTTAAATCGACTATAGATTTTGTGAATTTGACATAAAATTTTGAGCGCGACTAGCAATAAAAACATAGGCTATCGCGAATTTTATAGTCAAAATGACCCCGATTTCAGAAATGTTTAAGAAGAATGGAGACCCACTTCAACATGAAATGCTTGAACATGAATATTGTACGTGGATTAGTCATATTCTCAATCAGGGAATGGGGCTAGTGTAGTCCTAATAATTTCAAACAGGTTAGAGATAAAATATTCGATTACACTCATATTCCCGATAACTAATAGCGTAGCAGAGTACAAAATCCTATTGGCTAGACTCAGGCTAACAAGGAAATGCTTTGTCAAAAACCTGATCGCCCACAATGATTCAGAACTGGTTGTCAACCAAATGGTTGAAAATTTTAAGGTATCAAGTCCATACCTTGTAAAATATTTGCCTATTGTAAAGAACCTAATTGAGTCATTTAATAATGTGAAAATTCATCACATCCCGAGAGAGGACTGTTGGAAGGCAGATTAGTTAGTGAAACCGGTGGCTGCGTTTGGGAATCCAGAGTAGTACACTAGGAAGATGAGGGAAGCCCTCACTGTTTTGAGCATTGAGGTCCCAGAAAAGATATTCTAGATCTCAAACAATAATACCTGAATGACACTTTATTGAAGGTATCTTGAAGAAGGTTTTCTACCAAAAAATCAAGAGGAAGCCAAACGTGTAAAGAAGATAGTGGGATGGTACACCCTTATGGATAGAAAATTGTACCGAAGAAAGTACTCTATCCCCTACATACAATATTTATCACCAACTAAAACTGATTGCACTGAATGAAGTACACATCAAAATCTATGGGTCACATATAGAGGGTGAAAATATGACTTTCAAGATCACACAGTAGAGTTATTACTGGCCCACAATAAGAAAAGATGTCATGGAATTTGTTAAGAGGTGCAAAAACCGTTAGATCCATAGCAACGTTGCCTACCGGTCCAATACCGAGTTTCAAACCCTACATTCACCTTGGCTATTTTCACAATAAGGACTTGATATATTGGGCTAGTTTTCCCTTACCGTGGGACAAAGAAAGGTCATCATAGTCGTGATAGACAATTTAATGAAGAGGATAGAGGCATCTCCACTAGCAAAAATCATAGAGTAGAATACAACCGAATTTGTTTGAGAAAATATCATTTGCATTTTTGGGATTCCCAATATCATAGGAATTGATAATGGAACCCAATTTATTGAAAAAAGATTCACCAAATACTGTACTAGCCTGGGGATCAAGTTAGTCCATACTTCCATTGCTTATCCCCCAATGAATGCATAGATGGAGATAAATGAACCGGACCTTATTATATGGATTGAAGAAAAAATTAGGATGTAGGAGGTTCTGGGTAGATAAACTCTTGTCCGTACTTGGTCTTACTGATCGACCCATGGAGAACTAACATGAGAAACACTATTCAACTTATGTCATTGGTTTGAGGTGGATATCCTAGTATAAATTGGACTACCCAGCCTTCGAATTAAAAACCTTAATCCTCGTAATAACTCTCAACTTTTGAGAAAACATTTAGACCTAGTTGAAGAAGTCTGAGACACAGCCATGCTACAAGTAGCATCTATCAGCAACGAGTTGCCCGATACTATAACAAGAAGGTGAAGGCTCGCTAATTTAATATACGGGACCTAGGTTTGAGGAATATAGAGGCTACAGGTAATATTACCGACATAAAAAAACTTTTTTGAAATTGGAAAGGGCCTTTCCTACTCTCAATAGTTCTCCAAAATGGTGCATATAAACTATACACCCACTGCAGAAAATTGGTCCCAAGAGTATGAAACGCCTTATATCTCAGAAGATATTACTAATAAGCTTGCTTCGTAGCCAAAATGAAGTACAGGCATATTTTGTACCAACATATGGGATACTTGTGTGATATACTTAACCAGATTGATAGTAATAAATTTACATTTTGTTACATCATTTGTTCATTTGTGTACTTGCATGTGACTGCATGAATCCAAACAATTATGCAACCCTAAGTCAAGTGGGACTCTCACCTATTAAAACGACCTATTGCAAATAAATAAATAGGTCACAACATCGGTTGACACAACCTAATGACCCAAAAGATGGTTGGATGCCAATTATCATATAAAGACTTGGGACTTGAAGACAAAAGTCTAACTCTTTTTTGAAAGGTTGATTTAAGTATTGAATGTAAGAATCTTAGAGGACTTTCACAACATGAGTGTTATGACATCCTTTCATAAGAATAAGCACCATAAGTCGAATATGGTCAATGGACCAGGATCCAGCAAAACTTGACAATGATGGCTACATCGCTTAGTCGGTAAATAAAAAACGTGTTGAACGAAAACTCAGCATGAATAAAAATTATATCAGCAATAACGATTGGCACAATCTAATCGATCCATTGATGTATAAATATTTACAATGTGGAGATCCAAAATTTAAGTATAAAGGTTACGATCATGTTGCCTATTGCCTCCACATGAACACCTTAACTACCCTAAGAGCGAGAACCAGACAGATATTAAAGTGATGGGACCTCATCGAGCTCCAAAAAATCCCAACGTTAGAATGCTAAGAGACCCCAGAATTCCTCGGATCTAGGTGGCGTAAAAGAAAGTCGGAAGCCACCAAAGACACAAGCTATTGGCAAAGAGAAAGCCCATCCTGAAATTTTTCATCTAGAGTATGCCTAACCTCTTCCAATCAAAGATGTATCCTTAATTCTCCTTTAAGTTGAGCGTTCTTATCTTGAAGATTGGTAGATAAGCTAGCATTCGAAATTGATCGATACTCATCCTCCTAGAGTCTACCTCGAGTGAGGTGATCTGATCCTTAGCTACAACTTTTTCATTTGATAGGTCCTAAAATCTCACCAGCTACTCGGATAATTCTCTATTTAAGTAATTGGCCTGTTCTCAAATCTGTTTAGCTTTGATAATGGTAGCTTCAACTCGGATCTCTATCTCCCTGAGTACGCAAGGTCAATAGACATTCGGGATAGGAGATCAACTTCTGTATCTCGTTTATATAACTTGTCTTGGATCAAACAAACCAATTCCTGGGACTATTGGACCAAGTAAAATGGCCAGTCAAAAATAACAAAAATAAGGAGAATATTTAGAGATGAAGGATTACATAAATAATATTTTAGAAGAAAAAGATCTTTCTTAAAAAGAAGGTTTTGGAGAAGAGCTGAACTCGGAAACAAGTGGAGTTCTCCAACATAGGAGAGGCAAAGCACGATACTGGTAAGAAACATCAAACGCAGGAGGAGCTAAAAAAGCATCTCAATATTCAGGGCTACCAGATGGAGGAATATTAGTCTGCCGGACCTCCCTAATTTTCAGAACCTCAGCTAAAGGATGAGACTCAGGAAAACCCATCGAAACTTTGCAGGTACCAGTTGAAAAACCTATTGTCGTTCCTCTGATTTTATTTGGTCTCATGTCCAATGCTACGGGTGGTGTAGAAATGGGCTCGTTAGGTGATGAACAGACATAGACATCGACCCCATACTCAGCTATAAATGGAGTATCTGTTGGTTCATCAAAACTGTTTACAATGGCGTCATTTATTCTCGAAATAGTGGATAACACAGCTTCACTACCCTCAAGAAATTTGGACAGCCCCTCAAAAACTGGATGGTTTGGTGAAAGAAGGTTAGAATCCGACTTTTGAGATGACTCGCCTGCTTCCAATGTAGTTATCTCGTCACAAGCTTCATCAATCATCCTATCATAATCTTCAGAAGAAGAAAGAAGGGTAAACTAAAGTTTCAAGGATCTGTCCCGCCGGCCACTCTTTCAGGAGAATCCTAAATAAAAAATTCTCCCAATTTTATTTTGGGCCAATGGAGAGACATATGGGCAATAACCTCTCCTTCAACTCTAACATCCTAGCCGACTTCGACCAGTGCTTGATGAATCAGAAAATTACTTATTCTCTAGAGTGAAATTGTATTTTCCTCTATCAATTCAGCCAATGGCTGAGCCATAAAAGTCTTATTTTCCAAGACGTCTCTAGAATAAGAAAGATTTACCAATTTTCATTCATTGGACAGGATTTAACCGGAAGGAACCGCAATAAAAAAGTATCAGTCCTTCTAATCCTTTATTGAGTCCGGATTACCCCCACTTATCTTAAATATTTTTCGGGGTGTAAAAGAAATATAATCACTCTCCTGAATAAATTGGAAAACAACTTTGATAGCCATAACTTCCAGACAAAATTTCTAGTTATGAAAAAAACGCGCAGGGAAATGAAATATCAGATAACATCGAGATGGAGATGCACCTCAAGAATTTCTAAAGCCTACAAAATTTCTTTCAATTGCCTTGCATAGAAATGTGAAGCCATTCCTTCAAATGCAAAGCCGTCATTACCTTATGGAAATAAAGCTAAGCCTCAAAGAATAAGCTATCTCATCAGGTGAAGGAACCTGAGAGGAAACGACGATAAGAATGTTAAGCCTATCGTAGATATTCAGCATATCTTCTACAGTGAGACTGGACGGAATATCAACGTCCTTGGAAGCCGCATGAAGAGCCATGGAAACAAGGAGATGCAAAAATCAAAGTAGGGTTGAGAGAAATAGAATATGAAGAAGTGTAGGAGTGAAAGAGTGTTAGAATTTAAATAGACAAGAACTCCAAAGTGAAACGATGTCATCCAAGGGTACCAAAGGGTTGCATTTCCGTAATGGTTGAGACACATTCCAACACAGGAATGCACTGTGACTTGTCCGTTTCACTGTGCTGGTTATAATGACTTGACACTGTGCCTCCCAGAGTAGCAAACTGATAACAAGCGGCACTAACGTCCAGTTAGGTGTGTCTATTTCACTACATTGGTCATAATGCACTTCCCAAAGCAATAGACAACAATAAGTGACTTCAGCGCTTGCTTAATTATAATAAGACGATTTGACCCAATTGATCTATGAGTGTGCAAATATCGCATTTGTTTAAATTAAATTATTACGCACCAAATTGTCAAAAATTCGAATTATCAAAGGTCTGACTTGTCAGGTTATCAAAAATTAAATAAAAAAAATGATATTGAAGTGTATAGTCGACACTTAAAGTCAACCACTCAGAGAATACATGCCTACTAAAGCCATACAGAGAAAGCAAAATATCATTTGGGTAATTCTATTCGTTGATTCTTTTCACAATATACAAGCTTATAACAATGAATATACAATTTGAGTGAAATGGAAAAAGACGTAGGACAATGGGCTAGAAAAACCTTTCTCCATGAACTTTAAAGGCATTGTGGAGGATGGAAAAGAAAAAAGAATTGTCCGTCCTTGCAAATAGTAGCTACCCGGATTCATTTTGAGAGAAAACATAAAGTTGGAGGCTTTGTTATAGAGTCAATGCCCAACTTTTGGACAGACATAAAAAAGAAAAAAATAAGATAATTTTTTTCTATAAAAGAGGATAATCAATACAGTCATCAAGTATTTCCTTGAACTTTGACTTCAAAATATGGAAGAAAACTTCCACCGACTCCTGCAATAATTACTCACGACGGCAACGATACTATGTTGGCTTAGAACAGTCATACTATTGGGAAGAAAAAGGGATATCCTATGATATAAACTAAAGAAAACCTCTCAATTTATAGCCAGAATAAGGATCCTACTGGTTACCAATTCAAAAAATATATTAAATCTTCATCATTAAGAGTTGAGAATAAAATCTTATCAAACAAGACCTTTTAAATTCAAAGTATCTACAGCAAAGATATGCATTGAGGAAGCACCAGGCTATGTTCTATCGATGACATGCTAGGAATTTAAGTTCAAAATTTTCAACATAGGGGGCTAGTGATGGGTACGGTCCAAGAAGGATCAGCCCAACGTAATCAACCTGATGTAAGCTTGGATCGAGTATCAAAATTCTAGTAGCCCAGACAAGGAAGTGGTGATACCAAGTTCTACCTATTGGACAGTAACTCTCGGGAATATTAACTAAAATGTCTAATCTGATCGAGCAATTATTCAAATATAAAAAGAAATCGAATGATAATTATTAGCCAATTAATGATTTGATTTTAAAAACGGTAAAAATGACCTCATCATTATTGGCTTGATAGCCTCCTCATAAAATTGAGATGACAACTACTCGCTAAAAAGAAAGCCTCCACATAATTAAACTATAATAGCATTGACACATACAGAGAATTCAAATGCTTACTGGTCGGGCAATACCCCATGTTATGAATACTTCTCCCCAAACAAAGATGATAGGAAAGAAAAGTACTCAGTTTTTTGAATATAGAAAAAAGAGTATTATCTTACAAATCCACACTCATTCTCATCATCTTTAATTTTTAGAATTTACTTCCTCATTTTCTTTTTAATATGAATAGAAAGATCACTAATTTTGATGGGTGTACTGTAAATGAGTTGGTCCGATAGTCAAAGGCAGCCCAGATCCACTATTGGACGGTCAACGTTGACACAATAGGAAATGAGAGCCGAAAGGCCTAAACATGCATCAGACGGTCAACGCCAACGTTAACCGACTAAGGCACAGACGGGCAGCCCACTCGCGCTCAGAACGGTCAACCTGTGCGTTGACTAGAATCATTGTAGCAACAGGCCAAGAATAAAAAGGCTTTTCACGGGCCTTACCGACTTGGGCCCACGCTCCAACAAGCGGTTAGCAATGACTCTTTTCCTAATACTACGCCTTCCATAAACACAACCAACTTCAAAAAGGACGTTGATAAGATTTGTGCCTTTCCCATAAGGAAGGCGTCAGATCTTCCCAATTCCTACTAAGTGGAGCTTTCCAACGGTAATGTACTCGAAAGGAATGTAGGAAATTTGGAAAGCTGCTACCCGCCAGATAATGAAACAATCTCAACTAATTAGGCAACGCGTGCCTTCTCCACAAGGAAGGCCGCCTAAATATGGCGCAGGGGATCACACCTTCCAACCAAGAAAAATTATCCTGCCGCCATTAAAATGAGCCCTAGGGTCTTCGCTCAGGGCATGCGAACAACTATTCACACAACTCCTATTTCGCTCTCTACTATACAAACATACGCTCTCAACTACGAACTCCACGACGATTTCGTACTCTCTTTCTGCAAAGCATCCTAACGTGTTGAGAGAAAAAACACAAATTAAAGGCATACAGGCACTCTTCCTGTTGACAGATGCCTACTGTCTTCGCCCACAGTCCAGATTCAAGAGACTGTATTACCTCTTTTTGATCTAGAAACCCACGCACTCTCACACTCACCCTCTCAATTCTCATTTTCAGTTACCTTCCCAGATTTCGAATGCAGTTTATTAACTTGAGCGTCAGAGTGTTTTTGGTGGAACAACTTTTCGCCAACACACTGACTTCCTAATCGTTTTAGTATTGTACAGGATCCAAACTCGGTGAACGGAGCCGGAACCAGACAAGCGGATCAACTCGAATCTGTTCGAAGTTCAGATCCAATGACGCATCAAATTTAAATGCCGAAAAATATATCAAAGAATAAGTCTTATATACCTTTTACATCTAATTCATTCTATTGTGGCGCGCAGTTGTCAAATTCAGAGTTATGAAGATCGAACCCATTATTATTTAAATATTCAAGTGATACAATATAGCTCATTATTTCGTATGTTAAATTGGACTTTCAAGACATTTCTATTTGATTTAAAAAAATAATGAAAAAAAAAATTGTGAGAACTAACGGAGAATGCAGCACACATAGTCCGACCCCACTGAGCACTCGCCCGAAAATATGTAAATTAATATTTAAAGGTTTAAAATATCTTGATAATGGTAAAATTGTACGCAATTTTGAGCCAAAGCATCTCATGTGGGGAAGGCACAAGGTTAATGAAATAATTTTTCTAATAACAAGTTAAAGAGCCAAAATATATGGTAATATTAATATGTCTAACTAAAATCATCAAAATGAGTATCATATTTACCATTTCAAAAGATTAAAATTATATTATATTAAATAATGACCTAACCTTAAAGAACAATCATTATATAAAATTCTATGATGAGATAAAAATAATATTATATATAATGTCTAAATGAAATTATTATTGCCAGGTCTTAAATTTAATTTTCTTATTATATACAATTTCATTAATTTTGTGCTCAAGAAAAGTAAATCATAAATTTTATTTGTTGATTCATTTACTAAATTTACTAACATGGGTTAATAAATTTGTATAAATTAAACATGATTTTTTTAGTATGCATATTAATTATACAATTGTTATTTTATAACATTTCTTCCTATAGTTATGTCCCAATCTACACCTTATATTCCTTTACTTAATGACAAATTTTCCTAAATGAGAGGATAGAACAACATTGTTATTAGGATATATGGATATAGATCTAATACTCCATTACGATAGACTACCTGTTCTTATAAAATTTAGTATATCAATAGAAAAAAGTTATATAAAAAGTGGAAGTGATTTAGCTGACTAAACTTATTACTTAAACAAAATCATAATTCTAGAAAAGATAATGTGCTTTATTTTCAATCCAAAAACTACTAAGTAGTTTATGACTATAGTGAAAGAACAATTGAAAACTTATGATAAAACACTTACAATATCCTAATATTAAAATTTGCCGCGATATATAATAGCTCTAGCTCTAGTGGCATACGCGAGTGCATTATATTTCTCCTCAATAGGCTATCTATAGAATATGTACCACACAAAATTTTATATAATATATATAAAGATAAATAGTTTATGAATCAACTTTGAGAAATGTGCATTGATGAGGATCAAAATCGAATAAAAAAATGTATAATAGTATCCATTTAGTCTTTTACAAGGAAAATGGACATAGTGAAAAGGGTAAAAGCAGTTATTAAATATATATAAAGGAAAAAAAAAATAAAGGTGTCAATCAATTTTAAAGGCAAAAAGAATTTCATGAATTGCTTTAAAAAAAATATTGGGCATTCAATGAAAAACTATTTCAAATATATGAAATAGCTCATGAAGAAATGTATGTTACTTTCTTTGATGTGTTATAAATCAAATTTTGTAAAAAAATCTCATAATATATGGTGGATTGACTCTACTGTTATTATTTATATAGACAAAAATATACATAAATTATTGAACATAAGGGTTTTGATAGAAGTGAATGTTACATAATAATGAGTAATAATATGAGTTCATATGTAGAAACTATTAAAATATTCAAATTGGTTCTGAAAATTTACCATAACTTATATTTACCTAATATCTTTTATATACCTGGATTTTCAAGAAGCCTTTTATCAATATCTAGGCTAATCTATTCTAATATTATATCCATTTTAGGCCTTCTTTTATAAATATATATCAAAACAACTTTATTATTAAGAATGGTAACTTAGTAGACAGTTTAATCAAATTAGAGCTTGATAATTCTTTTTAAATTATTTCATTTAATTGAACCTAATAACTAGAATTGTGGACTGAAATGTTGCATGTTAAATTATGGCTCCTCTGAATTGCGGCAAAGGAGATTGTAACACATCTTCATAAAACGAATTAAGAGATTGGTAAATAATAGAATATTACTAATGCTTGATTTTTCAAATTTTAATACTTGTATAAATTATATAAATGGTAAGCAGACTAACAAATTAAAAAATATTATAATAATTAAATGTGTACTAGATATTATATGTATAAATATTTGTGCTTGATCATGATATTATGCTTTCTTACAGGCTACAAATACTTTATTATTTCATTGATAATTACTTACGTTATTTTTATCTCTACTTATATCTAATAAATTTCAAGCACTAGGTGGTTTTAAAGTTTTCAATGGGAAAGTAGAATTATAGCTTAATAAAAAGATTAATGTTGTAAGATCAGGTAGAGATAGTAAAAATTATCTATCTCAAAAGGACTATATTAAGAAAATATTGAAAAGATATGTTATGGAGAATTCAAAACTTAGCATTGCACTTAGAGCTAATAGTGATAGGTTAAGAAAGTCATAAATCTCAAAAATAGAGTTTGTAATAGAACAAATGAGATCATATCCATACATTTTTCTTGTCAGAAGTTAATGCATGCTCAAATCTATACTAAGCTAGCATATATAGTAGGAATCCTTAGAAGATTTTAGAGTGATCCTAATTTTGACATTAGATAATTACAAAAAAGATATTCTGATATCTTTAAGGGATATAAAATTATATGCTAACCTACAATAAATTTAATTTATTAGAACTAGTTATGTATACAGATTTTGTCTTTGTTGGATGTCCTGAAAGTAAAAAGTCAACATTAAGATATCTATTTTACTTGTTGGAGGTACAATTTTATGGAAGAGTATGAATTAAAAGTTGATTGTGACATTTACTATAATGACTAAGTTGGTAATATTTTATAAGATTATCAGATATGTAAAATATTTTATTACAAGATTTAAGGCCGTTCGCTCTATTTTTAGACTTATAAAATATTTTGTGATAATTTAGATTAATTTTTCTAATAAATAATGATAAAGTATATAATAGGTAAGCACATAAAAGTAAAATAAATTGTCATAAAGAAAAATGTGATAAATATAAAGAATCACTTAATACATCAATATTGTCTTTATAGTTGCATACCATTTTTAAAGTATATAACATGTAAGCTCATAAAAGTAAAATAAATTGTCATAAAGAAAAATGTGATAAATATAAAGAATCACTTAATACATCACTATTGTCTTTATAGTTGCATACCATTTTTAAAGTATATAACATGTAAGCTCATAAAAGTAAAATAAATTGTCATAAAGAAAAATGTGATAAATATAAAGAATCACTTAATACATCAATATTGTCTTTATAGTTGCATACCATTTTTATGAAAATTTGTCCCTAGAATTATACAAATATTATGTTAGTCGCATTGGTTTATTAAGGTTTAATAATTGGTGAAGTATAAGTTATACACATATTATTATTATCCTTTGATAGTTATTATATCCCATTTATTTATTATATATATTTCTATGTTTTTCATATGACTAAGTTTAAATAACGAATGAATTTTATGAGAAATATATTTATAAAATTTAATTAGATTATGAGAATGTAATGATATTGTAATTATGAAAAATTTTATACCACATTTAGATGATACTTTTGCAATGAATTATATTATCATTCTTAAGTAATTTAATTTAAAATTAAGCCATATATTAAAATATTTTAATAAACTACCCACATATAGTTTTAAAATCTCACATATTTATATATTTAATAATATTATTATTATTACTATGAAGTTTTTCTTCTCAACATGGTCCAAATATAAAAATATTAGAATAATTTTAAATTGATTTTTTATATAAACTATAATGATAATGATATTTGAAGTTTTAATATCTAATTATTTTTTATTTATAATTTAATTAGAATAACTTAAAATAGTAAATAATATTTAATTTCTTTTCTTGATAGGAGAAAAAAGTACATAATTATTTATAAAATGATATGCATAATAAAATAAAAATATGCAACTATTCGTAAAATAATATATTTATAAAAATGTGTGATTTTTTGTGGTAAGATATATCTTTTTATATTATAAATGCACAACTATTACCATCTTAAAAAAATAATACATCAAAATTAATATGAACCATATGAATCAAAAGGCGTATCAATTCTTAACTTCTAGCAATGTAAATAAATAATGACTCATAGTAAACTCTTGATGCACTCATATCTTAAAAATAAAATTTCTAAAGTAGTATTTTCTTTAGTTCTAAAATTAATTATTACCCGTATATACACGAAATTGATTATAACTGTATAATTTTGATTATAATTTTCTCTTTCTCTCACATTCTCAGTAAAATTTGTCTAGACATTCTACCATAAGTATTCTCTATATCAATAAAATTATATTTAAATATTTTTTCTTCCATATAATTTTTCATTAACATTCTTAAAAGATTTATATTTTCAAATGTTGGATGTTTAGGCATGAATTTAAATTCATTTTCAGACATGATCTATTTTTGCCTAATTTTTTTATTAAATTATATATTTTTAGAGTTTTATAGCATAATTCATTAGTTTAATATTCATATAGTTAGTATGAATTTGAATCCCTCCTTTATTTATGCAAATAGGTACTAAAATATAGTCCCTTGATTCATCCTATTTTTTTTAGATATTGAAATCATATTAGATAGGACATGATATATCGTGCATTGATAATTTTTTTATTATAATCGGTAGAAAGATAAATAGATAATATATCACGTTATCAAAAATATGTCAATAATATCTAATTAGTGTCCCCTAACATCAATATAAATTTATTTGATTATAAAATACTGGGTAAGACACAAAATTTTAAAAAATTAATTTTTATTTAGTAATTTTAAAAATCGATTGTTAATACTAATGTTAGCCTAATTTTGAAGTCCTAAGGAAGGTGCCTCATCAACAAAATGTTTAAGGGGTCATTAATTGGAGATTTTGGACTTTAAGTTCGACCCCAATTAAAATGTTACCCACCTTTATCTTACCAAGAAGTTCACTTCTAATAATTAAATTTGTATGATTCAAACTATATATATATCAGTTACTCCGACAAGCTATATTCATATAAATAACAGCTTAACTAAAATTAATTTAATTATTTTTATACAACATATTTTGGGATCAAACGATGTAATTATTATATTCATAATGGTATATTCACATATCATTAAGCAATATAATAAACTTTAAAGGATATATAATTAATATATTTTTTGAATTATCAACCAAATTAATTATATATATTTAAACAAAATTATATATATTCAATAATTGACGGTTTCCTAAATGTCATAATATTCTTAGTATATAAAACAAAGGTGCTAAAACATCATTTTCAACGCTCGTTTAATGAGCTAGCTAACCGGGGATTGAGGGGGCGTGTGGAGAAGGACCGTTTTTTTAATTTAGGCCGTCGGATGTAAAATTTGACGGTTACGTATTTTAGATAATTAAATTTAAAATCGAACGGCCCACATTATATTATCCATTCAAAACGTGTGGGCCGTCGAATTTTACATCCAACGGTTCAGATGAGGAGAAGGACGCCCCCCGGATGCAGCTAACCGGGGGCCACGTTTTCTTTGCATCTTTTTTTTGACAACGTTTATCAATCTATTTAAAATATTATATTATTTTACAATATGAAAAATTAATAACTAATTAATTTTAATATATATTCTAAAAATAACAAAATTTATTTATTTTTAATAAAAAATTGTAGACCTAGATTTTACCTAGTGATGTTTGAGATGCCCCACAGCGTAATGTCTACAATTAATCTATTTTTATATAAGATTATTAATATTGATGAATAAATAATATGATATATTTTTAATAATATTTAAAAAAATAACTAAATACATTATTTAAAAATATATATCGAAGTATTTAATTTTAGTTGGTGGAAGAATGCATTATATATTAATCACATTTAGTTTTATGATTAATGAGTAATTTGTAGCGACCCACGTCATTCTACCAACCTGTATTATATTGGCTGCTCATGCATTGATTTTCATGGGGCCCGGACTTTAGCCGACCGTCCACTTCCTATTTTACTTTAAATTCATATAAAATATAGTAATTAATTAAACTTAGTAACTATTTAGTAATTAATTAAATTTAGTAACTATGTGTGCCCGCTATTCAGATGCATGACATTTCAACTGCAGATAAAAATTTTAAAGAAATTGAGACTAATTTTTTGAGATATTATTCGATAATTAAATCAGTAAACATTTTTAAAAATTTAAATACAGAAAAAATTAAAAGGATGATAGAAATATTAAATTGAGGATTTGGTTCTATATTTTGTGAATAAACAACTAAGTTCGATAAAACTACTCTACTCCCTTTTTTTATAATCAATCCCTCTTTTCAGAAAAAAATACGTATTTATTGTCACACAGCTAATTACTACAGTTTCTTAAAGAGAAGTAATAAACCACAATTTAATTATTTTAGCCTATTAAAAATTGATAAATTTAACATCTATTATATACATTTTAATTATAATGTTAATTAAAATCAATTAACACTCAAAGATTGACCTAATGATGAGTATTAATACATATCAATTTAGAGCTCCCCACCTAGACTTACTGTAGAGTCGACAAATCATTTGGTTGAACACTCGAATATGCAGCAGTTCAGACATATAACTTAGTTCGGTTTGTATTTCGCTTAATAATTGTCCGACTAGTTGTTAAATTTTAATTTATTTTATCTAGAGTCAAACTAAAACTGCTTGCTGTATATTTTGTAGTTAAGTTTAATGGGTTAATTAATATTTTTTTTCTATTTTTAGACTTATTAACTAAGAGCTCACTAATTGATTGAACTTGTTATTTTTTAGTATTAATTGATTACTTATTATATATTTTAATAATAATGAACTAAATTATACATATAATGAAAAAATTCAAAATCATTCTCTTCTATTTTTTTATAATTTCATAATGAACTTTTATTTAAAAAAAAAACTTTCTTACGTTTTGTTCAAAAAATAATAATATTAGTGTATTTTAGTTAAATTAAACCTATGATACAATTAATAATAAAATTAAATAAAAATTAATAATCAAATTACTGAAATAAATTTTTTATAAAAAAATTAAAGAAAGCTAACATAGCTCCAACTTTAGAAAATTAAAGAATTTGCTTAAAATTAGAAAATACAGAATTAATAATCTTTTTAAATATTTATCATCTAAAAATGAAATTATTATATTTAAAAAACTAAATTATTATAAATGAATGATTAGATTTGTGGTACCTTTCAATATGCACACGTGTGGGAGGAAGAATTTCGACGTCGGCAGACTTGGCGTCAAGCGTGTGTCAAAATCAAGGGAGTCTTCATTCGTAGCACCTAATAATGACTCTAAAATGACACGTTCAAAATATTTAAAATAATACAATATTTTTTATTTTTTATTTTATATTAATAAATTTACATTAAATAAATTATAAATAATATTAATATTGTGTTAAAAATGCAGACAAATACTTTTCTAAAGGCTGGTGGACTGATCATTGCACAAGTACGGACAGGACATATTTGAAACACTTCAAATAATATAATATTTTATTTCTAATTTATATTAATATATTTTTTTTATTTTTTGATTTAAAATATTAAAATATCAATACTATAAAAAATTAACAGTCTAATTATCATATGTTTATAGTTTTTTTTTCTAAATTTAAAACCTCAATCATTGAATAAATGATTCAATATTATATTGGTGCCCCACATGCCAGTGTTTGATCTCTTTCACGAAGAAAGAGGCAGCCCTGCACCAATATAAAAACAACCCAATTATATAAGGCAAAATAAATACATAAGATAATGCCATCACAAGTTAGAGAAATATTTATCAATATAAAATAAGATTATTTTATTATAATATATAAATAATGCATTAAATAATATAAACTATTTGATGGGTTATAAAAAAAAATCAAATATATGCAATCATTTATGAAATTCATAATGCAAAAGCACAAAGTGCTAAGTAAATTCATTGCATATGGCTGCTTTTAGTACCATTCAATATCCTTTTATTCTTCTTCCCTATTAAAATTGCATGGTCCACTCTAAAATCATGCAACAGTCACGCTATGTTTATCCTTATCTAAAAAGGTTGTTTATGTAAAAATAAAACTCTTATTATATGGGTTTAGAAGTTACATATCTCTCATCTTTATTACTAAATATAAATGTAGCGATGTAAATTTTATCTAATAGTGACAATAAGAATTCAATACAACTTTATAGTCGGACAAATTAAATTTTTGTTTTTTTTGGGTCCTTCTTGTTAAAATGTCATGGTATAGGTTAGAATATAATTTCGTTGTTTATGGGTTAAAGAATTATTCCATCAGAACTTTAATATACCAGTAAAACCTATAATAATAAGTTTACCGACTTGATATTTTTCTATTTGTTGTTATACTTTATAAGCACTTGCATATATACCCATATCATGGAATAAACATATAATTTTATATTTAAATTTTTTATCTATATTTCATTCATGAATGGCATCAATACAATATTTTTTTTATCTGGGAATTGATATTGTTCTTCATATTGAACGTCAAAAGGGGTTACTCTCGGGTAATAATTTCGTATTGTGTATCTAGGAGGATTTAGAATATTCTGCCTATATTTAATTTTATTTATTATTTCTTGTTCTATTTCTAAATCTTCCTAAACTATTGGTTGATCTATTATTTGTGTAGTTTTTAAACTTAATTTATTTGGCAGAGTGGATGATGATGGAGTTAATTCTTGTATTTATTGTGTTAATCTATCTAAAAGAACATCTGTTCTTTTCGGTGATATTTGGAGTACTTATCCTATTAACAGATAGGGAAAATTTATTAATGGTGATATACTATATGAAAATTGATAATTGTTCTCAGTTGTTTTATTTTGAATCATATGTTCTACTCTATCTATTTGTTTAGTTACAATATATAAAATTTGAGATTGATAATTATTTTATTCGTAAACCTTTTTATCATCTTCAAATGTTGCTCCGCTTTCATTGTCACGATCTGAACATTTCTTAAAAGGTGTAGTATTAATTGATATTTCGTCAACACTTAGTTTTACACTTATTAGCGGAGGGTGAACAAATGTCATCTGTTATCCACTAAAAATTGTTTATATTGATATAACTCTCTCATTAACATTAATTTGATTATTTCTCGTATTTATTTTTGTAATGGTATTCAAAAAATAGTAAATTTTTAAGTAAATTCATCGTTTTCTTCCATAAGATTCTATATTCTTTTGTTTATTTTTTGGTAAATTTTTTAAATATCATTTTCTATTATTATTAATTTCTAACATAAATTATTTTCTTAATACTTCTATATCTGGAATAAATTTTTTATCTAAAGTGATTACATTAATTGATTGTATGTCGGATAAATGAGAGATTGTGAGGTTGGTTGAGTAATTGTTTCTAGAATAGGATTTCTCCTCTCTACTTATCTAGTTTCTTGTGAATACATACAATGATATTTCGTACTTATAGACAGTCTTAGAGTTTCATACTCAGATAAAATTGTTTGAGGTCAACTAGTATTAAAACTTAATGATCTATGTATTTGTTGTGGAGATACAAGATTTAAAATAATATTTTTGTCAGGGGTTTCAGTTATTTCTAAAAATTTTCTTTTGGTAATATGTCGATGTGGTTGGATAAGGTCAACTTACCAAGACGTTGGCAAAGTAATTTAATTTTATTTTAATAATTTTGATATAAAAGTAGTAGTATGCTCTACTTTTTTGTAATACAGTTGTTTGTCCAGGTACTGTTTGAATAAGGCTTTTTGGATTAAATTGCGTAATTAATAATTTAAAATAAATTCTATGTAAGGTTAGAAAACCTCTAGATTTTTTTGTTGTGTTAATTTAGGAATATATACATTTAAGATTAATGTATTTAAAATTGTTGAATCTTTTATGTTTACGATAAAGTTTAGAACATAATTAAAATAAATAAGACCATTGTATAAATTAGATTGGACTACAAATAATAATGAATCTTTATATTTTAATAAAATTTGATATTTAAAGCTTAATTATACTGGAGTATCAATACCTAATTTAATTAATAATTTAACTGCTATATAAATTAAAGTATAATGAATATAATTATATCCTTTATATTTAAATTTATCAATTGATAAGGTTAATAACAATCTAATTTTCTTATATTTTTTAATTAAAATAGTTTATTCATAATCTTTAAATATTAAGACTGTCTTAAAATTAAAAGTACCAATTTTATAAATTTTTTTTACTTGTTGAGTAGGGAAAGCACATTTAGAATAATCTTGGCTTGTTGGTATAACTAATGGCTCCATTGTATTAGTTGTCATATTAGAATTTAAACTACTTTTCCTAATTACACGTCTTAGTCGAGACGCCATTATTTAATTAATGTATTAATTAAAATACAATTTGTTTACATTGAACCCCGTGGCTAGGAGCACCTAATCAAGATTGCTAAAACACAGGCTAACTAACGATAATCAAGGTTTACCAACGATAACTAAATGTCGAGCCGATGGATATTACAATAATAAATGCAGTTTTTAAATAAATCTATCTCTGATACCAAAATGTGTAAAAAGGATCAAATAATTCAAATTTAATATGACAATAATAAAAGAAGATAAAAGTATACGAGAAGCTTTGATAAATCTTTGAGCTTTTATTGATATAAAATTGTTGCAAGATAAATTGATAAAAGATAATTTGAAGATTTGGGAGACATGAGGGAAATGGGATACAAGCTATAGGAAGGGAAATAGAAGAAGGCTTGAGAACTTGATTAAATTTTTCGATACCTTGAATACAAACCAGAGTCTCCTTCTATAAGGTTTTTAAATTGCTTTGAATCGTTGATAGTTGATCAATCTTGGCCGTTTAATTGTTAGATGAATGTTAGGTGGCTCGGTAAGTAACTAGCATGTGTTGAGTAGTTGGTTCATATCCATTTGTCAATTTTCATCCACTAGTCATTATTGTCTTCTTTTGATGATGACAAATATTACTATTACGGTACGTTTGGTTGTTGGAATGGAATAAGGTGGGAACAAATAATTATTTTAGAGAATAGAATAGAATGAGAATATTGTTAAAATTATTATTTCAATATTTGATTATTAGAATAGAATAATATAAAAATTAATATTCTTTTATCTGGTTTGTAAAATAGTATGATGAATAAGATGAGAATCGTGATAATAATAATAATGATAATAGTAATAGTAATAATAATAATAATAATAAATATAATAATAATAATAATTATAAATAATAATAATAATAATTACAAAATATAATAATAATTATTATTAGAAAATTTAATAATAATAGTAAAATATAATAATAATAATAATAGTTGATGCGTACCTGGATCCGACTTCGAACATATTCGGATTCTTCTTGATGATGTGAACCGACTCCGTTCACCGAGTACGAATCCTGCACACCACTAAAACGAACAAGAGGTCAGCGTTAACGGCGGGAGGTGACCTCACTGAAAACACTCCGACGCTCAAGTCAGTAAAACAGCCTTCAATGGAAGGAACTGAAAATAGAGAGAGCAATGGGAGAGGGGAAGAGAGTGCCTTGTTCCAGATGTCAGAGAGGCGTAGGGCCTTTCCCGTATCTGGATGGTGGGAACGCAAAGGACGGCCGTAAAAACTCGTTCGTTGCCTTGGAGTTGATTGTGTTTGAGAGTTTTGGAGGCCCAGAGTCAGAGCTTGTTTCTCAGAGCACTTAGGGTTTTCTGTGTGAGTGAAAGCCTGAATGAGAGCACCAATGAAAGCCTACCCTGGAAGGTGAATCCATGGCCTCTTTTATGGCAAAGATGGCGATCCTCCTTCTTTGGAAGGAGCGATCGTTCCTATGATCTGCAGCTGGCCTTCCTTTTGGAGGCCGATGCTTGTTGCCCCATTGTGGAGGATTGTTTCCTTCTGAGGTGGCCATCCACTTTCCAAGTTGGTTTCTTTCCTTCCAAGCATGTTACCGTTGGGGTTCCTTGGCTGGCAAGGAGTTCAGAAGATCTGGCGCCTTCCTTATTTGAAGGGCGTCAATCTTACTGATATTCCTTTTGAGATCATGAAATATCCTTGGAGGATCGTGGTTGGCCTTTTTATGAATGGTGGGCCTAACGGGTAGGCCCGTTACTGTTGAAAGGCTTCTTGGGGCCCAATGTGCAAAGCGCGGACGGTCAACGCTTGGGTTGACCATCTGCGTGTGTGTTGGCCGCCCTTATGAAAGGTGTCTGTTGTTAGCCCCCAGATGGGCTTTGGGCCTGAGTGAGCCAGGCCCATTATTGTAGAAGAGCCTTATTTGGTCCCAACGTATAGGGAGCAGACGGTCAACGCCATGTGTTGGGCCGCCTTCGTGGAGATCGATGGGAGAGCGGGCCGCGATCAACTAATGGGTCGTGGGCCATACGAGAATAGGCCTTTCATTTGTTGCAAAGCCTCTAAAGGCCAACCAAACCGGGTCAACGTTGAGTTGTCCGTTTGGGAAGTAAGTTAATAAAGACGGTCAACGTTGATGTTAACCCTTCGGGCTTTCGTTAACCTTTCATTGGACTAGCCCATTATTGGTGTACCCATCACTAGCCCCATCTTTGGTAGTCGATTACGGCCTCCGGTATGTTCATGATGGGACGTTTTTTCTTGCTTTGAGAATCTGTGAAAATTCATAAAAGTGTGAAGGAGGGTTTGACCGGAATTGTTTGATCGTTTCGCCAATTTGAGTACCAGAAATTTCGAGTACTGCAGATTGTTGACCGCCCGGTCAATTCGGAATGCCGTAATTGTTGGCCGCCCCTGGTCAATTTCGAGTACTGCACTATGACCGTCTTTGGTCAATTTCGGGAATGATTTACGCCCGACTTTTGGCGGATGCAAGGCGTAAAACGACACGTGTCTTCCTTTGGTTGGGAGGAGATCCGGGTCATTAATGCGCCGAGATCCTACTTTTGCACGTCAAGTGGAGAGGCGACACGTGGCAATCTTGACGGTGTCATTAATGAGGGGTTTCATGCTAGAGTCCCATCCTTTTGCTGGGTCGAATGAGGAGGTGACACGTGGAAGGACTGACGATTTTCTTTGAGTGCTTGGCTCTTAAATTTCCCTTCCATTTTTTGAAATCCGTTACGCTTCCAAACTGTCGTCTTCTTCGTTCTCGTGTCTTAGACGCTCTTCTTTAAAGAAAACCCTAAAGATCTTTCTAACCATGGCGTCCGCGGCAGATTTTCCATCTGATTTGAGAGAGAATGACATCAAAGCTCTGTGCGTTGAGTTCAACATTCCTAAAGATGCGACCTGGAGGGTCCCGGGCGAGGACGACAAAGCCTTTTCTCCACCGGAGGGCTATATTACGGTTTACGAGGCTCATCTGAGGAGCGGCCTGCGCCTGCCATTGCCGGAGGAGTTTGAGTCGATTATGATGGCCCTGCAAGTACCCATCGCCCAGCTTCATGCCAATGCGGTGAAGTATATTTGTACTTTATGCATTTTCGCCTGAAAGCTCGGCCAAAAGTTTAGGATGTCTGGCCTTAAGGTTATATTCAAAGTGACCCAGGGGGCGGAGTGGATTTCACTCAGCCCTCGTACGGGGATAAAAATAAACAAGGCCATTTACGACTCCCTGAAGAACTGGAAAAATCGGTTCTTCTTCGTCAAGGTGGGAGAGAAGTGGCCCGTTGCGCGGAACTGGGGCAAGGTTCCAAAGGTGCACCTTGGTATACCGTCTGCGATGGAGATCTCTGCCTATGCCTGGCTGACCAAGGCAATACGGCTAAATCCCGACATATTTAGGAGGGATTTTTTGGTTTCCCATGAGGAGACCAAGAAGGCTAAATGGGGATCGCCGTCACCGGTTCAGAAGCCACACCCTTCGATTAAAATGGTGAGTCCTGAGGTCTCAAAGAAATTAATCATTCGACCAAGGTCCTCGGAGGAGGCTACTGAAAGGGTGACTGCTACGCCCTCATCTTCCTCTTCGCAGATTGATCTCGTGGCTGTCGGGATCTGCGGCGGACCCGGCAAAGACTTACGGAGCGGAGAGGTCCGTTGAGATTTGCCGGGAGTTATCCTAAAGTTGGGTTCCGTGGCGCCCCTGGATGGGATCTGTAGAGGAGCCAGCTCGCGACGTGCTCGAGGGTTCACGTGTTTATATTGCAAAGCCATCGTCGAGAGCCGATTCACCGGCTGCTGCTCCAAGGGCTACCGGGGGGTAGAAAACCTCAAGGCCAGCAAGAGAGGAGCCCGCCGCTGCCGCTGATGATGATGATCTTTTGTATTGTATTTTGGATGAGGCAGCGGCGTGCTGAGCGCAGGAGGGTGCTCTTGGCTCGCCATCTCCTATTCCACCACCAGCTGGACCAGGCCTGGAGACTAGGCCTGTGAGGCCCTACAGGAAGACTTATGCGGTATGACTTCCTCAACGGCTCCCTTGTATTTCTTTTTTATGTTTATAAGCTCACATTTTACTTTGGTCCTGTGCAGCCAAGAAGATTGGCCTCAGCTATCTCCCGGGAAATGGAACAGCACGAACGCATCATTGCAGACCGGGAGGTTGAGATAGCCTGGCTAGATGCCAAGTTGGCCGCCTCAAGAGGAGAGCTCCGTGAGCAGCATACCTCTTGAGGTCCGCCACGGTGGTGTGGAGATAGGCCGAGTTGAAGGCGGAGGTTGCTCGCCTGAAGGAGGAGGATGACCGAATGAAAGCGAGCAAAAAACGCCTCGCAGATCGTGCCGCCGCCGCAAAGAGCGAGCTGGCTACTCGGATGAGCCTCCATGAGGTCGGGGGCGCCCTACACGCCCGGCTGTTGGATGGGCTCAATATTGGACGTCACGTCGCGCGGTTGGTCGTTCCTAACTTCCCAGTGGAGTTTATTAATCAAAGAAACCGCGTAGCGCAGCGTAAGAAAGATCTGCAGGGAGAGCCCCGAGACAGCCAGGGTGGTCCGCCGGCCTTGTAGCCTTTTATACTTCCCCCTTTTTTTTTTAAACCTTATGTAAATTATAATACACTTTATGAGCAATAAAATAGAGGTCCTTTCCAGTTCGGTGTCCATTGTTTTCTTATTGCTTTGTGTATGTTTATATTGTTGCATTATGCGCAACTGGTTGGTCGGCGGCCGCCGCTTGTCGCCTAAGGAGGCGAGCCCCGGGCTTGACAGGATTAACCAACCTCGCGGTGTCTTTGTCCAAGTGGAGACTCGAGCAGTCAGCGTTAGAGAAGGAACGCTTCTCGTTATTGCTTGATCATACTATCCTTTCGTTGAGAAGGTTAGTGCGTGAGATAGCCAACCTAGTTGGCTAGCTATCTAAGGAGTAAGATCCTTAAGCTGGGCAGGCGGTTGTAAGAACCAGCTGGTGGCGCCGTCTTGTTGGAGAAAAAGTGTTTCTCCCTTCGACCGTTGTTGGTACTTTGCTTTGCTCCCCGAAAGGAGGTCGTCACATGTGCCATTCTTGCCCCTAAGGTTTTCGACCGCTAACGATGACCAAGGTTTAGTACGACCGCTATTGGCCGCTCGGATGACCGAGGTTTCGGACCACTCACGGGCCACTTGGATGACCAAGGTTTTAGACCGCTCATGAGCCACCGGATGACCAGGGTTTCGACCTCTCATGGGCCACCTAGATGACTAGGGTTTAAGACCGCTCACGGGCCCCTGGATGACCGGGGTTTCGCACCGCTTATGGGCCACCTGGATGACCGGGGTTTTGAGACCACTTTTTGGGCCACTGATGACCGGGTTTCTGACCACTTTTTGGGCCACCGGATGACTAGGGTTTAACGAGAGGATGAAGACCCTCCCGACTTAGGGCGTCTAGGTCGTGAATACCTGCAAGGCAAACGCAGTTTATATATGCAAGACCTAGGATTCTATATGATAAGTAAACCTATTATTTTACTCAATTACACAATCATGCGAATGAATGCACATAGATGGGTTAGTACGTACCTGGGCCTCTTATTGGAAGTAACGCTTCAGGTGGGTTGCATTCCACGTTCGTGGGACCAACTTTCCTCCTGGTTCCGGAGTTTGTATGCTCCGTTACGCAGGACGGCGGAGACAAGAAAAGGTCCCTCCCAGTTGGGAGAGAGCTTGTTTCGGCCGGCCAACTTGCCTGTGGCCTTGATGCCCCGTAGGACTAAGTCCCCAACGTCGAATTGCCGGGCTTTCACCTTTTATTGTAGTAATAACTCGGTGTTGGTATGCCGTTGTCCATATTCTCGCCGCATCACGGGCTTCTCTAGCAAGTCCAAATGCTCCCGATTTTCTTGAGTTGAAAGGTCAAAGGACTCCACCCTGAGACTTGGGAGCCTGATCTCAACAGGAATTACCGCTTCAATCCCGTAACATAGGCAGAAGGGCGTCTCGCGCGTTGGTTCCTTCGGGGTTGTACGATAAGACCAGAGGACGGATGGGAGCTCGTCAGCCCGGAGCCCCTCAGCGTCCTCCAACTTAGTCTTTAACCCGTGGAGTAGCGTACGGTTTGTGACCTCCACCTGCCCGTTGGCACAGGGTATGCTACCGAAGTGTGGACCCTTGATTCCAAGGTCAAAATACTTAGTGAAGCGTTTTCGAAAATCAATTGTCGGTCACCACGACCTGATGCCAAATCTGCAGATAATGCTGCTCGAGCATTGTGTTCCGTGATCTTTGCAAGCGGGGCAGCCTCGACCCACTTAGTGAAGTAGTCGATGCCCGCTATGATAAACTTTCTCTGCCCCGTGGCAATGGGAAATGGGCCGAGAATGTCAAGCCCCCATTGCGCGAAGGGCCACGGAGCCTGAAGGGACTTTAGGTCAGCGGACGGCTGGTGATGAAGTTTGCCATGAAGCTGGCAGCTTTCACACTTCTTCACAAACTCAAGCGCGACCTTCTTCATAGAGGGCCAATAGTAGCCCTGTCGCATAATTTTGAAGGCCAGGTTTTTTTCGCCTACGTGTGATCCACAGATCCCGAGGTGAACTTCACCCAGCGCGTAGTTAGCGTCCTCGGGAGATAGACAGCGGAGATACGGAGTTGAGAATCCACGGCGATACAGCCGCCCATCAACTACTGTGTACCAGCCAACTGTCTTTTTAATTTTCTTGGCCTTTTCGGTGTCCTCTGCGAGTGATCCATCGGCCAAGTATCTAAGGTTAGCGTCATCCAGTTTTTCGTCTCGGAAATCTGCATTGCCTCCTGTTTCTCTATGCTCGGAGTGTTCAGGGTCTCCCGCATGTCCCTCGAATATTGCTCTGGGTTCTCGGTAGCAGCTGCTCTAGCCAATGGTCCGCCTTCCAATTTTCAGCTCGAGGAACGTGAACCGGGTCACTTTGTCAAGCCTTGATGGTCTCCTTTGCCTTTGCAGTGCACTGCCAAGGAAGGGTTGTTTGTTTCAAGCCCCCATTGACTGGGTTTACAATTAATTCGTAGTCGCGTGAACTGCCAACCTCTTGGCAGCACTCCTTTGCTAACCGCCACCCCGGCTAGCGGGGTTTCGTACTCAGCCCGACGCGTTGTTGGTCGGGAAATCAAGTTCGTGGAATACTTGATCTCGAATCCGTCGGGGGTTGTTAAGATCACCTCGCTCCGCAGCCCACTATCCGTGGACGATCCGTCCCACGTGGAGTGTCCATTCGGGAACTTGTCGAGCTGTTCTTCGCTTTTCCAGTTGCTCATCTTGAATTGGTGTTGTGGTCTCAACGATGAAGTCGGTCAGAGCTTGCGCCTTTATGGCAGGTCTGGGCCTGAACTCGATGTCGAATTCGCCCAACTCAATTGCCCACTTTACCAATCGCCCCGAAACGTCGGGTTTTTGGAGTATGCCTTTCAGCGGCTGGTCCATAAGGACCACTACGCGATGGCCCTAAAAGTATGGCCTCAATTTTCGCGTTGCGAAGATAAGTGCCAGTGCCATTTTTTCAGCGCGCGGGTAGCGAGTTTCTGGGCCAATCAATATTTTGCTCACATAGTAGACCGGGCTTTGGATATCAAATTCCTGGCGCACGAGGATGGAGCTGAGGGACACTTCCGACGCTGCCAAGTAAAGGTACAGCTCCTCTCCGTCTTTGGGTGATGCTAACAATGGTGGGCTGGCCAGATCGCCTAACTCCTCGGGCGGTCCGGCAATGTATCCCACCGGATCCGTTAGATTTTGTCCTCTTAAGGCTTTAAAGAAGGGCTGGTACTTGTCTCCGACTTCGCGAGGAAGCGAGACAGAGCAGCCCACCGCCAAGTCAATCATGCCGGACGTCTTTTTACGTTTCTGGGGAGCCATGTCGACGGGGCCTTAATCTTTTCTCGGGTTTGCCTCAATCCCTCGCTGGGAGATGATGAAACCCAAGAACTTCCCCGAGGCTACCCCGAAGATACACTTGGGCTGGATTTAGCTTCATTTATTGGGCAGAGCACCTCAAATGACTCTTCCAAGTCACGTATGTGGTCGCCCGTGACTCGCTTGCTCGACGAGCATGTCGTCGACGAGACCTCCATGTCATGACCAATTTGCTTTTCGAACATCTTATTGACTAGTCGCCGTAAGTTGCTCCAATGCTTTTCAGTCCAAAGGGCATTACTTTGTAGCAAAGAGGTGCCCGTCCGTCATGAATGATGTATGCTCTTCGTCTTCCGGACTCATTTGAATCTGGTTGTAACCCGAATAGGTGTCCATGAAGCTGAGCAGCTCATGTCCAGCCGTGGAGTCAACCGGTGAGGTTTATCCGGGCAAGGAAAAATCGCCTTTCAGTAAATTGTTGGCGTCAAAAATCGACGCATATTTGCCATTTTTCGTTGCTCTTTTTGACCAGGACGATGTTTTAGAGCCAATCCGGGTACTGGACTTCTCTAATAAATCCAGCGTCCGGTAGCTTCTTCACCTCCTCTCGGATGGCGATCGGCTTTTCGACGGAGTGGTTCCTTCACTTCTGTCTGACCGGCTTTCGGTCAGGATCAAGGCCTAGCTTGTGGACCATTACCTCAGCTGAAATCCCAGGCATGTCCGTGGGAGTCCAAGCAAAGAGGTCCGCGTTCCTTTGTAGGAACGCGATCAATTCATCGCGTAGTGGCCCGTGAGTGAGCCGCCGATCTGACACACTTATCCGGCTCCCCGGTCCAAGTGGGACCCCGATCCGTGGCTTCACCGGTCTGCGCCGCCGCAGGTGGTCTCGTTCGGTGATCGAGTTCTCCCACCGTGCGCCCGCCACTAGGGGCAATCTTGTAACAGTTCGCCAATGACTCCGGTCTCCCAGAACTTCTCCGATGCCGTAGGGCGTTGGAAATTTTATTTTAAGGTGTGAATTGATGTGACTGCCCCAAACGCCGTTAGGCACGGCCTGCCTAGTATCGCGTTGTAAACAGAGGGCAGGTCAACCACTAGAAAGGTTAGCATGTGACTTGTTGTTTTCGGGTAGGTGCCCAGGGTGACTTCCAGTTGGATTGTCCCTTGAACGGGCATCGGTTCATTGTCAATGCCGTATAAAGGTTCTTCAGCAGGTTTTAGTTGATTCTTTTTTAGGCCTAATCTAAAGAACGCGTCCAAGTAAAGCAAGTCTTTAGAGCTACCATTATCAATAAAGACTCGCTTCAGCTGGTAGTCTGAAGTACCATCTGAAACGAGTGCCGAGATTACAAGGGGGTCAGCATGGGGGGAGATTACATGGTTCGAGTCACAATCACTAAAGCTAATAATGTTGTCTGCTGTGCGCTGCTTCTTCCTCCCAGTCTGCTACTCCTTGCTGTCCGCCGGGCTCCTGGCAGGTCGGGTGGTGACCATATTAACTACTCCTGCTGACAGTGCCTGTAGGGAGATGGTGAAACCAGATTCTGGCGTCTCCCTTCAACGTGAGCGGGAAGCAGAGGCACATCGCTGAGTCTTCTAGCTCTTGTAGACTTAGAAGGGTGCGGAAGTGATCCAGGTGGTCAATCGGATCACTGCCCCCATCGTATAAGTCAAGGGACGGCATTTTAAACTTGGACGGCAAAGGGACGGCTCGGATTTCTGCAGTGAAAGGAGACCCGTCCAAGTCGATGGCGCGCTGCCATTCGGGAACACGTGGTTCCAGATTTAGTCCACTCGCGGATCGGCGCGAGTGGCGTTTTGCCGACGCTTGAGCCGAGGAAATTCCTCAAGTCCGTCTTATCCCAAGGTTCAAGCAGCCGGTCGGCCGCCGCCTCCCGTGGATCCGCGCCCCGAGGCTCGCTCCCGGGACGTGTGTGGCGGGCTTCCGCCCGAGAGTATCGAGGATTTCTCCTTTCTCGGCTCTCCGTCTGAGATGTACTTCCGCAGCGTTCCATTGGCCTCGCTCGGCCGGGAACGCGGGAGGACGTTGGAGCCGATTGTTTCCAACTTTTTCGGCCTCTTACCCGGCTTCTTCTTCCTCTCGCCACCTTTTTTGGTGGCGGGAGTGGGAATGACTCCGGTGGAGCCGCTTGTTGTTCTTGTTCTTTCGCAAGACAGCGCTGGAGCAAAGCGGTTGTTGGCCTGCATCTGCTCCACCAGTTGTTGAATGTAAGGCGGTGGAACTCCGCCTGGGGCCCCATTGACCAGGACATCAGCAGCATGGTCCTGATCAGGGTTAGCAGCATCTCTAGCGGGGTCCTTAGCCTGTACTCTCGTGTTCACCATTGTTGAAGTAGAAGGTGACAGAGAGAGTTTGTGCAGATTTTTCGTGGTAGGCTTTTTCTAAGCGCTTCCCACAGACGGCGCCAATAATGCGTAACTGGATCCGACTTCGAACAAATTCGGATTCTTCTTGATGATGTGAATCGGCTCCGTTCACCGAGTACGAATCCTGCATACCACTAAAACGAATAAGAGGTCAGCGTTAACGGCGGGAGGTGACCCCACCGAAAACACTCTAACGCTCAAATCAGTAAAACTGTCTTCAATGGAAGGAACTGAAAATAGAGAGAGCAATGGGAGAGGGGAAGAGAGTGCCTTGTTCCAGATGTCAGAGAGGCGTAGGCCCTTTCCCGTATCTGGATGGTGGGAACGCAGAGGACGGCCGTAAAGACTCGTTCGTTGCCTTGGAGTTGATTGTGTTTGAGAGTTTTGGCTGCCCAGAGTCAGAGCTTGTTTCTCAGAGCACTTAGGGTTTTCTGTGTGAGTAAAAGCCTGAATGAGAGCACCAATGAAAGCCTACCCTAGAAGGTGAATCCAGGGCCTCTTTTATGGCAAAGATGGCGATCCTCCTTCTTTGGAAGGAGCGATCGTTCATATGATTTGCTGCTGGCCTTCCTTTTGGAGGCTGATGCTTGTTGCCCCATCGTGGAGGATTGTTTCCTTCTGAGGCGGCCATCCACTTTCCAAGTTGGTTTCTTTCCTTCCAAGCATGTTACTGTTGGGGTTCCTTGGCTGGCAAGGAGTTCGGAAGATCTGGCGCCTTCCTTATTCGAAGGGCGTCAATCTTACTGATATTCCTTTTTGAGATCGTGAAATATCCTTGGAGGATCGTGGTTGGCCTTTTTATGAATGGTGGGCCTAACGGGTAGGCCCGTTACTGTTGAAAGGCTTCTTGGGGCCCAATATGCAAAAGCGGACGGCCAACGCTGGGTTGACCATCCGCGTGTGTGTCATAAAGGTGTCTCGTTGTTAGCTCCCGGATGGGCTTTGGGCCGAGTGAGCCAGCCCATTATCAGAAGAGCCTTATTTTGTCCTAACGTATAGGAGCAGAAACGCCTGAGCCGACTGCCGTGTTGGCCGCTCGGGAGATCGGGGAGAGCGGCCGGCGATCAATCATGGGATGTGGGCCATACAAGAATAGGCCTTTCATCATTGCAAAGCCTCTAAAGGCCCAACCAAACCGGTCAACGCTGAAAGGTCCGCCGAGGGAGTAAGCTAGCCAAGACGGCCAACGCTGATGTTGACCGACCTTCTCGGCTTCTTAACCTTCATCGACCAATTATCGAAATAGTAATAATAATAATTATTATTATTATAAAACATAATAATAATTTAATATAATAATAATAATATAAAATAATAATAATAATTATTATTATAAATAATAATAATTACTACAAATAATAATAATAAAATATAATAATAATAATAATAACACATAATAATAATAATAATAATATAAAATAATAATTATGATTATAATTATAAATAATAATTATAATAATAACACATAATAATAATTATTGTTATTATTATTATTACAAATAATAATAATAATAATAATAATAATAATAATAATAATAATAATAATAATAATAATAATAATAATAGTTGGATGTGGGAATAGTTATTCCCACAAATGTGAGAATAAATATTTTCTGAAAATATTTATTGCCAATTAAATTTCTAACCAAACGGTAGAATATCTATTTTTTGGGAATAAAAATTTTATTTTCGCCTTATTTTAGCAACCAAATATGGCCTTAGTAGTGCATTTACTTTGTACTGTTAATATCTTTCATGATCTCTTTTGGCTTTGACTGTTGATATTTTCTGTTGGTAGTTAAAAGTTGAGTATGTCTTCAGACAAAGATCCTGGATCCACAGATATTGCTATCGATTATGATTGATAAATTGTTGCCATTGATCAATTTGCAGTGTTGTAGCAGGCGGTTGAATATTTGCATCTTGGACATATTTTGCAAAATGTTAAAAAAAAAGGATGGAAACATGTAGAATAACACATCATTAGATTTTTTTTTTTTTTTTTTGGGAATAGCTCAAAAACCAAATCGATCTTGAGCAAGACTCGCTGGATTAGCAACTGAGCCAAAAGTTGGTGGGCTCAGCAGTTGAGTAGAAGAGTTTGAAGATAATTCTTCTACTAAATCAGCCCAACTTGTATGTAATTCTTGAATTGTGTCTTCATACATGTTTGAGCCTCTAGCATTTGTGTAAACATAGTATATAATGTCGCTTGCTGTTCTTTACATTCCTTACGGTTGTAAGCTTTGGCCTTAGCTGCTTTTTTGGTTGATTGAGTAGATTGTCTAGAAGAGATTGATGGAGTAGGTGACCCCCTTGTTTATGGTAGCATTGGTGCCGTGGGAGGCTTAATAATTAAAGGTGAAGGCGGTATTATTTTGAAGACTTCCTTCAATATGTGTGGTATAGCTTTAAAAGCATGTATATCAGCTTGAATCTTCTTGAGAATGATTGTTGAATAATCAAATTTGTTTCGTCATTTAACTCTAAATTCATAAACAATTGATAAAAGTGTGCCTTCATAATATTGCTAGCATGTGAAAGCCCAAGTTATAATTTAGGGTATAGAGTAATCAATATGAAAAACAATCCTCTTATGGTAAAAAAAAACATCATTGTATAATTTTTTATAATATAATCTGGACTCACTGATATTAACTGTATAAATGGAAGGAATTGAGCCAAAATATAGCTATCATTTAGTAAACTAATGCGGTATACTTTTTGGATAGGTGGAATCAAATTGGATAAATTAAGAATGACTATATGAACGAAGATAAAATGTATTATATCAAACCATTTTATAATTTTGGTATGTATACCTGATAGGTTGATAGTGAATAGAAAACGATTTCAAGTTCTAAGCATTGAGGGTAATTTCCTGGGGTTTTCTAACTTGTTTAATTTTACAAGTATAGTAAATGATAGGACCATCCTTTGGGTTCTTATGGTGTTTGAGTTCAAGGGATTAAGAATCAATAAGAATGAGTTCATAATACTGCTAGGTCTTAAGGATGTCAGCAGTGTTATATAAATGGTTTAGATAGAATATTTTGTTAGTTATCGTGAGCATGTCCTTGAGTAAGGGTTGTGTACAAAAAGCTGTCATTGCTACATACAGTTTTAAGGATTTGGTTATGTATTCAGTTTGGTCAATTGACTGAGGTTGAGAGGAAGAAGAGGAAGATGCTATTTGGATAGCATCTTTGAATGAGATTAGTGGATATTCGGTTAGGGTTACATATTGATTGGTTACGGGAATGATATGTGGTTTAGGTATTGTATAATCTTTAATGGATTGTTTAGATGGTGCAGATAGAGGTTGAATAGATTTGGCTTTATTTTTAAGTTTAGGCGGTATAATATCCCCATAAAAATTCTCTTATATTTGAGAGAATTTGAAGATCCTTTTATAAATTTAATATCAAAATTAAAAACGAATAAAATGACTTGCCATCTTGCAAAGATTTGTTTAAAGACTATATTTTGATCTCTTTTTGTAAAATATCTTTTATAATTTTACAATTTATGCGTAATAAAAAAATTTTGTTATACAAATTATCTTAAAATTTTGATATATATAAAATAATGGACAAAATTTTTTTTTTAAGAGTTAAATAATTCTTTTGTGGTCAACTATAAACCAAAACGAAATCGTATAATTTGTGTATGTATGGCGGACACTATTTTCTGTTTAAAAATATCTTTGTAACCTATATCAGAAGTATTTATTTCTACTATGAGGAATGTATTAGGGTGTGGCATACCGAAATATTCAAGGTATTGAATATGTTGTTTAAGATTTTTAACTATCATAGTATGTTTCTCCGTTTATGGAAAATTTGTTTACAAAATCTATAGAACGTTAAATGGGTATAATTGTATGTTAATAAATATTAAATCTCAAAAATCTAACTTTAGTTAAAAATAGTTTAATTTTTGGTAAGGATATTATTAATCTATTTTATTTAATAATATTTAAAAATTAATGCAGATATTTAAAATATTGATTTATATTGTTTAAAAATACTAATACATCATCAATATAAACTATCATAAATTATGTATACGGATTAAATATTTAGTTCATGATATTTTTAAGTTTTGAAGGGGCATTCTTAAATTCAAATAATATCGCATTTCACTCATAATGTCTAAATGGTATTGTAAATATTATTTTATATCTATCTTGTTCTTTAATCTAAATCTGTCAAAATTTAGGTCTCTTGTCAAATTTTTTTTTAAAAAATATTAGCATTATATAATTTATTGCTTAAGTCTCTCTTATTAGAAATTGAATATCTAATCTATTAGAAAGCTTTGTTTAATGGTTTATAATTAATGACTAACCGTGAAATTTCTCTTTTTAGTTCTATATTTTTTATGACATATAATGTAAAATAACTCCAAAAAAATTTAGATGGTCTAATTAGTTTTTTATTTGATAAATATTAAATCTCATTCTTACAATAATCTAGGAGTTCCTGATTCATTTGAGTAGGCCTTACTTTCGTAGGGATTTGACTCTCATGAAATTCTTTTTCATAAAAAAAATCTACCTGATATTATTTCCTATTCCAAAATGCATTAGGAATGTTTGAATATACTTTTTGTTAAAATTTTTGCTATAATGTTTATCTATACTAAGGGATTTGTTATCTGTTGTTTTATGTTTACTAGTTATAATTCTTCTTTTAAATATTAAATTTATTTTTTTATAATAGAATTAATTTATCTATAAATTAATACTGTCTATAATTCTTAGATTTCTTTTTATTTTATAGGATAGTTAGAAGGGAAGGGAACCGCTGTGCCTAATACTTGTGTAGAAATTTCTTTTGCTAAGGCATTAAAAGGGTATATTTGAGTAAAAAAATAGAGTTTAGAATAATATCTTGTTAAATGTCTTTGACTAATATAAATGTTGATCGAAAATAAAGACCTTGATTATAAATTACTGTATTAGTTAATTTGTATTTAACATTTAATCTACAACCACTAGCCATGTGTGATTTTTTGGTTACCTTTTGATACTATCTAATTAGAATTAATTCTTCTTGAATGTAATTTTAATTTACTCCCATATCTAATAAGGCTATTAGTTTGATGTGGTATTCATTATTTATAACTAATGTGATTTGTTAATATCATTTTGAAAATTGGTTTTTGTTATCAATTATAAGTATTGTTCATTAGTTTGCTCAAAATTTACTGGTTAGTATGTTGAGAGTTGTTTAGTTATGTGTTGGTTTATAATTTCTATTTTTGATTTAGTTTATTGAGATTCTAACAATAATAATCTAATATCTAACTATAATTCATCAAATTTTATTTCTCATAATTGAGTTTTTAATTCTTTTACTTCTTCATTTAATTATTTTTTTTCTTTTTTGTAAATTTCCTATTGTTATTTGCTGGAATAATTACGGAGATGGATATTTTTTAAATACTTTTGATAAACTGAATGATTCAATATTTTCTTTTTTTTTTTTCTTGTGTTATTAAATCATTAAGCTTTAATAAATATTGTCTCTTGATTTCTTAGTCCTCAATTTTGTCTATGATATCAAAGAGAAATTCCTTTTCATATTTTATTTTTAATATGTTGATTTGTAATTTATAATTATATGAACATTGTAGTTCTGTTATTTTATTTTCTTCTTCTTATGTTTCAGAAGATGAAGTTGCTATATTTGATTCATTTTCTTGAATTTTATATAATTCATGGTCTTTAGGTTGGCTATTTGGTTCTTCTGAATCACTTATTAGTAAAGATACTGAGTTATTACATATTTGTTCATTCTTTTATGAATAATTCATAATTTTTTTAAATTTACATTGGTTAAATTTGTATTCTGATCGTTTATATTTTTAACAAATAATTTTAGATTGTTATGTTTGATAATAGGGTTGAGTATTTATTTTTGACGATGTCTTATGAAATTTCTTAAATTGCTTATGTTGTTTTTGATAATATGTATTGTGTGATTTATTATTATGTTTTTGTGTATATTTCAATTTTAATTAAGAAGGTGCTTTGATTTTGTCCATTCCATATTGTTGACAAAAGGAGCCTAATTAAGCTTTAAACTTCTTGCTATCCATGTGAAATTTAGATTGTTTTTTAAATTATTAGCATAATTGTAATTTTTCTTTTTTGATAAAAGTAAAAAGTTAGCCATACGTCATATCTGTCCAATAGATTGTCTTACTCTCACAGGCTCAGTGAGTTTGGTAATGATACATTTGGCAAATAAAGTCAGTATACTGAAAAAAATGGGCTAAGAAGAGGTCCTCATGCTTGTGTTGTTGAGAATCGTACGCTCATATATCTGTCCAATGAATTGTTTTACTCTCATAGGCTCAGTGAGTTTGGTAAGGAAACATTTGGCAAATAAAGTCAGTATACTGAAAAATATGGGCTAAGAAAAGGTCCTCATGCTTGTGTTGTTGAGAATCGTACGCTCATATATTAAAAGCTTAAAAGAATTTGTGTAACGAAACACCCTCTATAGTTGATATCAATTTGAATATTACAGTTATGTTATTTTTATCCTTATTTTGAAAAGTTGTTCATGTAAAAAGTGAAACAATTATTATATAAATTCAAAAGTCATATATCTATCATCTCTATTACTGAATACAATTATAATGACGTAAATTTTAATTTATTAAAAAATAATATAATTTTTTTGTATAAATTTCATCTATAATATTAATATTTATTATATACTTAACCAAATGGTTAAAAAATTTTTAAAAATTATTTTGATAATTTTTCACAAAAAAATTAAATCGCATATGTTAAAATTTTCTTATTAAATGGATAAAAATAAGATATTTTTCAATCTTATGATAACTTTTTCACTGTATAAAATAAGTAAAAAAAAGTGAAAAATTCGAATACTTATAAAAATGAGAAGTAATACCAATTTTTGAAATTCTTTCAATAATTTTACTCCATTGATATGATTGAAATTTTTATGTCAAAAGGAATATCTTGAATGATTAAAAATATTATTAACAGAATTAAAATTTTATGTTAAAATATAAAAAATCTAAATTTGAAATTAAAATTTCTTCTTAAATAGCATTTTTCTTAGCTTTGAAGGGTTTGTGATCCATATTTAAGGCTTTAAAGAATAAATGCCCACACAACAAATAAAGGGAAGAATTTTCAAGAAAATAAATGCACTTTGTAAAATATTAAATAATTTTTTTATTAGGTGGGTGATTTTCTAAATGTGTAATCGAGATTATTACATCTATCACTTTTATTTTTTTTATTGTTATTTTTTTTTTTTAAATTTTAGTAATTTATTATATATATATTTTGGGTATAATACATGTATAGTTGCAATAAGTCACCAAGAAATGAAATGCCCTGCAGACTTTGGTTTATTTGTATTTTCTAATGCATAAGTAGAATTCAGTCACCAAGAAGTCCGCAAATTATATTACTGCTAATTGCTAAATCTGCTCGAAAAGCCTCTTAAAATTATTTTGTAAATATTTAGTAATCAAGAATCGAATTTTCAATAGTTATGATTATGCTATAATGCGTACATTAAATATGAATAGTTGTCCGAATGAAGTTGGATAGAATCTTTAAATTTTTATATCCAAATCTTACACACCACAACATTTAATAAAAAAGTTAAATGATCTGATATTTACTCTTAAAATATCTCATGAAACTCAAATAGAAATCTTTCTTAGAAAATAAAAAAATAAATTGATAACAAAAAACAGTGAAAATTAGAAGGCTTGGCTCTGTTTTTTTGTGAGTTTTGCAAGTAAATAGAGGGTACAAGTTCTGTACTTGCTTTGTTGGCGATTGTTCAGCCTCTTCTTTTCAACAAAAATAGGTGTATTTATAGTTATATTATTAATCAGTAAAATTTTTTTAACAAGTATAGCTAATCATTATTTTGAGTCATTACTCTAATCGAGAATCAAATAATCCAGCTGTTTTATATGCTTTGAATTTATATTTGTCCGTTAAATGTATCAATTGTTTATTTAAGTTGACCGTTTATCCCTCGATTCATATAACTGTTCATCATGATGAACCGTTCAGTTTAATTAACTATCCAACCATTTGGTACCTCAATCTTTAATATCTCTAACAGTTCGATCATTTGTCTACTCGATAATTTGATCGTTCGTTCAGATTTTTTTTTTTATATGGGCCAAACAATTTAACTAGTTTATACCTCTTCATAGGTTTATTGTTTATAGGCTTAATATTTTAATGAGTCTAATCGATCTTATAGAAGATGCTTCCCAACATACTCTAATACCAATTGGGGCAACTTGAGAGATGCAAATAATCACCAATGCAAGAAGTAATGCAAAAAGGATAAATTTACGGGAAAGGTTGGACTGAATTTTCAGGCCAAAAATCAAAACAGTATTTATCTATAATTAAAATCGAGCTGATTCGGAGTGTCCATAAATATTATTATTTTATTTTTTTACAAGTTGTATTATATAAAAAATATCTACAACATAAATTATTTCAAAAAATAATTTTTACAAAAAAATATTGCCTAATAAAAATTTAAAGAATAAGAATTACATAAAAAAATATTACCGATCAAAAAAATATAATTTATTGAGATAATTTTTTTAAAAATTTACTATTTATATAAAATGTTAAAATGTGTGTTTACCAATAATAAAAAAATCAAAAATCAGATCAAGCCGTGAGAAAGTTATCATTTTTATTCGTCATTATGCTCTGCCCATAAGTCTAATCTAGCCTAATTTTTGGATTCTTATCGATCCATAACACTCATATATTTCAACTATATTCTATAAAATTTTGAGTTTGATAAATCAGATTGAATGAGCAGTTCAATTGTAATCAGATTTAATTTTTATAATAAATAAAATTTTGAAAATTTTAGGTCACCAATAAGTCTATCAGATATAACTTGAAGTTGCAGCAATTAATAGTATGTTTTTGCGACTCGATTACATTATTATAAAGTCATTCGATAATAATGCTATCGTTAATGTTAGTTTTTCATGGTAGTGATATCTCTCTTTGCCTCCTTTAAATTTTCTACTTCATTCCACTATAACATGGAACTAGACAATGACTACGGGCTAACCATCAGAGACAAAAATTGGATATTCATTTGTAAAAGTAAACACTAAGAAGATTTCAAATGGAAAATTTGCTGGATTCCCATTCGACTTTTATAGTATATTTAGTTAACGAAAATAAAAATTTTATTCACACTTTATTCTTAATGGAATAAGTATTTCACTGTTTGATTATATTTTTACACGAAATAAATATTCATGAATGAATATTTATTCTTGGATTTTAGGGAATAAAAAATATAATATTTTGTTAAATATTTCAGATATCTAAAAATAACTATTCCCGTATCCATTATTTTTTATTCCCAAAATACCCTTTCCTTTTCATTTGCTTAGATGGCCTCCACGACATTTCTCTCCCTGAAAGCCCTGACTCTCTTGCTGCATTCTCTCGATCGAACTGCTTCCGTCATTGGCCACTATTTGCTACAAGTTTGGTTATTTCTATTGAATCCGTTATTGGCCGCCCAAATTCGGCCATTTGTTTTCAGCTGAAATGATTGATTGCCGATTTTGATGCCAATCCTTACGTTGAAGAGTTATTGCTTACTGGTACTGGCAATTGGTTTGTCCAACAGTAACGGTTGAAATCGATAATTGTCGACGATTAACGGCGGCAGTAGAAGCGACACCGATTGTTCGCTCTTAGTGGAATAGTAGGGTAAAAGAAAATAGAGACGAGGAAGAAGAGGGAAAACAATAAGGGAAAAAAGAAAAAAGAAAATCTATACATGAATCATATGCTAAAGCTCTGCAATTTGTTGGCAAACAAATATAAAGGGTATAGAATCAGAATAGATAATTGAGATCAAAGCTCTCTTCTTAAAAACCGAAGAATGATTTCTCAAAAAATAGATAATTATTGCAATTTCATAGTTGCAGATTTAATCACTCAAAAAAAGGCTTATTCTCTCTTCAATTGGGATTTGTACCCTCCCCTAAGTTGAGGAATGTTTAGTCTTTAAAAAGAACAAAGAAACATCCAATTAAAATAATTTTAAATAATGAAAAATGGATATGAATTGCATTATGCTTGAGCGGCCATCTCACGGTTGCTTACAACTTTCCTCTATAAATATCACTATATACAAATCTTTTAAGAGGACAGCTTATGGTACGTTTCTAAAAATTTCACTACACAGACTACTTAATTAGATAACTCATGACATGTTCTAGGACAAATTTAGCTTAAACGAACACTTAGCTTTTATCTAGCATTAGGATATAAAGCATAAGTTGATTGTTACCATCTATCTAATACTGGAATACAAAATAGATTAAATGGTTATTTAGCAATTTTCAAACACAAAAGACATAATAAAATAAAATAATAGACTCAATGTACAAATTAATATCACAAAATTTATCAATATTAAGGACTAACCTAAGAACTTTTTTTTTTGTAAAATTTCAAAAAACCAAACATACCAAGTAACATGTTAAAACCTTGAAAACTGGCCGAGGACCTAACAACAAATCATGTCAGCTACTGCGACTAAATCAACACAGATTCCATCCACCAAAGAACTATACGCTAACATGCAGAACACCCATCCAATGGTAGCCCTCAAAACAATGATAGAGTCCTCATGTAATCCATAGTCACAAGTCAGAGGAAATAGCATCTTGCATATAATATAATGTAAAATCACATACAATAAATTTAAAATAATTTGATCTTTTCTCTAGTCTTGAGGACAGCAGAACTTCGTGAACCGTGTTACCTTTTCTAAAAAGAATATCAATATGATTTGACAGTAAGTTATTTCAAATAGCTGCATCTGAGGCAAAGAATCCAGTTCTTAAGCTAGTGTACAATGACCTTCGATCTATACTATCTGCAGTCTAAAGACACTTCTTTCGACGAAGAAGTCAAGCACAAGGATTGCGTGCTGACCTGCTTTTGCTTGGCCAAAACTAAACTATATCACAGCATGAAGGTGCTGTGCTGTGCTGTGTTTCCAGTGTTTTACCACATGAATAAGGTTCTTCAATTCCAAACAAATCATAAGGTTTGGCATGTATACCCATCCAGTCAATTAACTGTGACTTCTTCCCATCTCAACCAAAAGTATTAGATGGGAAGCAAACGTCGATAAGAAGAGGGTGTGTGGGCTGGCAGCTGGGGGTTAAATTGCGTTCATTCTAACTGATTTGATGGAAGCAACAAGTGACTCCCCAGCAGAAGATAAACCATTAATCCCAACTAATCTCACTCCAAACTTCTGATTGAGAACCTTCAGCCTATTCACATCTTGATCAATCTTACTTAGCTCAATGACCTGAGCCCTTGGAAGCAGGCCATATAGATGTATAGCACCCCATTCCGATTTCTCTCCGTGGAACCCTACCCTTAACAGTGAATTAGATTCATTGGTATCGGATTTTGGGTCAAAAAGAACAGAGAAATTCCCAAATTCTATATCTGGGTTCTCGAATAATCTACTCAACTGCTGACTGTCCTCCTCGCTAAAGCTTTCTGACTTACTGGCTGGAAACAATGACCTCCTCTTTGCTGTCTTCAATATATTAGCAGCCTCTCTCATCCCGCTGAGAAAAGCACCGTGCATCGTTGCAGGGTACTGCTTATTCGTTGCCTCTCCTGCAAAGAAGACCCTCCCATCTCCCACACTCTCTGCAAGAATGTCATAATCATCTCCTGAAGATCCGATTGCAACATAAGAGTATGAGCCATAAGTAAATCGATCTTGCCCCCAGCGAGTGCATACTACCTGAATTGGATTGGGAACTTCAATACCTTTTGGGTTAAAAATTCCCCTTAAAATGTCCATAACCCTCTCCAATGCATCCGCTGGTGACATCTTCTCAAACCTGATAGCCGCTTCCCCAGCAACAAGTGCCACAAGGAGTGGACCACCAGAGACAGAAGAATAGCTATATAGAAGAAAGAACTCCCCTCTCATGGCAGGGTCTTCGGATAAATGCCCAAAAGTATCTATCTCTCCACCCCAAAAATCATACGGGAACAACATTGCAACCTTATTGAGCAAACCAAATCCTAACCTCTGAGTTGCTTCCCTTTTCTTTTTTGGAAGCTCGGGCTCAAACTCAATTACTCCTTTCTTGAGGACCCCTAAAGGGACTGTACAGAGAGCCATATCTGCCCTAAAAACTTGCCTACCAGCACAAACCAAAACCCCATCAACCCCATACCTCACACACTCGACCGTTCGATCGTAGAATATGGGCAAATCCTCCGCTAATGCACGTATAAACCTCTCATTCCCTCCCGGAATGAAACAGTGATCTCCTCCCATCTCATAGGGATCATCCTGATCCCAAAACGCCATGGACAAATTCGACAACAATGCAGCATTGGCATACTCCAAATTTGCCAAATGCCAATCTAGCAGCATTCTCTCCTCCGGATCCTCAGCAACCCCAAATATCTTCCTAAACGCCTCTAACGCCGTCCCTAACGATACATCAACGCATTTAACCTCGTCTACCATCACCTGCCTAAGTTTACAAACTCTATCTAGTAGCTTATTAAACGTGGCCTCTACTCTAGAATCAATCTTTGAATCGACAGCCTTCCCATCAGGTAAATACAGAGGGCAGATATCCCTTACCTTGTGAAGTGGAAACCCTAATTGCCGCGCTACAACCCCTAGCGGATTCCCATTGATTCCCGTTAACACACTGCCGCCCAAATCAGCAGCAGCGACTATTCCATCGCCGCCGTGCATTTTCCGCGTCAGGACGCGGCCGCCAGGTCGCAGCCTGCCTTCGAGAATCACAACCTTAAATCCCATGGAAACCAACTGCCGAGCTGCCGTTAAACCAGCGAGACCAGCACCGATGATGACAACATTCGCCTTTCCTGTTTCTTCCGATCTAATCTTCGATTGCTTAATTGCCGGAGCGAGGCCGAAATTTATGTAACCGTGCTCAAGGAGAAAGCGGTAGGCCTTGTCGACAAGGTGTTTGTGCTCGGATCGGATAGACTCGAGGGCGTGGTCCGCAGTGATCCAGAGGGAGACGTTGGAACGCCACCGCGCGACGATGTGGTTGCGAACCACAATGTAGTTGGCCTGCTCCACGCCGCCAACGGTTTCGACGACGTTTGCCTCGATCTCCTCTTCGGTAAGAGAGTCAACAGGAAAACCAACGGAGAACGCAATTAGGGCTTCAACATCGAGATCTTTGGAGAGATTGGAGAGGCGACGACGGCGATACTTAGAGAGAGAAGCGTTCGGCGTCTGTTCAACGTCGTTTAGGGCAACAGACCTGGCGTGAGGACGGAGGACCATGGAGGAGATCATCCCCAGGAAGCGCTTCCGCTTGCGACGCCGTCTTCTTGTGGTTGGTTCGGTAGTGGAGGAGGGGCCTGGGCGGGGCTCTTCTGTGCCTGTGTCGTCGGGGTTGGTGGTGGTGGTGGTGGTGGTGGCGGTGGTGTCGTCGTCGGCGGAGTCGGATGCGGCTGCTTCGGGAGTGCTTTCGGTGGGTTGAGGAGGAGATAGAGGATTCGACGGCGTGGACTCGTCGTCAGTGGGAGTGGCATTGTTGGAGGAGGGAGAGAGTTGGTGTTGCGGAGATTGGACTGTGCTGGTTGCTTCTGCTTCCATAACCATTGCCAATTTGTGCTCTCGACGGGAGCTGGTGAAGATGATCTCCTTCAAAAGTTCGATACTTAGGTTTTCCAAATGCGTCAAATAGATGATTAGTTTACCGCTAAACCACGGAACCTCCATATTGACAATATCAATTAATTTTTTGATAAATCCTTTATACATAATTTATTTTTTGATAAATATTATTTATATATTTGCTTTTATATATTTTTTATTAAATTTATTAAATTTAATGTTGATGGATCTGGTAGACTATTGGCTGGCCCACGACCTAGCCCGTAATGAAGACCATCGTGAAAGTGGCAACGCAGAGAAAGGTCCTCCCTGCCAAAGGCTTAGACGGCTTGGCCCAAATCCACCAAACAGGGTACAAACCACAAGGGTCACCTTTTGGACGAGTCCACAGACACAATCCAGCGATACCCACTCAGTAATTCCAACTCAGCAAATAAGTCCACGTGATTATTAGTTTGTTGTGTCTCAACAACCTGAAAAAGCGCAACCTACTAGAGAAGTAGGGAATGGTTTCCATCGGAGTGCTAGAAATTGCGGCGCAATCAACGCCCTTATAACAGCTAGCTAGCATTCTCTTTCTATAAATGCTACCCTTCTTCTACAGAAAGGGAAAATGGGGTTTTCGAATAATAAAAAATTCGAAAAGAGAAAGAGAGACGACAAAGAGAATGCCAACCTTAGGTTCAGAGCCACTCTCCGAAGAAGGCTTTCCTTCTTCTAAACCACCGTCAAAGTCGTTTCCTAATCAAGTTCATTCATTGGAACTCAATCATCCATCCCAAGATAGTTTTCTAACCAAGCAAATTTATCGAACTTCAATCCTCCATCCCTAAACCGCTCCCAAATTGAGTACACTCATTGAAATTCAATTCTCCATCTCTAAACAGCTTCTCAGTCGAACGGTTCATTGGAGTTTAGCCCTTCATTTCTTAGCTGTCCCCTAATCGAGCGCACTCATTGGAGCTCAATTTTTTTTTATCTCTAAGCCATTTCCAAACCGAGCGCACTCGTTAGAGCTTAATCTTCTATGCACATATCGGAGCCCAACCCTCCATTTCTTAGACGCTCCCCAACTGAGCATACTCATTAAAATTAAATTATCTGTAAATATTCAATCATCCAAAATACACATCCATGTATTATTCATTCATTTTCTTATCTTTCTACCTGCTTAAGAAATATTTCTAATTTAAATGTTGAAGGACATATTGGAAGGCGAGTCCTATCATCTTGCAACATCTTGTTTGTCAATTGTTGTGTATAGGATCTAGATTCGGAGTAACGAAAATCGGACACGCTTCAACTCAACTTACTGAAAAGACCAAGCGGTTCCCTAATTCGTTCAGTAACCCTGATATAGGGATGCATTATTAGCGTTATCCATGGGAACAACAGAAAAGTCTAACCACTACTTCTGCGAGAACAGATATAGCCAATGCCCGGGCGCGAGTCAGCACACCCACCACAAGTGTCATCTCCCGTGGCCACGACCCTTCTACGGGTAATCATGAGGACGAACGGCTAGCTCCTAAGCTATAGACCCTCACCGCCCAAAGATGCGTCGTGTTCCAAGTAGTCTCATACCATTGATACTCGCCTGAAGGTGCAACATCATGGGTTTCGCCATCCTACTCCCAAATTTTAGCGTCCAGAAGGAGGAACCAAAGAGCAGACAGCCTTCTCGGAAGATCCAATGGAATGATGGCATCATGGCCCAGGCAACCACGAGCGATAGGGCCTAATCGCTACTGGAGGGCTGACCGAGTCATGGGATGTGGGATGAAAGCCCAGAACAACACGATCTATAGCATTCCCATGATGACAGAAGGCCCCCTGCCCAAGAAGATGCTTCATGCAGCACCCACAAGTTCTCTGTCGACCTAAAAAGGTCACTATTTGTGAGAGAGATTTGGTCGTTATCATTTCCTTGCAGGATCAGGGAGCCCAGCCTGGAGGTCTGCATTTGAAGTTTTGATCCGGTGCTCACTTGGATCACTTTTGTGCTTCGCCAGGCTCCTAGGGGTGAGAACACTCAGTGTAGCATTGATAGCAAGTTGGAACGCCCTTGGAAGTAGCGGAGTCCTCAACCTCTCACACACGGCATTTCATGCTAGAAGACGCTGCTTGCATGCCCAGCGAGGTCCCCCTCAATACTTACAGGTCGCATGTTAGCAATAGGAGTCCGATACCCAAGATCTTGCAGTTGGACGACCTTCGATCGGTAGTAAGAAGGCAAGAGCATGTCAGTTCAATTTGAAAAACCCGGTTTTTCAGAGTATAGAGGCCATAGGCAAATAGTTGTTGACTGAAATGAGCAGTCTCCTTGTTAATGGGGACCTTTCCAAGCCTCGACAATCCTCCTATGTGGGGCAAATGTGTCACGCTTCCGGAGCAAAAGGCTAGTCTCACAGGCCCAGAGTGCCCTCCGCCCCAAGAGGCGCCGTGGATGATTTCCTGCCAAGCGTAAGTCAAATACATCCATGCGAAATGCTTGCATGTCATTCATTGCTTGTTTAATATATTTATTATGCCAATTATTTGATTGCTTGTGTACATCCATCAATTTTAATACCTAGATTGTCCCTAAGTCAGGTAAACTCTTATACCTGCGCCTCGATCGGCTTCGACTCGGTCACAAAACCTCACTCCCGATAACAGAGCAGCCCAAAGAAGTTCAAAATTAAACCTCAGTCCCAATCACAGAGTGGCCAGACGAGGTCTAACATTACAACCCGGGGGGCTTACGGATCGAGAGTCAGTCCCCATCAAGCGGCTATTGAAATTTTAGGGGGCTTTTCAGTATATATGTGACATTCTCTCCTGTAAGGACGAGTACCATTAGTCAACAATGGTCGAAAAACTAAGACCTGATGTACAAAATTTACGACATCCTCTAATAGGACCGAGTGTCAATGGTTACATGCGGGCAACGGCCTAAACTTCACCAAAGCTTGGTGATTGCGGCCATGAAATCCAATCGGTCCTTGTAAGGCTCACCCTTACCGGTGCCACGACATCCTTCTACAGGAAAGAGTATAAATGGACGAACGTCTTGACAACGATAGCTGCAGGGCTTAGCCAGCAATCGTATTCTCTCAATGTTACATCTTTTCAGAGGAGTGAGTACAATTGAACAAATGCATCCAACCAAACTTGAGGACAGTGGCAATGATGCTTTGTCGGCAAATAAAATCAATGTTAGACAAAGGCAAATTAGCACATGCTCAAAGATATCAGCAACAATGGTAAAAGTAATCTAACTGATTCATTAAAAAGTCAAAGTGTCCATCAAGAGTATTAGCCAGCCACAAAAATATATACAAAAAGCTGCCTACTCCTACCACTCGGGTGATTAGGAGCCCCTAAGTGTATGTGATGCAGGCCCCCTCCTGCCCCTGGATAGTCCACCAGGTTGGAGTTCTCCTTCAAGCCGAGCATTCTCAATTCGGAGAGTTGCGAGTTATTTCCCCTCCTCCCGGAGCTCATCCTTGAGTGAGGTGATCCCATCTAGGGCTCGAGCGTTCTCCTCTAAGAGCTCTCAGGATTTCGCCTCTGACTCAAACAACTTCTAGTCGAGGTAGGCCTCCCGCTCTTCACTCTGCAAAGCCTTGACAACAGCAGCATTTATTCAGCGCTCCATATCTTCCATTGTAGCAAGATCTTCGCATGCCCGGATAGCCGCAAGATCTCGGTACCCCTCCAGTGTAGTGCCCTCTTCACAACTCAGTGCCCCTTGAACCTACCAAGTAACAAGGTATGGTTAGTCAGAAATAACGACAGAGAGTACAGCATCAGAGCAAAGGAACCCATGATACAATATCTCACGATGAGATGGCCCTATCGTGTGCAACGAGCCGGGAGACCCCTTAGCTCCAACATTAATCGATGAGGATCACAGAGGCCACTCATCATGAGGAAGAGGTGCCTCAAAACCTAGAGGGGGCCTAGCCTGCCCAAAACTCTTAGGAGCTCGAACACCAACTCTTTGGGGCCGGATGCTCCTTACCTTCCTCCTCAGCCTTCTGAGCCATCCCCAACCACTTCTTTCTTAGCTAGGACGCTTCCATTGCGCTCCTCAGCATAAGTAGTACGAGAGGCCGACATAGATGCTTCTAGAGAAGAGTCCACCAAGATCGGAATTCTCTCATAGGATGCAGCCATAGCATCAGTCCGATTGCTTGGCCAGTCGACCGAGGGAATCCCTGCTTCGCTAGAGAAACTCACTAAGGACTCCTTGCCCATGGACCCTTCCGACGAGTCACTAAGGCCCTTATTGTTTGAGAAAAACTGATCCAAACCTAGGCTTCCTAGACAGCATGCTAGCACTAGAGCAACCGCCCTCACGCAAGTCGCGTTAATCCTCTGGCACTTCTCAAACAAGGCAGGAAGAGTAGCCACCTCGTCGGGAGCCCGCTTAGGAGAGTCCTAGGAGAGCAAAACCTCATACTTCCTCTTGGGACGATGACCCGGCACAATAGAGGTGTTGCCCTCCTCTGTCCAAACCTCCCACTGCACTCCGTCTAGTGCACTCTAGGAGACCCAATAATCAGTGTAGCGTAGGATGCCGATGCACTCCTCGACTAGTGTCATCAATGGCCACGCTATTAGTTTCTCGCCTTGTAGAATACCCCCAACGTAAGCGCTACTAACATTGCCCCATTGATTTGGGACACTCCAGTCGACGTTGACCACCCCAAAGGAGAAACACTTCCTCCAGCCCATTGGCAGATCCGCATTCCTCCCACCAATCTCAAACCTTGCGCAGGGAGCAAAAGAAACCCGATCAGCCTCTTGGTCGATTCGAAAGATCACCTTCAGGGTCCAAACATCCAGAATGAGCCCTTTATTGTGGTAGAAGATGCATAAGGTCTCTAGATACCAAACGACACTTGGTGAAGACATGCCATAGGTATCTTTAGAGCCCTTAGAATCCCGTGCAACTCCGTCGTAATCGGAATGTGGAGACTGGGCCTCAGATGCTCCTCATAGACAATTATGAATCTTGGATGAGGGAAGAAAATGGGGTCATTAGCACCGAGCACATTGTATTGCATGACACTCGATACCAACTCCATAGAGACTTTACCTCCCGATAGACAGAGTGGATGGAATATCAACGATGCCTTGAGAAGCCATTCGAAAGACCATGCAAACTAGCAAGGAAGATGACAAACTAGGGTAGAGATGCTCTGAAAACAAAGAGACGTAAGAATGCAGAGCGCCAGCACTTAAGTAGCTAACACCTCAGCCACGCAATGGTGTCGTTCCAAAATATCAAGAGGCATATCTCCATAATGACTGCGACACGTGCCCTCACGACAGTGTGCTGCGGTGCATCTTTTCACTAGACTTGTTATAATGATTGACGTAATGCCTCCCAGCGCAGCCTACGGATATCAGACACCCTTGATTCCTCGGCTACACGATGCAGGTAATGATGACCTAGCGCCTCATTTTCCAAGATTACGAACTGGCAACATGCAATCTTTGTAGGCACGAAGCTGATCTGATCGGCTCACGTGTCAACCTAGAGTTCAGGTCGGACTGCATGAGTCAAGATCGCCAGAAGACCAAGTCTCTAGTAGCCTTGATTGTCAGTTTGTTAGAAATCAAGTAATGAAAAATAACATTCAAGTGCTTCAACTATTCACATCATGTAAGAGTATTGGAGCCATGCAATGTAAGAATAAACAATACTTGGTAGTTCCATTCATTAATTTTTCTTTATAAAATACAAGCTTTCAACAATAGACGTATGATATAAGAGGAAAATGAAAAAGCATGGAACAATGACCTGACTACATTTTTTTGACTGGCTCCAGGGAAGACAGCTATTATAGGAAAGCAAAATGCTATCGCTCTCACCTGGGAGGTAACACCCAAGAATCGAGCATTGAAACACAGCTAAAGCCTTTGAGTTCATAAGTCTCAACCAGACCCAACGCAACATCAAAGACTAGAGCATGACGGGGACATGCAAAGGGGAGCTTCTCCCCCAACAGTCTCTGGAACCAGTCCTTCCAAGAGCAGTGGAGGATAGAGTTGCTTGCCCGGATGGGGAAAGGCATTACCACCCCCCATCGGATGGGCTGAGACACCTTCGTTTGAAGTCGCTCCAGAGTGGATAATTGAACACCAATTGGGAGAAGAGGAAAATGGCCATCAGTGGACCTCATCTAGAACAACACAAGGCTAATTTAGGCTGAATCTAAAAGAGGAAAATTAAGGCAGACTGTAGATGCATCCTTAGCTTCAGCTTCAAACAATGGACAAGAATCTCTGCTGATCTTGACTTGTGATTGTATAAGCTCCATGTCAGCTTCAAACTTTCACATCGCATGATTGGTGAACACGATTTGTGAAGCGTGGCACTGAGAGCCTCCCATTTATTGCTGGTAGAGGAGATCGACCTACATTAAACCAAGCAAACTATGCTTGCCCTAGAAAGTCGCCTGTGGTGGAGAATCAACTCAACGTCGAATCTCGCCAGAGCTGCAAAGTGCATGGGGACGAAGCGCACCTCAGAAAGGAAATCATATGTGAAGACCTACACAACAATGTTCCATCAAGAACATACTGGGGGTTAAAAATTTAAACATCCTGATATGGGAGACTAGTGATAGGTTTAGTAGTCCATGGGTTGGCCAAAGAACCGGCCTGCAAGGAAGACCACCCTAGAAGTGGCAGCTCAGAAAAAGGTCCTTGTAACCCAAGGCCCAGACCACGTGGCTCAGATCTGCCCTATAGGGTACATGTCACAAGTGTTGCCCTTTGGATGGGCCCACGAGCGCATCCTAGTGATACCCATTCAACAATCCTAGCTCAGCACGCAAGCCAATGTGACTACTAGCCTACCACGTCTTGACCAACTAAAAATGTGCAGCTGCCAGGGGAAGCAAGGAATGGTCTCCATTAGAGGGTTAGAAATTGTAGTGCAATCAATGCCCCTATGACAGCTAGCCAGCACTCTCTTTCTATAAACGCCACACACGACAAAGAAAATGCGAACCTCAACTCCAGTGCCTCTCTTTGAAGAAGGCCTTCCTTAAGCAGCTCGAAGCTTAGTCCTCTAACCCTAAACTACTCCCCAACCAAGTGCACTTATCAGAGCTTAATCATCTATTTCTGAGCCACTCCCTAGTCGAGTGCATTTATCAGAATTTAGTCCTTCATCTCTAAACCGCTCCCTAATTAAGTGTACTTATCAGAGTTTAGTTCTCAGTCTCTCAGTCACTTCCTAGTCGAACACATTCATTGGAGCTCAATCATCTATCTCTAAGCTACTTTTTAACCAAGCACACTTATCGAAATTCAATCCTTTATCTTTAAACTGCTCTCGAGTCGAGCACACTTATCAGAATTCGACCCTCCGTTAACACTCAATCATCTAAAACATGCATCTACACATTATTCATTTATCATTCTATCTTTATATCTACCTGAGACAGATTTTCAATTTGAGTGTTACAGGATATATTAGGGAATAAGTTTTGCCATCATCTGATTTCTTGTTTGCCATTTGTTGCGTGTAGGATCCAAATTTAAAGTAACAAAAATTAGACCAACTACAACTCGACCTACCGAAAAATCAATCGACTACTTAATTCGTTCCGTAATCTAAATCTAAAGACGCATTAAATATAAAGGAAAATATGAGAGTAAAATTAAAATAGAATAAAAATTGCACTTAATTTTAATCATTTTAATATAAATAAATAAATATTATTTTTTAATTTTATTACTCCTCACTTCTACATCGTGTTATAGGGAAACAAGTGGATGTGTTTTTTTAACACAACAAGTTGATTTGTTTAATGTCAAATTTTGAAAAACATTTATAGGATATTTTTTAGTATATTTTTTAATACATAGTTTAAATTTAAATTTGGCCCATGAAAGTTTACTCTAAACTTTCAAATTCATTAATACAAATTCTGCACATCATAAATATAAACAAAAATCTTAAATAAGATGAAATTTACTTTTTAAAATATTATTTAATGGTAAATTGAGTAATCTCAACTCAATAATTTTAAATTATCAATGGTTAAAGGAAGAGACAACACGTGTGAGAATTTAAATGACAAAGAAGTGGGAATAACGAAGTGGAGGACTTGGCTTCAAAATCTTGATCTTTCATTTTATTATTTCTCCTTTTTTTTCCTCTCATTTTTTACATGAAAAAGAAATTACTATTTCTAATGTCATCTGAATATATATATATTTTTTAAAAATGGTCTCATTTTAAGACTATTAAGAGGCAGTTGTCTATAAGAAGAGTTATACAACACATGACATCAATTTGTAGTGTCTCATTTTCGGCAGCTTGTCAATAATCCAATCTATTCTTTATAGCTTTTGTGCTAATAGAAAATAAAAAAATAATAGAAAACTCATCTTAATATGGGTTGTGCATTTTCCACACAATGAAAAAATAATAATAATTATAATAAAATTTTAGTAAAGAAAACTAACTACATTATGCCACTTCCACTCTTAATATTGGTTGCTCGTGTTGATAGAAAAGAAAGTAACCATGGAATGAAATATTGGCACCACAGGCGGCAACCATCAACGTGGAGGATGGGCCATGGTGGTTTAAGAGTTAGAAGGACAATTTAGTAACATATCTAATGATTTAAATCACCACAATAGAAGAAAAAAGGCAATAAATTAGTATTTATTTGATCAATTTAACTAAAATAAGCATAAAGTTAATGATAAAATGTTAGCCGAACTAGAACGTGTAACGACCCAAGCTTGAGTTTCCAAACCTGACCCGGACCGTCCAAGTGAAAGTCTCGAATCATTCGAAATTATCAATTACACATCATCAAACAATTTAAATGAACTCAATACAATCACATTACTATCATCTAAAACATTATCAATAATTATTATAAATGTATCATTAAATAAATATATGTAATAATAATAAATAATTTCAATAAATGACATCGATGTCCAAAATATCAATAATCATAAAGAGAATCTAATAAAATTCAAACAGCAACTGAGTCAACAATAATAATAATAAAAATCTTAGGACTCTATCCTAAAAGTATTAATCTTTGATATCACATCTACCTGGAGTTTATACAATAACACACGATCTTTTTTATTCTGATATCAACCTGTCTACTCTGAAGTTAATAAAATATAAGAGTAAGACAAATACCTAATAAGTAAAAATAAACAACAATATAGGAGTACAATTAAGCATCCTGGATGGTAAAATAATGAATAAAATTAATAATAGTAGGTAATATATCAACAACTGTCCGAGATTCAATAATATGTCGTGATTACGACCTGAAAGCCATATGAACAATTGGATATCAAGAAGGCAACATGAATTCCACCGAATCCAATCATCAACTTAATGCGAGGTCACAACCGCACGAATGATCAAGAGTCTCCATGGACCTTATTCTATCACAGTGAACCAAAGGTCGCGTATTTACACCTCCAACGATTGGGTAAGTCATATAGGTTACCCAATATCCATAGTATCCCTGCTACCCCTACAATCCTCCCAAAGGATATACCCGTAGCATACTCATACCATTTTCGATACCCCTCGTCAATGATATTCTTGATATTATCATTTATGATGGTCACTAAGTTATAAGCATCTATCTTCAATATTAACACCTCAATCTCCGGAATAGAATCAGTATTGAAAAAGTATAGACTACTCCAATGTCCCATGAACTCCCATTCATCCAAATACTGTAGAGTCTTCGTACACTCTTTTTACTTATTCATAGAGTGCTAATAAGATAACGAACGCTAATAAGATTAACGCGAAGAATAATTTACCGGAATTCATCAATGAGGTATAGAAACAATCACTTAACCGACTACTAGTATTTTAGGCATACCAACACACTTGCATAAATTCATATAAATATTTTCTACTATAAATATATATATCAATATACATATAACCTGCCACCACGCACACTACACATGCCACATCCACACACCAAGCACAGTGCACTTTTGCACTAACACATTTGCACACCCAAACTCCCACGCCTATCGTCACACACACCCATCAACACACACCCACATGCACAACACACACACGGCTACACACCCACACGCACAACACACACACGCTACACATCCAAGTCGTTCACAACCATGCCATCACACACCTTCCTACTATTACACACACACAGTCGTAGCCGTACTCAACATGCTCATATATTTTCATATATACACATTTATATACATACACACAGATATGGTTCACATACGCTGTATACTCCTTCCTACCCCGTGTACAGTATACTCATGTGATTGCATATATATATCCTTTTACGCACACACAAACGCATCGTATCAATACCCACCCAACAATTTAATCACCAAATTTCCGCATCCCTTCCTCACAGAGGCCTCGGCTAGAACAAAACATGATGCTCTGTTTTTTCAATTTCTGATTTCAAAACCATTTTCACAACAACCACCACATATTGCCTAATTTTAACAGTATCAAGAAAATTAAAGGAAAGGAGGAGCAAATTTACAATAGATAATGTTTATTTTGCATAGCAAGGAGAGAAACGACACAATAGGAAATTACTTGCAAAATAATGGGTCCAAGTTCTCTTGCCACCTCTATTACTAAACTGGGCCGGAAAACATTGTTCTCGTTTTTCCCCATAATCCCTTCAATCAGGGGCTATGACATGTAAAACCGACACCTTGTAGCTTCCTTGGATAATTAACGAAAATCCCAATTTATCATTAAGCCCAATGTATCGGTTGTGCTCTCAACGACCCGTGGCTCTGCCCTCGGGTTTCTGAATTTGTGTCCCTCTTCACTCTCCGATGTCGGCGGCAGCAACTGTAGAGTAGCCCTCTCTCTTTGGTTCGTCCTCCCCCTTCCTTAACCCTACTGCCACTTAAATAATGAGAAAAGCTAGGAAATGTTTCCTCCTAATTTTCATGTGAGCTAGATCCTACTGTTACCCATATGCGCCTTCTTATTTTCTTTCCCTTTCTCCCTTTCCTTCTTCCCCTTCTCTTTCTTTCATTTCTTCTCTTATTTTCCTTTCTTCTCTTTTTCTTTTCTTTTTTTTCTTTCATTCATTCGATTCTATTATTATTATTATTATTATTATTATTATTATTATTATTATTATTATTATTATTATTATTATTTTTATTATTTATTATTATTATATTTTCGGTCAACACGTTAGTTCATCTTCTAATTTAATCAGTTTGGTTCGTAATTAAATTTACTAATTAATCTAAATTTTAATTCAGTGGCCTAATTATTAATTTCTAAATCCTTTGATCCAATTACTCTAACTTATTGGACCCACGTATTAGTCCAATTATATAAATTTTTAACCCAATGGTGATTAAGAATTATTAAATGATCATATATAAAATATTTATGGTGTTACAAAACGCATCGAAAACCAAAGAAATGCATATCTCTTTGACTATGGTGATAAGATATCGGATACAAGGAGCCTCATCAATGGAAGATGGCTTAGCTTGGTGCCAAAACCGAATGTGCAAGTTACTCAAATGTCACACATACTTTCGAGCAACTATCACTTAGAGGATGGGCACATTATCGTCTAAAACTTAATGAAATTGAATCCCAAATTCCAACCTACATATCACACAAACGATCTAACAAAATAAGACTCACATTCTAACTTTTGCAAATGATTACAATGTTACAAAATCAATATTATATCCGTTACACTCGTTATGTTAAATTCTGAAACATTCAATCTAACAGTACTCAATAATAAGAATTTATATCAGAAAATTAATATGCATTGCTAATCTCTATTTGTAGACTGTAACCATAACATGACTATACTAAATATAAATATCAAGTACAAAAATATGATCAAACAAAAAAACTTAATCGTATATGAAGTTGGCGTATTCTCAGCTGATTTGGCCTTGGTAAAACATGTTGATTTTTTAAGGCAAGTTTAACATTCTTAAGAAAATTAATATTCTCTTGAGAAAAATAGGTTGATTCAAACTAATTAAAAAATAAAATAAAATAAAATGATGACTGATACTAAACTTTAATGTTTCAGAGTTATTAAATTCTTACAAATTAGCTACTAAAATTGTCATAAATATGAAAAAAATTACAAATAACTTATAAATTGTGAAATTAATGTTCTTATAATAAACTGGCTAATTAAAAACGGCATAATGACATGTTCCTCCTACTTCTAGGAGGATTTCCATTAGAATCTGATTTAACTATGAGTAATATTATTCATATACTTATATACATATTTATTTAGAATGAAATTATCAAAAATAAATGTGATTTTTACTTTATTTTAATTTTTTTCTCTCCTACTCCACTCTAATTTTAACAATTTAAATAAAATATTTGTACAAATAAATATATAAATATTATTTCTTTATATATATATTTGGCAATATAAGTTCCAAAGAAATGGGGAAAGTCTAGTCATTAAAAAGAAGAGTTATTAGATATATATAATTTTCTGATAATATCGGATTCATAAAAGGAAATGGGTTTTTTCACAAGAAAATTATCTAACCTTCATCAATTTCATTTTAAAAAAATTATACTGATATCTATCTAATTTCCTAAATTTAAAACAATTATTATGAAATATAAATTACAAAAAAATAATTTTCTAGTTTAATTTTAATGTGTAAGCTTTATATTAAACCTATTTTTTTCAAAAATTAAGATTGAAATATATTTTTACATTATCTTTTGTGAAAATTATCTGAAAACTCTTTTATTAAATAAAAATAAATTTAATTTAAAAAAATAGAGTTATGTGAAGGATAATTTTAATTAAATATAAAGTATTACTCTCCGTAAAAGCTACATCGCTGGTTCCAGCCAGCCAGCAGTGGGAAGAGTATCTCTGGTGAATCCGAGAACTAAAACTTTCCATATATGAGTTGAATTGATTTGATTTCCAAATCAATTAGGGTTTGATTGGAATCTGGATGCTTTCCATTATAAGTGAAGCCTATTTACTTTACTTTCAAGAAACTGGCATTAAACTAAACGAAGAGGTTCACCTGAACAATGGCGTGTATTTCTCCGGAGGAAGACGCTGCTCTCATACTCTGCTCTATGAAGCATCAAAAGGTAGCTCTCGCCGTGGAAGTATCCAAGGGAAAACTTCGCGCCAAAATTCAATCCTTCGAGCTTGCTGTCAAGAGCCACGGTTGTACGCCGAGGCCTCTGCCATTGGAGATGCTTCGGGTAGTAGCGGTCGGAGGAGAGTGGATCAGGCCGTTGGAGAAGAAGCTGTACGACAGCGACGTAAAGGATCGTCTCGGCAGGCTGATGCTGGCCAAGAGCTACGCCGAAGATTTCTTGATTCCGAAGTTGAAGAAAGACGAGAACATCGACGCCGGCATTGGAGTTAAAGCTTATAATGCCAAGGACGGCAGGGAGTTCGAGATGATCTTCATCCGCTGGAGCAACGGGAGGTATATATACTATGTTCTTGCAGGCAAGGGATGGAAGGAGTTCTACCACATGTATGACTTGAAGGCCCGTGATTCGATTACCGTTTGGATGTGTCGCAATGCTCAAACGAACAAGCTCTGTTTCGTGCTGGATCATTCGAAGAGCGTGGTTCCCGTTTCTCGAGATGTTGCCGAGTTGGAGCGTGGCAAGAGGAGAAGAATAGGCTGCTAGGCGTTGGTGGAGGCGTTGACGGCGGCGGCATTGGGCGGCGTAAGGCAGATGATCTAACGGTTGGGAGGCCGCATTTCAGGGCTACGCGTCGGCAGTGTTAAGTGGTTTCATCGATTCCTTTGTTGAAGATACTTCACTTCTTTTACATTAAATTTTCTCACTCCCAACAAATAATTTTTTTGGATATTAAAATTTGAGAGCAGTCAAAACTCAAAATTATAACATTTAAACAATATCAAATATACTTACCAAAAAAAAAAAAAAAAATCAAAACTAATGTAATTTAACACAATATGGTATTAATTAATAGGGTTTTGTTTTGGTTTGAGTTTGGCTAAAATTTAAAAATTTGAATTTAGATAAAATCTTAAATTTATAATTGAAACTAGGTTGAATTTAAATTTCCCATGTCCAACCAAAATCACACCCACATATATATAACCTTTGTAATATATCATACACAAAAATCAAAATAAATAAGTAATAAAATAACAATAACAACAACAATAATAATAATAATAATAATTATTATTATTATAAAAATATATAATTTATATAAATCTATTTAACTAGTTGGAAAAAATAAAAGTAGTCGTTTCTTGTTAGATGATTATGAACAATAAAAATTGTTACAAGCAATGTCAAACAAATAAGGAATATTGAAAAAATAAAATAAAGATTAGAGCACTTTTTCAAGTAAAAAATATTTTATTTAAAGATAATTATTATCATCACTACAATAATAAATATATATTCTCGATGGTTTTAAGAACACAGATTGATGTACAAATTTAAAAACTATAAACTCTTACTTAGACATCCGAATGATGGCAATTCGGTCTTTTGTAATTTTGAATTTAGATTTTACGCATCATAATAAAATAATTAGATATAAAATATATATATATATATAATTTATTTCCCAATATATCATTTAATATTCAAATCAATGATCTTTCTGAAATATGAGAATTGAAAATAAATGGGAATGAGTGTGGGCTTGAAGGGCTTTTGTTCCTTTCTATACACTCAAATGATTGAGTATCTTTCTCTGTTTTGAATCACATCCCTTTCGGTTTGAAAGGAGTTGTATTTATAATCAAGACCTTATTCGTTTAGCTAACCTTTTGAAACCATTGTTTTTATTACCTATGTTTTGGGCTATTTTAGACAGTTGTTAAAAAACGTCGCTTTTTATATGTAATTGTCATCTCAATTTAGTGAGGTAATTGCTTGACCATTGATAATAGGATCGTTTCAACCGTTTTTTGGATCGAATTATTAACTGGCAAGCAATTATCATTTGATTTTTTGATAGCCAATTGTTCAAATTAAGCCTTTCAGTTAATACTTCTAGGAGTTATCATCTAACCGTTTGAATTAGTCTTATTGCTTTTTCATCTCGGCTGCTAGAGTTTTGGGCCTTGATTGAAATTTACGAGGGGCTGATCCACCTTAAGACAAACCTATCACTAGGCCCCCGTGTTGGGAGTTTTGAATTCAAACTCCAAGCACATTCCTGACAAGATGCCAGCTGGTGTGCCATCAATGTGCATATCTACTGCAGATATTCTGGATACGAATTATCTTGTTTAACAATATTTGATTTTTTGTCCTTAATGATTGTGATTCGATATCTTCTTCAAACTGATAGTCAGCAATATTTGCATTTTGGCTATAAATTGAGGAGTTTTCTTTAGTTTGTATCATGGAGTGTTCCTTTTCTTACCTGGTTGTATGGCTATCTTTAGCCAACATGGTATCTTTGCTACAACGAGCAATCGACATTGGAGTCATTGGAAAATTTCTTATAGATTTCAAAGACAAAGTCTAAGGAAGTACTTGAAGATTGTCTTTATTATTCTCTTTTATAGAATGGTTTTCCTCTTTTACAAGATAGCTTTCCTCTTTTACATCCATTTCCAAAGTTAGGCTTTCTTGGTGTAACAAGGCTTTTGGCCTTATGTTCTTATTTGAGATGATCCGAGCAGTTGTTGCGGGTATGGACAGATGATCTCTTCTTTTCCTTCCTCCATGGTACCTTTAGAGTTTCATAAGAGGAATTTTTTTTATATCTAGGTTGTCTTGTTTTTTTCTTCATTTTACTTGGGTCATACTTTTGCTATTCTAACTTGTACACCGTGAAAGAATTTAATGAATAGAACAACCCGAATGATAATTCGTTTCTTTTGTTCAACTTCAATTTGTTTGTATTTTGCGTGCAATTGATCCCAACTTGAGCATTGTCCATTTGTTTGACTATCATTTTTTGTTAATCTTTGACAACCTGACAACTCAAATATTTAACAACTCGGATTTCTGACAAATTGGTACACAATAATTTGATTTGGACTAATATGATATTTGAGCATCCACAAATCAATTGAGTTGGCATTAATTAGAGCTAAATTGTCTTATCATAATTAATCAAGCGGTAGAGCCACCTATTATCAGTTTGCTACCTTGGGAAGCATCGTGTCAAATCATCATGACCGACGCAGTGATATAGACGTGCCACAATGCATTCTATGATGACATGTATATCAGCCATTATATCAATGTGTTCCGTGAGCATTTTCTGGCATCATTGTTTTGGGCTAGATCCTTTGCCTATTTAATTATGGCACCCCTTCACTTGTGCACCTGTTTGTATTCCTTTTCTCCCAACCCCAATTTGTTTTTCATTTATCATTATTTCAATGGATCCTCGAACAACTTCTAAGGGTGTTTCCAAGATTTTGTCCAGCCTCACAATTGAGAATGTGCTCGATATTTATGAGAAGTTTAACATTCCTGTCACTATCCCCTTCCAGATTCCTTTGCCTTCTAAGAGGGTTTGTTCTCTACGGCTTGGCTTCATCGTTGTTTATGAAATCCATTTGAAGGAGGGGTTTCGTATTCCTTTTGTGAGAAAATTATATGAGATTCTGGAAGCTCTAGAAATTTCTGTGGCGCGTCTCCACCCCAAGCTATCAGGGATTTGGTTTCTCTGTGTGTTTTCCTTTGCTGCTGGGAACTTCATCTTGATGCTAGGGCTATCAAAGTCATTTTTCGATTTAATCAAGAGAGTAATTGGATTTTGTTTACCTTTGAAAGAAATATAAAATAAGTAGAGAAAATCCAGACTCAATAAAGGGTTAGAAAGATCAATACTTTTTCATCGTGGTTTCTTCCTATTGGACCCTTTTTAATAAGTGGAAGTTGGTAAACCCTACCTACTTCAGAGATGTCTCGGGAATGGAAACTTTGATGGCTTAGCTTTTGACTAAATTGATTGAGAAAAATACAGTTTTGCTCTGGGAGACAAGCCATTTCTTGACTTGGTAGGCATTCACTGATGTTAACTGGGAGATTAGGGTTGAAGGGGAGGTCGTGGCCGATACGCCTCTCTGCAAGCACAAAAGAAAATTGGGGAAACTTTTTATTTGAGATTCCCTTGAAATGGAAACAAGAGATGCATGCTCCCGAGCCCCTAGTTCACCCCGTTTGTCCTCCTTTGAAGACTATGATAAAGCGATTGATGAGGTCTGTGATGAGATGGCCACATTGGAAGTTGGTGAGTCATCTTGGAGGCCACATCCTATCATTTCCTCGTCGGGTTGCCCAATTTTTTAGGTGGTGCTGGAATTCACCGAGGGTGGTAAGGCTCCATTGTTTGCTACTTTGAGAATAAATGTTCTCGTCATCAACGGCTCGAATGAACCAACTGATGCTACGATCCTAACCGAATATGGGGTCCCTAATTTTGTGTCATTTAGAAGCCTATCTCCATGACTTCTGCTATTTTTATTATGGAGTCTATTAATAATGATGGGGCAATAGAAGAAATTCACGCCAATAATCCAAAGGTTCTGGAAATGAAGGGGGTCCCTCAAGCTAACCCTTCACCATCTAGGCATCTAGAAGATTCGGACACTCCTTTTCCTCCCTCTGGGTTTAAAGTTTCTTTCCAGCGTCATACTATTTTTTCAAACTTAATTCTTCTTCAGGTTCCGCTTTTCATGATGAATCTTTTGATAGTGATATACCGTTTATGTAATCATTCATTGTTAAGCATTCTCCTTGTCGTGGTTATATCCATCTTACCCTTTTGCTCTGACTTGCAGTTGTAGAAGTTGGTTCTTTTAATCAATGATGGGCTGTAAGATCATGTTATTAAAATTGCTTGCCTATCCCAAATATATGCTGACCCTAATATACTGAGGGAGATGGTGATCCGAGTGGAGGTTGCCGTTGCTAAGGTCGAGCAAATTTGGAATCACGCCGCCTACTAAGATAGAGGGTCAGTTTTCGTAGCTATCGACAAAAAAGCTATAGCCATGGATTGGAACACCTCACTTTCCAGGTGGCTGAGTATCGATCAATTTCTAATGCCAGTCTAATTGTCAATCTTCAGGGTAAGTGTGCCCAACTAGAGGGAGAATTGAGGCTACATCTTTGACAAGAAGAGGTTGGACTCGCTCTGGATGACAAATTTCAGGACGCTTTTTCTTTGCAAGTGAATTGTGTCTTTGATGGCTCCCAACTTTCCTTTAGGTTGTCTTGATCTAAGAAATTTTGGGGCTTCTCGACATTTTAATATTGGGGATTTTTTGGATCCCAATGGAGATCTATCTCTTAGGTCTCTGTCCAATTCCCGACCATAAAATATTGAAGGCATTCGTGCTTATGCAATGGGCAATACAGCTATAATTTCTATTTATAGAGCTTAACTGTATATTTATATACTTAATGAATCAGCTAGATTGTACCATTTTTTGTCGCTGAAGTTTCTTTTTGGTCATATTAAATTTTTATTCAATGTGTTCTTCATTTACCGGCTAGGCATGGTTGCCATCATGGCTAGCCTTGTTGGACACTGGTTCGTTGACCAAATCTGACTAATGGTACTCACTCCCGTGGGAGGGTGTCATATCACTCATGTTGGGAGAACCTCCTGAGGTTTCGTTTTACATTTTGATGTTTAGTTTGACCTCCCATAAAGGATTCAGACTGTTCTCCTCAAGCCCCCGGGTCACTATATGTTGTCTGACGTCCAACCACTTTTAGGGTCATTGGGTTGCATTAACCAATGTCGTGGCCATGTCTTTGTACAGGCCGTTTCAACAGGTGGGTGTCCCACCTAATTTAGGAGTAGTTTTGCTCGTTTGGATTTAAGCAAGCACACATAAACAAATAATTAATGTAATAAATAATTATAACCTTATTCTAATTAATATGATTAAATATATTATACAAGCACCTAATATGTTGTGTACAAAATATACCTCTATTTTATTTAAGCTTGGTAGTGAGCTTAGTTATAACATTTCTTGAGGTATAGGTCGTTCTATACCCTTAGGACTAATTTTTCGTTTTGGGCACGTAGTTTATATATGCCGTTCTAGATGATGGCTAAGATTATGAACGGTCCCTCCCAGTTTGGGAATAATTTGTTCCTATCGACAATTTTTCCTTTCGCCTCTATGTTCCTTACAACTGGATCCCCTATCACAAATTGGAGAGCCTTCACTTTTTTATTGTATTATTGGACAATTTGCTATTGGTAGGCCACTGCTCATATCCTTGCCGTGTCCCGAACTTCATCGAGTATGTCCAGGTGCTCTCTCAAAAGTTGAGAGTTACTAAGAGGATTGAAGTTTCTGGCACGGAGGTTGGGTAGTCCAATTTATATTGGGATGATCACCTCAAATCAGTAACACAAATTGAATGGTATCTCTCATGTTGATTCTCTTGGAATCGTTCAGTAAGACTACCATGCGAATGGGAATTTGTTTACCCAAGAGCCCCTTACATCTTCCAACTTTGTCTTCAATCCATACAACAGGGTCCGATTCGTTACCTCTACTTGTTCGTTCATCTGGGGATATACAATAGAAGTAAGGACCATCTTAATCCCTAGGCATGTATAGTATGTGGTGAACCTTTTTCCAATGAATTGGATTCTATTATCGGTCACTTTAGCCTCGGGTGCCCCCATCCTACATACAATATTTTGCCTGACAAATTTGATCGCACTTTGCTTTGTGATTTTTGCTAGTAAGGAAGCCTCTACCCATGTCAGTGAAATAGTCTATTACGACTATGATGAAGTTGTTTGTCTTGCAGCAATGAAAAACAGCCCTAATATATCGAGCTCCCACTTTGTAAATGGCCAATGTGACTGTAGGATCTAAAACTCAATATGAGATTGGTGGGAAGCGTTGCCATAGATCTAACAATTTTTTCATCTCTTAGCAAACTCCACGACATTGTTTTTCATCGTGGGCCAGAACAATCCTACCGCATGACTTTGAATGCAGGTTTTTACCTCCTGTATATGACTTGTAGATTTTGAGATGTACCTTACCCAATGCGTAATCGGTTTCAATTGGTGCCAGGCACTGCATTAGGGAATAGAGTACCCTCTTCGGTATAGTTTTTTGTCCATGAGGGTGTACCATCCCATTGTTCTCTTTATGCGTTTGGTTTCTTTTAGGTCCTCTGGTAGAATGTCTTCTTCAAGTTATTATCAGTATGGAGCATCTAGGTCTTGTCGTCTAAGATTTAGAGTATTTCTTCTAAGACCTCAATGCTTGGGATCATGAGGACTTCCCTTATCTCCCTAGCGTATTGTTCAGGGTTCTCAAATACAACTATTCTTGCCTATTGATCTGTCTTTCAGTTGTCTACCCTCATGATGTGATGAACCTCCACTTTGTCAAATTATTCTAACAGACCCTTTGCCTTAGCAAGGTACTACGCAAGGCTTGGATTAGACACCCTAAAATCCTTAGTCACCGATTGACGATAAGTTCTATGTCGCTATGGATGATGAGACTCTTGGCTACCCATTCTTTTACTAGTCAGAGTCTAGTTAGTAGGGTTTCCTATTTTGTCATATTATTAGTGGTCAGAAATTCAAGTGTCATTGAATATTTTATTTTAAACCCTTTTGAAGTTATTAGGATCATGCTAGCCCCACTCCCTGATTGAGAGGATGACCAGTCCACATACAAGATCCATGTCGGGGCCTCTTCATACTGAAGTGTGTCTTCATTCCTCTTGAGGTCACCTGGAATTGGGTTGTCATTCCGACTCGAAAAACTGTGAGGGCCTACCCTTTTATGGATGGATGTACTTAGAACTCTATGTCAAATTTGTCCAATTTTACAATCCATTTTATCAATCATCCAGATACTTCTGGCCTTTATAGGAACCCTTTCAGCAGTTAATTAGTTAGAACAATGATCTTATGAGTTTGAAAGTATTGTCGGAGTTTTCTTGCAAAGTGGATTAGTGTTAATGCAGTCCTATCGGCATGCGAATAACGAGTCTTCATATCTGTCAGAATTTTGCTTACGTAATAGACTAGCTATTGCATCTCAGACTCTTATTTGACCAAGACCGAGTTTAACACAGCGTCGAATATTGCCAAATAAAGATATAACTCTTCACATTCTCTTGAGGATGAGAGAAGTGTAGGGTTGGTGAGGTACTCCTTTAATTATTGGAAGGCTGACTGATATTCTTCCATCCAATGTAAACTATTTTCCATGGTCTCTCTCACAATCTTAAAAAATGAGAGATATTTCTCTGCAGACTTTGCTAGAAATCAGGAATGTGTTGCAAGTCTTCTGGTTAATCTCTGAACTTTCTTCATAGTTCGAAAAAAATTCCTATCCATAATTACTTTCATTTTATTTGGGTTCACTTCAATTTTTCGGTGAGTTACTATAAACCAAATGAATTTTTCAGAGGTTACCCTGAACACGTATTTTGTTGAATTTTGTTTCACTCGATACGTTCAGAGTATTCCGAAGTCCTTATCTAGGTCCTGAATATGATTATCAACTAATCTATTTTTTTACGAATATGTCATCCACGGACACCTCCATATTCCTTTCTATTCGAGATTCGAATATTTTATTCACTAACCTTTCACTGTAGCAGTATGTCCTTTGATTGATCACAATGGAGGTGAGTTCCTCATCTTCCTAACACATTCGAATTTGATTATATCTTGAGTAGGTATTCATGAAACTTAGTAGTTCACATCCAAATATTGAGTCTACCAATAAATCAATTCTTATAAATGGAAAGCTATCTTTTAGACATACTTTATTTACGTCAGTAAAGTTGACACATATTCATAATTTTTCATTACCTTTCTTAATGAGCACAACATTGAATAACAAATCCAATTATTAAACTTCTCTTATGAAGTCCGCATCAAGTAGTTTTTTAACTTCCTCTCTCATGACAATGAACTTCTCTATGGAGTGGTTCCTCCATTTTTACTGGATCCATTTGTGTCCTGAAATTAAGCCTACCTTATGGACCACCACTTCAATCGGGATCCCTAACATATCAGTTGGTATCCATGTAAACACATCCAAGTTTTTCCAAAGGAACCTCATTGGTTGCTCCCGTAATTGATCAGGGAGGAAGCTTTTGACTTGCATGTATTTTTCAGATTTACTTGGATCAAGTGGAATTTGCATAGTTGATTCGCCGGATTAACCTTATTGTAGGGTTGCTTTATCTCAAAGATTGAATTAATCAATCGGTTGATTTAGAATTGCTTAGCCTATTGGGGCTGGGTAGCAAGTTCAGTCGATAATTTGGTCGCCTAATACTTTCCCTACCCTGTATGTAATCATGAACTTCATTTTCAAGTGGGTATTGGTGTTACTGCCCTGAAAGCCACTATGCAAGGTCGACACGATATCGCATTATAAATTGAGGGCATGTCCACCACTAAGAATGTCAACGTTCGAGAAGGAATTTTTGGAGATGTTTCCATAACTTCTAATTGGATAATTCCTTGGATTGGGAGAAGTTTGTTGTCTAACCCGTACAAGGGCCCTCGGTCGATTTCATGTAACTTCTTTTAAAACTAGCTTAAAAAACGTCAAGATAAAGCAAATTTTAAAAATTTATATTATCAATAAAGACTCGTTTTAACTGATAATCAATAGTACCGTCTGAAATGAGCGTGACTATAACAAAAGGATCAGAATAGCGAGATATTATATAAGATATATTATCATTGCTAAAACTAATGTCCTCATTCCCTAGCTTTTGGTTTTTTACTGTTGGAAGGTTCTTCGGGATGTTCAAGAACTTTAGATTAGGGTGGCCTAACTGATATCATGCTTATTACCCTTGCTGCCACTAGGTTACAAGGTTGCTCGTGTTGTTTCGTTCCATCATTGCTTGTGTTGCCTGAAGTGTATTTTTGGTCTTTCAAATATTTATTAAGTTATCCTCTTTAAATAAGGGTCTCAATTTCCTTCTATAGAGTTCAAAAATTCTTGGTGTTATGACCCAAAAATCGATAGTAGAAATAGTATTTCTATTGATCTTCTCCTTCTGGGTTTTTCACCAGCTTCAGTCATTTTAGAAACATCTCATTTTTGATCTATATCAAAACGTTGGTTCGAATGTCGCTTAAGGGAGTGAAGTTCAATGGTTTGAGCTCCCTTCTGACACTCAGATCTGTCCTCGATCGCTTTTAGAGATCTTTGGTAGAGGAATTATTGTTACTCCTCCTCTTTCCACTAGTTGCCCTTGGTGGTCGTCTGTGCGCTCTAGCCTTTTCGCCTCATTAGCCCCATCAGTGACAATGTATGCTTGGGTGATGGTCTCCACCTTAAGGAAGGTCTTGGGTTCTTATTAAACCGAATATTTAAAGAGTTTGCCCAATTGTACAGTCACCATGAAAGAGTTTAACTTCCCCTCGTCAGTAAGTTTTGACGTTCCCCAAGCCTCCGCATTAAATCAGGCCAAAGAGCGCTTCAAACTCTCGTTTGGACCTTACCAGATGTGGACACGGTGCCACAGTTGTTTTTCCTCTATCCTACTGGAGGCGAATTGCGAAGGAATCTATCAGCCAATTTTAGAAAAGATCATATTGAATTTAGTGCTAGTCAGTAAAACCAAATTCATGCATTTCCTTTCAGGGTTAATGGGAGGCAAAGACATAAGACAGGGTTATCTAGATCTTTGAATTTTAACGAAATTTAAAAGGGATCCAAATGGTTCATTGGATCAAAGTTTTCATTATAAGGTTCTAAAATTGGCGTTTTAAACTTAAAAGGGAGCAAACGCGTCTTGATCTCCTTTATAAATGGAGACTTGTTAAAATCAGCCAAATGTCCATCCACACTTTCTCAAAACAGTTATTGTTTGATTTTTCTAATTCTTTCCTCGACCCGGGAGACAGATGTAATCCTCTTCATATTGATCAATGTGTTTAATTCTGAGTGATTAGCAAATATAAGAGGGGCCTGCCAACTCAAAGTATTCCCTAGGAGGCAGTGGCATGAAGCCTCATGTTGAGTCAAAGGTTTTCCTTTATCTTCGAAGTAGCATGGATTTTATCGTTTAGGGCTTTCCTACTAGGCTTCAAAATTAAGCCAACCTTAGAGCCGAGTCAGAATCTTTTTAATCAAAGCTTCTCAAGCTTTTGAATCTTTGATCTCTGAGGTTATCCATTTAGAAGGAAGCTTTTTTCTTTGATTATTCCTTCTAGAAGTGGAGGCTTGCAAATTAGATGATGGATCCCCTGGTGGATGTCCTTCCAACCTATTTTAGAGAAACTTAAGTATTTTAGATATGGAGTGACCTGGGCCGCCAATGTCTTGACGTTTATATTTTTGGATTGATGAACATCCTTGTGACTATCCACTATCTAATCGTCGCCACTAGAGATGGTATCCTTGGACAAATCTGATTGGGCCTTGATGTTAATTATGCTTGCTTTGTTGCACTAGATGTGTTCTGATTTTTATTGTTAATAAGAACAAATAGTTTTATTACATTTCTATAGACAGTACTAATGGCGCATTTCAAGAATTCGGATTAATATATGAATTAGGGAGTCACAAGTCTCACTTGGATATCCGAATAATATCAAGACCGATTTTCATGATTTTAAATTTAAATCCTACGTACTACAATAAAAGAACTATGGTAAGGAATATGAAATGTGCTTATTGATATATTCTCCAACGCTTAAATTAATGATATTTCTGAGCAAATGGAAGGATAATAAAAAAATAAGTATGAGAATTGAAAGTGGATGGGAATGAGTGTGGGCTTGAAGAGCTTTTGCTCCTTTCTGTACACTCGAATCATTGAGTGTCTTCCTCTTTTTTCGGATTTCTCCTCTTTCGGTTTGAGAGGAGCTGTATTTATAGTCAACATCCTTGGCCGTTCAGCTAGCGTTTTAAAACCGTTATTTTTATTGCCTGTGTCTTGAGCTATTTCATAACAACTGTTGAAAGATGTTACTTTTGGTATATTACTGTCATCCCAATTTTGTGAGGTAACTGCTTGGCTATTGATGATAGGACCATTTCAGCCGTTTTCTGTATCGAGTCATTAAATAGCTAATAATTATCTTTTAATTTTTTTGGTAACTGACCATATGAATTAAATATTTCAGTTAATACCCTCGAGAGTTATCATCTAGCCATTTGATTGGCCTTGTCGCTTTTTCATCTAGGATGGTGAAGTTTTGGGCTTTTATCCAAATTTGCGATGAACCGATCCACCTTGGGTTATACCCATCAATTCTTTTATTCTAGAAATAAATAATATCCCCTCCAAGCTAAAGACACTATTTAAAAATTTTCACCAAATAAAATAATATTTGTTCCATTAAGTATAAGACTAAAATGAAATTTCTATTAGAAAAATATATTATTTACAGTCATTATACAATTTTGTACAAAATTAAACCTATATTTATCTACTTTAATATTTTTTATTAATTAAAAAAGCTTAAAACATATAATTTCTACCATGATATTAAAAAAAATCAGATTTGATAAACTTATAACTTAAAATTGAGATAAAAGTATACTTTTTACTTATATTTCCATATATATTGTTCTAATTTTTCATAAACTAGATAAATATTTGTCAAATCTAAAAACAAATCAAAAACAGGTTATATAACAATAGTAAAGAAAGAATTTTTTAGGAAACATCATTTCGACATATTTGATATATATTCAAATAGCGTAACGTCATTAATTCACATATTTTTATGTAAGCCTGCTATTATATTTGAACAAATAAGTTATAATTTCAATCATAGTTAGTTTAAACACAACGATCGGTCCAATTAAAATTTAATGTCACTCAATCCCATCAACCCATGCTATGAATGCGATGAATGGTCTAAATGCTCAAGCATAGTTTTGCCAACGGCCTAGTCCAAGGGGTAGATAACCACTAGTAAAGTCTAATGAGCGAGTTCTGACAATAAATCAATCGGCCATGTGTCTGGTGATTGAGTGATTAGACTACCTGGTAACTAAAAAAATCAAAGCATGTAGGTTGGTAAAGGTTGATTAAGTGAAGCAAGTCAAGGGGAGCCAGATTGTTAAACTAAACAACCAACTCTTTATACTTAGCCAAATTTCGGATTAATGGTGTTAGATGCGCCATGCCAGGCACATCGTACTTATATCATGGGTCATGCCTGACATGACATAGGATTGATATATCTCAATTCAATATGACATGTGGCCCACGTTGTGTTGGGCTGACTGTACTTATGGGTTGTGTCATTCTATTACCAAAATAGCACAACTTATTTTTAATATGTAAAAAAAATAAAATATATTAAAAAATATATTATAAAAATATATCATATATTATTTTTTTCATCAAATATTTCTTATATATTACAATCAAAAAAATAAAAATATATATATTAATAACTCTTAGTTATTTTTAGGTCCCACTCACATTTTCATTACCACTATTTTTAAAATTTTTATCTTTATTAGAATTAAAAATGATTAGATTTATAATATGATCTTTTTACATACAAGTAATCCTTGAAAATAATATATATTTTTATAATTTTCGATGGCATTCTACTCTTTTTTTTGTTAACTACTTGACTCATGTACTTAAAGCAAATTCCGATGACACCATACTTGTCAGTGGAGTTAAAAAATCTCGTACCGTTTATACAAGTATAAAGAATATATGTTTGTTCACCTTTCGTAAATCTAAAATCTAAAACTCTAAACTATTACTCGTAATGTTAAAAATATATTCTAACGGTAAATAGTAAAAAAAAATTGTTGGCATTTTTTTTTTACTAACCGAATATGTTCCGCATCATACCAACAAAGGCATCCTACTTTTTTTTTATCAATTACTTAACTTCTATATTGAAAACGAATTCTGATGACACAATACTTGCCGGTAGAGTTAAGTGATCTCATGCCGTTGATACAAGAATAGAGAATATGTGCTTGTTTACCTTTCATAAATATACTAAAATTCTAGACTACTAGTCGTAATGTTAAAAATATAGTCTAACCGTAAGTAGTAAAAAAATTTAATTAGTATTATATTTTTACTAATCGAATAAGTTCCATATCAAACCCATACTAGCAAAGGCATTCTACTTTTTTTTCTTCAACTACTTGACTATTACACTGAAAATGAATTTTGATAACACCGTACTTGCTAATGGAGTTAAAAGATCTCGTATAGTTGATACAAGTACGGAGAATGTGTGCTCGTTTGCCATCCATAAATCTAAAATCTAAAATTCTAAACTATAACTTGTAATGTTAAAAATATAATTTAACTATAAGTAGTGAAAAAATTTAGCCAATATTATATTTTTACTGGTTGAATATATTCTACAATGCACTCGTACCAATAAAGGCAAATCTCTTCGGCCACCTTTACTACTGCTTATTTCTACTGTTTGAGTAAGGGTTCTAGAGTTAATTGTGGCGCATTCAAGTTGTGCATTATACACAAATTGTGATATATGCGTAACTTCATTTTTTTTATATTGTCGGTCATCCCACATTGTTATAGAATTCTTCAAGACATATATATATATATCCTATGTAAATTCACATAAAGATCATAATTGTGATGAGGTAAGTTAGCATTAAATTTTTTTTTAATTTTTTTAAATTTTTTTAAAATATTTTTAAATATAATATTAGTGAAAATATTATTTTTACCAATCTATAATATTTTGATATTCATATAAAATTATTATTTATCTCCAATACTAGTATTATTTGAAGAAAATTATAATCCTCTTAAAAATGCACAATTGAATCAGTAAATATCAATAATTGGCATAACAATAGATTTTAAGTGGTATAATAGATATCTGTAATTTCTTTAGTAGCAAAATAAATTTTTTTAAAAAAATAGTTAATCATTTTAACTACTTTTCAATCAATATTTATCATTGGCTCGACTGTTAAGATTTTTTTTATTGTAAAAGATAGTTAAAATCAAATAAAAAAATACACAATCTCCAACATCTACTACGTCGAGTTAAATTTTATTAGATAGTCGATCTTTATTTTCTTATAATTCAAATTATTTTATTTGTATAATATTCTGATTTGCTACTCCCAAAAAAATATATTATAATGAATATAATAATTTTTCTTTACATAAGAAAAAATAAATTATAAATATTATAAGCAAAAAAATTGATAATATGGATATCTCACATGAAATAATTTATATTTGATGTATAAATTAAAAAAATTATGATTAGATAAAAAATAGTAGAATTATTATTTGATGTATAATCAAAAGTAATAACAAAATCTTATTAAATGTTATAAAATTATTTATATTAGCATGAATTATTTTAAAAATTGTGAAAATAGTTTGTGGTACTAAAAAATTTTAAAATTAATTTCTTTTTTACGATTTTAATTTTTTAAAATTCAATATATTGTAATACAATTATAGGGTAAGTTACTATTGGATGACCACATATTATTGGTTAAAAAAATATTAAATTTTATGATATTAGTTTAGAAATTAATTCTTATTTAAATTATAAAAAAAGGTAAATAGTGTCACTTTTAATAGTTTATCAGAATATTTCTATATAACTGAATTATAAGCACTCTTACATGTACTTTTAAATTTGTAGTTTTTTGCCATGGAAAAAAAAAAGATTTTTTAATTAAATAATATATTCTGTCAGTCCCTTTCAGTTTAGCATTGATTGTACTAAAAATTTTTTAACCCTACACCACCAGAAAATTTTAGTTCATTTTAAATTAAAAATAATTATTATCTCTTATTTTTTTATGTGCCTCTTCAAGTGTCATGTTACTTTAGAACTTTTACACCTATAATCTTTTTTATAATTTTTACAAATGACTTATTATTGGCTGTTAATTAATTTAATTTTAAAAAATTATGTCACATTATTGGAATATTTTTTAGAGACGGTCAAAATTAGAAATAGTATAGTAACATTTCAGAACCACTATCATTATGTGTATGTGATATCAATAGTATAGGAGTGTCGGAATTTTTTTTTTCTCGTATATTTTATTATTAAAATTAGAAAAATTATGTTCCATAATTGTAAATTAATTTATAAAATGATAAATATTTATAAAATTATTAATAAAAATCGATAGAATTAATATAAATATATTAGTAAATATCATACGAAACATGATTTTATACCAATGGCTCCTTCCCTTGCAACAATCACATGACCGTTGAGGAAAATTTAAAGAAAAGTTCCTTGCCAGTACAAAATTGGGCCATTTCTATTCCAGTGACCTGATATTTAGGTTGTCTTGTTTTTTTTCATTTACATTTTACTCATCAATAATTTGAACAATCAGGTTTCATGAAATTTACATTAGGAATGTGCAAGCTAATAGTCAACTTTGATAACTAACTAGAACTGGCTACCTCCTCCAAAGAAAGAATTTAATGAATAGAACAACCGCCAATGAATAATTGACACTAACATTCAAATGAATTAACAAATGGCAACGACTACAACTTCAGTTAAAAAATTTTTTTGTAATTTTGCGGGCCATTGAGCAATCAGACTTGATAAATTCAATTGCTTCCAATTACTAATTTATTTGTGACACATCAGCCAAATCACACGTACAATTCTTTTAAAGGTCCATTTGTTTGACTATTATTTTTACCTATAAGAATAAGATTTGAATCTTTGACAAGAGTAGTAAAATAATTGAAGTCATACAAATAAGAAGGAAGCAACCTAACAAATAGGGACTTCAAAGAAGTGATAGTTGAGTGTAACAAATTAAAAAGAATTTGAGTGTATCAAAGGGGTGTGAAAAAGTGGGGACAAGTTAGTAAATATTTTATACTTTTAAAAGATAACATGAACTGAGATAATAAGCCTATTTAAAATAGTCATAACATCAACATCATTTCTATTCAATGACATGTCTAGAAAAGCAACAGAGAAGTGCTTGAGGTTGAAATTTGTTTCTTTCATAAGGTTAAAGAAAACCAAAGCAAGTACATTCAAATATAGGATACAAATTATAGTGAGGTTGTTGGCTAAAGAAACATAAATATGGGATCTAATTTTGGATGGCTGAGAATGAAAGATGATTGATGGTATAATCTACAATGAGAATGACTTCTTTTTAAAATTCTTTTGGTAGGTGGTAGAGATGTGAAGTTATCGAATATTGTTAAGAATATGATCAAATTTTTTTCATTGTGATCATTTTGTTGGGATGTGCTGTGGCAATATTTTCAGTGAATAGTGCCATATGATTTAATGGTATCAATGAATGATGGCTCAAAATATTCATCAATAGTATTTGATCTAAAATTTTGATTTGTCTTGAAACTATGTAAACACCATGTTGCAAAACTTTTAATATACTTTGGGTAAGTCAAAATAATAATATAAAAGATATATTTATTTATAATAAGAGAAATTATCAATAAAAGTAATAAAATATTTTAATCCCCATTTGTACATAAAGGTTTAGGGCCCTATGGTTAGAACAAATAAGATAAACAAAGCATGAGAAAAAGAATTAAATTAAAAAGTAATGCTTTATATTGACCAAATTAACAAGTCATACAATTAAAATATTGATTAACAATTATTTTTAAATGACCTAAGTTAACAATTGAACTTTCAAACTTGAAGTATGACTAAGAGAGAACGCCATAAAAGATTAGATTTGGCCGATCTAGAGCTAAGAACATTAGAGCTCCAAAGATAGGATGGAATATAAAGTGCGTTGACCTTAAATAGATATACAACCTGACAGCCTATATCATCTAATTGACCTATTCATAGATCCAGTATAGCATAATTATGAGGAAAAAAATGATACTCTAAACCAAGATTATATAATTATCCTATGGATGGTGGAGAGTATAATGATGAAGGGGACAAGATGGGTATAGAAATGGAATATGACTGTGTGGAAATAGAGCCTATATGAATAATATACATATGAGATCCACTAGCAGTATAGATAGTTGGTGTATTAGATATTCTAACTTTGTTATAAATTTGGTTTTGGTTAAAAGTCATGTGATTGCAATAAATAAAATTAATAATTTAACAGGTGTTGCTTGTAATTGCGGTAGGATAGGTGTAGAGATAGAATCTATATGTAATGGAATTTGGTTAACATCAACCTCAAGATTCTTAATAGCAAAACATGGAGTTGTAGAATTAGATTTGCTTATTTTAGTGCCTATGATGGTAGCCATACGAAAAGAAGAAGAGTTTCGATAATGATAGGAACATCTTTTCTTAATACAATTGCATTTCAAATGACCTTTTATATGATAGTTTATGCATATGGAATTGAAATCATGTAATCGTTGATTATTTGGTCCGAATTTATTGTGTGAAAATTTTGTACCAAAAAATTATAAAAGCACCACAATAACCATCTTTATATATTGAGACTTCTTGGCTTAAGGTCTTGTCCCTTAAAAAATAAGTTCAACAATTGTATTGTCAAGCGAATGTCGTGAATGTCCATGTAGTGACAAGACTTTAGTGGACTCAAACTCGTTATGAAAAACCATAAAAAAATCAGTGAGACAAAAACCATCACAATAGTCTATAGATTTCTTATGCTCCATTGAATATTTCCATTGTGATTTTGTTGCTGCTAATTAATCCCATAAATAACAAATTTAAAAGTAAAACCACCTATCAATTACTCAAGTTCTTAAGAATCACTATACAACTCCCATGTGATTTAATATTGATGTGCAAAATCCATAGATTAGTATCTTTGTAGAAGAAAATCACACATTTTTTATTACTTCAAATCGACCAAATAGCATATTGACAGATTAAATAGAGGTATTAGCAGACCATATAATGATTTGATTGTTAATATTATCCAAATCTTTGACTGGGTCAAAGAAAGTTGAGTCGAGCCCAAAAGTCGTTTGCTGTGATGGCTTCAATCCTCCTATAACAAAGTGCCATAATTTTTTGAATTTGAAAAAAAAATACGCATAAAGTGTGCCTAATGATTATAGTTTGAACCATTAAATAATTCAGATGGGATGAGATATATCATTTTAGGCTAAAGTATATCAAGATCGGGCTAAAAGAAAAATAGGAAGCGGGATGGGCCGTGAACAGTTAACGGAGTGGTCGAAACAAATATATTTTGTTAATGGGGCAGCGACGGCCTCTTCCTGAAGTGCAAAACAAAGCGATTTAGATCAAGAATCGTCAAAACGCAGCGTTGTAGGATAAAGAAACGGTCCCCCTATAACCGAAATAATGTGTTCCGGTGGATAGGAAACTTCGAACAGTGTTAGAATTCGTCGTCTTCTCCAAGGATTTTGCAGCAGAGACGATGGGATTAAGAAAACATTGTCGGCCCCGAAAAAATGACTGATCTTGTTGAACTTTTGCAGCCGGTGAACGGGTCGGTGGACTGAGATTTGAGGTCAGCGGTCGAAGCACAACACAGATCCGGAGCCCGTGAACTTGAATCTGGTGCCGAAGAACCAGAGGCGCTGAATCCGGCGTTGCAACAGTGATCGTTGGAACCGGACGTAGCAACCGCCTTCGTTGGCGATCCGGCGTGAGCAAGATGATTCAAAACGCCGATGAGGAACGCCTTGTTTTTCAGGCGAAGGATGCCAATGGTATTCTGAAGAACCAGATTTGAGCAACGACGGTCTGGGAATACCGTGGAGAGCACAATGATTCAAAAAAAGTAAACTCGACAGACAAAATATATAAATACAAGGATATAGTAAATATTTATATGATATTTTAATCATATAATATTAAAATTTTAAAAATTTAATATTATAAAATACTCGAGATTCCACACGGCAATTATTACAACATAAAATGCAGTTTTAAAGAATCTGTGCATCAAAGAAATCATTCGATATCAAACCACATCATGTAAGATCAAGAAATCTGCATTTTACAGAAGCAACAGCCCAGTTATATACTCTTCATTCTGTAATGGCTCACACTTTTTTTCAAATTTAACGGTTGAATTCCTCGAACTATTTTCAACCCAAGTGTAGATGTATAGATCTGAATCCATGCTGTATGAAATCCCTCCCCCCAAACAAAAATGTACACACGTCAATCTACGCTGCATGTTCGAGCGATTCCATCCTCTAAAAACGAACTACGATGCAAGAGATGTCGTCTTTGCTGTCTCTCTTCTGAGCTTCAGAGGCTAGTCGCTTGGCGGCTTTCAGAGGATCTTTGAACTTTCTTGCAATATCTACCGCCTCCTGATTAGACATTACCTGAATCCGTAGCAAGCCAAGTGCTGTCAGAAAATGTTCTACTGTGTCGGGAGCATGGCATAACGCTGATATATATTGATATTAGATGATGATATCTAAATTGCCAGATACCCAATGAACATCACTATAGGTCATCATACAAGAGATATATCACCAATATTATATAAAATAACCGCCACTACATATAGACCTTCTTTGCTTCTTAAAAATTTAAATTTACATGTTATTTGACCTTTTGGGTAACTTTTTTCAATAATCAATGAGAATATGAAGTTTAATTTTAATAAAATTAACCAAGAAACTAACAATATATTAATATATGTTAAAAAAAAGGAAAATATTTTGATTATATTTCAATTTTTGATGTGGTAATGAACATTAAAAAATTTTCATCCGCATCATCTAGTTTCAATATGCATCACCCAATATGTGGTTACAATGGTACCTGATAGTAATTCAAGCATGATACTTTATAATTACATTAAAAGTATAAGTCATAAATGAAAATATCGGCCAATATTTCAAATATTGGTTGATATATATTAGCATCGAGTCTCGGATAACGATATTTTTAATACCATAATAATATCACGATATATTACTATATTGGCGATATATCGGTCATTACACCAAATATATCATATAATATTCCTCTATTAATTTACGATTTTTAAAAATTTTTTTCTTCTAATATATCAAATATCAATACATATTATTTGACATGTTTTCATACCGATATGATCGCGCCTAATAGTGGTACTGATATAGTCAAATTTTTTCTTGATAAGATAGCAAAGCTTCATGTGCTTACTTCTCTGTTCTCGACTCCAAATCAGAGAGAGAGAGAGAGATTACCTTCCATAGACCATCGCTGGCGAGGATCATAAGATCAGTATCAGGGCCAATGTCGTGCTGAGTGATATCAGGATCAGATCGCAAGTGAGACTTTAGGTTCTTATCGCCGAAGGCACGAGCAACTGCAAGCTGGCCATCAACTCTAGCAACATCTCCTGATAAAAAGATTGAAAGAAAATTGGGTCTTAATCTTATGACTCGGAACATCCATTCAATGGCCAGAGGTTGTGTCCTGCAGGGGCGGTGGGTAAGGGCAATTTTGGAAAATCATTTTTTTCCAACTACTACAATGAAGGTCAAGATTTGATGTTTCCATGGGGATGGAATAGCTATCCCGAGCTAAGAAACTGCGCATGAAAGTACATGTTCATAGTGGATACTGAATAACATTAAATCAGAGGTCAATAACACCCCGGGGGGGGGGGGATCCAATATTTCTAAACAGTTCTTCATCTGATGTTTGAAGAACTCATGTGCCAAAATTAAGAGAAAAATGAAAAACCATTTGAAAGATATCTTCATTCAAAAAATTATAGGGCTAGTCCAGATGCATATTGATGTGATAAATCTGACTCAGGCAGCATGAGAGATTGGTATTTGATGAGGACCCCGTGCCTAGGAGTAATAGAATCGCGGCAAGATGCTCAAGAGATCAAGTAGCTGAGGGCAAACTACACCAAACTACTGGGGGACGGATCTCACATATTGCCACAGTTTGGAGTGCTGATGGATGAGGTGCATAAGCTACTCGGATGCTAAACTACTTGGTGACTTTGAAGGCGCGTGAACGCTACAGCAGAGGGACAACAATGTAACTAACAGTCAATAAAGGCAATGTTGTATTTAGGTCTATAGGTGTCATTAGAGTTTATATTTTCTATATGCGTTGGTTCAAAATCAAATTAGGTATCAATTTCAATTATTTGAAAAATTGTGCACACACTTGACACCTTGTGGTATTCCCTTGGCTCTCCTAGCATTAGGTCAGGGTTGACTTGGGCTGATTTAGGATCAATTACATGATTCTACTTCAAAGGTTAGTTGCGTTTCATTTAATTCCATTATCTGTTGGTTATTGAATCATCTCTTTCCAGCTATTATTTGCCATAATAATGTGTTATCCACATTACACTGTGATACTCGGGGTTGTTTTGTGATGTGTGGGCTATTAACAAATTGAGTTGGGACTTGCTTGATATCGGATCCTGAATCAAGCTCCTTATCAGCATCCTATGAGGCAAAGTAGAGATATCAATACTAAAGAGGGCGACCTTCCATTGCCCAGAATCAGCTGTTATCGAAAAAGGGCATAAAGAGATGATATTGGTTCAAGAAGGAAGGTAGATAGAATTCGATATGTTACTTGTTTTCCTATTGAGAGGAGGAGAAGGGGGTCCAACAGAAAAGCATTGTACAGGGTGATATTGATGATCATGCAGAAACTTCAAGTTCAGATGAAAGTGTTATTGGGTACAGTATCGATTGGACTAGCACAATTTATTAGCCCTGCAAACTCATGGTTGATAGGCTCAAGATAGCATAAAATGAGCGAGTGATGTTTGGCCCATTAGGCCCATGCCTAGAGAATATAGTGCCCGATTGTGACTAACTCTAGCAAAAATAAGCCACAATCTAGCAAGCGGCCTAACGATTATCAAGCAGAACATAACCTAGTCCAAGTTAGATACTTAAATTGCAAAATATCAAAATGTCCAACTGAGCGATTTGTCGGCTTTGCAGTAGCCGAGGCAAGGATTTCCAAACTAACAATCAATTGTGCAATATTAATTCAATCATCAGGCATCAACCACTTCCAATTAATTCTATGATCATAACGTGCATAATGACAATTGAATTAATCAATTTTCAAATGGCTTAACACTCAGATTTTGGCCGATTATTCATTTGTAGGAAATCATCGACAACTAGCATTGTGGATATAAAAATGCACATTTTTCCCTAAAAAGGGGGATCAAATCAGAAAAACAAGAAAAATAGAGCATAGCCTTCTACATTACTTGTTCTCCTGATTTCGTACGGAGCTAAGCTCTCCACTTGCACTTTTTCATTCCCTCAATCTTACCCAGTTTTTAGTTTTTTGGAAACTAAACTAACTTAAGTATTAAAAGATATTTCGGAGAATGAGTCCCAATTTTTTCAGAATTTTTGTTTTAGTTATGGTGTGCAAGATTTGGATTGAACAATTCGAGAAGCTAATGTGAATTTCTTTGAATTAAATCCAAATTCTAGATACACATAATTGGTGCCGTATGTGGGAAATGAATCAAGCAACTTGTTTTTACTTAAACAAAATTACACCCACAAGGATCTAAGACTCAACAATCTTCAACAAATTGATCATCATGGTGAATACGAAGTGCATGGACAGTCGAGTTAATTACCAAAGGACGTCCCCTCTCATAGTGTTTTCCCTGAAGAAGACAGCCAAGGAAGTTCATTCATCAGCCATACTAGACATTAGTGCTATAGCTGCTCAACTTTAGATTTGAGGACCAACCCCGTCAGACTAAGGTTCTTCACCCACAAGCTTTGACCTCAAAGAGAAAGTCAAAAATTACAAAAGTTGCCTCTAGGGGGGGCCACTATCGGCCAAAGTTGCCCGTGGCCCCCAACGCACAACACCGATTTATTTCATCCTGACTCAAAGGCCATCTCAACTTTGAGGCAGGAAAGCTAAGAGCAACGGAATCCCAGATACACTTGGGATCCCAGGTGCCATTCCAACTGAAAGGAAGGGGTCATGCACCAGTATGCCCTGAACCCTCTCGACTCGACAGATATTAGGCATATTTGTCAATCATTCAAAGTTGAGAACTTTTCTCAACGCTTAGGGTATTGCCTACACAGCTAAGGTAGAGGAATGCATTAAAAAGATAGAGTAGCAAGTCTTCCAACAAAGCTCTACGAGCCAAACAATCCAACTTCGTCATACCCTATTTACCTCCAAAGTAAAGAGGTGCACGTTACCCCATAAATTCAAAATGTCAATGATGGAGCCGCATGATGAAAGTACCAATCTGATAGATCACTTGGACAACTTTCGCACCCTATTTAACTTTTAGAATCTGGAGAGTACAGCACCATGCCTCTATTTTCTTTTAACTTTAAAGGGAAATATAAGAATTTGGTCCTACAAGTTATAACCAAGTCCTATTTGAACCTTTCAAGAAGTGACTAACCAGTCCTATCATTTTGTTTTAGCTAATGGGAAGACAAGAAACCTTGATACCTGATCGGGGTTAAGCAGGCTCTTAACGAAAACTTAAAGCATTTTTTCGCCCAATTCAATGCTGAGGCCAAAAACATCTTGAAACTCATTGATGAAGTAAAAATGAATGCCTACATGGAAACTATTCAATCAGGTGACTTTTTCAAGTCGCTGGTTCGACAGAACCTCAAGACGTTCTTGGAGGTGAAAGCTATCACCAAGGCCTATATATCAGTAGAGAAAGCAAACAATGCCAAAAGGCCAAAGTGCCCAAGCTATGAGCAACATCCAAGGCAGACTAGGGGTGACAAGAAGAGAAACAACAGAAACCAACCTGTTTGGCACTATTAGAAGTAATAGGAAACTATGCCATGTGCTTGCCGAGAATTCAAGCCGCTACATCTCAATCCTCTCACCGACACCCAAACTAATGTTTTGATGCAGATCCAAAATACAAAATTTAGGTCCAGATCGGTCAAGAACCTAAAAGGAGGAGACCAGTCCAAATACTGCTTTTACCATTAATTTTTGTGGCATAATACTAAAGATTACTGGATACTACAGAAGAAGATTGAGGCCATGATCTAAAAAAGATATCTCAAAAAGTATCGACAAAATCTTGAGGTTGCCTTAAACAAAGGCAAGGACAACAAAGAACCGCCCAAGTAACCACATAATCAAGTAGTGGCTAAGGTCTTTAATATCGTGTCCACAAGACCAGCCAGCGTGACAATTCAAGAGCATCCAGACGAAGCTTTATCCAACAAAAGGCAAAGTAGGGATAGTGCAAAAACTCATTAGTTTTAACAACAATGATATAACTTATGTAATCACCCCCCACTTTGATCCTCTATTGTATCTGCACTAGTTTCAGATGGAGTCAGGAACTACCAATTGAAACGAGTTTTCTTGATTATGGAAACTTAAGAAATATTTTCTATTTTGATGCATTCATAAAGCTAAGATTAAAATATAATCAAATGGACCCATCAATCGAACCACTATACAAGCTAGGTAATGAGCCGATTTGAGTTTTAAGAGATCATACACCTGGAAATTATGATGAGGCCACATCCTAGGATGGCCTCTCATTGATTAACATTTTTTGTAATGGATCTCCGTTCAGTCTATAACGCAATGCTAGGCCGACCATACATGATGATGTTTGGAGCGGTTACCTCTATTCCACATTGAAATATGTAACTAGATATAGGGTTGGAGAAGTTAAAGAAGATTAGATCATCAGACAAAACTGTTATTTAACACAGATTAATAGCCCCGATGCTCCACAACCGATAGAAGAATTCAACCTCAAGGACGAGGTCTCTCTTCAACAGGCTCAATCCAATGACTCACCACTTTGGATCCCTTTAAATCTAGTAGATCCATACAAATAACCCCAAATTGAGTCTTCTTTGGATCAAAATTTGAAGCAAAAATTAATAGACTTATTGTGGAGTAATGCCAATGTCTTTACTTGGACACCAACAAACATGCTAGGAATTTCAATGGAAATGATATTTTTCACAAGTTGAGCCCTATCGTCAAGAGTAAGTCTGTCAAGTAGAAAAGACGAAGCTACTTCATAGAAAACCTCGTGACCGTTAAAGAAGAAGTCAAAAAAAGTTAATCAATGCTAGCTTCATCAAGAAGGTTAATTACCCGAATTAGTTATCCGACGTTGTCCTAGTTAAGAAGAGCACCAAGAAATAAACGATATGTGTCGACTTCACAGACATAAACAAAACATTTTAAAAAAGCAGTTTCTTGCTCCCTTGGAATGACTAATTAGAGGATTCGACATCCGATCGCCAGCTACTATATTTCATGTATGCTTACTTAAAGTATTATCAAATCCGGATAAACCCAAAAAACAAAGAGATGACCTCGTTTATGATCGACCAAGGAACCTGCTACTACAAAGTGATACCCTTCGGTTTGAAAAATATTAACACCACATACCAGAAGCTTATGACCAAGATATTCAAATAAAAGAGTGGAAAGAATATGGAGGTGTAAGTTGATGATATGCTTATCAAAAGTGTACTAACCAACAAACATATTAAAGATTTAGTAAAGACATTTGATATGCTTAGGACATATCAAATGAAGCTGAATCCAACCAAGTATGTTTTTTTGTGGTAACTTCTAGTAAGTTCCTTGGTTTCATAGTCTCACAGCGTGACATAGAACCCAACCTAGAGAAGATTAAAGCCCTTATGAATATGAGACCTCCTCGAACAATCAAAGGCATCCAAAGGTTAATTGGGCGACCCACAGCTCTATCCTGATTCATGGCTAAGATGGCTGAAAAAGACTTAGCTAAGACAGACACGATAAATGATTTTCGATAGATGGATGAGTAACAACAATAGATTGTCTTTCCAATATGGCTTCATCAAGTTATCCAGAACAATATACAAATGATTTGTGAGTGATTGTCTCAGGACCCAGTATAGAGAAGCAAGATAAATTTCAATTGTCGGACAAGACAACTTGATTGAGCCCTTATGTAGAATAATACCTTCAAGTCAAAATGTTGTCGAATGATCTGGCAAAGGCTAAGCGGATTGCAAAAATCACAATATGGTATATTATGATGGATAGATTACTTTATCAAAGGGGCTATTCAATACTCTATGGGTACTACTTGACCCCGACAGAAGCCGACTACGCCCTCAGGGATATGCATCTCAGCATATGCAGAGTATGAAAAGTAACAAAGAACCTAAGCTTAAAATCATAAGATAAGGCTATTATTGACCAATCATGAAGAAAAATAACATTGAGTTCATTAAGAAATGTAATAATTGTCAAATCCACAATAGCATCCCAAAGCAGCTGCACACGAAGATCCAAGCCTTGCAGGCCCCTAGCCATTTGCATGATGGAAGCTAGACATATTATGACCCTTTCTCTTGGAAACCGGTCAAGGAAAATTTATAATCGTCACTATTAATTACTTCACAAAATGAGTGGAAGCCTCCCATTGGCCTAAATTATGGAACAGAACATGACAGAAATCTTATGCCAAGGCATCATCTACAGATTTGGAATATCAAACATCATAATTACCAACAATGATACTTAAATCTCAAGTAAAAGGATTACTAAATACTGCCAAAATTTGGACATCCGATTGGTTCACATGACGATCTCACACCTGCAAACAAACAAGCAAGCATAGGTAACCAATCGGATGATTGTCAATGGTTTGAATACCAAGTTAGACAATGTTGAGAGTGAATGGGTAGATGAATTCCCCTCAATGCTCTGTTTATACTAGATGACTCCAAGAAGAGCCACTTAAAAGACACCTTTGAGTTTGTGCTATCGAACGAAGACGATAATCCCGATGGAATAGGCTTGCCAAGTTGCTAGGTGAAAATTTCAATTTAGATAAAAATTTTTAACTCTTAAGATAAAATTTAGATCTCCCAGATGAAGATAAAGATGCAGCCCTTATTTGGGGCGATCTACTAGTAAAGAATCACTTGGTATTACAATCGGAAGGTGAAGGCGGAAATGTTCAATGTCGGCAATTTAGTGTTAAGGAACATTAAAGCCATCAAGAAACTTGTATAAATAAATAAACTATCCCTGACTTGGGAATGGTCATTCCTAATGTCTGCAATACCCTAGAATTTGGCATATAAGCTATGAATCTAGACTGCAAAGCTATTCCCGTGCATTTAGAATGCCCTTCATCTCAAAAAAATGCTATTAATGAAAATGCTAAGCTAGCATCTTATAAGCTACCCTCATTTGGTTTGTACGAACAATGTAAAGTTTTAAACATTTATAAATAAAATAATATTTTGTCCAAATTTGCAAAAATGTATGTGTAATTAAACTGTCATAGGTATATTGATTTGGTCACGACTAACTCAATCAGACAATTAATTTCAATACCATATATGTTAAAACACATCAACCCACAGTGGTGGTCATAGTGTAAGATCAAGGATGCTGCATAGCCCCAAATGTGGTCATGCACCTGAAGTACTCTAAGGCTCGGGGGCTTGAGAGTAAAGCATTTGGAGCTGTTTTGAGAGGTCAACTAACAAGTAGGTTGAGGTCTTTCGAGTGTCAACTATAAACATGGTCACCCCACTATTTAAATCTTAAGGATGTTAGATGCGCATAAGTGATGGCAGATCCCTTTGCAGGATGCACATAATTAGTTAGATGGTTAATGATTAGAGTCTTCTTTCATCAGCAACAATAGTCCAATGACTTGGGAACGAATTCAACAATCACATGGCATGCTCAGGGGGCTAGACCACACGATGTGCATTTGTAGACAAAAATAGTTTTTAGTTAAATCATTATTCGAGCAATTAAAAATGTGCACTAATATAAAAGTTACAAATTCATTTACAAAGCTGTGGAGTAATTATACGAATCAAGAGACAAGGGATTCAACAGTATTCCTACAGCTAAGGTTCGGCCCCACGGGCAGGAGCTTGAAGATCTAATTGGGCCTTAAAATATTTTGACTTCGTACACCAGATCAATTCTGGAGTTCCTTACATCTAGGCAGTTGAGAAGAAAATCAGGAACTACCAAAGAAGCTATTGCCCTGCAAAAATTAATGGCCTCATTAAACCAAGCATCCAATAAGGGATCAAGCTCCTTTGGTTGGATACTCATTCTAAACTTCTCCGTGAGCTGTAAACAGTCAATCTGCCATCCTTCAACAATACGCTCAATAGTGGAAGCGTGGCAGTGCGCCTCTTCAGCTCTATCCTTGAAAGAATTAGCCCTTTCCTCAATAGCAGCAACTCCATCTTCACACATCATTCCGGATTTTTGCTTCCTGAGCCCAATGCTCCTATCCGGCCAATTTTTTTGTGGATCTATTATCCTACTCTCAAGGCTGAACCGTCGGTACAATTGTGGAAGGGGTGCCGGGGATATCAGAAATCCCATATTCAGCGATGATTGGAGTAGCTATGACTAGCCTGCTCTTGCATATAGAACTGTGCGAAGAATCGTGCTCCTCATCCAAACCAAAAATGGGATGCTTTAGTCTGTGTGCAAAACGAACATCCCCTTGAAAGGCTTCACTAGAGAAGAAGCAAGGACTAGAGTTCAGGATTGCGTAGCCTCCTCAGCTCTCATCTCAGCCTCATGCTTGGCAAAGGCGGCTTCAATCTCCATTGATTCTTCACCAGCGACAAAAGCAACTAGGGAAGTTACAAGACGGTTGCTCGAAAGGCCAGCCCTAGGGCAAACCCCAGGAGATGTCTCCAAAATGATTTCCATCCTCCTATTCCAAGGGCAAGGATGTAGACCGGCGATTGCATCGCCCCTAACAACCGTCTATCATCCCACTGCGTACAAAGCAGTAATGATGAAATAGCTGCTTGTCTCACACAGCTCGTCTGCATGTTGTTTTATGAGGGCACGCAGGACTCGACCACTAAAAAGCTCCTCTCACAGACTGATCCAAAATATTTCAAGTTCACATAGGCCCACTTGTTGGACAGCACCAAGTCAGCTAACACTTTGACGTAGAAGAACTAATATTTCCAGTTCTTTATGGAGTCAAGGTTTCCGCCACTTATTTTGAACTCCTTTTGAGGAGTCAATGAAATCCAATTTTTTTCCTAGTTGAATAAGTAAAAGATCTTGACTATATTGATGTCCATCATGAGTTGATGGCATCAAAAAATGATGTACAAAGCCACCAAGCATTGGATGGCATTGAGATGGAGCCTTACAATAGCGATCCACAAAGCATCCATTATTTCAGCAAATTTCCTAGCTATTGGGATATGGAGCCTATTTTTCAAATGAGCCTCGTAAATAGCTATGAAACCATCACGAGTAGATGATGCCCTACCCATTGGCATGGGACGACATAAGGAATAGCAGAAGGGATATACTTATCGTAAATGCCGAGAACTATAAGCAATAATGTAGAAAAAGCAATATCAGCAATGCCTCAAAGAGAAGAACTTCCATCACAACGAGGAGGCATTGACGGCAAATGACAATTATGAAACTCAGAGAAAATTTTAGGGTTTCGAATGAATTGTTCTAAAGGCCTAGCAGCAGAAAGGGAAGCCTTTTCAAATTTAAACAAAATGAGATTGACACAAAGGAAGAATTTGAATAGATGCTCAAAAGTAAAGTAGATCCAAATGAAGCGCCTTTCCAAAAACCCTTTGCCTTAGGACGATATGTTCAAAACCCTTAAATCCCAAAATGGAGAATATAACCGGTGAAAGAAGCACTAGGTAATCATTTCATGCGTCAACGAGGGTAAAATCCACAGCTGATGCGACATTATATGCCCCAACATCATGCCTTTTCAATTTCAGACGGCATGATGATTCTAAGTCACCTCAGTTGCTATCGAACCAACCATTTAAATTGAACAGCATGAATTGAAATCCAACTAGTCCTAAAAGGTAAACTGGTTTAGTTAGTTTAAGGGTTCCAGTTTGTTAGAAGGCTGAGTTGTTAGATTTTACTGAAATTAAGAAATAGTTGCCAAGTTATCACTCGGCATATTTTTAAGTCTTAAAACCAAGATTTAGAAAAGTTCCATCCAGGTTTATTGATTAGTTAAAACTTTTCGTGACTTTATATTTCCATGCGAATGCACACAAGTCCAAATACGAAATGAACAAATTAACAATTACGATCCAAACAAAGAAAACAAAAGAGATCAGCTTTTTATTTATTCTTAATGGCAAATATCTCAAGATAAAATCATCGAACCAAACAACCTATAAGAAAGGAAAGACGTCAAAGAGGTGATCATCAATAGCAACCACAAGATCATCATACCTCGCTCTAATAGCGACTAATTCGAATGGATAGAGAATGGGCAAAACCCAGCTAGATGACCCCTGTGAAATGTTGGGCAACTGAATGCCAGTAGGGGATGTATCATGACTCATATGCTAAACCAATCAAAGAAAGATGTAAGAGCAAGGATACACCCTAACACATAAGGTTCCCCTAGTAATTACTTAAGCGGAAAGCCAATCTAGCTAACGATGCTGTGTAAAAGAAAGGAACCAAAATGGTTCTCCTTTAAAAAGAAGAAAATCATGACGGATTTTATCACTTGCACCCAGCAGGACACTATGGCGCCAAGATCATACTTCATTTGTCCGAAACATAAGATCCAACCAGCAAGCATAGGCCTGAAAAATCCAGCTGATCCAATTGACAGTTAAGGCAAGGATATAGGATAAAGAAGACAAAGTGAGAGATCAATCCCTTTATAGCTGAAAATTGACCAAAAAATAAAGCATTTTGGAATAGCAACATCAACCAACCCCATGTGATCGACATTCAAAGAATATCTCCCAAATCAACAGGGCAGCGGGTTGAGTAATTAACACGACTACTCATTGGCCTCGAGTTCCCTAGGAAGGAACATTTGAACAGTCTCAAAAACTGGGTTAATTTAGTCCTTCATTCTTTTAGGCATCATTGAAGCTTGAATTCAACCTTGAACCTTGGGGGGCTAGTGTTAGGTACAACATTGATCAAACTAGCCCAATCCATCAGTTCAGTAAGCCTACGGTTGATAGGCCCAGATAGTAAGAAATGAACGAATGATATCCGGCCTATTACACCCAAACTCAGAGAATATGGCGTCCAATTGTAACCTAACTCTACCCAAGATAAGTTAAGATCCAACAGGTGGTTGGGCAATTACTAAACAGAATATAACCCAATCTGAGTTAGATGCTTGAATAGCGGAATATCTGGGTGTCGAATCAAACAGTTTGTCGACTTTACAGTTAGCCTAAACAAGGGTTTCTAAACTTACCAATATTAACTATCCACTATCAGTTCAATTATCAGGCATCAATCACTTCCAATTAACCACACGATTGAAACACACATAACAATGGTTAAACTAATCAGTTTTCAAACAGCTTAATCACCTTGATCATGGCCTGTTATTTCTCTTCAATAAGTAACTGACAACTGGCGTTGTAGCTATAAATATACACCATTTTCCCTGAAAAAGGAATCAAATGCAAGAAACAAGGAAAACAAAGCATAGTATATGTTGTTCTTCAAATTTTATATGGAGCCAAGTCCTCCGCTTTCACTTTCTCAATCCCTCAATCTCTCCCATACTTCAATTTTTTGGGAACCAAACTGATTTAAGCGTCTAAAGATATTTCGAAGAGTAAGTCCCAATTTCTTTAGAGTTCCTATTTTTAGTTGTAGTGTGTAAGATTTAGATTGTATGGTTCGAGAAGCTAATCCAAATTTCTTTAAATCAAATCCAAATTCCAGATACACATCAAGTGTAATAATCCAAAAATGATTCTACCAAAGACAGGCAAACAACAATGCAATAGATAGATATCAATAGATCGTTATAAGTTGATAACCTGACAGCAAAATACCAAATCTATAAGTGAAAGGGTGTGTATAACAATAACCTGGCATATTCGAGACAAAGCCACCTCGATTTACTATGCTACTACGCTCTGTATTAGGTTCATGATCGGTAGTCATCTGTACTGCTTGGCCTCTTCGGGAAAGGATGGCTCGTGAATCTCCAACATTGGCTACAAATAGTTTCTGGCCATCTATAAGAATAGCAGTGACTGCAGTAGACCCACCTCTTCCCAAGTCCGGGCTGTGTGAAAGAATAGCCCGATCGGTTTTCTCATAGGCCACAGAGATGGACCTGCTTGGATTAGTCCAGAACTCTTCCTGGATAATCAAGAATCACATTGTGAGGCTGAAAATTACGGTATCAACAAGAAAACATAAATATTGGATACAAAATGAAACAAAAACATTATCAAGTGGGACATTTGACCTTGTTTCTTAAATTCTCATTTTTAGCTTGTTATGCCCAGCATCCATGGCAAATTAGGCTTGAAATTCATCTAAGAATAGAGATTATCAAGTTTCTTAAATACTGTGTCTTCTGCATTTTCAAATGCCATGATCCACGAGAAGAAAAAGCAAGGAAGAAAAAAGGAAAAGACATCATGACCACCAAAACAGATAACAAATAATACTTCATCCTTGTCGTGTTCTCATCCTATATATGATGTGTAGTTGTGAACACATTTTGAAACATTCCAAAATCTTCTACTCACCTCTTTCAGAATGTTGGCAAACAAATGCTTTTGTAGATAAGCAGGCACACTATCACCCAAATGGCCATCATATATGGCAAAGAGTCCAAGCTCATGTCCATGGACTTGAATAAACTTAGAAACATGATAATCCTCCATGGGATGATTAGCCTTCCCTTTTTCCAAACTGAATCCATATTTTACAGAACCATGGTGGCTTCGGCCCTTGCCATTACCACCTGAAGACGTTCCTCCTACAATCTGCAATAATATAATATATCATTCAGACAAACTAAAAGTTTAGAAAAGCAAGAAAATCTCAGATTATTAACAGTCTCCAAGGTGTACTGAATCCAAATAATAGCTCAAAGTTAACAAATTAAGGCACATTATTTCTTCAGCATTGTTTTGCAAATCATTAGTCACATAAAAGTGACAACAGCACAAATACGTTCACAAAGAGTGAAATGGCACACCAACTTCATGGTGCATCAGTAAAGCAAACAAAAGGATGACAGCATTCAATATAAAAATGTCTGATGTTGTCCTCACAACTTATTCAGATATACTGCTAGTAAAGGAACTAGGAAGGCCAAGTTCCAATTACTCCTCCTCCATCCTGGCCCCCCACCTTCAAAGATAAAAAAAAAGGTAGGAAAAGCCCAACTATGTGGGCCTCAGGGCAAAATTTCTGAAGTGGCACATTACAGTAAAATAACACCAAGCTTCTAACATAAAAGAACAGGAGCTGAAAAGCTATTTACCATTTCTCTCCTTGCAAATACTAATCTCATTTCAAATACACCTTAGGAAAGCTATAAGGATCGAAACCCACATATCCAACAATGAATAAGCAAATGACTTGAAGATTATCTATTACGTGAAGCATCCACTTATTCTTTACGGATTGCTAAAGCTCAATTAATTTCTTGAAAACTCACTTTGGATATAAAACTTCTGTTATACCTACTTACAAACATTCAATATACTCTAAGTATAGATATGCAACACAGGAATCATCCTGAGCACCTCAGCCAAAGAATGTTCTTTCTTTCTCTTGTTTGAGAGAAGTTGTGAAGACTTTCATCATTGTGATACCTTTTGGCTGCCAAAAATTTCTTTATTATGGAAAAGCACTTGTACTGCCCTTCTCCAATGATTCACGATAATCCTTCACAGTCGAAAGCATCACCTGTCCATTTAAAAGAGTCATCCCTAGAATGAGAGATTCCTGACTGGTACGGCATAACAAGAAAGGACAGCACCATCTCCATTTTACTGAAGTATCCACATAATGGACTCCCTCATCAAGTGAGCCACATCATTTATCTTTGTTCTGCATTTCCAGCAAGGCCAAACAATGGAGAGAACAAAGCTTTCACAGGTTTATTTCTGTACCGTGACAATAGAGGATTCAGTTGCTAATTCTGAAACAAAGCAAGGATACTCCTCTATGCTATAATAAATAGTCTTCCACAAGAGTGGGCTCTGCCCAATACTGGGACTGACTGACTTCATATAAAGAAAGAAAACACAACAATCCAAACTCTTTTTAAATCGGATATTATAGGATATGCTAAGCTAGGTGTAGCCTGTTTTCTCTACAGTTTGCCTTTGCCAACTGCTATAACAAGTAAGAAAACCTAAAGTTCATTAACTTCAAGAACTACAGATTTTGACCAGATTGTACACCTTTGTGTGTGTTTGGCTGTGTATATGAATGTGGATAAGTAAAGAAAGGATGGGATATCTCCCTCCTTTTAGGGGAGAAAAGAGAGAAAAGAAGCTACAACGGCACCTCACGAACTTTTTACTGTAGAAGCACCATCCTTAAGTCTGTCGGACTAGAAAAAATGTCCCAAAAGTCAAGCCCTAGGAAAAGGGGGCGATTAGTAAACCAAATGTAGTACCTATAAGATAAAAGTTTGGCACCATATTTGACTATCATGAGAAACCTGAATACGTTCAGTTAGCCAACTAGAATTATCCACTCCATATTTCCTAACAATCACATGCACATCCCCTGATCATCACGTTTGAATTTTCACAGTGATTATGCAAGAAGAGATTGGGTAATAAGCTATGATGAACAGATACCAAGTCCTCTATTCTCATTGGAGTTAACAACTACTGCATCACAGCTAACCCAAAGGAGGAAAATAGATTTTCTTTAAAAAAAAAAAAAGATAAGTTTTAACTGTAATGCTAAATGAAATATCGAATCCCTTAGGTGCCATAAATGCATCTCATGGGAATAACTCTACCTCAGTCTTTAGGTGTAGAAAATGAAATAAGAACAATCATGGAGGCCCAAATCTGAGAAACAAGGGATGTTTTCGTTCTATGGAGGAACTGATGCTAGTTTCATTAGCAGAAGGGAAAACTATTTCAGGTTGATGTTTCCAAGGATAAGCATGATTTTTTTATTTTTGTTGGTCTTTCCAATGACAGGCATACAATATCAACCAATTTAGATGATCCTGGTGCTTGATCATAGATGTCAATTCTTTGTAAGGGTATCATTTTTGCAGAAATTTCACAAAGGAAGTGGTTTTGCCAACATTAAGGCACATAGACTGTGCAATACAAATTCAAATTATCCAGCAAAAGTAAGATAATGGATATTTTTTTACCTGCAGAGAGGGTGAAAGTAAGGGCCTACCACAGAGACTGCAACATGGATCAGGCTGGTTTGGAGAATGATCCACAACCAAATGACACATCATGGTTTGGATTTATTAAAAACCAAACCAAAGCATCAAGCAAAGCAAAACTAATAACAACAACAACAATAATAATTTCACCACACTAGTTCCAAAAAGACTTACAAAAAATACATAAGAAATAAAGCCAAAATAGCTTTCCAAGTGAAGAAAACTAAAATCGTCAATCGTTCATCATGAAAGGCTCCATTGTCAAAGTTAATCGTGATCTGGAGTACTCAAAAGGAGAAAAAAATGCAAGAGATATTATTTCACCAAAAAACATAACTTAACGTGAGTAACGATAGAGTTTTAGGAAATCAACTACTACCTGATGCATTTCTTTAAAATTTAGACTTCAGTCAAAGCCTCTTTAATATATTGGGGTTTGCCGACAAGAAGCCAATTTTGACATCAAATAAGATCCTCTGCTTTTTTAGGCGACAATGCATACATACATATATGCAATTTGGTTTGGCTTGCCTTAATTTGAAAATTTTAGACAGCAACCAAACCAAAAATGTAATTTGAGTAAAAAACCATATCGCAACCAAACCTTCTGTCAGATCTTTATTTTCAGTTTTGGTTGGTTTGTATCAGACCGTTTAACAGAATTTTTGTTGACGTCTACCCCAAGGATTGCTTTATCCATGTTTTGTGCTGTTATTCATAACAGAATCATCGAAAAATTTCAGACAAAACTTGAGTTGATAAACTATGTAGTTCATTAGACCTAAACCCTAATCGAACTTATGCAAGGAAGCCTCCTCTAGTTCAATCAAACAAGCATCAACAGCACTCAGCTCAGTCTTGATGATTCTATTAAGCGAAAGGAATTTTGTCAGGAAGGCCCCCAAATAGGGTTCACACAAACAACGAGAATACAGAGGTGCATTTAAAGAACCCAAACATTCGCAGAGGAAAAAAATAGACATGATATAAATAGAGGAACAGTTACAAACTTCACCTGAGAGGCAGAATTGAAGCAGCATAAGTTATCCATATAATTCCGCTCGAACTCTCCCGCTGCATCTACTAATCACCGTCCAATTTCTACCCCCAACGCCCAAAAATCAAAATCTTCACCAATAAATCAATTCTCTTAATCAGAAATGATTAAAAGCAAGCAAAAACAAACTGACACACACAAAATTAAAAAAAAAAAATCCAAAACACAAACGATATAACCAACCACGGATCAAATTGGAAAAACTCCACCCACGAATCCACCACTTCCGAAAGTTAGCTCCAAAATTTGAGAGGAAAAAAGACGAATGACGTAAATTTTCTTAGTGATCCAGACTCCGCTTAGTCCCGTATGAAGAGAGAAGGAGGTGCAACCGTTATCCGATTCCAAACTTCGTCAACAGAGAGAGATGGCTGCGCAGACAGGCAAGTTGATTCCTCACAAAGTCGTCTACTTCCCCAATTTTGACTTTGTCGTCTTCGTTTATTTAATAAATGGGCGCTCTGTAATTTGTTACAGCGGTTTCAGTTTCACAGCTTTTCAAGGTGAAGCTGCTGATCTCAGATTCTCCGGCCAGTGGAGCAGGGATTTTGACTTTTCTGTTCAGTTGAAGATTAATTTAACATAGTCAACATTGGGTCCCACGGTTATTTTATTTTATTTAAGAAAAAAAAAAACTATATCGACGAGGGTGGGGTCCAATGTGGTCTGGCTCAGTGTACTCGATCTACAGGGAAATTGATGTGTGCCGTAGATTATGGTTGATGACCCGAAGATTGTCGAATCTATTGATAGGACAGAAATATTTGAGAATATTTTTAAAATGTTTTTTAAAAGTATTTGTAAAATTAATTATTTAATTAATTTTGTGCAAGAGAAAGACTTAAATGTAATAAATTCAATAAATATCAAGTCATTTTAAATTAATATATATCTAAAATTTAAATTATTGTATAAATTATAAAGTCAGATAAATTTTTTGATTAATTCAAAAAATATAAATCTAGTTTTTATAACAATAAAATATGATCATGTATACCATAATAATTTAACAAAAAATAAAATATTTAAAAGATTTACTTTTTAATATATCTTTTAATATTTAAGCTAATAATTTTTATACCCATCGCCATTCTTCATATTTTTTTTATAAAAATTATTAGCTTAAGTATTGAAGAATATTATTGGGGATTAATGACGACTTCGATGAATTGAAAAGAACAACAATAACAACGTACAGGAAGAAAATAATAATTACAAAAATAAAGAGATAAAACACAATTAATTTTACTTAAAAATCATTTTATAAATAAGAGAGAAAAATTATGGGATAATTCATCCGTAAATCTCTACTATGTAAAATCAATTATACAAACTCCCAAAATATAGTATAAGAACTTAACATCTTGTATTAGATGAACCCGAACAGCGGTGAAAGTAAAAAAAAAATCTTCTTCTCTCTTCTCTCTTTTTTTTTTTATTTTCTTTCACTAGTGGCACTCATTGGTCTCTATCTTTCAAGTGATGACTCTCACACTTTTTTTTTCTCTTAGTCACACTCCATTTTTTTATTATGGGCCATTGTGACCAATATTCGATCATCACTTGAAAGATAAAGACCAGTGAGAGCAATTAGTGAAAGAAAGCGAAGAAAAGAAAAAAGAATTTTCTTACTCTCACCATTGCTCGGGTCCATTTGATACAAGGCAATGAGCTTTTGTACTCTATTTTGGGATTTGTATAATCAATTTTACATAGTAGAGATTTATAAATAAATTATCTCGTGATTTTTTTCTCTTATTTAAAAGAGAGTTTTTATATAAAATTACTTATATCTTATTTTTTATTTTTATGATTATTGTTTGCCTTCTGTGTGTTGTTGTTATTATTCCTCTTAATTGATCGAATCCATCACCGATCTCCAACAAGTGGTATCAGAAATAGGTTGTCAGTGGCGACTATTGAGCTTCATTGGAATCGATAGAGGCCGGGAACAAAATAATCTACTTGAACAATACAAACTATGATATTTGGTGGAGTAAGATGAAGAACTTGCTATTTGTCAAGACAATACATCAACCGGTATTCACCGTCCAAACATCCATGATGAAGTTCGAGGAGGAATGGGCTTTTGAGTATGAACAGGTTTGTGGTTATATTCGATAATTTATGGACGACAATGTGTATAATCACATTTGAAACGAAATGAGGGCACGCCTATTGTTAACCACTTAAATGAGTTTCACAAATACGTAGACCAATTGAGTGACATGGGTATCAAGTTTGAGGACAAATTGCTGGATTTGTAACTGTTGACAACCCTACCGGACTCTTGGGAGGTGGTAGGATCACCGTCGTTAATATCGCTTCAAATGGCGTGGTGAATTTAAAAATAATAAAGGGAGCTGTGTTTAATAAGAAAATGAGACATCGATCTCAAGGATCCTCCTCCTCTCCGAACTTCGACGTGCTAGTCGCTAAGTCACAGGGAAGGAATAGTGGGTGTGAACCTAAGTCCAGAGAAAAGAGCTGAAGTAAGTTTCGATCGATATATCAAAATCTCGAATGCCATCACTGTAAAAAGAAGGGATATATTAAAAAGTACTATTACAAGTAGAAGCGCAAAAATGTAGAGGGCAAGGAGAACAAAGTCGACAAGTCCAATAACGAGAAGAGAGTCTTAATCATTACCGATAGTGACCTCTGGTTTACACGTGAGGAGGACGAGGTAGTAAATCCAGCCAAGCACGAGACCAACAAGATGGTGGATACTAGTGTATCACTCCACACCATGTCGCAGAGGGGACTCTTCACATCTTACATCTAGGTGATTATGGAGCGTTAAAGATGGATAATGAAGGGACATCCTAAATCATCGGTAGAGGTGATGAGTCCCTTATTATCAATAATGGAACTCGATTATTGCTCAGGGATATACAACACATCCTAGACATTCAACTGAATTTAATTTCAGTAGGCAGGTTAGATGATGAGGGATTTTGTAACACTTTAGTGAAGGGCTATGGAAACTGACTGGAGAGTCTCTAGTAATTGCCTATGGAAGAAATATCTCTGAATTATATGTGTTACAAGCCTCTTTGCGGCCGGAGAGATGCACATCGTGAGGAGTGAAAAGTCCTCAAATTTGTGGCATCATCGGCTAAACTACATGAGTGAGAAGGGGCTGAACAGTTTAGGAAGGAAGGACCTTCTCCGAGGTGTGAAGGAAGCTAAATTGAGAACCTGTCCCCATTGCATGGTAGGGAAGTAACGGCGAGTTTTGCTTCTCGGAAGCTCATCCACAAAAAAGGTTGAACCCCTTGAGTTAATCCACACTAATATATGTGGACCTTTCAAGGAGAAGTTACTCGAAGGGGCACCGCACTTTATCACATTTATCGATAACTATTTAAGAAAGTTGTGGGTGCATTCGCTTAAGTCGAAGGACTAAGCCATCGGCGTTTTTGAACATTTTCATACCTTGGTAGAAAAACAGACGAGGAAGAATTCAAAGTGCATTTGAAGTAACAATGGTGAGGATCACATCGGAGCATTTGATAATTACTGCCAGTCTCATAGTATCCATTATCAAGGGACCCCACTGAAGATACCATAATTGAATGGGGTGGCCAAGCGAATGAACAAAACGTTGTTGGAGAATGTCTGTTGTGTTCTCTCTGAGGTGAAACGCCTCAAATCATTTTGGGAAAGCCATAAAGGCCATGGCCTAAGTCATCAACCTATTGCCAACCAGCCCATTGAATTGAGAAGTTTCAGAAAATGTGTGGTCCAGTGGAAAGGTGTCTTACAACCACATGCGAGTGTTTAGGTGTAGAGTCTTTGTTTACATCCTGAAGAATGAGAGAACAAAACTGGAGTCGAAAATAAGGGAATGCATTTTCCCCGGCTATAGGGAAGACAAGTTGGGATATCAGCTCTATGATCCGATGGAGAAAAAGATTGTCTGGTTGAGGGATGTAGTATTCATAAAAGATGAGACAATCAAAAATATTGGCAAAAAGGCAAAGGTCGCTTCCAACAAAGACAACAGGTGGGTTCGGAAGACAAATCTTGAGTCCGTCGACTGGTGCCAATTCATTGGGAGCTTGGTGGTCAAGACATTGTTGAAAAGGAAGGAGACCGGGAGACTTCGACGCATGATAAAGATGAGGATGATGCTATTTCTCATGACAGAGCACACCAAGACCTTCCTAGTCCGACGGTTCTCAAAAGATTGAAGGCCCTCTATTCATCTATCGGTCGATAAGTATGTATTACTTATCGATGGAGGGGAACCCAAATGTTTTAAAGAATTTATAGAAGATCAATACAAAACAGAGTGAATGGAGGCCATGCATGACGAGATGAACTCGTTGCGGGAAAACCACACCTTCAAGCTAACAGAGTTGTCAAAGTTAAAGCGAGTGCTGAATAACAAATGGGTTTTCCACCTTAAGGCTAATGATAACAACCCACCAAGGTACAATGTAAGATTGGTCGTAAAAGGCTTCAATTAGTGGAAGAGTGTTGATTTTAATGAGATCTTTGCCCCGATTATGAAAATATCTTCAATCCAGGTGGTACTCAGATTGGCCACTATTTGTGATGGACTGTATTATTCTGGAGAAAATCCGGTAGAGTTCCGTCTGTAAAACAATCTTTCGTAAAATAAAAATCCTGTACAAATCCTATACAATAACCACAAATACACACTACACAAAATACACAAGATCCCCAAAGCCACCACAATATAATAGGTGGCACTGACGTTATAACTCTAGTACGACGCTGATCCAGAAAAGATGCCAACTAGGAAGCCCAATAAAACCACAAAAGGAAACCCGCGGAAGCATAATATCCATCATATATAGCGGAAACTAAATTATGTATCCATCATTATCATCATGACATACATATATATAACCATAAGTATCAAAATAAAAATACAAGATCTCTATCTCATACAACATCATAAAACTAAGTCCCAAAGTTCTGCACTCGATATCAGCTGCCTATCATGCGCCTACGGCCTACTCGGTCTTGTTAGGTATAAGAGCGTGCTCATCTAGAAGGAAAAAATAAGCAATTGTGAGCTAACAGCTCAGCAAGTACATTATGAATAAATAATCAACAATATATATATACAAATGGAACAAGGGATGAGGTGGAAGCAATATGTATGGATGTATGACGATATGAAACATGATTCAATGTGTTTTTCAATTTACATTTACTTTTACGGATCAGAGCCAATAGACCTTACTAACTAAATGTATGAGAGTACAAGAAAAGGATCATGTCATCCACATGATCTAAGGGCGTAAGCTCCTATTATCGACCCAGAGACGGCCCATCGATATATTATGCCTGTAGATGGGCCATAACCATATTCCCTCATGTCTCCCAGGGCCCAGAGGCAGTCCTCATCCTTCCATAATAATATCCTAAAATTTGACAAGAGTATCACCCACTAAACATATGGCTCGGATAATCCTTAAGCCTCCACTGTAATACCAATGGCATATTAAGGGATATTACTCTCTGTAATATAATTTCATGGTTGTGGTTTCATAATTACTCATTCTTTTGAGGAAAGGTCTACTATAATTTATTCACAATATCTTCATGTAGGAGAACAATTTGATCATATATTCAATTGTGAATTTTTCTCCAAATATTTGTACGGTTTTTATCTTTCTTTCGGATTAAAGTCTTTTTATGATTCAATTTGGATGCATGGATATCAAAATGTATAGGAAAGGTTAAAATTCCTTACCACCGAGGGATAATCATCATTTTAGAGATCTCCGACCATATTTCATTTACAAACGGAATATGAACACATTTTACCAAAGCTTATCATTAGACATATCCAATTAGATATGGTTCACATAACAATTAAATGGAGTGGAAACATGTAAAATTCATGATATTCTCGGATGAACTGTAACAGTGCCGATTTAGAAAGTCTGGACGTGTCGAATAGGTCAATTTTTGAAAAATCGAACACCCAATCAAGTATGTACATAATTGAAACATGGGTAACACACAATTAATGGTAAAATAAGTATAAAAATTTGAAATGGGAAGGAAAACTCGAGCTAGGCGTCGGTTAGGGTTTGAGAAGGCCAAACTGGGCAAATTGGTGGGAAAATCGAGTATCACACGGTAAATAAATTATACTAGGGTCATGGGTTTCACATTTTTCATGATTTGGGTGGGTATTAGAACGAAAATATCAAAAATAAAATGAGTAAAAATCAAAAGATAGAAAAAAGAGTGAATAAGTACACTTACCTTAACCAAATCTATAACTTTTTCAACTAGCTCGAAATCGAAATCGGATTTAAAAGCCTCCATTTCCTCTTCTCCTTCGCGTGGCTCCTCCCCTGTATGGCTCTCCGCGCGCACAGCTGCCTCACCTACGGTCACTGCCGCCTTGCCCGCATGCTACTGTCACTTGATAGCCGTCACCGGCCACCATCGGCCACCGCACGCTGCCCTCTTCCCCCTGCAAACCTTCCTCTCATCTCCTTGAAACCCTTGACTCCCCCGAGCCCTTGCTTCACGGTTCTCCCCTTCTGCCTTTCCATTATTATTATTATTATTATTATTATTATTATTATTATTATTATTATTATTATTATTATTATTATTATTATTATTATTATTATTATATATTCCGTTTTCTTTTATTTTGAGACTCAAATCGATATTCAGACAACCGCATGGGCGCACTTTGGGAGTCGGCCTAACAAATTCAAATATCCATTAAGATTTTATAATGTTTAATTAATTTTTCTCACACCCAAATAATCCAAAATAATAATAAATAATCCAAATTAAATAGAATAAAAATTTAAAATATTACACTATTTTTGACTTGGAAGTAAAACAGTTGGATGTTTGGATCACATTTCTCCATGGTGACATTGAGGAAGAAATTTACATAGAGTAGCTGAAGGGATTCCAAATTAAGGGAAAGAAATAATTGGTGTGTTATCTCAGAAAGAGCCTGTACGAGTTGAAATAGGTTTTGAGATAGTGGTATAAAAAGTTCGAGTCTGTTATGGTAGACCAAGGCTATCAGAAGACTATTTCAAATCACTGCGTCTTCATATAGAGATTTTCGGAGGATGACTTCATTGTTCTCTTACTCCATGTAGATAATATGTTAATAGTTAGGCGGAATGCTATTCGAATCACCGAACTAAAGCAACAACTTGGGTAGTTTTTTGCCATAAAGGACTTAGGATCGACGAAGTAAATTTCGGATAACAGGATATTTTGTGATTGTAAAGTAAGAAAATTGTGGCTATCCCAGAAGAGTTATATTAAAAAGGTGCTTCAGTGTTTTCATACGAAGAAGTCCAAACTGGTGAGTATCCTGTTGACCAATCACTTAAGACTAAGCAGCCGACGATTTTCTTCTGACAATGAAAAGGTAAGCATGAGAGGCGTACTCTACTCTTTGGCTGTAGGTATAAGGGATGAATTTTTATTTATAAAATCGTTCCGATAATTTGATATGAGTTCAAAATTTTAAAATTTTATCTGAAATGCCTCGATATATTAAGAAATTAATCGCTAGACTCGGTTTGTAATCGAACAAATTTTGGTTAGTTAATTTAATGTTTCGGCAGACCCGAAAGTAGCCTAAGAGCTGTCGTATCTTTCGAACAACGACATAACCAAAATTTATAGTCAAAATTATAATTAGAAAGATCTGGTAGCAGCTATTATAAAATTTTATACACTTAAAAAAATTGGTGGAAGTAGGAAAATAGCGGAGAGCCGGCCAACATATATAAATTAAGCTAATTTTATTACACCATTAATAATTAAATTTTAATGCTTATAAAGGGACACATGCCACCTACTCATGATCCAATACTTAGTAAAAATTAGAAGGAAGGCTTTAGTGGGGCAAAGGGGAGAAGGCCAGACGGTAGCCAACACCCTCACACACACACACACACACCTCCACGTTCCCCACTAAATTTAAGTAAAATAATAATAATTTTACATGAATAAATTTGGAGGGAAACATGACACTTAAGGAGGCTTAACATGTATCCAATTAACGACCAATAAGATTCTAATAAGTGGCTTAAGGAGGAAGCAACACATTAGCATTTTGCAAGACTGAATCATCCTTGGGCAGTTGAGAATTTGCCACATTATGGGATGGGTGGCAACACCAAAAAATTTCAACCATAGCTCAACATTTTAGGGGATTAATAAAGCAATAAATCCATAAAAATAATTTAAAAAATCAGAGAGAAAAAAGGGAAAAAAAAAGTCCAAACCGAGTGAAAATCTAAACCAAAAGGAAGCTACTAGGCAGTTTGGTGAAAGAGTTCCAAAAATTATTTTACATTAAATCAAGCAAGAACACCTCTCCCACTTTAATTTGTTGTTTAATTCTTGATATAATCTTCAAGTATTGTTATTCCAATACTTAAAATTATCACCTAATCCATGTTAAAATACGAAAAGTTCTAAAATGTCTCTATTGTTGAACTTTGCTGATATTCAAATTTTTACATGCATTATTTAATTGATTCATGCTATAAAATTTATATTGTAAATACTTTAAGATGTTAGATAAATCACCATAATTTTGTGAAAAAATTATTTTGCATAAAATTGGCCGGTTCGATGGAAAGAAAGTAGACTGGCAGAATGAACCAGCTGAAATAGAGTAACTATTGATACTGATCCTTGGCTACTGTTTTCACCAAGGTTTTGGGCAATTCAAGCTCTATAAAAATTAATTATGATACTTTAACGAACCAAAAATATGTCTTTACATTGACATAAATTTGTCTTTTAAAAATGTAATCAGTTCAGCTCAAGGAAAAGAACATGTCATTGAACCAGCTAGATGCAGACCTGTACATGAAAAATCAGTACATAATTTTGAATTAGGTAAGGATAAAATCAAAAAATTTATATGAGCCTGTCCAAAATTTTGTGCTGATTCTGAAAATATATGAAAAGTAATTTTTCATAATAATTTGCACACTGAACCGGTCCCAAAATCGAAACTTGCCACTAAACCGACCGCTATACTAGTTTGGCATTTCTGCCAAATCTGGATGAACTGGCACAAAATTTATAGATAAACCGGTCATATATAGTATGTTAGGACAGTAAACAGCCCAAATATCAAGTGGACTGATGAATTATGGGGTGAACCGGCTGTTAAAAAGGTTAAAGAATCTATTTCAACAAATCGGTTCAATTTATGGTTCATAAAAGGTTAGATATATGACAAATCGGTTCACATGATAAAACATAAATAATTTGATTAAAAAGGTCGAACCAGTTTGTTAGAGACATTGTGTCTAATTGGCATATTCCGTGACCATATGTATTATTGTATCGATGTCGGGCTATGGGTTGTCGGGTTAAAGTCCGTTCTATCTGTTCCGCCCTCTTGTCGCTCGAGCCGTCCCAGCCCCCGTGCTCGCCAGGTGCTCGATACCCGCTCGAGCCGAAAATCTAGTAGATTACCTGCTCGCCAGGTGCTCGATACCCGCTCGAGCCGAAAATCCAGTAGGGTGGCCACTCGCCGCTCACCTTCTGGCCGCTCGAGCGTCGGTGCAACAGGCAAAATTTTTGAACGTCCTTTTGCGCCCTCTATAAATATTGAACTTAAGTTTTTGAAACCCTAAGAATTCTGGAGAGATTATTTTCGTGCCTCCTTGAGAAGAAAGCCTCTCATGCTTTATTGTTGTTGCTCCTCTTGAGAAAACTAAATATTATAAGATTGCTCTACATGTTCAAACTAGTTTTCTCACCAACCTTCTTTAATCATTGATACATTGTCTTCTACCATCGTTGGAGACGTTGGTTCGTGAAGAAGGAGACTCGTTCGTGATTGGCAATTCAAGTGGTTCGAGGGAAGATTGACGTGAAGACCGAAAGGTGTCCGGTTCCGTTGCCACAGGCAAATCCAAGGAGTTCCTTGGTAGGGATCACGTGACGGGAGTAAGTCGGCTAGGTTAGCGCGTCATTACCACCCGGTCTGTAAGTTGATTTTCATAGTGCATTGCTTCCCTGGCCGTTAAAGCCCGGAGTATTTTTTTCGATACAGTGGTTATCGAGTTTTCATTTCGTCACCAAAAATCGCGTCTTTATATCATTGCTTACGTATTTTGTTTACTGCGCATGATTGTTAGTCTCGTATGCATCTAATACTAAATATATTTTACGTGTGTTAGATATTTATTTCAACTGCTTCTGATATACTTTTAACGGGGTCGAAACACGTGAGCACAAAACGTGCTTTTTCCATTGGTATCAGAGACTTATCCCAATCCGCGACCCTCGATCTAGATGTATACGAGTGAATCGCTCTCCGTTCCTCCCTTCTTTGATGGGAGTAACTATGCTTATTAAAAGGTCCGGATAAGAGCCTTCCTAAAGTCTCTAGATGAGCGTGTTTGGGCACGTACCCAAGTTGGGTGGACTCCACCTACTAGTTCCTCTAGTAACGAACCAAAAGCCTTATCTTCATGGACCAAAGAGTAACTCGATGCATGTAATTGGAACAGTAAGGGGCTACATGCTATTTTTATGGCTGTATCTCCCGATGAGTTTAAACGTATTTCAATGTGTGAGACTTCTAAAGATGCGTGGGATATCTTAGAAATTACTCATGAAGGTACGAAACTTGTTAAAAATTTAAAATTGCAAATACTCACCACTAGATTCGAAGAAATAAAGATGAAAGATGATGAGACCTTTGATGAGTTCTATGCTCAATTAAATGATATTGTGAACTCCACATTTAATTTAGGAGAACGAATCCCTGAGAACAAAATTGTTAGAAAAGTTCTTAGGTCACTTCCTGAACGATTTAGACCTAAGGTCACTACTATCGAAGAAAGTAAAGTCCTTGATAAAATGAAGATCGAAGAACTTATAGAATCCCTACAAACTTATGAGCACACCTTGCCACAGTCAAGGAAAAACAAATCACTTGCTCTAAAATCAAGTAGGGAAGAGTGAAATTGGGATTCCGATGAAGAATCGTGTAGTGATGATGAATTTTTCTTATTTGTCAATAATTTTAAAAAGTTTTTAAAGACAAATAAATCTTCCTCAAAAAAATCTGATGTGAACTCAAAACGTTCACCTAAATTTGATAAGAAAGACCAACGTGAACTCAAGGATTCCAAATCAAAAATGACTCAAGGAGTTTAATGTCATGAATGTAAAGGTTTTTGTCACTATCGTACTGAATGCCTAAATTTCAAACGCCAACAAGGTCAAGGCTTTAAAGCTAATGTGACCTTAAGTGATGACGAAGAAGAAGAGGGTGAAAAATGTTCTGAAGACGGCCCTGTCAAGTACATGGCCTTTATGACCTCAATGTGTGACAATGCTGTAGAGAATATTAATCAATCTGATGACTCTGAGGTCGAGTCAGAAGCTAAATTTGATGGCCTTCAATAAGCATATGATAAATTATTTAGGAAATGTTTGAAAGTAAAGAAATTAAATAGAACCCTAAATGGCAGGATCATAGATTTGAAAAAAGGAAACGTATCTCTACAATCCGAGTTAGATTCTAAAACCTAAAAAATTGAGAATCTGAAAGTCTCATTTACTAAGCGATAACCACTTTAGAATCTGAACTTGAGGTCTCTCGAAAAGATTTGAAACAATTCTTAAATGGGTCTACAAAATTAGATCATATGCTCGGGTTGAGAAAAGTTGGTGGAAATAAACAGGGTTTGGGGTATGCTACGAATTTTATCTAAAATGATGTGAAACCTAAAACTGTGTTTATTCCCGACAAGAAAATTCCACACAAACACGTCTACACACCCAAAGTCATCAAGGTCGTGCCTCAAAGTGTGGAGAAAAGATCTGGCTCAACGTATTTGACTAATCTACGTAATCACAATGCTGTGAACAATTCTTCCATCCCTAAGTATGTGCCTACCTGTCATGCATGTGGGAAAGTTGGTCACATTCGTCCACGGTGCTGTACCATGAATCTTTCGCACAACCAAAGACCAGGGTTAAATATGAATAAACTTGTTGATCACATTCTGACATTAAATGAACAAGTGAAAAGATTGAATGCCAAAATGCATTCAGTGAGACAAGTTTGGGTTAAGAAATGTGAGTTACATTACCCTTTGGCCATTCGTGACAAAAAGGGGGGAGAATTGATTCATTTGTGATAGGGGAAGATTAGGGGAGTTACATTGTTTTTGGGGCTCTTTGTTATTCATGTTAGGGGGCGATTTGTTATATGTTATTTTTCATATAAAAGGAAATTAGGAGAAATGTTCTTAAAGTTAGGGGGAGTCTTATTATTTTTGTTAGGGGGAGAATTGTTATATACTACATCTCAGTAATGCTTGTCTCTCATTCTTATGTACCATGCATTCTGTTATATTGCTATTATCTTTTGCTTTGTTGGTACTAACCTTACTTGACTAAGAAATTGAAGTTACACAAGCAGTCAATGCAAGTTTTCATCACATTGCCTCAGCAGTTCTAGTATAGCTGTTTACATTTTTTTATGTCTCTTATGTATCACTAGGCGTAGGTTTTCATGTACACGGGTTTTATCTCGGTGGTGTCTGAATCCGTGATTCACTTGTATTTATTTATTTATTTATTTTCTGGATTTTGTCACGGAATTGCCAAAGGGGGAGATTGTTAGAGACATTATGTCTAATTGGCATATTCTGTAACCATATGTATTGTTGTATTGATGTCGGGTTGTGGGTTATCGGATTAAAGTTCGTTCTGTCCGTTCCGCCCTCTCGCTCCATAAAAAAATTAATTATGATACTTTAACCCGCTCGAGCCGAAAATCCATTAGATTACCCGCTCAAATTGGTATAAATTTATCTTTTAAAAATATAATCGCCTTCAGCCCACTCGAAAGGACATACAACGCGTAAAATTTTTGAATGTCTTTTTATGCCCTCTATAAATATTGGACTTAGGTTTTTGAAATCCTAAGAATTCTGGAGAGATTATTTTCATGCCTCCTTGAGAAGAAAGCCTCTCATGCTTTATTATTATTGCTCCTCTTAAGAAAACTAAATATTATAAGATTGCTCTACATATTCAAACTAGTTTTTTTACCAACCTTCTTTAACCATTGATTCATTGCCTATCTACCATCGTTGGAGACGTTGGTTCCAAAAATTTAGACTCGTGAATTGGCAATTCAAGTGGTTCGAAAGTAGATTGACGTAAAGATCGGAAGGTGTCCGGTTCAGCCCAAATATCAAGTCCTTGGTATGGATTATGAACGGTGAAGTCGACTAGGTTATTAAAAGGGTTAAAGTTGATTTTTATAGTGCAAATTCCGGTTCAATTTATGGTTTTTAAATGGGAAAAATAGACGTCACCAAAAATCGAATATATATTTAACGTGATTTTGTTTACCCATTTGTTAGATATATGACAAATCTTTTACGTGTTCAGATATTTATTTCAAAATATACTTTTAATAATTTGAAATAAAAGCACAAAACGTTACTTTTCTTTTCCATTATAAACTGCTATTTAAATAAATCAGTTAGGAAAATTAAAATAAGACCAAACTGGTGGGTAAACCGGTGAAATTAGAAGGTTAATGGACCGGAAACCACTTTATATGCCGCCTAAAAATTTATTCCAACACTTATAAAAATTTATATGGCTTGATTTTTTATGATATCCAATGATATGATTTTTTTTTATGAATATGCCAAGTTTATGCATGAGTGAAAATCTATTATGATCTTATAAGAATAATAATTTTCTCTAAGATGAGAAAATTAAGAAGAAGAAGAAAAAAGAATAAGAAGCTTCCACTAAGAAATTTTAAAGAAGTAAGAAAATCAAAACAATGATTTTTATTCAAATAATTGTATTCCCTGACATATCTTAAAATATTATAATGTAGATTATTATCTGAATAAGTAAAGCTATGTAATTTAGGCCCCGTCTATCAGAAGATAATAGGTAGTACTATCTTGTTCTCGATATGTAAATAAGAAAAATAAGACTTTTGATTGTGTGGATTGAATATAATCTAGATATTAATCAAACGCTCCGTTATCTGATAAGTCCTATTAGTCCTGATTCCTCAAGTTAAGAAAGGTAAAAAGTACTACAAGAAAAAAAAATTATAATAAAAAGAAAGTGAATGTATCATGAAAAGGCTTCGAAAAATAAATATGTATTTTAATATGCATTATAATTCCTATTCCTTCTTATGATTTATTTTCAGTAAAATGTGCATGTCTATGTATATATTGTTCTTATTGAGTTTTTGGCTCACTCTCTTTTTATTTTTTTACCCTCTAAATGCCTCGTAGGAGTTCATACTTGTCGAATAAGAATAAAGAAGAAAATTATAGTTTGTCTGTACTTAGGATTTTATAGCCTATAATGATATATTAAGTTGTAAATTTTTTAAATTTTGGGGAATGTATGATGATATGATGATGTTAGTACTTCCATAAATGTATTGGTTATTTTTTTTATACTTCCACAAATTATTTTCTAAGATGAGTTTGAAACTTTTTTTAGCAGGTATCATTCCTGATCAAGATCCGACATCAACTCGATAATACATTGTTGGCACCATCTTTAGTGTGATTCTTTTGAAGATCTTGTGTATGATTAGAAATCTTATACACTGACATGATAATAATAATAAACTAAGTAAATAAAAATGTAAGACGTGATAGTAGGTAGCCTGATATATGTTATGGTGTACATAAACCAGATCATACCTTTAGCACAGTTAGCTGTTTTTTATCGAACCCTGGAAGAGAGTATTGGTTCAGGTGAAGTAGATATTGAGATATCTTCAGAGAACCTCCAAGTTGTGCTTGTATTTTGGAAAAGATAAGCCACACCTAATAGGATATACTAATACCGATACGACGGGCAATATTGACTCCCAAAAGTCCAACTCAGGATATATGGTCAAGTTTATGAGATGAGCTGTATCTTGACAATTGAAGTTATAAAAGTGTGTTACTCTTAACTATCGATGTGGAATTTATTATTGTGATTGAAGCGAGTAAGGAGACGTTGTGGAGAAAAAAGTTCTAGGAGCTTGGCTTCAAGTAGGAGACATATGTACTGTTTTGTGACAATCAGAGTGTAATCCACCTTTGCATGAACTCCTCATTCTATTTCAAATCGAACCACATTGATGTCAGATATTATTACGTGCGAAATGTCGTTTACTCGGAATTGTTGACACTCGACAATGTTAGGATTGAGGAGAATGAGTCGAATATAATAACCGCAATATTATCGAGATGTCGATGATCGTCCCCACACGATCGTAGGAAAACATTTGTTAGGTTATGGGTCACTTCCGTATAGACACACATTCGACTGATAGGCCGTTTGGTGATTTAGACGAGGACACATGGGGCTTATACTGAGACGGTGGACTGTGTTCGCAAGCGCAAAGCGCGCGTGACGAGTTGCCGAGGTCATGAGGCGACGAGGTGCCATGGCTGAGGGCTTAATGCCAATGTCGAAGGGTGATCAACTGCCTAGTTAGAGAGGTGACCAGACTGTTGAGTTTGAATGGTGACCGGACTCCTTAGTTCAAGAGGCAACCAAACTATTGAGTTCGAAGGGTAACTGAATTGCAGACACAAAGGGTAGACCGGACTCCTCTCGAAATCGAAAGGCGACTGGATTACTTATATTAAATGATAACGAGCTGCCGATCCCAGTGGTCTTTAATAAAAAAGTGCGTAAAACTCTCTTTATGGTTTATAAAAATGAGTACATTTGAGAGAAAAAAAAAAGTGAGGACTAGACTTTTTATATAGTAAAAAGTGAAGAAAGTAAGTGCTACTAGTGAAAAAAAGTGAAGAAAATATAAAAAAAGAAAAAATGAGATTTTTCTTACTCTCACCTCTAATTGGGTCTGATATAAGGTGATGAGCTTTTGTATTTTATTTTGAGGGTTTGTATAATTAATTTTATATAATAAAAATTTACAGATAAATAGTAAAAATTTTTAATTATGAAGACTAGACTTGTATTTTTTTGAATCAACCAGAGGTTCTGCCCCACTCTATACAATAATTCAAATTTCATGTATACATTATGAATATTGTTAACAATAAATTATCATTGAACATCCGGGTTATTGTTAGATTTTACGACTCCCAAGTCCAAAAATTTTTGTAAATGAATCAAAATATTTGTGAATAGCACAGAGAATATTCAAACTTATTTATTTATAAATAGTCGTAGACGAGGATACAACAACACTATAAACATCAAAGCAGCGCAGTCATAACGGCAATAATACTATAAATAGTCGTAGACGAGGAAACAACGATGGTTAAATCTCTTAACCCTAACAAACACCTGTCGTCTTCTTCTGCGGGGCAGTTTTGACCTCTCCGTCATTGTCGAGATCAGGCTTCTTCCCGGCGACAACGACACCGTGTTCATCAGCCTTACCTACCAAGGCGGCGTTGGCGAGCTTCGCATTGACCCTGGCCGGCATGGTGTCGAGCTCGTGGAGCACCTTCTCGATGTCGATGACGAGGCGCTCGGCGAGAGTGCGGGAAAAGTCCTCCCGGATGACGACGCGAAGCACGGTGACATGCTGGGCGTCTGGGGCCATGGTGTAGGCCGGCACGATCCAGCCGAAGCGGCGCAGCATGTCGGAGATCTCGAACTCTGTGTGGTAGCTGTTGTCCTTGAGAGAGAATGCTACTAGTGGGACTCCAATGTCCTTGGAGACGATCTTGAAGCGGCCGGTCTTCAAAAGTCCTTCCTTCAATATTTTTGCATTATCTCTGCAATTCTCCATAATGCTCGTGTATCCCTGCGCGTATTGTTAGAAGTAAATACTACTATATTGAGAAATGTTTGAAAATACCCCTAGTATATTTTGTAGATACGTTTGAATTATTTGACAACCCATTTATAATAATAAATAGATTGATGGATCACACTGAGAACCCGTTTACTCGATAAGGTTAGTTGATGGTGTTTTAGGTTAAAAATATACTAATTAATAATTTTTTTTTAGGTGATAGTTTTGTTTTAATTAATTCAATTGAAATGATGTTGTATCAAGGATATGTTAAATTTTATTTTTATAACCCTTAAATAAATTGTATTTTGTATTTGAATCTCTTAGATGTTAGAAGAAAATTTCAGACTTAATAACAAAGAATTATAAGTTTAGTGAAACTTCAATCTCACTCCCTTCTATTTTCGTGTTCATGAATTTTCTCACTTTAAATTACTACTATTTTTTTCGGTTACTCATCAACTATGCAATTGGGATGGAGATACTTATAGGTAAGCAAAATTACAGCAGAAATGGGAATAGGGAAATTTCAGCCTGTCACTGTAATAAATATTACTACTTAAAACAGAACTCTTTTCCTCATACTGTCAAAACAACTATTGAGGTCAGTTTCTAATTCTTATGTACGCTATAGGGAGTAGATCATGAGTAACTCCACTTATAAGGGGCATAAAGGTCAATTACTTCAAGTAGCGTCTTCCACTGTCAAAATTTATTGGCAATAATAACATGGATTTCTACCTACAGAGAAAATTTTCACAAATGTATACAGTCCAAACTATGATTATTAAGTTAATTCAACAAAATTTACCTCAATTCCCAAACGAATTAGCTGGTAGTACTGGGCAATAATTTGACTAGATCCTGCATATCCAAATCTAAAAAGTTTATCGAGTGCAAAAATCATCTCAGCATGCCATAAAATGCTGTCAAATTCTTGAATCTACACAGATTGAGACCTTTATCCTTCAACATTTGTAAGACTGAAGTTGAACAGGACAAAGATATGGTAATGAAGAGAGTGAAGTAGAAAGAGTGTGTGAGTTTACCTTTAGAGAAGTTGAGGGTGAAGGTAGGCTGATCAGCACCAAGATAGTTGATGTGGAAGATGAGTTCATCAGGCAAATCCTCATGGCTCCTCCAGATGACCCAACCGATACCAGCATAGACTAATCCATACTTGTGGCCACTCACGTTGATGCTTTTCACCAATGGCAGCCTGAAGTCCCACACCAAGTCTTTGTAAAGAAATGGCGCAATGAAGCCTCCACTCGCCGCATCTACATGAATTGGCGTATCCCATCTAACAAAAAAGAAAAAAAAAGATGTTCGATCAATTAAAATAATTGTGAAAAATTTATATATGCCAATATATGAAGCTTCAATTCTATGTAGGATCTGGAGAAGGGTCGGATTATTTTAAACTTATTAAATGTGATTTTACCTTATATTATATGATGAATTATTTTTACAACTCAAACCCTTAATCATCAGGCATAAACAATGCTATTGTTATACCATGTCTCAAAAAAGAGTGAGCAGAGAGAGTTGATAGTACCCAGTTTGTTTGTTCTTCTCAGTCAAGAGCTTGTTCAAGAGATTAACGTCCTCAAATTCTCCATTAAGGGTAGAGCCAAGGATAGCGGCAACACAGATGGTGTTCTCATCCACCATCTCCACCGCCTTGTGAGGGTCCATCACGTAGTAATCATCCCTCAGCTTCACTTCCTTCAATTCCACTTCGAAGTATCTAGCAAACTTCTCCCAGCAAACCTGATCTCATGCGGTAGATTTAAGTCAGCACTACAGCTTTGCCTGTTTTCCCCTTGCTTGGAACATGTTAGTGTATAAAATTATTCTTAAACCTTCACCTAACAAGATAAGCTTTCGGGTCTATTGATTTCTTTACATAGTATCAAAATCTTGTTAATTAAGTGGGCCATATGCTCAGTTCCTAGAACCCTATTCGTTGTAGTTATTTCTTGCTCGTGATAAGAAGTGTGTATATACATATAACGCTTTAAGCCCAGAAAGCATTCACATGAGAGGATATGTAAGGAGTATAAAATTATTTTTGTATCTTTACTGAGATGCAGTCGTGTAGCATTAGAAAAAAAATCATCTATATTGAATTTGACGAGGTTTTTCATATTTTGTGTTTTCTAGGAAAAGTTTTCAAGAAAACAAGCCATCATTCAACTCTGAACAGGCCCTTAGCATTGTGTTTGCAGACCGCTTAATGAAGGTGTGTTAGCAATGAATTACTGTACGCTATGAAATATAGCAGCCCATATGAAGCATTTATTGGGCATTAACCGAGAAAGGAAGAGCCTATGGGTGAGGTGGGTTCGCCGTAATTGTCTGAGTAGTGGAAGAAGATCACACAAAGCTCAAAATTAATTTAAACACAAAGCGGCTGCATTACTATTCAATCAGCATATCAAATGCCGCAGGAAAAATGCGATGGGTCACGAGTGTAATAACTAGATTGAAACATTTGCTTATCATCAAAATTCTCACACTATTTCACAATTTAAAATATAAAATTAAACATTATAATATACCTAAATTCATATTTAATATTCTTTTCTCAAAAAACTTAGAACCGGTTTCTTTTCCTTCACTATTATTTTTTTATCTTCATGAGAGTCGAAGAACTTTTATATATGGAGTTAGTTTTGTTCAACTTTCTGAAAGGCTTTTAAAATCAAATAAATAAAAGTAACAAAATCACCTCTATTTTAAATGAAAAAACCAACATAATAATCTAGTTATTACTTGTTATTATCAACAAATAGTGGGCAATTCTATTATTTATAAGGTAGAAAGAAAATCGATTTATTAAGTATAAATATATCATTCTTTCTAGTAAAAATTAAGTTCATTTAGGAAATTTTTTTAAAAAATATATAATAAAACAGTATAGCGTCATAATATTTAATCTCTTTAAAAAATTATTTAATATAAGCCACGTCAAGGGAAACAAATCTAACAAGGCCAAGAGTGATTTTAAGAAGATATTGGTTATTCTTAGACTTTTTCCTAATTATTCAAGCTTTTAGGCCTATTAGTTTATTGACAATATACCATAACTTGAAGATGGTTGAACACTGCTGATGTAATTAGATTAACCTTTAATAAGAAAAGTTGTAAAAATTTATGGATGGTTAAAATTGTGTAAGAGTGTAGATAGAAAATTTATTTAAAAAAAAAAAAAAACTATGAACTCTCTTTTATTTAGTTTACTTGATGTAAAACCATGGAAATTTAATTTTCTTGGCTATCAAACCCACAAGATTTATTAAAAGTTTATACGATTTTTATATTTATTTCTAAGTTTTGGATAAAAAATTGTAAAATTCTATTTTGATAATATATAATTAGAGATCTTAATAATTTTTCATAGTGCTACTCTCTTTTAACAAAACATAATAAACATCTAATTTCACTCAATTTTTACATATTCACTTAGTTTTACACATTAAAACAGTTATATCAAAGACATTACAGAAACAGGGATTGATAAAAGTACTTATGAATAGGCCAATGGGTGGAGAAATTACCTGAACGTTGGCTCCGGTGACAATGTTGGGCTTGTCGTAGGGTTTGCCTTCAGCTTTCCTCCTGTTTTGCCACTTCCTCTTGAAGGCTAAACCAGCCAACATTATCGCCTCCGATGATCCCACGGTTCCCACTCCCACCGCGACCTCAGAATCTCCCAGTGGGGCATTAAACAAGCGTGCTATCATGTTGACACACCTATTCTGTTTTCACATGCATTTAATTACCATTACAGTTTGATTAACCCAAAGGGCAATGGCATCATAATCATTCCATAATCTTTACATAAAATACCATCACATAGGTATCATTTCACTAGCTCCTCAACCAGTATGATAAATAATTTAGATAAGTCTCAAAAGTTAAAAAATCATCCTAATGAGTGTCATTCAAGATTTAGTTTTTCTTTAACAAGTTTCATTCTTACAAATTTATAAAATGATGACTTATAATACCAATTTTAGTATTTACTAAATATTTATTAGTTAATAAAAATATGTATATGTCACCAATATATATATATAGTCTAGAACATTTAATCCTCACTACTATAATGTAGAGGCATGCATCGATGTAAAGACCACACTTCAGTGTTCTGCTGGTAAAAAAAGGCCGGTGAACTTTGTGACCTTCTGATGAAGTTGGAGAATATATATACATAGATCACACTTTGTGGACATGGGGTAAATTTAATAGCCATTTCAAATTGGTAGTTAATGAAAAATCCTGTAATTTTTTTTCTTTTTTGCGATACAAATCCTTCAGAAATTAAAGAAATAATGTTTTCAAAAATTCATCTTCGTTGAAACCAATTTTATAAAAAGCAACACACTGCCACATAATTTAGGGTTTTGACATGGTCATTCTGTTAAATTTTCTTATAATTTCAATAGTTAATATCTATTATTATAATATATATATATATAATACTATCACAATTTTTTATTCAAATCGCCGTGTGGGATGGCGCCACAGTTGTGATCAAAGTAATGAACGAATGTGCAATTCACTCTAGTGCTGTGACTTTAAAATAGCCTATAAAATTAAAAATTTATATTAACTACAGAGAACCTTACAAGTATGTACTCAAAGAAATCCACAATAAAACAAATGAATTCAAAGTTAACAATAGGATTTTTCAAGTAAAATTTAAATTTATATATATTCATTCGTGTAAATTAAGATAAATACTATCTACACTAACTTATACTTTCACTTTATTAAAATTATCAATTTTGATGTGAGAAAGAGAAAGATGAAAAAGGAGAGAGATGAAAATGAGTAAAAATTAAAAATTATATAATATGCATCTATTTTAATAATTTTAATATACGTGAATTCATAAATATGATTTTTTATAAATTAGTTACGAAATATATTATTAAAAGATTTATAAGTACTATAATATGACAATTAAACAAAAGATTATGAACCCATTAGTTCCATGTTTTTCCACGTAGTGCTTTAATAGACTTTATAAAAAAATATATTATCATTCAAAAAATACCTCTTGGCAAATATTGTCTATGTTATTAATATATGTGTTGACAAAACGAACTATATGAAATAAATTATACTTGCCTTTTTTTCATTTCCTTGAGCACTATATTTCAGTATCACTTCTACGTTTTATAATTTTCTACTATAAAGTCACTTATCCTTGGACCAATAATTTTACACCACAATTCTTTATACAAATTATTATAGAAAAGGTAACCCAATACGTTGCATTTTTGTGTATCATAAGCTATAACAAGGGTTATGAGCTCAATCTTATACATGCACCACGTGAAAAACTTTTATAATTTAAATATGGCCTTGTAATTCAATAAAATAAACTTACCACGAACTCAAACTTATTATTATTTTTAATGATCTTACTATTTAAGGACAAATATAAGGACTTCATCCCATATTTATTAAGTTCGATATGCTTATAACAAAGTCTTGAAAAAATACTATAGAAAACTTGTACGTAAAATGAATTTCTTTTGCATTAATTTAAGTTATAAAATATTTGTATAATACAGAAATGACACGTGAGGAATGGGAATTTGATTAACTTTTACAATTGTGATAGGTTTATCCTAAATTTGATTTAATTAGTGGACAAGGCCTATATTTTCCCTAGAAAAAGTCTCATATAAAGATGATTGCTTTTCCGATAAGTTGCTCTAATTTTTTAATAAGTAATAATTAAGCATTTTACAAAATATATCAAAAGCATTTTGGTGGTTATATTTTTACGAATAGAACTTTTCAGAAAAAAAAACAAATAGAAACCCATTTAGTAGGAAAATATATAGCCTAGTTTGGCTATTAATAAATATTACTAAGAGTAAATAAGGATAACATAAAAAAAAAAAAAAAGAGTAAATCATTACAAATTTTATATAAACTAATAAGACGATAGATCTAAATAAATACCCTTATTTTTCAAATTCTACGTTAGGTTTTTTTATTAGATATATTGCTGTAATTCTGTATTTTTTACTGTCTAAGTCATGCTAGTCAATGAAATTTTAACCTAGCTTGATTGATATAAAAGTCAGAATTTAATTATGACTCTAAAAGCAACACGGGATAGGCCATTTGACTTTAAAGAAACCTCATCTATCATGAACCACAAAATTTCAAATTCGTTTCTTCTCTTTCGATCATATGATAATGACTGGACACCAATCGTGTTCATACCCTGTATCCTGCCTCCCCAGTGTGAAATTGTTTTCCGTAGGTATATCTTGAAATTTTTAAGAGGCATTTGCCATTAAAATTTTAAAATATATGAAGTGCAAAAATATTTAAGAATTAAAACTTATAACAATTAAAGAAAAATAAATCTAATAAGATAAAGGGACCAAATTGAACAAGAATTATCTTCTTTCATTTTTTTTTTAAATTTTGCTGTTGTATTGCCAATTCCAAGTAATTTTTCAGCTCCTTCGACTGACTTAAGTGTTTCCCTACCTCAAAAAAAAAAAAAAAAAAAAAGCAACTCAGATGTGCCTAGAAAATTTAAAATTTGCATATCATAAATATATATATTATAATTACTTAAATTTATAATTTATTTGATTATTAAATTTATAATATGATTATATCTTCTTTCATAATTGATTAGTTAAATGAATATATTATATAAATTTTTTTTCCACGTATAAGACCACCTTCTTTCGTCGCGTAGCCTTTTTTTTTATGAATAGGATTTTACAGTTGTTGATGCCGTTATTATTAGGGGTATACTATTGATTGGCGTTACAGTTTATTGATGCCGTCGTAAACTATAGCGTTCGTATTTGTCAAACACTAAATGTCAATTAGACTAGCTAAATACTCGTTATTTTATTATACAGAAGTAATTGTAATTTGATTTTAATTTTAAAAAACTTATAGTTTTTACAGTTAAAATTGTAAAGGAGAAAAATACTTATTTATTATTACCAAAAAATCAGAATAACCCGTTCACATTAATGGTAGTATTTTTTTTTCAGTAATTTCTAATCCGCCGTAAACAACGACCGACCTTGCCAACCATGCCGCAACAGCCCCCGAGAGACACAATTGGGCCTGCAAAAACTGCCAGCGATAGCCAACCAACAGCCGTGAGTGCCCCCACCCACCCATAATACACTAAGTCACGGATGAACCAAAAAGCAGAGGTTATATATATCATATAAATAAATGATTGTTCGTAAATACAACTTATGCATATATAGAAAGCATAGATAATTATTTATGAAATTCTAAAAAATTATAAAATAGCTTTAAAAATTATAAAAAATAAGGTAGGTATAAACTTTTCTAAAATATTCTTAAATAAAAAAACTATAAAAAATTTTAGAATATTCTAAATAAAAAAATATTCATAAAGAATGCTTTATAATGTAAATCCTAATCATCTATAGGAGAAGATAAAAGGATGACCTTAGCTGTTGATTGAGGAAGAGATATCCTTAGAAAGGGATAAACTCCTATTTGGGAAAAGCTCAAAAAATTAGAGAATAAATTGTTTGGAGTTAGACACACGAATTCACATATAATCCGGTCACAGCGGAAAAAATTTAAACCCTTTCTGTTGGTCATCAGCCATCAGCCATCAAGAACGTGAGTACAATGAATACAAGAATGTACGACGATTTTTAATATAAAAAATCCTTCTTAATTAAGTAAAAAATCACGAGACATACTCCGAATTATTCCACTATGTAAAATTGGTTACAAAAACCCTGAGACAGAATATAAGCAACCCACTCGATATAGAATAAGAAAACTCACATTCCTTCTTTTTTCCTCTATTTTTCTTCTCTTATTCCTCTCACTGGTGGTACTTTCTACTTACTCTAATTTTACAAATGTGGCGGCAAAAGGCAAATAACGAGAGTTCCCTTCCACACTTTGTTTCGTTCCACCATCCTTCCACGTTCCACCGCTACGCTGTCGCGCCTTCTTCTACAGCACCCGGTGCGCTTTATAATGATGCCGGTTTCAAATCCTATCTGCTTACCTAACCTGATCTTGTAGATACTTTTTCACAATAACTTTGTCATTTTCTACACATTCACCAATTCTTGCGCTTCTCAAGGCGACGCATACTTTGCATAAACGGCGTATACTCTATAAAGTCAGCTTATCAACTCTGAAAGTCAATTGCCTGCTTTGAAAAGTTTGCCACCCACTCCTCGAAACCTGGTACCCACTCTACAAAGTCATCTACCAGCTCTACCAGGTCGACTCCTCTGAACTGGCATTATCTTATCGCCCTTTTGCATTTGCCTCATTTTAGCTTGGCCGGCCGGCCTCCCTAGCCGATTTCTTCTTTCAACAAGTTAGCCTTCCTAGCCGACTTCTAGCTGCCCGACAGCCCAGCTGGTCGTCCTGCTGTCCGGCTGGTTGACCTCCTTGCTGCCCGACGGACCAACCTCCTACTTCCCGGCCGATCGGCCCAAGAGTAGCATTCCCTTCTGCTATTTTGGTCATTTGTCGCGCGCGCAAACACTCCGAATTTTGTCTACTCTAAGATTTGCCTATTTCGATAAATGATCACTCTGACATTTGCCCACTTCGATAAATCGGTCTCTTTGATATTTGCCAACTCCGGTAAATCGGTGTCTCCGATATTTGCCCACTACTACAAATCGGTCTCTCCGACATTTGCCCACTACGACAATTATTTATAAATCTTCGGTCTTTCATAGTAATCAATTTGCGGCAATAATAAATAAATATTGCACAATTCAAATGTTCCAGTGCAATCTTTTGATAACTCATTCGTTTGTTGAGTTAACCACAATGGAGTGACCAAACTTAACATAAATAATCCTAGATAAACCAAATGAGATGAAACCAAATAGTAGTATTCAACCGAAGGGATGGCTAACATTAAAGATTTTGTGGAGTAACCATTAGGGTGAGCTTGCATGAGTGAGTATTAGAGACGCATACTCTTTATAATTTACTTTTATAATAAAGAGTGTTTTCTCTAAAAATTTTATATCTCTACATATTTTGAGGTAAAAACGTCAAGAAATACTAACTTATTTACATCATATGGGGTATGTTAGGCAAATGCCGCATAAATGACAGTTGAAAAAATGTCATCATATAACAATTAGTTATTTTTGTCCATTGTTAACTAGTATGTAAAATACCAAAAATTATATTTCTCATCCATCAAAATGTTATTTTCAAATGAGATATTATTTTCCAATAAAACCTAATAAAATAATTGTTCTTTTAACCTCGATGGGTACTAATTCTCAATGCCCATTAGAAGATCAATCATCGTGGAATTGGGCCATAATGTCATAGAGACCCAATAGGCCCAAGAGGTCCAGGAAACAGGATCAGCCTGAGCGAGATAATGGACTCAAAGTTCACTCAGGCCCGTGGACTCAAGAATGGGTCTCAAAACTAATGTCATTACGTGTTTCTCTGTAAAATCGACGTGCCCACAACTCACAGATATTTGGTGGTATATACCATGTAAAATAATCAGGGCTAGATATAATGGCTGCAGGGCACGCCTGATCACTGCAGATGTGACGCCATGTAAAGTCAGCCAGTATGCACGCAACCTCCCGAACGCAGTAAATTAGATTGGTGGAATTGGTGACAAAGGCTCTCTGACCGCATTCGCCAAATCTTTACGTGGACACCCCACAAAGAAAGACTCAACTACTATAAATATATTAATTATATACCAAATAAATGATCCCAATATTTACGCTTGTGTAGCTGACATAGAGAGAGAGAAAGGAAAGAAAAAAGGCTTGAGAGCAATCTATTACTCCCTTGTAATTTAGTCCTCTCTTATAACTAAGCACAATAGTGAAGCAAGTTCTCGGACAAAAATCTTATGATTTTTCCTTCTCATTTAAGAGAAGATTTTTCACGAAAACAACTCACGTGTCATACTCTCTCTCTTTTTTCCCTTTCACGTACTTACTGTTTGATATTACTGTCAGATCTTCGTCCCTATCAGAGTAAAAATCTGATAACGCAACAAGCCTATTTTTAATATTTCTTATAGTTACATAATATTTATTTTATTCTCATCTTATATCAATCTAAATATAAAATATATGATAATAAGCTAGCTTTCAAAGGAACAGCAAGGTGCTATTTCTAACCTTGGATGTTAGAATCACATTTACTGTCTTCCGACCTTATCTCAATTTTTATTCTCACATTGTGGTTCTTCAAAAGCTTTTTACGGTTTCTTGGTAATTATTAAAATAAAAAAAGCTAAGAATGAATAAAGTATTATTTATAAATAAGAATTACTACAATAAAGTGGGACTAAATAGTATATTATTTCGTTCACACGGGAATAAATACTCCAGAATATGATTTTAAAATTGTTATAATTGTAATTCCAAATGTTCCAGTGACAATTAACTGTGACTGCCGGACGAAAACTTGGGTAGTATCTGCGAGGGTGGGGCGGCTTGTGTTGACGTGGGTTTCCAACGCCTGGGAGCGGATGGAGGTTTTCGATGCTGACAAGGGTGGGTAGACGACATCAGCACGGCATGGCCTATGGCGGCAAGGGGGAACAGTAGTCGTCGGCCGCTAAGATTGCAATTGGTTGAAGTCTTACGAATTAAAATAATTTACCACTTTCTTAAATTAGTTATTTTTCTCAACAGGTAATTGGAATTTGAAGGAAATAACGATTTTCTCATTTGAAATTTTCAATCAAACTAAAAAATTACAACTTTTTGAAAAATAGTTGATGTACTTTCAATATATATTTTTACAAAGGATATTCACTATATGTTTTACCATTTATAAAGTCTTTTTCAGTAATTACAAGAAAAAAAAACCAACAATTATTATTATTATTATTATTATTATTATTATTATTATTATTATTATTATTATTATTTCTCTACATCAAGATTTTTAAGATAAAACAGAAAATTTGAAATCCTGAAAAGAATAATAATAATAATAATAACAGACGAAGACATACCCAACGACGTGTCCAATAAAAGAGAAATAAGAATAATGAGACCAATAAGTTATGTGAACTTTTAAAGAAAATTAATTTCTTTAATTATTGTATTAAAATTAAATATTTAAAATTTAAAAACAAAAAATATTTTAAAAGTAGATTTTTAATTAATAAATCTAATATTAAAAATTTTAATAAAAATAGTTATTTATATTATATTATTTAATATTTAAATTTTAGATGTTAATTTTTTTTCCAAAAAAAATAAAATAAAATGGCTAATTCCATAATGAAAATTTGTCAAAAGCAAAGGGATATAAATAATTGTTTTGCTATCTGCACAAGACACCAAAACAAAAATATTCAAATGTTTGCTCGGATTAACGGGGTCTCCTAGTCACAGTTAAAAAGCCCATCATTTAAAAAAAAAAAACAAGAATATATTTAATTTTTCTAAATTATAATTATTTAATATTAATCAAACAATTTCATTATATTTTTAAAAAAATTAAAATATTTTTTTTAAAAAAATTAACTATTTAATATTTATTAAAATGATTGTAATTAAAAATAATTAAATCAATCCTTCTTTTAAAGAGAATAAGATCCTGAATTCCTACTAGTCACCCACGCAGATGCAATTCTATGAAGTTATTAATTAACGGAAGTCTCAAACATATGTAGTGTTCAGGGTTTTTTTAACTCAATAATTGACGTACTCTTATAATTACTCTTTGCGGAGACAAGAGTTTATTACAGTACTATATACTCATGTTAAATTAAACAATTCCATTTTAAGCAAAGCTAGTTTTTATATTTGTGTTTTCATGTCCTTTTCTGGATCACTTTGGAAGATCTTAAGACCAAAAAAGCTCTTAGTACAATGTTCACCAAAAAATTTGATACATTTATCAACAGTTAAACAGTAAAATTATGATGTAGATAACTTTAAAATCAAACCTTTAATTTAAGTTTTCATACATTTTTGAAACCTTTTGATATAATATATATATTGAACTATCACTTAAAATGCAATCAATTTAAATTGATTCTTTATGTGAAACAAAGTTAGTGCTAAAGTAAATTTTAAAATAAAATCTTATAAAATGAAAAATTTATGTATTGTTTTAATGCTTTCCTATGAAATCTTTTAGCAAATCAGGTTTTAGTTAGTTAACGATTCCATTAGTTTTCGCATATTAGAGGCATATATGCATCTAGCCGGGAAAAACAGAACAGAGAGAAGAAAAGTATAGAACCAGCAGAGAAAGAGAAAAGCATGAATGTTGAAAATCAAACTTACTTGGAGCTCGGTGGTAACTGGATACTCATCCATGTCAACATAATTCTTGTTAATGGCGTCCATAATGAGCTTATTGCACTCCGGCTCCATCCATGTGGTCACGAATGAGGCCAGATTAAGCCTCGGGTTCCCATCCAGCATCAGCTCGTCACTTATAATCTGATACGCCGCTTCCTTTGGTATGGTGTTCTCTGGTATCTGGAATCTGGATCATCGATAATAACTCAGTTTCATCGGAACACATGGATTGACATTAAATAACTAATCTTACTCCTAGATCTGATCAATTCACTAATTCAGGATCCTATATTACGATATATGACAAAACGCCATCCATTTGTATCATTCACTTAGCAAAATCATAACAAATTTGTAAATCTGCTCCAAAATTATACAGCATCAACTGAAATTTAGTCGTCCATAATCACATCGATTCCTAATTCGAAAAAGATCGAGAAGAGATGCGGTTTTATAAGCCTTATTCATCAGAACCTCTCGATCCTAGAGATCCAAATGAATCAATCGACTAACTAATTAATCAACAATTTCTTCTCGTTCGTGACTATATGGGGAGGAATAGCTCAGATTTAGAGATCTAAGTGATCTTAAGATGAAGAGCGATAACGGATTAATCGTGAACGCTAAAGGAGGTGCCGAAGAGGAGATGAAGAAGAAGACCTCGGAAGAGAAGCACGAACATATCTTGAACCGAAGGTTGAGTGGATAGAGGCATCAGCGTCTGGTTCAGTTTTCGACAGAGCCATGAACGCAGGATTTGCAAACAGCGCGAGGCAAAAGAGACGAGGGGAGGGAAGGAGGTTAAGACTCTGCAATTGCTGAACAGCAATTAATAGCCTCAATATTGCTCAGATTTGACTTAACCAGAAAAACAAAGTTAAGACTCGATGCGTCCGTCTTACCCAATACAGAATCAATACCAACCAATAAAGATATTATTAATATATAAAAATCTTATATATATTATTAATACAATACCTATCAAAATATTTAGAAATTAAGTCAGTTATATTTTCCACAAAATCCTGATTGTTGGGTGCTTGAAAACCTCTCTCTATTCCCTATTCTTGTTCATTAACATTATATCTAATTATTAAAATAAAATAAAATAAAATAAAAATACGATAATAGAATTGATATATTTTAGATTCAATTTTTGAACAGATTCGGGTCGAATTGTCATTAAGATTCTGGTTCCGTCCACAAAATTTCGGATCCTGCACGCCACAACTTCAAATAAAAGGTCAGGTGACGGTGAAATTTGATTCTACCGAAAATACTCTAACGCTCAAGTCAGTAACCAGCCTTCTAAAGAGAGAAGGTGGATGTAGAAAATGTAGAAATGAATGCTAGGAGTGTGTTTGCAGATGGATATTATACTCGTAGAGAGAATGGATTTGTTATTGTTACTCGTGATGAGCAATTTCTCTAAACACTAAGTTCACAGGGGACTAGTAGTATAGAGAGAGAGCGTTAGGATGCTCGAGAGAATTAGAGAGCTTCTAAGAATTTGAATATACTTGAGGGCGTTTAGTGGTCGATTGAGAGTGTCTCTTTGGAAGGAGTTTCCATAGCCTTTTATAGCTATGATCCCTTGGTTGCCTTCCTTACACAGTTAGGCTGGATGCCCACCTTTGTGGGGGAATCGTTGCCTTTCTGGGATAAGCGTGATCATCGTCTCCGTTTGTAACGGTCAAGGAAATTGATCTCCTTCCTTCTATGCATAATAACCGTTAGAGTTTCTTGTAGATTGCACATGTATTCTGGCGCCTTCCTCCCGGGTTGTGCATTAATTCTAGAGGTGACCGTTACAGTGAATATTGCCATCTTGGAGATGTAAAAAATTAGAGCAGATGACTATAGTGGCTTGAAAATAGACGCGTGGGGCAATCTGGATATAAGCCGCATTCATCCTAGGTCGTAACTAGGCCACTTTTCACTTCCCTGGTCAATGGTATCGTTAACTGTCCTATGCTTAGATGGGCATTCGTTGATCTTGATCCTCTGCCAGCCTACTTGCTCCTTGTATAGTCAACGGCAGCGTTGACCGTCCAAATAGAAATGAGCCGCTGAAGATTTGGGTCGTTCTCTTCTTTGGGCCAACCTTCTATTGGCATTCCTATTACTAACCTTCTATACTTGATGTCCTGGGACTCCGACTTCTAGCATGATCATAATGAGACGCGCCTGGCTATATCACCTGAGACGATTTGATGAGGAAACTAGTAGTGGCTCTTGTCTTGTTGACTGTGTTACTCATAACTGTTGACCATAATGCCAAGATGTAGATAACAAAATTAGAAAAAGCGTTGACTGGATTTGTTGACGACCTGTTAAGAATCCAGAGTAATAAACCGGAAGAAGAGTTGATCAAATTCGTTGACCATCATCTTAAAATCCAAAAAATTAGGCCAGAAGGAGAGTGTTGACTGAATTTGTTGACTGCCATGTCATGATCCAAAGAACCACGCTAGAGAAAGCGTTGATTGAATTCGTTGACCATCACGTCAGAATCCAGAGGACAAAGTTGAAAAAAGCGTTGACCGGATTCGTTGACTGTCACGTCAGAATCTGAAAAACTAATGTGAACTAAATCGACGCATTGTTTTGTTTTGCTTTCAGACGGGTAATTGGAAAGTTTGTAGAACAGCTTTAGTACTCTACCACGTGTCATTACACAGTGAGTTTGCGATCCCGATAATTAATTCACCAGAAGATTTTATTCGACTGCGACTTCTCTAGAAACAACACGTGTCCGTCATGATGAGCGCGCCTTTTCGATGCGCTTGCCCTATTTCAATGGCTGAGATCTTTATAAAAACCGTCCGTCAATTCATATTTTTCATGCCTTCCTTCACAAAAATTCTAAGTCCTTATCTCATTCCTCTTGCTCCTGTTCTCATGGCTCCCTCCGTTACAGAAATTGCCTCTATTATTACCACCGGTGAAGTGAGGGAGTTGTACGTTAAGTTCAACATCCTAAGGGAGATAGTATTCTCAATTCCCATGGAGCAGGACAAAGCCTGCTCTCCCCCTGATGGCTACATTACCGTGTACGAGGCTCACCTAGGGAGTGGGTTGCGCCTTTTGTACCCAGAGGTGCTACTCCGTATCTTCACGGTATTCAGCATTCCTATCGCATGGCTTCACGCGAATGCCGTGCGATATCTTTACTCACGTATCTTTCTCCGCCACTATTCACGAATGTTGGCGGCGGATGCTGTCAGGGTGATATTTTGATTCACCCAGAGTGGTAATTGGATTTTTCTGTCCCCCCGAGAGTTGTGTATCAGCAGCACTATCTACGACTCCCTCAAAAATTGGAAAGATTGTTTCTTCTTCATTTATGTTGCTAACAGCTTGCCACTGTCCCAAGATTAGAGCAACTTTCCTGGTGGCCTCATTGGGAAGCCGATACAGAGGAGAAGGTGAAGGCTGTGGAGCCCACACTGTAGCTAGTGAAGGAGCATCTCTTCGAGTTTAGGAGGGATCACCTGGTCTTAAGGTAGGATGCCAATAGAGCTCTTTGGGGTCCTCTTTCATCCATTCAGAAGGTCAGGCCTTCACCAACGGCATCACAACGCAAGAAGAAAGCCGACACTATTACCATTGACGAGGTTAGCGCTCCTGTAGCTACTCAGGCTCCTAGCAGTCCAAGGAAAAAGAAGGTTGCTCCAATAGAGCCTACTTCTTCATCATCCATGGAGCTAGACTACAGAATGGCTGGACAACTCACTGGAATCGGAGACCGCTCCGAGAGCAGAGGCTTCTATGGAGGATCTTGGGGCCATTGTGTGAGTTGTCATAGGAGCCGCCGTCATTGAACTGTCACTACCGAGCAACTTGGCGGTGCCTACTGTGCCAATGGAGCCACTGCCTGAAGTCACCGGGCTAGAGGAGCCGCTGTGGAGCCATTTGTTGAGCTAGAAGAGTCAGCCACCGGACCACTTGTTGGGATGGTTAACATCTTTGCTGAGTCTGCTCTGGAATCCTTTACTCCAAGTCTCTCAGACATCATGCCGCTGGAGCCCACCAGTGAAGCCATGGGAGAGCGGTCTCAAGAGGAGCCCACTCCAGGTCCCCCTCCAGCTGGTTCCAGGTCACGAAGACGGCCGAGGAGGCAACGATGAGTCTTTGAGGTAACTTTTCAGAACTCTCCTTTTCTTTTTTCTGGGTCACTACTGCCTAACTTTTTTGACCTTTTGTAGAAGGACAAGATTTTGCTTGTAGTATGCAAAGGTCTATGCTAGAGAGATGCCGTGATCGGCAATCGTGACGAGGAGATCATTGAGATGGAAGAGGAGATGGACCAATTGGAGGCCCAAGTCAAGAAGCACCAAGAGATGGAAGCCGCCCACCAACTGAGCTGTCTGATTTGAAAGTGCAATCTGCGGGATGGGGAGAGGGCTAAATGGGCAAAGGCACTTGTGGGTGAGCTTCGGGGAAGGATAGCCTCCTTAGAGAACGAGCTATCCACTCGTCGGCGCCCTTAGGAGGTTACCCTGGCACTATGGGTTAGGATTTTGGAAAGGCATTAGTTTTTGTAGCCACATTGCCAAGATTGTGGACCCCAAGTTTCCAATCGGCATCCTTGACCCATCAAACCATGCCGCCTAGAGACATGAGGACCTAGTTGATTATGCTTGGGGCAACCAAGGGCCTCTCTTTCCCTTTCCTGGGAGTTCTACTCCTTAGCTATAATCTTGTATTATGAATTTTGGTCTCCTCTTGTATATTTGAGCTTATTAATGAGAAAAGTACCCTCACAATAGTTTATTCTATGTCTTGTTTTTCCTTTCCTTGTTTGTTTCCTACTTAATTTCTATGCCGGTCGGTCAACTTATTTAGTGGCCTTTGGGCCGGTAAATATAAAACATTGATCGCCACGGTCTTGTTGCTCGGAGATAGACCCTTAGTCCATAAGAAATCACTTTTATACATGAGCATGCCTTAGTGATTTGTGCCCTCATAAAGTGTGGCGCTGCCTAAGTTATGATTCCAGGTTGCCAACTTTGGAGTCTTTATTCTTTCGAACTTTGCCCTGATTTATTGACCGTTGTAAACTGATTGTGCTACCTCCCACTAGAAGAGGTCATTATGTGTGTTGTTTAAGCTCCCTAAGGTTTAGTCTTAGATCGCAAATGTGTCACTTGGATAACCAAAATTTAATTCAACCACTTACAGGCTGCCTGGATGATTAGGATTTAATTTGATCGCCTATAGGTTACCTGGATTACAAGTGTTTAATTCAACCACCTACGGGCCGCCTAAATGATTAAGGTTTAATTGGACCGCCTACAGGCCGCCTGAATGATCTGGGTTTAATTCAACTGCTTACGTGCCGCTTGAATGACCAATGTTTAATTCGACTACTTACGGACCGCCTAGATGATTAGAATTTAATTGTAAGCAGGTGAAAACCCATTTGACTTAGGGACAGTTTAGGTCGTTTATTTTGTTTATTCTGCAAGTAAGCATTCATATGAAAAAGGAAGAAAAAGAAGAAAAGAGAAGCATGGGACAATGCACATGAGAAAAGGAATTTTCTTTTATTAATCATGATAAATATTACAAGTATGCTTCATGTCATACAGATGGCCCACCTGGGTCTTCACTGGTAATATCACTTTAGGTGGACCGTGTTTCAGTCCGCGATACTAACTTACTATTCTAGGTTCGAAACTTGTATGCTACACTCCGCAGGATGGCTGAGACTAGGAATGGGCCTCCCCAATTCGGAGAAAATTTATTCCGATCAGCTGTCTTGCCCGTAACCTCTATACTTCACAAGACAAAATCCCTAACTTTGAATTGCCGCGCATTGACTTTCTTATTGTAATAATGAGCAAATTTGTTGTTGGTAAGCGGTTGTGCGCTTCTTAGTTGCGTCGCGGGCTTCCTCTAGTAGATTTGGGTGTTCCCTAATCTTTTAGGAGTTGTCGAGTGGATCGAATACTTTGACCCTGAGGCTTGAGAACTCCCTGCGTCTTCCAACTTGGTCTTCAGACCGTAGAGTAGTGTACAGTTAGTGACTTCAACCTGTCCATTAACTTGGGGGTAGGCTACATAAGTGTGGGCCAATCTGATGACCAAATTGGTACAATAGTTGGTAAAGCGCTTTCCCGAGAATTGAGTTCTATTGTCAGTCATGATGATCTCAGGAATGCCAAATCTACTCACGATATTCTGGCAGATAAATTCCAGAGCGTTGTGCTAGGTAATCTTGGCCAGCGGGGCAGCTTCAACCCATTTGGTGAAGTAGTCTATACCCGCAATAATGAACTTTCTTTGACCGGTCGCAATGAAAAATCGGTTGAGAATATCGAGCTCCCATTGCACGAAAGGCCAAGGAGTTTGGAGGGATCTCAGCTCTACGGGCGGCTGGTGGTAGAGATTGCCGTAGAGTTAACAATTTTCACACTTCTTCACAAACTCTAGAGCGTCTTTTTTCATTGTAGGCCAGTAATATCCCTGGCACATGACTTTGAACACTAGGTTTTTGCCGCTAATATGTGATCCACATATCTCGATGTAGACTTTGCTCAAAGTGTAGTTGGTCTCCTCAGGAGTAAGACAACGTAGGTACGGAGTCGAATATCCATGGCGATACAACAGTCCGTCGACTATGGTATACTAGACAGTCATCATTTTGATCCACCTGGCTTCGTTTGTGTTATCCTGCAATGTTACATCCACCAGATACCTCCAATATGGTGTCATCTAGTTTTCAACATCGGAGACTTGTATCGCTTCCTGTTCCTCTATACTAGGAGTGCTCAAGAATTTTCTCGTGCCTCTCGATACTATTCTAGATCTTCAGCCATCGCCACTCTAGCAAGTTGGTCAGTCTTCCAGTTCTCAATTCTGGAGATGTGGAGTAGGTTCGGCTTATCAAATCTATGAATTGTACCCTTCGTCTTGGCTAGGTATTTAGCCAAGAGAGGGTTGCACATCTTGAAACTGCAGTTAATCTGGTTAACGACTAGCTCTAAGTCGCTATAAATGGTTAACTGCTTAGCTGAGCATTCTCTGACTAGTCGTAATCCGACTAACAAGATTTCGTACTCGGTAACATTATTGGTGGTCGAAAAATTAAGTTTAAGGGAGTACTTTACCTCAAACCCGTCTGGGTCCTTAGGACCACTCTGGCACCACTGCCTGAGTTGGTAGACGAATCGTCTATATTGATGACCCATTCTGGCTCTTCTAGGTGGTGAACTGTTTCCTCAGTGGGATACTCATTGATGATTGGGGTTGTGATCTCAACGATGAAGTTGGCCAAGGCCTGCCCCTTGATGGCTGGCCTAGGTTGGAATTCGATGTTGAACTCTCCTAACTCGATGGTCCACCTAACCAACCGTCCAAAAATATCAGGCTTTTGAAGGATACTCTTCAGTGGTTGGTCGGTTAGAACGACGACACGATGAGCTTGAAAATATGGTCTCAATTTTTGGGCTGAGAAGATAAGTGCCAGGGATAGCTTCATAGCGTGCGGGTAGCGGGTCTCTGCGCCAGTCAATATTTTACTCACATAGTATACCGGCCGCTAAGCGTCGAAATCCTGGCATATGAGAACTACGCGAAGAGCCACCTCTGATACTGACAAGTAGAGGTATAATTCTTCTCCATCTCTGGGTGCTGTTAGTAACGATTGACTGGCCAGGTACAACTTCAACTCATCAAAGGTTACCTGGCACTCTGCGGTCCATGGGAAAACAGTTTGCATCTGTCTCCCTCAGAGCCTTGAAGAAAGGCTAATATTTGTCCCTTGACTTTGCCAAGAAGCGAGACAGTGCTGCCAGTCTTTCGATTAACCTCTAGACATCCTCGACACTCCATGGCGGAGAAATGTCTGTGAGGGCCTTGATCTTCTCGGGGTTTACTTCAATCTCTTGCTGAGAGACGATAAAACCTAGGAACTTCCTTGAGGACACTCCGAAGACGCACTTTGATGGGTTTAATTTCATCTGGTGCACACTGACTACTTCGAAGGATTCAATTAGATCGTGAATATAGTCATTGGTAGTCTTGCTCTTGAAGAGCATATTGTCGATATACACCTTCATATTACGGCCGTTCTGCTTCTCGAATATCTTGTTCACGAGCCTTTGGTATGTCGCACATGCATTCTTCAAACCGAAAGGTATGACCTTGTAATAATAGGTACCTTGATCGATCATGAACGATGTGCGCTCTTCATCCTCTGGGCGCATCCGGATCTAGTTATAACCCGAGTACGTATCCATGAAAGTCAGCAACTCGTGTCCAGAAGTCGAGTCTACCAATAAATCAATCATGGGCAATGGGAAGCTATCCTTCGGGTAAGCTTTGTTAACGTCGGTAAAATTGATACATATCTACCATTTTCGTTACTTTTCTTTACCAAGAAGACGTTGAAGAGCCAGTATAGATATTGGACTTCTCTAATAAAGTCAAGGTCCAACAGCTTCTTCACCTCTTTTTGGATGGTTACGAGTTTTTCCACGGAGTAGTTCCTCCACTTCTACTTACAGGCTTATAGGTGGGATCAAAGTCCAACTTGTGGACCATTAGTCCTATTGGAATCCCAGATATGTCAGCGGGTATCTACACGAAGATATCAATGTTCTGTCTCAAGAACGCTATTAGCTCATCACGCAGAGGTCCCGCAAGTGAGCCCCCAATCTGTGCACACCTCTCTGAGTCCTCTGGATTTGGTGGTACTAGGTCGGTGGCCTCGCTGGACTGTGCTTGCTGTAATGTCACTTCATCTCGATGGTCCAGTTCTCCTATAGGTCGTCCGTCGCCACTTGGGGCAATCTATGAGATGTAACATGTCCGTCCAGTTACTTGGTCACCCAATACTTTACCGATACTGCATGCTGTTGGAAATTTTATTTTTAGATGTGATATTGAGGTGACAACTCCTAACGCTGTTAGGTACGACTGGCCTAAGACAGTATTGTATACGGAGGGCCGATCAACAATCAGAAAGATGAGTGTGCGACTTGTCATTCTGGGGTACGTGTCGAGGGTAACATCTAACTGTACGATTCCTTAGACAGCCACAGGTTCGTTGTTAGGCCATGCAGGGGCTTTTTAGTAGATTTTAGTTGATTCTTTTTAAGTCCAAGTTTTAAAAAGATATCGAAATAAAGCAAATTTTTTAAACTTTCATTATCAATGAAGACCCATTTCAGCTGGTAGTCTACAATATCCTCTGAAATAAGTGTGGATACAACAAAGGAATCTGAATATTGGGAGTTTACATGAGCCATGTCGCTGTCACTAAAGCTAATGACATTTTCCTCCACCCTCTGCTTCTTGCGTCCAGCTTGTCGCTCCTTATGATCTGCTTGGGTCTTGGACGATCGAGTCGTTACCATGTTGATCACTCCAACCACGATCCGACTTCACAACTAGGACAAATCTGATCCTTCTCTGCCGGAGGTGCCGAAACTCTGCCTAGGGTTCCTGACGAACCTGGTGAGGTGGCCCCTCTGAATAAACTCTTTAATCTCCCGTTGGAGCGTCTTGTAGTCCTCCGTGGTGTGTCCCAAAGATCGATAAAAATCATAGTATTTCACTGGATTTCCTCCCTCAGTGTTCTTTAGTGGCTTTGGCCACCTAAGAAACTTTTCACTACAGATCTGCATAAAGACATTGGCCCGTGTATCGTTGAGAGGGGTCAGATTGACCGGCCTGTATTCCTTACGGTCCAGTGCTTCGACCCTGTGCTGCTTCCAGAGGAGATTGTCTTCGCCACTATTCTTCCTCTTTCCCTTAGCCGGGAAAGAGCGAAGCTGGTCAGTCCTCTCAAGACGCTTTACCTCATTAGCTTCTTCAGCGACCACGTATACCATAGTGATGGACTCTGCTTTTCAGAAGGTTTGCGGGTTCTTGTGAGCCAGGTGCTTGAAGAAGTCACCGTGCATCAATACAGAGATGAAACTGCCAAACTTCACCTCCTCGGTGAGCTTTGAGATTCTTTTGGCTTTTGCTGTGAACCGCTCCAGAAACTTCCTGGGGTTCTCTTCCTATCTTTGCTTGATGTGGGAGAGATGTCACGGTTGTTTCTCTTCCCAATAGTTGAAAGCGTACTGAGCCAAGAAGAGATCGGTGAGTTACCGAAAATCCCAAATCAAGTTCGAGGGGAGCCGGTGGGACCAGATTCGGGCATCCCATTTCAATATGAGAGGAAAGTATTGGCACATAGTCGCCTCCTTCAAGCCCTAGAGATTCAAATGGGTGTGGAAGTGGTTGAAGTGATTCATAGGATCAACGCTCTCATCGTAAGAATCCAACGCTAGCATCTTAAACTTGGCCGGTCCGATTTAGGATCTCAGCAGTGAAGGAAGATCTCTCCAAATCGATGGCGTACTCATTATCGTTTTTGAACACGCGGTTCCAGATCTTCTCAACTTTTGCCTCCACTCAAGAGGCGTTTTCGGATCTCTCAGAGTTGAGGTATGTCCTCAACTCCATTCTTTTAATGGTGCGACGCATGGCTAGCCGGCTACTACCGCTAGTGAATCGGACAATCTTGAAGCTCCCTCCTGTTCCTAAGACCGGGGCTCATCTCGAGAATATCAGGGGTTTCTCTTTTTTGGACTCTCATCCGGAGTCCTGTAGCTGAAGCGCCCTTCAAGCCTTAGACGCCTTTGGGCATTGGAGGCCTCCGAAGGATGAGAGTTGTCTGGCCTTGTAGCCTTTTTTGTCAACTTTTTCTTTCTCTAACCTTCTCACCTGGAGGGCGGAGTAGGAATTGAGGAAGGCGAAGCTCCTTACTTCTTATTGCCCTGGTTGGTGTAGAGCATTTGGAGTATTCTCGACATATTATTTATCTGCTTCACTAGGTTAAGGAAGAATGGTGCTGGCTGTCCTCCGACCAGATTACCAGCTAAGTGGTCCGGTCAGGAGAGGTGGCCCCTTTAGCAAGAGTGCTAACTTGGACTCTGGTGTTCACCATCTTGTTTGATGAAATTGGTTTTAAAGATGAAAGTGGTTGGCTTTTATTTAGCGTTCCCATAGACGGCACCAATGATACGTCTTGGATTCAAGTTTCGAACAGATTCGGATTGAGTTATCCATTAGACTTTAGTTCCATCCACAGAGTTTCGGATCCTGCACACCACAACTTCAAACAAAAGGCTAGGTGACAATAGAATTTGGTATCACTGAAAATTACTCGATACTCAAGTTAGTAATCGACCTATTGAAGAGAGAAAATGGATGCAGAGAATGCAGAAATGAATGCTAAGAATGTATTTACAGACGAGTATTGTACTCGTAGAGAAAGTGGCTTTGTTGTTGTTACTCGTGAGGAACGGTTTTTCTAAGTACTAAGTTCGCAGAGAATTAGTAGTAGTTAGAGAGAGCGTTAGGATGCTCGAGAGAGTTAGAGAGCTTCTGAAAGTTTGAGTATACTTGAGGGCGTTTAGTGATCGATTGAGAGCTTCTCTTTGGAGGGAGTGTCCATGGCCTTTTATAGCCATGATCTCTTTGTTGCCTTCCTTACACAATGAGGCTGAATGCTCGCCTTCTGTGGGGGATCGTTGCCTTTCTAGCGTAGGCGTGATCGTCATCTCTGACTATAATGGTCAAGGAGGTTGATCTCCTTCCTTTTGTGTATGGTAACCGTTAGGGTTTCCTACAGATTGCGTGTGAATTCTAGTGCCTTCCTCCCAAGATGTACATTGATTTTAGAGGTGACCATTACGGTAAGTATTGCCATCTTGGAGATGCAAAAAATTAGGATAGACAATCGTTGTGGCTTGAAGATGGGCCTGTGCCAATGTGGATATGAGCCGCATTCATCCTAGATCGTAGTTGGCCCACTTTCCACTTCCCTGTTCAACGGCATCGTTAACCATCCTAAGCTTAAATGGGCCTTCATTGATCTTGGACCTCTGCTAGCCCACTTGCTCATTGTCTGATCAATAGCAGCGTTGACCGTCCATGTAGAAATGGGCCACTGAAGATTTAGGCCGTTATCTCCTTTGAGTTAGCCTACTACTAGAGTCCCCATCAAGAATAAATTAATAATAGAATTTAAATTTAATATTTATTATTTAATTAGCCACTTATAATATATAAGATTAAATTAAAAATTAATTTTATAATATTTATCATATAGTAATAGTAAGATAAATAATTTAAAAATTAATATAAAATAACTCTTTTATCTATATCTAAAAAATGATATTTTAATATATACTATAAGATTTCAAATGGACCTAATCAAAATCAAATCACTTAATCTACTTGATCCTAATAGTCTAAAATTTTATAAGATTTTATTAAAATATATTCATGTTATAGACGAATATAATCAATAAATTAGGTTCAATTATTTTTTGAGCATTATTTTTTTGAGTAGGGTACGATTATAAGTAAAAGTAAACGATTCGGGCTAATTCAATATGGATTATAAAATTTTTGTAAATATATATTTTTTCTTTTAAACAAATATCAAATTTAAAAATTTATTTTAATAAAGTTTGTATTCTTATAATTAATAATTTTTATATAAAAATTTTTTATTTAAATATGTGCTTTGGTATATCTTTATGTAATTAATAATTTTTATATAAATATTCTTTATTTAAATATATACTTAGATAGTATTTAATTTACATATTATAATTTTTTTAAATATTTTATAAATTTGGTTATTTTTTATGTGTCTATAAAATTTTAAAGAAAATACTTTAAAATAAATAAAAAATATCCACATTTTGGCCCAATTTAGATTAAAAACATATCCGGTTGGATCTAATTTAGTGGTAAAAAATCTTCTTCTAGATTCATCTCATATGTAATCTAAACCTAATTTTAATTAGATCTAATTTAGGGTAAGTTAAATAGAAAAATTATCTCAAAAGTAGTTATTTATTGATAACTATGAATAAAAAATATTAATAAAAAGTTGGTATTTTTATTCTTCATTTTTAAAAAATAATAGTTTTTTAAAATTATTATTCTTATAACTATAATAACCAAACAAAAAATAGTAATTATACTATAAATACAATAGGAATAAAATTTATATTCCATCTTACCAAATAAATTATAAATAAAAACTCAATACCTCTTGATGGGTCCAGCGAACCCCTAAGCTAGCTCAAGGCACGGCCTGGAGAAAGTTGACGGCCCAACAGGCATTTGCCTAAAACTAACCCCGGGAGTCCGACACTAGCAAGAGAGAAGCCCAGGTAGCACAAAAGTATAGAGGTAGGGAACTTAATTCTACAGAATATAGAGACAATTGGCAAGAATGCTAATAGGATCAAACTCTTACCAAATTAGAAGGCGACATTCCTCGTCTCACCGATTCTTCCAAGTAAAGCGTACAAGTTATATACTTAGAAGAACAAACAAGTCTTAAGAATATGGAACACCACGCACCTCAAAAATATTACCCATAACTTCTCGCCAAACCTAGGTATGTAAAACATGCATCATTACGAGTGCTTGTAAAGTGTATCACATTTTCAATTAATAAAATAATTGTTTTGTTTATTACTTGTCAATATGAGTGCTTGAACGTCATTGTATAAAATCAAACAGTCTAAATTGTCCATAGGTCAAGTGAAAGCGCTTCACCTGCTAATTGCCCTTCTAAGGCAAAACCAAAATCTTGGCATCCGTTGCCGAGCAACTCGTGCGTTGATGAATAACATGGCCGGGGGCTTGCAAACAAAAGTCAAACCTCCCTATGTAGGCGGCCGTAACAAACCCTAGAGGGTTTTATCAGTATGTGTACAACTCCCTCCAATGGAGATGAGCCCCATCAGTCAACAGTAATCGGCGAAGTAAGAGGCATTTTCAGGGACCCTGGGTCGGCATTAGGAGGCTAATGATGGGTTTAGTGCACCGTAGACTGGCTTAGGGCACGGCCCAGAGGAATTTAACGGCCCAACAAGCATTTGTCTAAAACTAAGACCCGGGGAGCCCGACACCAGCAGGAGAGAAGTCCAAATAGCGCCAGCCCACCGCGCAATTTATCCATTCGAAGGCCCATGCAGTAGTATGGAAGGCCCAGTTGGGTCAACCCGAGATTATATAGTATGGTACAGAAGATTAGGATAGCACGCGAAGCAGCCTGCATAATTGTCCCTTCTGTATGGCCATTGACAGATCAGACAACACAGCATGCGCTGGCAGGGAAAAGCTAGTCATACGCGGCCACGACAACTATCCTAATAGCCTAGCCAATAATCGCAGGGCTTCTGCCTACACAATAACTTGTCCCGAGATGTCACGCCTAATCTTTTGGTGTCACCAAAAAAAGAGACATAATTATCACTCTACTCCCCAGGGACGGGGCAGTGGGGAGAGTAAATATCAGCCGTGAATCCCAAAAAAGGCTATATTGGCTTTAAGTCTGTAAATCTCTCTGCTCCTCTACGTGGAAGGAGGATCCGATTCGCTATCTAGAGAATTCAAAGAGAAAGAATTGGTACCATCTCTCAAGCAACTCTGCTTACGAGTGTACCACTTCTCTAGCCACTCTGCCTACAAGTACAACATTTCTAAAGCTCCTCGGTCCTCCAGTGTACCTGTCGGAGTTTAATCCTCCATTATCGACTCAATCCCCTCCTTACACGCATTCACGCACTTTGCATCCACTTATCTTTCTCTTTACCATATAAAGTTTACCGACTTGAGTATTAGAGAAAATATTATGGAGTAAGTTTTGCCATCTTCTAATCTCTTATTTGTTTGTTATAGTGTGTAGAATTTAGATTATTGGAGATGAAAATCGGACCCGCTCTAATTCAACTCATACGGAGATATCGAGTGGGTTCTCAATCCATATAATAACTTGAATCTAAAAATACATCACCTCTCAATCACATTACTATCTAAAACCTTTTACCCATAACAGTTTATAGAACTATGTCCAAGTTAAAAATTATTTTTAATTCAAATTAAATTTTTATAAATTTCATTTGAAAATCATTATAACTTAATCTAGATAACAATACGAGCTTAATGGTTGTTAATATCCTATGATTTTCATCTTAGACATTTATATGGAATTGATTATCTTTTATTCTGTGATATTCTTAAATATTTTCATACTTTATACATTTAAAATATGAATACAACTTCGAAATACTATATCCATAAATAATATTATGAATAACATAATTCAAGATGTTACAAAAATAATTATATAAAAACTTTATTAATTAACACCGCTAATATGAATCATTTGAGAGGTACAATGGGATCACGATCACCACCTTAAATATTACTAGCACATCCTTAGATTTACCTAATGTTTATGTTAAGACCTTAAACTTAAAATTTATTCTATATTTTTACTTAAATGATAGTAATTGAGGAATGATTTTTACATTTTCAAAAGATAAATGGAGTTCTTTTGTCAAATTTTCAATTTCAACCAATCAACGAAGATTAATTTAAAAAAAAAAGTAAAAAAATACCAAAAATAATATATTTTTTTACTTTTCATAATATCAATATATTATTTTAAAAATATTAAATGCCAGTCATCCCCTAAACGTGAACGCACTGCATTGAAGCAATCTTCACTTATCCATTGCTTTGAAGTTAAGCAGTTGATGGGGACTCTTGTCAGGAAGCAACCGATGCGATTCGTTTGCACTTATCATTAGACGCAGTGGATAATATAATATATCATATATAAACATATATATATATATATATTAAATTATATAAAATAAATAGATAAATAAATATTGAATTATTTTTAAAATACATTTTATAAATATTTTAATTTACTTTTTTATAAATATTTTATTGTAAATTACTTATTCGATGAAAGACAGCGCAATGTGTCATATCATATTGACAGGTTGCATTCCCTTTACCTTTCAAGCCTACATTTACACATTATATATTGCAATGAGCATGTATATTTATATTTTTATTAGGAGACTCTATTCAATATTCACATTTAAAAATTTAATATTTTTTATATATTTAATCGGTCAATACATTTTTCCGCTATTAGATGTGAATTTATATTAACACATATAATAACATTTTTTTATTTTATAATTATTATACTTAGTTCTATATCGTTTTATACTTAGTTTTATAATTATATTAACATATAATTTTATCAGGATTAAATTCTTTTATATTTTTTTTACTTTTATTATACTTCTAAAAATTAGGATTTGTCCTAAAAATTTTTATAATTAAAATTATTAAATTATTTTAAATTTATTTTATAATTTTAACCATCTAAATTTTTATTTCTTAGCTCTAATTTAGACGTACCCATCAGGGGGACACGGGCAGTTGGGCCAAGCCGACATTATTGTAGCATTTAATAATAAGAATTATTGGTCCAAATTATTGGACGATTTAACAATTAAAAATAATATTTATGCCATCTATATATAGTTTTTATAATTATTTTTACATAAATAGAGAGAGTATGTTATTTTAATTTTGTATATATTTTTTTAAAAAAATTTTATGTATGAAAAATAATTATATATAGATTATAAAAAAATTATACAATTAAAAAGAGTAATAATTCCAACGGTCTTGTCCCGTGTTCGAAGCTTCACCTGTCGGTCTAAACTTGAAGGGCGACCGGTAGGTCCGACACTTTCTTCAGCTCCGACGCTGAATTTTCATGAATTTGACAGAAAATTATCTTTTCCTGTTTTTTTTATTAAAATATTGGATTATAGAATCGCACAGTTGTTCTTCGTGGGCATTATTAGTGGATATAGATAGGGACCCCTCGCACGTTATACTGGAGTCCTTCCCATGTATATATGGGCGGTTGCATTAAACATTTGGATTCCTTATTCTTAGGACTTACGGAATTAAATTTCCTACTTAAATAATTATATTGTCATCATAAATTTTACAATATTAGCAACTAGTGGGCGGAAAAGGGGGGTGGTGGTGGAATTCCAGGAGCCGAATCTTTTAAAATCGGGGTTGATTTTGATAGGGATGGCTGCTGGCCTGTTGCGAAGGCCCACGGGCGAGTTGAGGATCTAGTGGATGATAGGCCACGACCCACTCCAACATGTTGTAAACTTATAATAATCGGTAACCGTCATATCAAACACATTTTGTGATCAAGACAAAGGAGGAAGAAAACTACCAGTGGAACGAGATTTTCTTATCCATCCGTGTAATTCAACGGGCGATTGCCACAAACCAAGAAAGGTCTAACTGTTCGCTAATCCTATAAATACTCTTTCACTACACCAAGAAAAGGGGGAACGAGAGAAATATACAAGCAAAAAATTCTCTATCTAAAAGAGCGTCCGTGGAGATCACTCACAATTCTGTCTTTCTCACTCTCAAGCCGTTCCATGTCGAGCTCAGCCTCCGAGGCAAATACCATCCCTACTCTCGTGCATCATCTCTTTCATCTATCATCATGGCGTCTTTCTATTCACTAAGAAAAATTACTAACTTAAGCGTCAGATGACATATTGGGGAGTAAGTTTCATCATGTAGAATCTAGGCTATTATAAACGAAAATCGGATCCGCTTTATTCGAACCGGCAAAAAAGATTTGAGTGACTCCGTAATTCGTATAGAACCCAAATTTCATCACGTATCATTAGTGTCGTCTGTAAGAAGTGACTAAAAAACTAGCTTAACTTGAGAAGATCTCCATTCATAATGGATATCCGAACACAGCCGTCTCCTCACAAATTTAAGATGCCGGTCCTAAATGCCTACTATGGAAGTACCAATCCAATGGATCATCTAGACCACTTTCGCACTCTTTTGAGCTTTCAGGGCTTGGATGAGGCGGTAATGTACCAATACTTTCCCTTAACAAATATTCAATTAACAAATAACCAATACTTTCCAAGGCCATGTGTTAAATAACCAATAAACAAATATTCAAATATAATTTTATACATAAAATTTTTAATTTGTATACAAATACCAATAGTTCAATTATATGAAAATCATTCAAAGTTCAAATCATAAATCCAAAGGTCGAAATTCAAAATTCAATCCAAATCCTGATAAATTTGAATAATGATCAAACCTACAAATCTCGAAGTCAAATATCTCAAATATGAAATCAGATGTCGGTAAAGATATTAAAAATTTAAAATACATTAAAGAATTAGAATTAATGATCAAAAGACTAACTTTAAAGAATAGTTATATATATTCCTAGTAAACTTAGGACAATTACTATTATTTAAACTCGTAGAAAGGCCATCTACACATTCTTCTCTATAGATGAGATCAAACACTACTTTATTTTGTCACTTGTAAATAATAGATATAATTTTTAAATTTATCTGAATATATTAGGATATCAAAATATATTATTTTAATCAATTTCTTACAATAATTCTCAACAAAAATACCAAATTAGGAGACTCTAAAATAAATATCCAATACTCTTCTTCTTTATCAAAAAAAAAAAAATGCAAAACTTTCAATCCAAGAAAGTATAATTATAAAATATTTTACCCCATAAAAAAATATAAATATCAAAATAAATAATAAAATAAAGTATGATCCAAAACGCATACATTATAACTGCATGTAAGGCCCAAATGGAAGCTTTCATGATTTTTATATTACGAATGTACACATGTATCAACAAAATACTTTAAATATTTATTCATTTCGTTTCAAATTCAATGAAATTTTTAAATGTTTGACATAATCAAAATAAAGCCTCAAAACAAGCAGTAAAACTATATGCATGCACACGTATTCAAAGTTGAAAAAATAAAAAATGACATACATATACAATAAATCACCAAATATAAGTAAAAGTAGAGGGAATCTAAAATAAATTAAAGATCGAATTTAGAAACACTTATCTTTATTTTCCGACCTAAAAATTTTAATAAAATAATGCTTCAAAATCACATGCTTTCTCTCCCTCTCTTTTCTTTCTCTTCACTCTCTCTCCTTTTTCATCTTTCCTACAAAAAGTGTCTGAAAACAGTATCGCTCCATTTATATAAACAAATCGGTGTATGAGTGTCGATGAGACGTGTATCAAGCATTGCTCAAACCCTTAAGCGCGTACAAGTATCGCATCAAGTGCGGCTCAAGTGCGAGCAAATGTCAAAACAGTGTACAAGCGTCGCAAAGGCGCTCTTCAAGTACCACATAATACATTCGAAATATGTATGTGCATGCTACTCAAATGCGCACATTTTGCTAAAAATGAGCATAAGCGCACGTCAAATGCCAGGTCTAGTACCCATATTCGATTTATATTAAATTTTTATTATTTAATTATTTTTAAATTAGTCAAAAATAAATGATAATATTAAAATCAATTAATTAGAAATTAAGTGTTAAAAAGTAATTGATTTTCAATAGAAAACAAAAATTTTATTAGCCCCGTGAAGGGTAGCATAAATCCCATCCTACTTGAGATGTTGCATGTGACGAAATAGATTTTTTCTCAATTGATTCCGTCAGTTAGGACAGAATAAACAGCCTGTACCGTAAGCCAGTACATACACACAACTAATCTAGTTATAACATAACATGCAAACATAGGATCACAAATGCCATCTAGGACCCATATAAGATATCTATAAAAAATATATAGCGGAAGCCGACCTAAAGATTTGCCGAAACATTCATATTCATTCCCAAAAGCTCATTCATGCATACATAGGTATAGTGGTCCAATTATAAATTCGCATATATATTCAATCAAGACTGCTTCCTCCGTGATAACTCCAAAAGTGCTTTAAATCTTCAAGAATCCTTTAGATTGAACTCTAATCTTTCGCGTCAGGCACAAACTCTACAGTCTCCTCTGAAGGGAAGAAAAATAGTAAAACAGTGAGTTGATGCCCAGTAAGGTACATGCAGATATGCAGTAAAACATATATGTAAAACAGAACTCAATAAAATAGATACAGTTAAACATGAAGATACATATGCCATAAGGACGTGTTTTATAACAGAATTACGATACAGACGTAAAAATAGAAACGATCAAGTTTCGAAAATCAGAAATCAATGTACTCATATTTCAGAAAGTAGAGGTCGGTCTTACCTCCATAGTTTACAGAAATCTCATCTTTATCAGTAAAGGACCCTACTAGTAGACCCTACTAGCGGAGGGGGCGAATAATCGAGGATAGATTGTGTACATCTCCCCACAATCAACGGCAATAAACAGAACGGATGATTCCACCTCACGAAATCTTTCCCCAATCTAAGGGGGCGTCGGCCAGAACAGAATAGAAGCTATCCTCCTATTGTAACGCCTTGAGGAGGGGCGGACAACATATAACTCCATGGACAGAGTTATTATCGATTACTACCACAACATTCTAAAGCATGTCGGAGAACCTAACCTGACTACATATCAGTCCTGGGTCCATAATAATAGAATAGAAATATTTTTTTCTTATCGTTTACTGAAAGCTATTTTCGGTATCAGTCGAAAACATCACTATTAGCCATTCAGAGATTGTGCACAGATATCTTAAAGTCAGTTCAAAAATCATATACTTCAAGCCGGTTTCAAATCACAGAATTTAGTTCAAAAATCATATACTTTAAGCCGATTTCAAATCATAGCACTTAGTTCAAAAATCATATACTTTAAGCCGGTTTTAAATCACAGCACTTAGTTCAAAAATCATATATTTTAAATCAGTTTCAAATCATAGAACTTATACGTCAATTTACAAAGCCGGTTTCAAAATTATATTACAAATGTCAGTCTCAAATTTATGATACAAGGCCGGTTTCAAATCAAGGTCGGTTTCAAAGTCAAAGAGCAAATGTCGGTCTCAAATTACAATGCAGTGCCGATTTCAAAATTACAATGCAATTGCTGGTTTCAAAATACGATATAAGGCCGATTTCAAAATCGCAGTGCAAATACCGGTTTCAAAACACGATATAAGGTCAGTTTCGAAATCACAGTGCAAATGCCGGTTTCAAAATATGATACAAGGCAGGTTTCGAAATCACAGTGTAAATGCCGGTTTCAAAATACGATGTAAAACCAGTTTTGAAATCACAGTGCAAATGCAGATTTCAAAATACGATTCAAGGCCGGTTTCAAAATTACCATGTAAATGCCGGTTTCAATTATAAGACAAAGCCGATTTCAATTATTCTTGGCCGGTTTTAAAATTATAAATATAAGTGTCGGTATTAGTCATTACAGTGCAAGGGCCGGAGGTCTTTTTACTTATGTTAGATATCTTGAAAACCTGTTCGTGGCCAGACTTTATGCAAATAAGTAAGGTTAATCAGAGATCTTTATGAAAACACATAACAGAGCTTTTTTTAACTATGATGTTTAACAGAAATTCTTCCTTAATTTAGATGATCAGAGCAATATCATTGCATACCTTAACATAAGTTCATCAAAATCAGGTATATTTACATTACAAACATGAACTAAAGAAAGATGAGTATGCTTTCATTAAATCATGAACTTAAAACAGGGAGTATACTTGCATTAAACCATGAACTTGCAATATTCTTAAAAAGACAGAACTTAAAAAGAGTAACGTCCGAAGTACACTTACAATATTATGAAGTTAAAAACAAAGTGTACACTTGCAATATTATGAAGTTAAAAACAGAGTGTACACTTGCCTGGCTGACTTGAGGATCCCCTTCCTTCTTCACTCCTTACTGCTTTCGCTTGCCCGCACTCACACTCGCCTCTTCAACCGAAGCCTAGTATATAAAGAGAAGGCATTTCGTGAAGTAGGTGGGGGTAAGTTACCTACTCAGTACCTCCCCTTCATAATTAGGTGAAAGTAAGTAGGGTAAGTCACCTACTTGGTATTTTTTTTCAGATGGTCAACGGGGTAGTTCACTTACTCTATTTAGTTGGGATCTAGTTGGATTTTAACCGTCCAAAATTTGTCTTTAGTTTGCCCTGAATTCAGTAGCCAATTTATTATAGATTTCGTCCGGTCAACTCTCCCACTTAAAGCCAGTCAACTTTCATTGTTTCGAAGACCAGTTAATGCTTCATCGCTTCTAATCCGGTCGATGTTTCTAAAATCGGTCAACATAATACCTTCAAAATCCGGTCAATATCTTCAAAATTCGGTCAACACCTTCAGAATCCGGTTAGCTTCTTCAAATTCGGTCAACTTCTTCAAGTTCGGTCAATATAATACCTTCAAAATCTGGTCAACTTTTTCAAATTCGGTCAACATTTTCTTATTATTCACTCCGGCCTCTTGCACTTCTATGGAGTGGTCCGGCATCCAAGTGGCTTAAAACCACACCGGTTTCAAGAGACATAAGGCCACTCTGGCCCTTGTGCCAAAACACTTTAGATTGTCAATTGTGATAATCACTATGGATTTCATCCTTTACACTTCATTCCGGATTTCATCCTTATCAAAACACTCCGGTTTTAAATTGAAATCAAAATACTCTAGTTTTAAGTAGAATATTTTATTTCGATTGTAAGCCTTTTTGATTTTCGAACCTCACATTGCGGAACTTGAAATATTGCTTGTTCATAATTAATGGATCCAAAATAGAATGAGTAACATGAAAACCCATTGCAAGGTGAGTAAGGTAGGGCACCCAAATAGCAACAAGAATATTGGAATCCATCTAGAAAACATACAAATACTGCCAAAGGCAACTAATTGGATGATATATCTATCAAGTTTAGTCGGTTTCTACGTAATACCTAATTCATTAATTTATATTTATTATGTTATAATTTTTATATATTAAATAAATATAAAAAATAATTACATATTAGAAATTTTAAAAAATCAAGTTTTGAAAATAGAGGCCCAATGCCTTATGGGCGTACGAGCTTTACATGTATGCATTTAAGGCATAACCTTTGCACTTGAAGTGCACGTGAGGGGTGCTTGTGCAATTTTGGCAAAATATGTTGAGTTTGTGCGTGGGCTAAACGTGCTTGTGTGTACATGTGATTAGGCATTTCACTTGATATACTCCTAATTAGCACACGTACACCAATTTGGGTATTTAAGGCGATTCATTTGATTTTCGGGCGTTCCATGGAGAAAAAGAAAGAAGAAATAGAGGAAAAGATAAAAAGTGAAGGAAGATGATTTCGAGGTTATTTCACATTAGATCTAGTCAATATTTAAGACAAGTATATCTAAATTATTCTTCAATCTATTATTAAAATTTTTTAATTTTTCTTTAATTTTTATTTAAATGTACATGTATATCATCTTTTTTGCCATTTTTAAATATTTGTTATATAAATGTCAAATTTTACCAAGATTTGGATGTTTCCGAACCCTTATGTTTGCATTTAAAGATATTATTAAGAAAATTATGAAATATTTGAATATTTGAGTTTATATGTTATTTTTATGCAAATATTAAACAAAAACTCTACTTTATGAAATTCAATAAATGTTTTACATTTTCCCTTATTTGAGAAAATTTCGGATATGGGATGCAGAGTTTTTTCTTTTTGATAAAATAAGAACCATTAAACTATAGATAAATTATATTCGAATATGTTCTAAAATATTATGCGTTATTTGAATAGCACACCTATTATCATTGGGTAAAAAATAAAGTAGTCTTCGACCCCATCTATAAAATATTGTAGATAGTCCACCTACAATTTTTAAATAGTAATATATTAGCTTAAGGCTTTTAGGAATTTGTATAGCCTATTTTTCAAAGTTTACTTTTCGATTTGTCGATGTTTTAGTTATTAATCCTTAGTTATTGAGTTTTCATATATTTTCAACACAATCGTTTAGTTTTTATATTTTCTAATGTACTTTTACATTTTTTTTTTATCTTTCTATATTTTTATACACCTTACGTGTTTCATATATTCTTACATGTTAAACATTTCATATGAAATTTTATTTTAGAATATATTTATCAACAATTTGACATTTTAAATTTTTGTATGCAATCACAATTTACTGTCATTTATGTCATTTTACTCATGTATATTTATATCTTATATATATATGATTTATCGAGTATTAGCCTCATATTTATAATATTTAAAACCCTTCTAAATTAGTAAACATTGGATTCGTACATGATTAGACAGAAGAGTATCGAATGAATATAGTTAGAAGTTTTATTTATGATTTTGGACATATTTTTGATTTCTTGTATGATTTATTGAATATTAGCCTCACATTTATAATATTCTAAAACCCTTCTAAATTAGTAAGTATTGGATTCATACATAATTGGATAGAAGACTGTGGAATGAATATAGTTAGAAGTTTTATTTATGGTTTTGGACATATTTTTGATTTCTTATATTGGTTTGGAATGATACTTAATTTTTTTACAATTTAGACATGAGGTTGGTGTGCCATTAGGAAGTTACATATAATTTTTACTATTATAGATTTAGTATTTTAGTTAAATACTTTTTCATGGAGTGATCTGTGAATTGAGAGGATAAATTATTGTTATCAATGCCAAATGAGGATAGTTTAGTCATTTCTAGAATTGTAATAATTATATTTAATGATCTTATTAATGGTGTTAGTACATAGTATTTAATTAGATTTTAGTTATTAGATTGTAATTATCATGGATAATTTTTATTTCTGATAGTATTAGTATTATCTACTTGTATGAAAATCGTGACGCTTTTATCAGGTCAATCAAGCATCCAATATATATACAATCAACTTAAAAACCAATTCAAATTGACTTTTAGAAAGAGACACCACCCTACTAAAGACATCCTTAGGATTAACAAAGCCTACCAAAAGCCAAAGTTCACCTGCCTTACCAATAAAAATGGTTGAATTTAAGCCCCCAAGCTTGTCCACCCTTAGGAAGAATTTCAATACCTCTATAAAAAGTTTGTGTGATAGTTATTGATGAATACACTAACTATTAGAGATTTATTTTTTACATAATCAATCTAAACTATTCAATATTTTTATAGACTTTTTGTAAATGATAAAAGCTCAATTTAATTACATAATTAAAGTCTTAAGTTTTAATAATATTATGAAATATACCCATCGCTTCTTTCTAGATGAATTTTAACAAATAAATATTGTATTTCATTAATTATGTTATTATACTTTCTAACAAAGTAATCATGTTGAATGTAAATATAATCATAGTTCTGACACTGTTTGTACTCTCTTTTCTACTTCTCTTTATGATAACTCCCCTTATACCTATCTATACTATATATTAAATTCCTCTCATATCACTTCAAACCAAACTACATATAAGTGTTTTTATAAGGAGAGATCCAATTATTCTTTCTTAAAATTTTGTATTGTACCTCCTTTGTTTTACTCTTTTCTCATGAGTATACCAAACTTAAACCTCTCTCACGACTTTACAACTTTCTTGGTTATGACATTTAACATAAATGCTATCGGTGCTACGATACTATAATCAAGTGCTTTTATATTTTCATGAATGTTTAATCATGGGAATAAAAATATTCATTGATATATTTTCATTTCCTTTTGACACTTTATTTTTCTTTAGAATTTTCACTGATTTAATCATTAATATATTTTTATATTTTTTACCTTATTGAAATCCTATTAGCTCAACCACTTCTAATAAGTCTAGATTGTCCAATGACCCCGACGTAACAACCAAGACCTCAAAGTCTTCCTCTACTATTGATATTCACCACTGTAGTTGGGTGTGTGCTCTTTCTACCCATGACTATTACTATTTTTCTACTCTTACTATTATTCATAAATCACACAATTATTGAGAAACATGCTCTGATCCTTCGGACACCATTCTATAACCAAAATGCTTGATACTCTGAGCAAGGCATACACTTGAGATTTCATTGCTCTTTTGCTTAATAAGATTATAGTAGGAAGCAAATAAGTATATGAACAGAAAATAAATTTTAATAATTTAAAAGTATAATACAAAATTTAGTTTGTGGCTAAGGCTTTGTCAAAGAGTATGATATTGATTATGAAGAGGTTTTCATTTCTGTTACTTGCAACACTTTTATTCGATCTCTCTTGAATGTAGTTATCACGTACCAATAACTTTTATTTCAAATGGATGTGAACATGCCTTTCCACATAGAGATTCGATTGAGAAAATTTATATGAAGCGTCCTCTCAGTTATCATCATTCTCCTGGATAAGTATGGCATATTCAACGAGTATTATACGGTCTTAAACAAGTTTCTCATACTTGGTCTGTCAAGTTTAGCTCTACTATTTCATAACTTAAATTTATTTCTAATTTTCATGACTCGATGCTTTTTACTTGTATTTATATCAAAATTACTATTCTACTACTTTATATTGATAACATAATTATTATTGGTGATAATAGTTGTAACATTTTTTGAATATAAACACTTTTTGGGTCAATGCATTGATATGAAGGGCTTAGTTTCCTTCACTATTTTTTTCAAACTTGAGGCATCTCCCACCTTTGATGCCTATCATTTGGCACAAGTCAAATATACTTTTGATTTCACTTGTCGCACTGGACTCATTAACTATAAGACAGCTATTGGTTCTCTTTGTATAATATTAAACTTTGTATTATTGATAGTGAGTCTCTTTCTAATACTACCCTTTGTCACTATTTAATTGAAAGTCTCATATGCTTCGCTGTTATCAGGTCTGATATTACTTATACTATATAACTTGTGAGATAGTTTATTTCAACTTTGCGTTCTTTTCATTGTGTAGTTATTTTTGGCATTCTCTATTACAGGAAGGGCACATTGTTAACATGGCCTATACTTTTCTTCTCACTATTCATTGAAGCTCTGAATTGACTTTGATACTAATTGAGTAAATGATCCTACTAATTGATAGTTCACTACTGGCTTTCTTTACTTATTAGATAATTCTCTTATTTCATGGCGTAGTAAAAAGTAGACCGTTATTTAATACTCTAACACTATTATATTAGGTAATATGATAGTTCACTACCGAGATTGAATATCATGCTCATGTTGCATTACATTTGAGCCTATGTGATAATTATATTATTATTTAAATTACTTACAATGATATATTTCATAAACATATAAAATATATTAAAATTAATTATCATTGTGCATTATTACCTTTAGGAAGGCACCATTTATCTCTTCCGTGTTTTTATGTCAGATCAGTTGACTGATATCTTCACAAAAATTTATCCGTCTAGTTACCATCCTAATTTAATTTCCAAAATCAAGTTAGTGTCTTCATTACTACCTTGATTTTAATTAGAGATATTAGGATATAATTTACCTTTATAAATTAGAGGATTGATATTTTCTTATTTAAGGATTATATATATGTTATGATATATTTAATATCCCTTTTAAATTAAAGAATCAATATGTTCTTATTTAGGTTATTTATATAATTACAAGTATTAGAACTTTTTTTGATTTAGACGGACTCATTTTTCTTATAAAAGAATATTTTGTCGTACGTAATACATTTCTAAAATATGAATTATAATTTAAATAAATTGGAATTGGGTCATTGAACTTTCCATTTGAATCCTTTACATTGTAATAGTTAAAAAGAACTTAAAAAGAAATTAGGATTACCTTATTAATATATTTTATGACACTTAAGTGAATAAACTTTTTAAAAATTTAGAATGTGAAAGGGTTAGAAGATGAGAGAGAAAGAGATGAAATATTTGGCTTTGCACTTATGAAAAGACAAGTTTTTAGAAGGTCATACTCTATTTCTTATTTTTTTAAAAAATCTCTCACCTTTTTTAAGGAAAGTGAAACGTACTTACAGTCATATCATCAATTAATTACAGTTGTTTTTAAAAAAAAGAATAATCAATCATGATTTAAGTGACTAGATTAGTTAAAAATTAATTAGTTCAACTGTCATTTTACACGTTTTGATCATGGGATTAAATATAGGTAATGAACACCTAAAGACTAAATTGATGATAATGAGAATTTGATGTTAGTCATTTCAAAAATACTCGCTTAAGCTAACTATATATTATATAAACACCCATTTGGATTAGTTACTTGGCTAGACATTTGGATTTGCACCCATTTAGGCATATAACACAACCCGCTTATTAATTATTCGGTTACTTGGTCGCTAGTCTGATTTGATTGATTTTGATTAGAAATGGATCAAGATCAGATTTTATATTCTTTATGCTTAGGCCTAATAGGCCAGTTACTATTTCTCTTTGGGGTACTCATAGGCTCAATGTACTAATCAATCAAGTCAGCCTAATTGATACGATATCCAATAGTAAAATTCAAATACATAAAAATATAAAAATTATTTTTTATCTCTCTTTTCATAAATCTACAATGATATAAAATCTTATTAACCACATAAATTCTTATAGCCTAACTATACATATCATACCACATCATATATTGGACAAAATCCTTGCAACTAAAGTATACATAATCAATATAAATGACCATACCTAAATATTAGATTAACTATAATATTATTATAAACTATATACATAACCTATTTTTAAAAATAAAAATAGCATGAACCCACTAAATAAAAACTTCTTACAGTAGACACTAACATAAAAGTCTCCATTATAGGATATAGACGATGCTCACTGAAGAAAAGAGATGCTGTCAATCAAGTATTATAGATTCTATATTCTGATGTGAGAAAAGAGATCCGGCACCAAAGACGAAAAATTGATAAAAATAGAAATATACAAATCGTTTATAACATTTTTTAGTCATATTGCAAGTATTTTTATATAATATAGTGTTCATAAATCTATTTGTTTTCTCTAAGTTCATGAATTTGGAAGAATGCTAGTCACGATGCTGCGTGACCAATATATTATCATACCTAAGAGAATAACTAAGAGCCCCACAAGAGTAGAGAATTCCATACTTAGTTTAGTCAAAATATCTAGGACACTAAATGCAAATTTGGGGGTGGCTCTCAAGACTTAAGACCCTAATAAGGGCACCCGAATAATCCGACGCTCTCGGGTAGTTAAATTGTGAAAACTATTTTATTAAATAAAAATATTTTTAGAAAAAAAATCAAAAAAAAATTGTATATATCTCATGAAATATATTTCAAAAGAGATCTCAAATTTATGTATCAGAAGAAGATTTAGCCTATTGAATAGGTGAACTAATGACAGCGAACATTTATAGTCATAGACAGTGACGATATGTCTAAATAATTGTAATATTTTATTACTAGTGATATTTTTAATCATTGTCAGTTGATCATTATTGTGATAATACTTCTAAGCAAAGAACTAGTTTAATGGCATCATCGATCGATGATCAAGATGATATCGAGGCATCGTTGGCAAACAACCTTGTCCCGGTCGGAGTATTTGTTGGCCTGCAACCAATGTTGGGTTGACTACGTTATGGGTAGACGATGGTATCATTTTTTGAGACAATGCTTTCATTGATTGGTTTTTGGCAAGTTAAATTGTCGATATGTATTAGTTTTCAATAATAAATAGTAAATTAATTTACAAAAAATAAATTTTTATTTTAAAAATATGAAGTTATGTTTTGAATTAAAATTTTTATCAAATAAGAAATTATTTTTTGTCAATTGTTTTTTATATTCGTGTTAAATAAGAAAAAAATGTAAAAAAAAATTGCACACCACGACACACCGATAAGTTATTTTCCATAGTCTTATATTGAAGTGGGTATCTTTATTTAAGGTGTTAACATTACAAATTGATTATAATAAAATGTGTAAAAAAAATTATGAAAATCAAAGTAAAATGAAAAAAGCAAAGTACCTAATCTAATGTATAAAAACATTTATATGTATGTATTTCTCTATTTTAACATTTACAGTCTTTCTATTAAAAAAAGACTTTTCATATTTTTTAAAAAATAATATATAACAATATATATACATACTCATAGAATATGTGTAAATAATATAAAATTTTATCTATTTATTTATTATTATACGATCTTATTAATATAAAATGATATATAAATAAATAAAATATTACTTAATAATATTTAAAAATTATTTTTTAATAACTTATCAATATTATATTATATTATATTAATAAATTTGTTATCGTTACATCAGCTCGATCCAAACCTACATTGAAACCATCTACCCGGCCCACTTTCTACCAGTCATCTCATCTACTAGGGCCCAAAACCAGGCCTAAATAAAGATCCCTTCTCGAGCGTTTGAGCTCGGTTCATCTCCGCGAGAGAGAGAGGGGAGAGGGAGGGGTTGAAGTCGATAAGGCAGGGACGTACACATTGTGAACTTCACGAGGGGCTCTAACGAAAGCCCTTATCTATCATTGACATTCGGAGCAAGTCGTAAGCTTCCTCACAAGCTCTTCTAAATTTGTTTCTGATTTCGGAAACTATTTTCTGTCGTTAGGGTTTCCTGAACTTGTAATTAGTACAGACTATTTTGCCGATATCAGTTTCGAATTGTAGGTGGTTTCTGATATTTTAATGAGGAAGGTTTTTTGATTAGTAGAGTTGTTTGATCTTTGTAGGTTGGAGGTAAAAATGGCGGCGCAGTTAATTCGTGAGTGGACAGGGATTCAGCAGTTCCCTGCCGCAACACAAGATAAATTGCTCGAATTGCTTGGGAAACTGAAGCAAGAGGTTTAATTTTTCTCTATGAGCGGGTCTTTTTTTCTGATATGTTCTGAAATAATGTGTTTACCAATTTGTTGATTAAGTTCTTATTTGTTGTAGAATGTGGGGACTTTGACAATCCTTATTATGGGGAAAGGTGGGGTTGGAAAATCGTCAACCGTGAATTCCCTTATCGGTGAAAGAGTAGTTGCTGTCAGCACTTTTCAGGTACATCTTTTTTAATTTCTGGTTATGAGGATGCCTAGGGAACTATCACTAAATAGAAATCTTGTTTCGTGATGTGATGTCGGCATACAAATGAACGTCGTTGTAACGTGGTAGTGATTATTGTGTAGTTGGGTTTTGGATGAGCAATTAACTCATTTTCCGGCAGAAACGGATAGTCGAATATCAAACTAGTAATTGGTAGTCCGTTTGTGGAGTCAGATTGCAAAAGATCAATGTATTTTTAAGTGATATTGAGAACCATCAATTGCTGCGGTTACATGGATGATTTTATTCTATGAGCTATGACATCAATTTTAAAAGAATATGTTGCCATGGACTTCCCCCTTCCCACCCTTTGTATTTAATGTCTTTGTGTTTGTTGCACGTTTTACTATTTGGTTGTGATATGGGGGGTTAATGCTGTTGATATGTGTGTGGTTAATCAGTCTGAAGGACCGAGACCTGTGATGGTTTCACGGTCGAGGGCTGGATTCACATTGAACATCATTGACACGCCAGGTCTCATAGAAGGAGGATATGTGAATGACCAGGCATTGGAGATTATAAAAAGGTAAGACAGTCATTTGTTCTTTGAATCTCTTGGAGATCAATTATGTATTATGGTTCCTGACATCCTTTAATGCATTATTTTGGTCTCTTGAATGTAGTGGACACGTATTGTTTTTTTGAAACGGGCTTTTGAATCTGCATTTTGTGCGAGTCTTTATCTTGACTAGATATAGTTTGCCTTATTTTCTCTGAATGGATAAGTTGTTAAATCTGTAAGAAATGTGGAATCAAATCAACATTGACTACAAAGGGTGCAAAATTCTGCTATTTTGAGGAATGTATAGGCAAACAAGAACTGTTCGATTTTCTCGTTTTTATCATCTGCAACTCTGTTTCGTACTCATTGGCATACCCTAATTATGGCGGTAGTTAAAGCACTTGATATAATGGCAATTTTGGTGGGAAATTAACTTCTCATATTCACAGCTTGGGTTGAATATCTTTTGTGGTTTGACCATGATTTTTAATATAAAATCTCCATATTTACTTGCGTCCACTCCCATAAAAAAGGATCTATGCTATGTGAGTGACTTTTTTCCTTCCCTTTCTTTGTAACATGATATGCAGATTCCTTCTTAACAAGACTATAGACGTCTTGCTATATGTCGACCGATTGGATGCATACAGGGTGGATAACTTGGATAGGCAGGTTATCAAAGCCATAACAGATAGCTTTGGCAAAGGAATATGGCGTCGAGCTGCTGTTATCCTTACTCATGCACAGCTCTCGCCACCAGATGCTTTGAGTTATGAAGAATTTTTCACCAAAAGAACAGAGGCTCTGCTAAAAGTTGTTCGGCTGGGTGCCCGCATAAAGAAACATGACTCCCTTGTATGCCGTGTCTCTGCATTTTTTTTTTTTTTTCAAATCAAATCCATGATTTTTTATTCTCCATTTCATTTGCTTAATGTGTTCTGTTTCTATGTTTGGTGTCCTGCTCCCTGCTTGCTTTACTGTCACTTTTTCCATTTATTTTGTTTGCCTTCATTCACACACACAATAAATCCTACGGATTCCAATGTACACCTACTTGCTTTTGACAGATAAATAAGCTCATAAGCTCAAGAACATTTAATAAGATTATTTAAATGTTTTCTGACTTCATCTCTGTATTAGATGTTTTCCACCCTTGTCACCATTTAGTGAAGCATTCTAAATTTTCTGCACTGGGTGTTCAAACTTTTGATGGATGTTTATGCCTAAAGTAGTGGATGTGACTTAGAAGTAGTTTTTTCCAGCTAGATTTTAGTTTTCTCCCCAACTTGGAGAAATGGAAAATCGATGGGGGAATCATGATTTCTCTGGTGCTACTTTTATCAGGTAGTTTGTATTTATGGTCTAATGTGTAAACTGGTTGTTCCTGAACAACTACTTTAGAATATGACAGCTCTAGTGGTTGTGACCAGCCTTTGACTAAATTGCCGGGCTATTTAATTGTTTATTGAATAGATTATCTTTGTTTATTGCATTTTTGTTACTACTGTCTCTAATTTGAACGCATCATTCTGCTAAAACTTGGCTTAGGGATCCTCTATACCTGTTGTGTTGGTTGAGAACAGTGGTAGATGCAACAAAAATGAAAGTGACGAAAAGGTTGGTGCTTCCATATGCTTTTCACCATTATATACCGGCATCCTTCATCTCAGGGTCTTTGACTGGAGCTATTGTTGTCTCAGGTTCTTCCTAATGGGATTCCATGGATCCCCAATCTGGTCAAAACTATCATAGATATTGTTTCCAATGGAAGCAAGGCTATTTTCATTGACAAGAAGTTAATTGAAGGATCAAATCCAAATGACAGGGGCAAGATGTGGATACCCTTGATTTTTGCTTTTCAAGTAAGTTTCTGAACTTACAGCATCAATGACTGAAGTTTTCTGTCTTTGATATTTTATTGTTTCTGGATTTTGTTAACATTGAGAAAGGTTTCTATTTGAGTTATCTTACTCTCCTAATTGAACTTTTAAAGGCCTATCCAAAGATTGAGTTGAGGTGTAGCTTTCACTTGAATTTCCTCTTTGAAACTGCTTATTTGCTACTGTTGTCCCACTGGGAAGGGGAGGGAGATACAAACGTGGGGACAGAGGATTAGCAGTTCGAAAGTATGGGTGACAATAATGGATGAACATATAGGTATCAATAACCATCGCAGCCATATCGGTATCAGATATATTGAATAATATGTATCAATATTAAATATATTGAAAAAAAAATTTCCTAAAAATTGTAAGTTCACAGGAAACATTAGCTGATATATTACGTATATATCGCCAATATGGCCATATATTACAATATTGACGAGATATTGGGGGGATTGATACCGACACATATAGGCCACCTATTATTTTTAGTTGAATATCAATTCTAATGGTGGAGAAGAACCACCTAATCACTCCTACCTATCGTGAAAATCAATTTTCTTTTTTTCTTTTTCTGGCAAATGCAGTAGAAAATTCTATTCATTGTGATTGTACACCTCTATAGTCTGTGTCTAGATTGAAGACAAGCAGCAGCTGCTGCAGTCTAATTCTAGCATGTAGAAACATTCATCTGCCACTGCATTCATCAGCATCTTAGGTTTGGCCTCCCATGAAGAAAAGCACGCTATGAATCAGAATTGAGTTTCCATAACTCCTTAAGCCTTCATGCAAAGTACCTTGGCTAGCAACTTGTAAACCACAGAATAAACTCATTGGTAGTCGTTCCCTAATGTTCTTGGCAATGGTGTTTTTAGGTATGAAAGTAACAGAAGTTGCATTTAGTGTAGTTCTTGTCCCCCCCCCCCACCCCCCAAAAAAAAAAGAAAAAGTAAAATAAAATTCTGACCAATTTCAGTGAAGACATGCAAGCCATTTGCATTGAATTTGATAGACTAGGCCTAGTGAAATGACTCAGAAATATTTCGAGCTCAACTGTTTTATAGTCTGACCAAACTAACCAAAACGAATTACCAAGCCTCACTATTTGAAGTTTTAAAACTTTCTTATGTTTTTTTTTCCTTTCATGTCAGTATTTCTTCGTTGTGAAGCGGATTCAACGGGCAATCAAGGAAGATATTGCGAATGAAAACAAACCCATTTGGGACCGTTGAGATACTTGGCCAGTCGCAAGCTCTGATATGGATTTATATGTATGTGTATCTCATGAGGTAATCCATGGTGCTTGCTGTGGTTCTCCCTCCTCGCAGCTTGTGGGCCTGTTTTGGATCACCATTGGTAACTATGAGAGTCAGCGGAGTATCTGAGGCAAATTTATCTTCGTCGTCTTGTTTTCTAAGGGAACTGGTTTGTTGTGCTTCATTTCTTATTTTAATTTAATGAATTGTTCAGGAATTCCTTTTGGTCCATAATGAAAGAAGGACACGGTCTAATGGCGGGCTTCCGCTCAAGCTCCCAGAGGATAAGTAAGCAGGCATTTTCCAGTGTTTGCTCTACTGAAAACTAGTTGGGAGGTTTTTATATTCATCCAATGGCTAGTATTAGAATTTTTGTAGATAAATGCTAGATATTAAATAATCATTTAAATCACTTAACGTATTCTCGTCCATTTGTTCATTTAATTTTTTATCTTAATTGTTGGATAAATATGATAACCTTTTCCCTCGAAACTATAAAGCACTTTGATAGATGGATGGATGGTTAGCTTTGTACATTTATACTCTTGCTTGCCCCTTACAATAGAGGTGCCTACCCCTCAAATTCAAGTCAAAATCCAAGGAGAGGTGAGGTATCGTATTACTGGTGCTAGGGAGAAAATCTTTGTACATGTTCGGTTGATGTGATATTTTATCATGTAAATACTGATGAATATATGAGCCTTGAGTTATTTAAGGCTGTCCTCCAAATATATTTAGTGTCACATATAGGTTTCCATTTAAGGGACAATACCTTGAATGGCTCAAGGGAACAGTCCAGTATTCAACCTTGATGTAATTGTGGGAAACATGTCAGTCTTATTACACTGGCGACGGCTTTATTAAGGGATTACTTTGTGGGTTATGGGATTTGGTGGTGTTGGTTTCCATGTCGTCTAGGTGAAAACGGATGATTAGTCAGGCCAGGATTTTGCGCAAACATGATGGACCCTCTAGGCACCATGGCTTGGGAACCCTCACAGGTTTAGACTGACATTTACCACATAACAACTGATCCAGAGACTGGCTGACTAGAACGCCTTCAATGCATTGGCATGGCCCAAAGTAAAGCAGGTTCCGATGAGGAATTTGTGCCAGGTAGAGTGGCGCTGTGACACTAAATATATTTGGAGGATAGCCTTAAATAACTTAACACTCATATATTCATCGGTATTTACATGATCAAATATCATGTCAACTGAATGTATCCAAAGGGTTTCTCCCTAGCATCAGTAATATGATACCTCACCTCTCGAATTTTGACTTGAATTTGAGGGGTAGGCACCTCTATTGTAAGGGGCAAGCAATCATTATTAAACGATCGGCAAGGACCATCGGGTATTCGTCTACCAACAAAAAAGTGTACTTAACACAGCAAAAGTCAGTGTAACAGCAATCAAAAGGCAACCATGGATGGGAGCTGATTGGATGTGGCTGCCGTGCCAGTATAGATCAAGGAATTGGTATGCTAACCTGCAGACCCCGAATATGTCTAATTGGGCGATTCTTATATGGCCCAACTACTCTCAAAACCTCACTATAAATACAACACCTTATCAAAATGTAAAGGATCCGAAATTCTTGAGAGCTACAATGCCTTCAGAGAAATTAGTAGTCGCTTCACACTTGGAAAAAATCTATCATCCTCCTTGGAACTAAGCTGTTCCACTCGAGGGTTGTTTTGCGTTAGTCTTGAGGACAGGACTTAACCTAAGGCTTTAGGTCATGCTTTGAGACTCCAGATCCCTTTCCTCACTTGACCCCGAGTCCACTTTGGCAATCAGCTTAGAGGAACCGCCTTCTCGATGGCATTCATCTCCCGAGCAAGCTTCTCGTACATTTGGTTTCTCTATCATCACCTTTTGCAATAATTTTACAGTCGTGTTCAAAAAGTTGGTAACCTTTCTTTTTCCCTCTTTTCCCCACATGAGTGTCACTTAGGACTCAAAGATGTTTTCTTGGAAACTCAACCCGAGCCCCTTCATTTGTTTTGTGGCAGTCCTCTGAGTGGCCAAAGACGCAGGCAAAAATAGTTCAGGAGGCAAAGTACTCCTTGCTACTGCAGAAACTGTCACGAATGATCATTGCTGCTGGGGCTATGATCGTTGGCTCTAATCCACCATCGACCATCGAGCGGCCTCTATTCAAGCTTGATGGAGCCATCCAAGATTTCTCTCCTGAAAGAGAGGATCATAGATCGGAGATCGAAAAGGGCTTGACTAGTTTTACTGAAAACTCAGTGTTTGATTATCAGACAAGTTTGGAATTTTGTTGGGCATCGTGATTGATGGTTATAGCGAGATCTATTACTCTCAACATTAAAAAATCATTTTCAGTTTTGTTGAATTTAAAACTTCAATGTTATTATTTCATTGGAAATATATGATTAACTTTTAGGGTATATTGACTCATAGGTTAAAGGCTTTCCCTCATCTTATAAACCTGAACCTCTGTTCCATCAGAATTTTGCAGTAAGAGCTTTGGACTCGTGACTTTTTAGATGGAAATCTCATTCACAAATTTGGGCATGTAAGCTGTACCACCGTGCCTGTTGTACCAGACATATAGGTGTGAAATGGTTCTACCAGACTCAATGGATAGAAAGCCTAGCCCGATGGACTATAATAGTGATACAAATTTAAATTTTGGATTTTGATTCAAAGAAATTGAATAATATACGCCTCAATGATAAACAAGATCTCAATAAGAAATTGAGATTTAATTTTTGAAATATTTTTGATACTTAAATCAGTATATTTTTTAAAAAAATTAGATTATTGTGAAAGAATAATATACTGTGAAAAAAACAAATAGTTGGAGAGCCATATTTTGCGTTTCTTATATTTTGAATTTTGCTCCTTTTTTAGGATAAAAAATGTGTATATTTATAGTTATAATATCAGTTATTAGCTTTTTTTAAAGATGAATAATCAATTATAATTTAAATGGTTAAATTAGTTAAAAATTTATTTATTCAATGGCCATCATACACATTCTAATCGTAAGGTTAGCTAAAGATGATTAACGTCTAATGATTGAATCGAAAATGAGCAATTGATATTTGGTCGTTTGGTTACTTTTGTCTAGGCTAACCACAAAGTCAATGAACCGCTTAATTGGCTAAACCGTTTGACTAAACACTCGGATTATAACCTTTTAGTCATGTATGTTAATTTGATTTATATTTTGCTTCATAACTGCTCAATTGTCAATTAAATCTTAAATTATTCTAATTAGAGTTTGATTAAAATTGGATGCTATACTCTGTTGGTTTGGGCAATGGTTTAGATAGTAATCTCTCATTTCTAGCTATTTTGGGCTTATCAACAGTAAGCTTATTGAACTAATAGATTAGACTAATTCGACTGACACTATACCCAACAAGTAGCAAGCCATGATACTCATGTATATTGTTGATGAGTTGGTCTACTTATATATGTATATTGACATTGCACTCGATAATAATATTTTTTGAAACCATGGTAAAATAATAATATATCATTATATTGGTGATATATTATCTGATAAATTAATTAATTTATAATTTTTAAAAAAATATTTTCCAATATGTTAAATACAAATATAAATTATTTATTATAATCGACGCTTGTATGAATATAACCGATATTAATAATTACAGCCCTAGTGTGAGCACCTTGGAGGCTTGATCATTAAAGGATGTTCCACCTTAATCATGCCGTTATAACACAAAGCCACAGGCCACCCATTAATAATCGTGCTAGGCCAGTACAGTACAGTTACCTCTCGGATTGCACCTAACACAACTAGAGTGAACACCTAGTTAGCACGAGACTAGGCCTAGATTGGATATCATGCCATGCCTTAGTCATGTCGTGCCAAAACAATTACAGGCCAAATGGATTTTCAAAAAAATATTATATTTAAAAATATGTAAAAAAATAATGAATAAATTCTTCTTGTTTTAATAATCAAATGTTCGTTGTTACATCATATATAAATTTATATTACAATAACAATATACAAGTACTCATATGTAACTTAATATTTCACTTGCACTGCCATTTCTTAACCCTTTTTTATTTATACTCCTAAAATTTATTAGGTGCATCGATCCTTTTTATATAAACAATTTTCAAATATATTCTACATCTTAATTATTAATGTCATCCTACCTCGCTTTTATCTACTACTCAATGACCAACATTAAATGTCGGCTCAAATGTCACAATAGTTGTAGTAGATGGGACTAAAATATCCCATACCATTGAGCTAAACATAGGGAATGTATTTTGATTAGACTTCTACAACTCTAAAAACTTAAATTGAGTATACCTGACAATGTGCTTAGACTATCAATAGTGCTATTGTTTAGTCGGTGTTCAATCTTTTATGATCGAATGGATCCACATCGACTTCATATGAGAAAAAAATATCTTACTTGATTGGACAATGACTATTGTTGCTAGCTTCAGTGAATAATATGGATGATTGTTCTATTGTTAATTTGGTGCATATAAGTTATACATAATATACATATGGTATTACATGGTTACTTCACTTTTGTAAATCACTCATCCTAAGTTTATAAAAAAAGAAATTATTCAAAGTAATTGGACAGTCCTCTAAGTGGCCAAAGATGCAACTGAAAACAATTCAGAAAGCAAAATACCCCTTGCTACCATGAATGATCATTGCTGTTGGGGCTATGGTCATTGGCTTTGATCCACCATCGACCATTGAACGGTTTCTATTAGAGCTTCAAGGAGCCATCCAAGATTTCTCGCCTGATAGAGAGGATCATAGGTGGGAGATTGAAAAGAGTTTGAATAGTTTAACTAATAATTCGTATTTGATTATCATAAAAGTTTGAAATTTCATTGGATGTTGTGATTGATAGTTATTGTGAGATCTTTTACTTTCAGCATTAAAAAATTATTCTTAGTTTTGTAGAATTTAAAGCTTTAATGTTGTCATTTCATTTGAAAAATATGATTAACTTTTAGGGTATATTGATTTATAGGTTAAATCCTTTCCCTCATCTTATAAACCCGAACCTCTATTCCAACAGAAATTTTCAGTAAGAGCTTTGGACTTGTGAGCTTTTAGATGGAAATCTCATTCACAAATTTGGGCATGTAAACTGGACAACCATGCCTGTTGTACTGGGGATATAGGTGTAAAATGGATTGACTAGACTCAATGGATAGAAGGATTGGCCCAATGGACTATAATAGTTATACAAATTTAAAATTTGGATATTGATTCGAAGAAACTTGAATTATATGCACATCAACAACAAACAAGATCTTAAGAAGGAATCGGGACTAATTTTCTAAAATATTTTCCGACACTTAAGTCAGTATATTTTTTAAAAGAATTGAATATGAAAGCGATTAATGGGAAGAGAGAGGAGTGAATGACTTGGCTCCATATATTGTGAAAGAATAAATAGTTGGAGGCTATACTCTATGTTCTTTATTTTTTGAATTCTGTTCCTTTTTTGAAAAAAAAAATGTATATTTATAATCATCATACTAGTTATTGGCTTTTTTAAAGATTAATAGTCAATTATAATTTAAATAGTTAGATCAATTAAAAACCAATTAATTCAATCACCATTATATATATTCTAATCATGGGGTTGGCTAAAGATGATTGACATCTAAAGATTAAATTGGTAATGGGCAGTTGATATAAATTCATTTAGATACCATTGTCTAAGTTAATCACAAAGTCAACAAATCGCTCGATTGGTCGAACCATTTAGCTGAACACTCGAATATACAAGGATTCGGTCATATAGCTAAGTTTAATTTATATTTCGCCTGATAACCGCTTGATCGCTTATTAGATCTTAATTTATTCTAATAAGAGTTTGGTTAAAATCGGATGTTGTACCCTTTGGGCTTGGGCAATGGGTTGGACAATAATCTCTCATTTTTAGCTGTTTTGGACCTCTCAACTGTAGGCTTGTTAGATCAATAAATTAAACTAACCCAATTGACGCAGCACCTAAAAAGTAGAAAGCCATGATAGTCATATATATTGTCAATGAGTTGGTCTATCTATATATGTATATTGATGTTACATTCAATATTGATATCTTTTGATATCGCAATAAAATCATAATATATTATTATATCAGTGATATATTGTTCGATATATCGATTAACTTATAATTCTTAAATTTTTTTTCTTTCAATATATCTAATATTGATATAAATTGTTTGATATATTTAACATTAATATGATTATGATCTGATGATGACGACTGAAATGGGCCCACCCAAAAAGGCGACCAGTCTAGGAAAGTGCGGCTTGTTGGCGCAGAGGACGATTAACATCTCAGTTGATCGGAGATGACCTTTAGACAAGCGGATGCAGCCCAAATAGGATGTAGCCCACGAACTCTTTCCTGCGCGCAACAAATTATCTGTCCTAACTGGTCGCGATGCGAAAAATTACCTGAGATCGCGACCTCCTCTGAAATGGAAGCCCCCGAATTAGTGCACAGCCCACGATAGAAGTCCCAGTATTCACGGCATGCAGCATTTCCATAGGGGAGGAAGAAATCCTTCCTTTCGGTCATTGTTGTCCTAAATGGCGCTGGCATCTCCTCGATAGATGGTCCCCTCAGGCAGCTGACAGTTAGCCTTATCGTTTAAGGAAGGGTGGTGAGGTCAAACAACTATAAAAAGATCTAGGGACACACTCTAAAGCCATATTCTCTTTAGTACTGAAACAAACACAAGTAATCTCACTTTTGAACTAATCAAGTATCATTATCTTTCTTAAAGCTTGCTCTCTGCAAACCCAATAGCTAAAAATGCCGCTCCCCACAAGCGCACCACTAAAAGCCACTCTCCACGAGCGCATCTCCAAAAACCGCTCCACGTCAAATACCCTCCTTTAAGTCAGACTCATAAATTCCTTTCCCTATCACTTCTAGCAAGTTTTGTTTTACATTTTTTATTTCGGAAAAGAGATTTTTGAGTTGAGAGTCGAAGGATAAATTGGAAAGTAAGTCCTACCCTGCCATTTTCCTTTGACTTCTCATATTTTGTTATGATGTATAAGATCCAAGCCACTCAACACGAAAATCAAGTCCCATGTCAGCACGAACTCAAGAATTAGTTGAGCTCGAATTCATCAAAGTCTTAGATCCATGATGCATCATGATCAATATTGATAATTTCAGCGATGGTGTGAGCATCTTTGAGGCTTGATCAATAAATGATGTTCAACCTTAATTGTTTGCAAAAATGGAACCCAAGCCTAATTTCAAAAGTCTACAAATTACAAGTCAACCGTAAGCCTGACCATCCTTAATTCGTTTAGACCCTAAAACAGTCCAATTAGTCTTGTTTCACATGCAGGTGAACAAATCCATTTAGACTCATAAATAAATTGATCTAAACACTAATATTATATTCATATATTTACTATTCATTTAAAATTCAGGGTAATTGAACAAATATTAAGAATTTTATTAATTTCTAGATTATCAAAGATAAGAAAATAGAAACAGAAGCAATCGCCGATCACAAGCTCACAAAACAGATTGATTCGCTCCACCAAAATAACAGCGCAAACGAAAAGGATTTCATTCATCCAAAATCTCAGGGGGCACTTTAGATAGACCTAATGCTCGTCGAGGGGAAAAGGAGCTGCGGACTTCCCGGCGGTTCACGGACACTTGCGGCGGTTGCCGCGGGTGGTCAAGCTGGCGTAGCATGGGCAGACGCCGTAGTTGCCGGAAGTGCCGGGCGGGACGCAGTTGCAGCGGCTGCAGCAAGACCCACACGCCCTCTGGCATAGGTTCGGCCTCTTTGACAGTTTGCACCTTGCCCCGCACGCGCCCGGGCAATCTGGCAATCCATATGAATTAATTAATATGCATGAATTAAATAAAATTTTTTAAATAAAAAAATTTATAGCAAATTTTTAAATAAAAATGATATTCATATATTTTATATATAATTATTTTTTAGGTAGAGGCAGAGAACTTGTGGGTCTTATCATTCTGTTTCAAAAAAAAAAAATCTGAAAATTATAAAACAATTGAATTATTTTATAACAAAGTGTTCCCAAAACTTAGTATCAAATAAAAACGATCTCCCCAAAACATAAATATTGTGAATACATGGGAGAGGCATTCTCGTAATATCTTAATTAATGTAACGTCTTATTAATCACTAATTTTTTAAATAAATTTATTAATATAAACAAATAAAAATTCAAGGACCAAAACAACCCAAATATATACTAATAAAAATTAAACTCATAACTACAAATAATATCTCAATTTATCCTTATTAATTGTATTAATCACATAAGGCTATCCATACTACAGAGCTCTTGAGATTTTAAAATCAAGAAAGAATAGAAACTAACTGGGATTACCTATTTTGGCCGGAGGGGCGCCAACGCCGACGGGAGGGGGGGCGTTGGCCGGGGGGGCGTTGGCGGGAGGGGTGGCGGAGCTGCCAGTCTACAATGGTTAAAGAAAGTTATTAAGTATCAGAATTTACAACCCCAAAAAAAAATAATAAGAAGACGGCCATTAACAAAGAGTACAGAGAAAACAGATGAAGAACGAAGAACAGGGTTTACCGATTGATCAGCCTGGGCAAGATGACGGAAAACGAGGAAGGAAATAAGAAATGACGCGATCAGAAGCTTAGAGATCGCCATTTGGGATCTCAAGGAAATGAAACTAGTTGTCGGAAGGACGGCTGAAGAATTGAGGAGCGGCGGTGGGATTTTATTATTGCTAGTGGTCGCGGCACCGCTTTGGGCGGAGGGGAAGTGACAGCCCCGCCATTTATAGAGAGAGGGGCAGGGAGCCGGACAGGCTTCATTTTTTAAAAGAATAGATCTCTTTTTTTTTTTTTCCCCCTCAAATTTAGATCACATATTTTTTAATTAAATAGTTATATTTTAATAATTAATTTAAATAAATTTTTAATTTTTTATAATAGTTAAATTATGATAATTTATTTAAAAATTAATGATTTAAATTTTTTTAAAAAAAATCTCTATCTTTTAAAAATATGAAGCCCCTTGATTTAATCCGATCAGATTTTGACAGCTATTCATTATATATCTGACATACTAAATTTAAAGGATAGTAAAAAATATATTACATAATAAAAAATAAAAAAATTATTTAACTTAATTTTTGTTTTTAAATTTTTACTTTCATTTTTTATATTTTAATACAAGTTTTGTTCTACGAAAAAAAAAATCACACAAATCTTATTATTATTCGGGATTTACTAACATATATATGATGTTAAAAACTTTGAAAGTGTTAAAATTTTTGAAATAAATATCAAAATTTGAATTTTTATTTTGATTATTTGGGTAAATTTTTTTACACACCAAAATACAAATTCAAATAGAGTTGAGAAAAAAATTATTTATAAAATTAAATAAATAATAAATCACAATATTTATTATATTAATTTTTTTGAAATTACATAAAAACGGATTTTCATATTTTAAATTTGGAGCCTTAATATCATAACAAAATAACATTATCAATTCATTAAATACTTATACATAGACATACAAATGATGAGAATTAGAGGGAACGAAGGTGACAGGGCAGGGAGATCCATTATGGTCTTTTCGCTACGCTTTACTATTATTATTAAATTCTAGATAAAATAATAAAAAATAAAAAAATATAATAAATCACCAAAATATGAAATAAATTTTATTTTTTTATTTTTTGTTTTTCATTTATTAACTTGTGCCCTTAACGGTCATTTGTCACCGCTTTCTAGGGCATGCTTACCTGCCACAAATGCACAATGTGTGACATTACTAACTCTGTAATTTTTTTATAAAAAAAAACCGAATATGAACTATATAAATAATTTCTCCAATTTTGCTAAGTTTCCACCCTTATTTCATTTTCACAGGGAATAGACAAACTTAATTATTAATGTTATCGATAATTCATATACATAGATATTTTCAGACATATACATAATAAAATTTTTGAACTGATATAATAGTTAAAGTCGATGGGGTGGAGGGGCCATGATATAAATTGTCCTAAATCAATCATATTGTGAATAAATATATGGAATTAATATTATAAGTTAGAGTTAATATTATTAGGCCAGCATAAAAATGTTGAGAAAAAAATACATATGTATTATATAAGATGGCTAAATAATCTATATAGTCCAACATGACCCGACATATATCAGTCAAGTAATATTTATTTTTATCTGGCACATACTAGACGACCTAATATAACATGTAAGATGTCAATGTAATCCTCATCAGTATTATGTATTCAACTTTTATGTTTTATATATATATATATAATATAAAAGATTAACATTAAATTGATGAGCGATGTAATTGATGAGTTTATATGTGTTCATAAAAATGTGAAAATTTTGATTGACTTATGAATTTTATAATTAAATATTTATGTTATTATTTGGTAGTAAAAATAAATAAATGTTTTTTTAGATAAATTACATTCAATAACTAGTTTGACTATAAAGTTTATTGATTTAAAATATGATATTTTTAAATAATTTTTTTTCATATTTATTAAAATAAAAAAAAGATTTTGAGCTGTGATGCCTTCTTAAAATTTGGATTTAATTCAAAAAAATTTGGATTTTTTTATTGAATAATTTATCTGAATTCTATATATCATAATAACAAATAAGAATTTTGAATGAATTAAAACTCACTCATCAAAATATTTTTTAACATTTAAGTTAAAATATTTTCTAAATAACTTAAATATAAATGAAATTTGAGAGGCTGAAAGAGAGTAAGTAAAGGAATTGGCTGTGTATAATTGTAAAAAAAAAAAGTAGTCAGAGGGTAGTAGTCTGTATTTTCTTATTTTCTAGATTTTGTTTCCCTTTTAAAGGAAAAATATGTGCATTTATACCTTAAATTAGTAGATAGAGGGGCTATTTTGTTCCCTTTTCTCAAGAAAAAAATAATAATTATATATGTTTTGATGGTGAAATTGATTAAAAATAATTAGTTTTTAAAGATTGAATTGCTGGTGAGATAAATGAAATTTATCATTCAAAAATTTCTACATGAATTAACTATATAGCTAAAAAACCGTTTGGTTTAATAAATTATTTGGCCGAATACTTGGATATATCGTTTTTCATGCATATAACTTAGTCCAACTTATATTTTACCTGATAACTATTCTGACTGTTTGTTAAATTATCATATATATTATACTAAAAATGTATTTTTAATATAATAATAAATGAAAAAAATTATAACTTTTATACTTAGTTTTACCATTTTTTTTATCTTTAGTTTTGTACTTTTTAAAAATTATATAATATATCATAAATTTTGTATAAAATTTATATAATATCATTAATTATGAAAAAATATATTAAATAATATGATAGGTGGGCTGCTAGTAGTATTTTTAAATACTTAAGCTATAAAATTTCGGATGAGAGAATTGGCTCATGCAGGTAATATTATATGAACAAATTATAAATATAAAATGAAATAATATTTAAAACTATCATAATTTACTTTAATTATACAACCTGATAAATTTCATAGTGCCACTACAAGGATTTCAGTAGCATGAAATAATTGCCCATGGTCAGGATTTCATGCCCTAATGGTATTCATGCATATAACTTAGTCCAACTTATATTTTACTCGATAACTATTCTGACTGTTGGTTAAATTATCATATATATTATACTAAAAATGTATTTTTAATATAATAATAAATGAAAAAAATTATAACTTTTATACTTAGTTTTACCATTTTTTTATCTTTAGTTTTGTACTTTTTAAAAATTATATAATATATCATAAATTTTGTATAAAATTTATATAATATCATTAATTATAAAAAAATATATTAAATAATATGATCGGTGGGCTGCTAGTAGTATTTTTAAATACTTAAGCTATAAAATTTCGGATGGAAGAATTGGCTCATGCAGGTAATATTATATGAACAAATTATAAATATAAAATGAAATAATATTTAAAACTATCATAATTTACTTTAATTATACAACCTGATAAATTTCATAGTGCCACTACAAGGATTTCAGTAGCATGAAATAATTGCCCATGGTCAGGATTTCATGCCCTAATGGTAATATGTTTTTTACATAACTTATTAGTGTGACACACTTTTTTATATTTATTTTTTATTAAAGCATTATTATATACGCTTTTTTATATTTATATTTATATATTTTTTGAGCATAGTAAAGCTACTCTGATAAAAATAATTATTTAGTGAAGGAAATATTAAAATGATGAGAGTCGTTTGACCATGATAATAAAATAATATTCACAAGTGAAGATGATTGTCAAGATGATTTATTAAAATAAATAAATAAATAAATAAATAAAAGTCGCCTGAGGACTGAAAACTGTGAACTGTGGGCTGGGAACACTGGCGAACGCGTCGTTTGGTCGTTGTTTAATGATATATACTAAAAATAAGAAATATTAAAATAATAAAAAGTGACGAAAAAATGAATTAAAAATAAAAAATATTTTTATATTATTTATATGCAAAAAAAAACATCTAAGTTGACAATAAATGTTAATGTACCATCGCGGCTGTTGAAAGTTGGTAATGGGCCAAAGCAGCTAGGGATCGTACGGATATAAGGGACTTTGTCTTGTTTTTTTTTTTTTTTTAAAAGATAATTATTTTTTTAAATTTAAAATATTTTATTTTAAAATAAATAATTATAATTTAATTATTTTTAAAAATTATATTAATTAAATTAATTATTAAATTATAATTATTTTTTAAAAAATAAATAATTAAAATTTAAAATCTAAGGATAGGATGTCCCCTCGCCATGAGATAATGTAAGGGATGAGATGATAGTATGCCTAATATTATTTATATTTTTTATATAATTAAATAAATAATTTAAATATTTTTATTACATATTTTGAATATTTTTCTCCTCAAAATTTTGACTAAGTAGACACTAGAAGTTGTTTGAAAATTTCTTTAAGGAATTGAAATTCCTATTTAATTCTCAACCAACTAACGGGCCACCTATGTTAGGATATTTTATTATATTATTTAATTTAAAATTATATCAAAATAAATAAATAAAATAGATAATAACTACTGTACTTTTTAATAATTATATATATTTATTAAAAAGATAATATCTACATAAAAATAAATAAATAAATAATATATATTTTTATAAGATATATATATATATATATATATATATGTATTAAATTCGGGAGGTCTATACGACTAAAAGATAGATTGACTCAATTTCTTATATATTGTTTAAAATTAAATATTATTTATTATAATAAAAATATTAATTTTATTTATTTAATATTAATTAAATAATTATAATTAAAAATAATCAAATCAACTCATTTATTAAATTTGCTGTGATTGATTTTGTTGGGACGACAAGGGCGATTGGGTGAACTGTCTCCAGCTGGCTCACAGAGACAATGCTCAGTTTTACAGCTGTCTCGTCGTTTGGATTTCTCCAGTCCCACGTGTTTTGCCCGCCTGGACTACATTACATCGAAGAAGGATCTCCAACAATTTTCCTCTCTCCAGGCCCAGTCCATCATCTCTTGCAATTAGGCAGAAATAATAATAATAATAATAATTTTATATCATATTATCAATTTTATAATTACTCTTTTATTATTTGTTATGTTTCCTATCATTTTATCATCACTTTTATAATTACTCTTAATTTTTACTTAAATATTAAACAAATTTATGCATTGTATTTACCTTAGTATCCCATAAATGTACATAAAAATTGTTTAAGTAAAATTATAAATGTATCTTTTTGGTTTTTAAAGGGTCAAGATTTTTTTAGTATAATTAACTATATAAATTTTATTATTTTATTTCATTTAGTGTAATAATAGCACATATTTAATATCGTTTATTGTGATAATTTTTAAAAAATATGATATTTAAATTAATTTTTATTATATTATTTTATTTTTTAAAAAATATGTTTATTTCTTTTTAACCACTACAAATTTGTATTTTATTATTGAATTTTATCCTATATTTTTAAGTATTTTAACGAAATCTACCCGATTATTATTATTATTATTATTAAAACCAATATTTAAATATGGTCGGATTTTAGTGGTTCATAGTACGGTCAAAGCCACAACGATACAGTTGTCCCTTGCACAGGAGGGAAAATAATTGAGTTGACGTACCATGACCCAATAATGACAAGTCATTTTGTTTTATTTAATACATTTTCTTTTGGAAATTTCTACTCATAAAATCTATTTAAAATTTAAATAAAATAGAAAATAATTAACGTTAATAATACAAAAAATAACTTAATTCATATGAAAGTAAATTTATTAGTTTTAAAATTAGGTTATTTTAGTATTTTTTTTATACTCTTGATGATAAAATTTTTATCGTGACAAATCTTAACAATTAAAATTATAAAATGAATTTAATATATATCAATGCATTATTAAAAATAGAATAACCATAACATGACTTTGCTCCCATCTCACGTTTTTAATAATAATTAATATATTTTTTAAAAAAATCATTTTAAACAAAACATTAAATAATATAAAATTTACAATCTTATCGATAATATATTTTTTATTTATTTTCAGGACACCGAATCACCCCACACCAAGTAGTAAGCACCATGGCCATATGATCCCAGGCTGGGTACCACAAACTGGTGACACCAGTTCAATCCAACTGAATGTCACCACCACCGCAGCCGCCACCACTCAATCACCGTAATAAAAGACTACGAACTTATCTCCAATATCACTAATAGATAATATGATAAAATTAAAATATAAAAAATAATAATTAAAATTAAATAAAAAATAAAGTTTTCAGTATTTAACACATAAAAATAGTAATAAAAATAAAAAATAATTATGTTAATGGTCTTTTTATCATTTATTGCATCCTGGTTTCGATTATCATGGATTAGACAGTAGTTCGTCTTCCAATTTGTAGGTTGATTTGGATTGGATCGATCTCCTCACTAATAATCTAAAACTTAAAAACACAAATCACAAACAAGCCGATCGATGGTCGTTGGCGTTCCAACGGCGTTAAATCTCTTCCGCGATAAATAGAAGAATAGCCCCTATTGACACTCCGACGTTCAAATTAGAAATCTTCCACAATAAATAGAAGAATGCACATTTAAAGGTAAACGTGACGGGAGTGTAAAGATGCTGCGATGAGGGAAGTGTGAGAGGGATGTATTGAGAGGCTTCAGCTTCATAAATGCGCCCGATAGAGGGGCGGTTTAGAGTGTGTCCAGTAGAGACGGCTTAGATGTATCTTTTCGTGGAGGCGGGGCTTAGATGTGCGCCCAGACAGTGGCGGTTTAGATGTGCGCCCGGTAGAGGGCGCGAGCAAATGATAGAGGGTGGTTTAAGGTGCGCTTGAGGGGCGACTTTGATGTGCACTTAGGAGGGATGGCTTAAGGAGGACTAAGTTGCCTTGGTGGCTCAACATCCCACAATACCTAGCGGACGATTGACTCTTAGACAACAATCTTTTGACACGGGGCGGAGGGCTCGTGGTTCTGGGGGATCTGAGTGCTCTTGGGACAAAGAACTCCAAGGATAGAGGGCTCTTAACTCACGATAGATGGCTCCTCTCTCCAAGATGGAGGGCTCATGGGAAGGAGGATTCTGTCTCAGGACGGAAGGCTAAGGCCTTGAAAGAATGAGGGTTGAAGGATGGTTGAAAAGTCCCCTAGCGGAAGGAGAGGCGAGAGCCCTCGGCCTCGGGATTGAATGAGAGCCGAGGAGGTTGAGAGCCCCTTGGTGGCGGAAGGTTGATGGTCTTCGGAATGGAGGAAGGTTGAGAGCCTCCTGACGGCGGTAGGCCGCTAGCTTTGAGAGCCTCCTGGCGGGAAGATGATTGAAAGCATCCTGTCCACCATCCTGCTCTCGTTGGAGATTGGCTAACAACGGTTATACCCTTTTTCGAGCTTTCTGGAGCCTCATGGGGCCTTTTGTGTTTCTTTGAGCTTCTCTAACTTATCTTTCTAGTTTGAGAGTGATTGCTTTTATAATACAATTTGCAGATACACTATTCCTCCAAAAGTAATGTAGAACTTTTACTTTAAAAGAATTATATTGGATTGTGAACTTGCTGCGGGGTATGGCCAATTGGGCCAATGGTTACTGGACCCATCACCATTATTTTAAAAAAATTCTATACATAAATTAAATTATTTTATAGCACTTCTAAAAATTATTCTTTCATCGTCAATTACTATGCTACACGTAACAAACATCACTACCAGATTTGTGTTAGCTTTAATGCTAAAATTATTTTTAAAAAATTACTTCATTATCACAAAATTATTCATAATTATTTTTTTGGGGTGAAGGCAAAAGTGAAGGTGTTGTCGAGATAGCAAAAGAAATGGCTGGACCAGCAGCAATGGAGATGGCAAATGATATATATAACTCAGCAGCAACAAAAGCGACAGCGGTAAAGGTTTCTCAATAGTGACAAGAGGGAAGGTAGATAAGAAGGTGAAGGTGTTTGGACCGAAAATTTTAGAAGAACTAGGACAAATAACGGGAGTAAAAGGATAACTAAGTTAGAAATAAATATTTCTTAAATGTAAGAAATAAAAAGTATTAAAGAAGACATAGTTTTTTGTTTTCTAATTTAAAGGAGTATTTATTTTTTGAGAAATTATTATTCTTTTTAATGGAATAACCAAATAATAGAATAATAATTTTATTAGTAATAAGATGATAATATAATTTTAGTTTTTACCAAGTATACTATGAGACTTTTATAATATCGATAAGCCTATCCATTTTTAATATATTTTTACAAATATTCTAAATAAATAAGACTTCAAATTAAGTATATACCTCACTATAGAAATTTAAGCATAAGAAATATGAAATACTTTTCCAACACCTTGTTGAAAAGAGATCTCAAAAAGTATAAGACAGAAAACAACAAATAGATTAGGTTTGATAAAAGCCTGTAAGCTCACCGGCAGAGTTCCCAAGATTTGGCAACTTTCTTGGGTATACCACTCTTGATTTTAACACTCTTGGCTTAGCCCGGGCTAGCCCAGAGCACAGCATCCACAAAAGGAAATTCTAAATAGCAGCAACTCAATGCACGATCTGTCAAGACAAAGGCCCAGGTAATGATGTGGATGGTCCAAACGGGTTGACTAGGAACTATCCAGTAGGGAGTGGACGGTTAGGGTTACGCATAGTGCAGTGTCCACGATTGCCTCCTGCATGGTCGTTGACAGCCTTGACAGCACAGTATACTCAAGTGAGGAGAGCCCAGCGGTGATATGCGGCCATGACAACTGCTCTAATAGCCTAGTAAATATTCGTAAAATACCTACCTTTGTAGTGTATCATTTCGAGAAAGTAAATGTAATCCTTCAATGTTTTCAAGAAAAACTATGATTGCCATACTTACCTTAGGGCTAGCTTAAGGAGATAGATTAGTTGAATCTCTAGGACAATGGACGTCAGTTGTGAGGCCTAAGGAAAGCTACATTGGCTCCAACTTTATAAATTCCTCTTCTCCCTTGCGGAAAAGGGGAATAAAGAATTCCTACCCTCGAACATTCCTGAAGCATCAAACTACTTTTTCTCAAACAACTCAACCCGTGAGTACACAGTCTCTCTCAAACGTTGCTCCCCGTTGAGCACAATCTTTGAAACTTAGTTTTCCAATCCACATTCAATTCCCCTTTCTAACGTGTATCTATACATTCCTTGTGTTCTCTTATCTTTCTACTCTACTGAGAACGATTATTAACTTAACGGTCGGAGAATATATAGGGGAGTGAGTCTTGTCATCCTCTGACATCTCATTTGTTTGTTATGGTGTGTAGGATTTAGGTTATCTGGAACAGATAGTAGACCCACTTTAATTTGACTTGTAGAGAGAGATCAAGTGGCCCCCTAATCTGTACAACAATTTAGATTTAGGAAAGCATAATTGGTATCGTCTGTGAAAAAAACTAAAAAGTCTAACATTCACACCTACAATAGTAGACGTGGCTAATACGAGGGCACAAACTAGCACATTAGTGGTAGGCATCATCTCTCGTGGCGACGACCTCTCCGCGGGTAGTTACAATGACGGACGATTGGCCCCCGACAAGCAGACGTTCGTTGCCTAGAGAAGCGTTGCGTTCGAAGCGGCCCTAGATTGTTCGCAGCCACTTAAAAGTGCTATGCTGGGGGCTCCCCCTCCAACTTCTAGACCTCAGCGTCTAGAAGGAGGAACCTGAGATAGAAACAACCTCCTCAGAAGATCCATAGGTTTGATGACCTCATGGTCCGAGTGGCCGTGAGAGATAGCCGAAGGGTCGACTAAGCCGCGAGACACTAGGATGCTCCCTACCTTGAAAGAAACTTCAAGCAGTGCCAACAACCACTTTGCTGGCCCTTGGAGGCTGCCTTTTGTGAGGGAGACCTGGTTGTTACCCCTCCCTCGTAGGCTCAAGATGCATAGCTTGGAGCACTACAGCCGAGTTCTAATCCGGCGCCCCAGCCAGGATCACTTTTGTGTTCCATTAGGCTCCCCAAGACCTCAGTGTCGTTGAGTACAAAACGGACAGCAGGCTTGAACGCCTCAAGGTGCGGTAGAGTCCATTGACCCCTGCATGTGGTGTTTCACGCTAGAAGAAACTACCTATGAGTTAGGCATGACGCCCCTTAGTATTGTGAAGGAGGCCACATGATTTCTCGTGAAGTGCAAGAGCTGCCGAGTTCATAGCCACACCTCACATTGATCGCCATGACTGGTTTTACAATGGGGTCTCAACATCTTAGGCCTAACGCCTGTCTCTTTCGGGCCAGAGGATGACCATGAACATTGTCGTCCACAGCACTGAAGACAAGTAGAAGCTGACCTGCGGCACAAATCCATTAGGCAGAGCATCGAGCGTGGAACCAGGACTCTCGAGGCCATGGTCATTGGCGATAGAGTCTAGCCCCCCCAAAAAACACTTCACTGAGTATGGCAATAAGAAGGTAAAAGCATATCAGTTCAGCATGGTGGATCCAATGCTTCGAAACATGGAGGCTGTTGGCAGAGGTTGTAGACCGGATTAGGCAGTCCTCTGCTGACGGAGACCATTCTTAGCCTCAACAACCCTCTGAAAACGGGTGTACGTGTTACAATCTAGGAGTAGAAGGCTGGTCCCACAAGCCCATTTCGCCCTCTGCCCCAAGAGGCACCACGGACGATTTCCCACCAAGTACAAGTAACTTAAATGCATCCATGCGGAATGCTTGCATGTCATTCATTGCCCGTTCCATTTATTATTCCAATCATTCGATTTCTTGTGTGCATACATCAATTTTAAGACCTAAACTACTCTTAAGTTGGGTGAATCTTTTTTTTACCTACCACTCAACCGACTGCGATCGGGTTCACAATCTTGGTCTCGTTACCCAAGCGACTAAGAGAAGTTCAAAATTAAACTTCGATCCTGATCACCAATCGGCCCAAATGAGATCAAATCTTGTGGCCCTGTGGCTTGCGGACTAAGAGCCAGATCCTTCTAAACAAGTGGCCACGAAACATTATAAGGCTTTTCTACATGCATTCGACAACTTTCTCCAATAGGAATAAGTATCATTAGTTAACAATGGTTGATGGGCTAGGTCTAGATGCACAAGAGTTATGATTCCCTTTAACAGGATTGAGCACCAACGGCTATATGCTGGCGACGGCTTATGCTTCACCAGAGTTCGGCGGCTACGGCCATGAAACCCAGCTGGTCCTTGTGAGGCTCACCAAACCCCGTGCTACGATACCTTTTCACAAGAAAGAGCACAATTGGACAAGCACGTCCGATCAAACTAGACAACGATGGCAGCAATGCTTAGTTGGCGAAGGATTTCTTCGTGCCACGACCTCCTTAAGGAGCGAGCACAACTGGCATATTTGTTCAGTCAAGCTAGGCAACAATATCAACAATGCTTAGCCGGCGAAACAAAGTCAATGCGGGGCAAAGGAAAATGAACGCATAATCAAAGGCATCAGCAATGGTGATCAAAACGATCAAGTTGATCCATTAAAGATTCAAAATGCATAACTAGGGCATCCAAATGCCTCAAAAAGTACAAAAGGCTACCTACGCTCGTGCCTCAATCAAATGACTATCCTTGGTCAGGGCCCGCCGGTGAATGTGGCACAAGCCTCCCCATATTTCCAGGAAGTCCACCAGGTCAGCACGACGTCAAGCTCCAACATTCCTCAGGTTAATGAAGCCGATAGGGAAACCCATAACCTCCAAGGAAACAATCCACCGATTAAAGCGAATGCCTTCCTGAAACCTTTCATCAATGGCGTTGCTAGCTTCATTCAGTTGGAGTCGAGACCTTAGCTCTCCTTCAAGTCGGGCATAATCCCTCCGAAGGTCAGAGACTTGTTGATGTGTCTCCTGGAGCTTGTCCTTAAGGAAGGCGATCCAATCCAGAGTCTGAGCATTGTCCTCTGTGAGCCCCTACGATCTCGCCTTTGACTTGGATGGCACCCAGACGAGATGGGCAGCCCACTCTTTACTCTGCAGAGCTTTGGCGACAGCAACACTCATTCGATGTTCCACATCCTCTAGTGTAGTGAGATTTGTGTGCACACTAGATAGCTGATGGATTTCGACATTCCTCCAATATAGCACCCTCTCCACCACTCGAAGTGTTTCCTAGATCTACCAAACAACAAGCGACGATCAGTCGAGAATGACAATGAGAAAGCAGAAGACATCAGATCAAATAAGTCCATGGCACAGTACTTAATGATAAGATAGCCCTATCTTGTGTGATGGGTCAGGAGACCCCTCAACTCTAGCAGGGATTGATGAGGATCGTAGAGGCCACACATCATGAGAAAGAGGCGCCTAAATACCTAGGGGAGTGCCGAGCCTGTCCAAAACTCTTGGGGGCTTGAACACTAACTATTCAAGGTGGGATGCCTCTAAGCCATCCCCAACCACTTCTTCCTCAACCCGAATGCTTCCAGCGTTGTCCTCGGCAGAAGTAGTAGGAGAGGCTGACGCAGATATTTTCGAAGAAGAAGCCACCAAGATCGAGATTCTCCCAGCGGATGCGGCCGCAACATCAATCCGACCACTCGGCCTACTAGCTGAGGGAATCTTTGCTCCGCTGGAAGAACCCATCGAGACTCCTCCTCCATGGACCCTTCTGATGAGTCACTAAGGCCTAGATTGCCTAAGAATGACTGATCCAAGTCTGGCCTTCTAGATGGCTCGCCAGCAGCCAAAGCCAGCACTATTGTGCAAGTCGGGTCAATCCTCCGACACTCCTCAGATAGGGCCTGTGGCAGAGGAGCCACCTCGTCAGGAGCTCGTTCAGGAGAGTCCCACGAGAGCAAAGCCCTGTACTTCCTCTTGGAACGATGACCCGATGTCATTGAGGTGTTGCCCTCCTCCATCCGAGCCTTCCTCTGCACTTTGTCTAATGTACTTTGGGAGATCCAATAATCATTGTAGCGTAGGATGCTGGCACACCCCTTGACTAGAAAGGTCAACAGCTGCGCCATTAGTTCCTCACCTGGTAGAACATCCTTGGCATAAGCACTGCTAACATTGCCCCATTGATTTGGGACACTCCAATCAGCGCCGATTACCATGAAGAAGAAGTGCTTCCTCCAACCCATCAGCGGATCCGGGTTCCCCCCACCAATCGCGAACCTCATGCGGGGAGCAAATGAAACCCAATTAGCCTCTTGGTTGATTCAAAAGATCACCTTCAGGGTCAGGGCATCAAGCATGAGCCCTTTAGTGTGGAAGAAGACGCATAGGTTCACTAGATGCCGAATGGTGCTTGGGTGAAGACAAGCCACAGGTATCTCCAGAGCTCTCGGAATCTCGCGTAACTCCGTCGCAAATAGAATGCGGAGACTGGGCCTCAGTTACTCCTTATAGACGGTTATGAACCCTGGATGAGGGAAGCAAGCGGTGTCATCAGCACTAGGCACAACGTCTTGCATGATGCTCAGGATACAATTCTAACTCCATAGAGGCTCTATCTCCTTGACAGATAAAGTGGACGACATATTAGCGACGCCTTGGGAAGCCATTCGAAAGACTGTGCGAACAAGGAGGATGGCAAATTATGGTAGAGATGTTCTAAAAACAAAGAGACGCAGAAACGATAGAGCGCTAGCACTTAAATAACCAACACTTCAACCCCGTAATGGCATCATTTTAAAATATCAAAGAGATGCATCTCCATAATGACTGCAACACGTGTTTTCACCGTAGAGTGTTGCAGCACATATTTTCATTGGACTCGTTATGATGATTGGCGTAATGCCTCTAGCGCAACCTACGGATAGCAAACACTCTCGGTTCCTAGGCTGCATGATACAGGCAATGATGACCTGGCGCCTCATTTTTCAAGATTGCAAACTGGTGGCATGCAACTCAACAGACTCAAGATTGATCCAACCGGCTCATGTCTCAACCTAGAGTTTGAGATGGACTGCTGCAAGTCAGGATTGCCAAAAGACTGAGTCGCCAATAGACATGATTGTCAGTTTGTCAGATGTCAAGCAACGAAAAATAATATTCACATGCTTCAATTATTTACATCATGCAAGAGTATTTGAGCCATGCAACATAGAAATAAAAAATGTTTAGTAGTTTCATTCATTAATTTCTCTTTACAAAGTACAAACTTTCAACAATGAACATATGACATTGGAAAAAAATAAAAATATATGGAATAACGATCCAACTATATTTGTCTAACCAGCTCTAGGAAAGACAGCTACAATAGGAAAGCAAAATGTTGCTACTCTCACCCATGAGTCAACCCCCAAGAATTGAGCACTGAGACGCAGCTAAAGTCTTTGAGTTCGTGAGTCTCCATTAGACCCAATGTGGCATCAAGGGTTAGAGCAAGACGTGGACGTGTAGATGGGAGCTCCTCCCCCGTAATCTTTTGAAGTAGTCCTCCCAAGAGTAACAGAGGGTAGAGTTACTCATTTGGACGGGGAAAGGCATTACCACTCCCCATTAGATGGGTTAAGACGCCTCTCCTTGGAAGTTGCTCCAGAGAGGACAATCGAACACCAGTTGAGAGAAAAGGAAAACGGCCACAGGTACTCGAACCTCATCTAGAACATGAGATTGGTTCAAGCAAAGTCCAAAAGAGGGAAATCATGGCAGACTGTAGATACATCCTTCGCTTTAGCTTCAAACAATGAGCAAGAGTCTCCATCGATCCCAACTCATGGTTGTATAGGCTCTATATTAGCTCCGAATTCTCACACCACGTAGCCGGTGAAGACAATTTGTGAAACGAGATGCTGAGAGCTCCCCATTTATAACCAGAGGAAGAAATCAACTAGCATTAAATCGAGAAGATAGTGCTGACGTTAAAAAGTTACCAAGTTTTGAGAATCGACCCAAATCTCGCCAGAGACAGCGAATCAAATCCTACTGCACTGATCAGCGAACCCGCAGGGCGCCTGGGGAAGGAGCACACATGCAAGGTGGCAACTAGTGTCCCATCGATGAGTATACTGAGAATAGACAAGTCAGGCCTCCTAGCATGAGGGGCTAGTGATGGTTTAGAGCACAACATCTGCATGATGAAAGCCTAAATAGCAGCACCCAACACGCAATCTGTTAAGACAAAGGCCCAATAAATGGTGCGGATGGTCCAAGTGGGTCAATTTTGAACTATCTAGTGGGAAGTGGGCGATTAGGGTCGCGAGTAGTACAACGCCCATGATTGCCCCTCCAGCATGGCCATCGACAGCCATGATAGCACAACATGTGCGGGCGAGGAGAGCTCACCATTTACAACCATGACAGCTGTCTTAACTGTGTAGCAAATATCAATAAAATATCAGCCTGCATAGTGTATCGTTTCGGATAGGTAAGTGCAGTTCTACAACATCTTCAAGAAAAACTATGATTGCCATACTTACCCTGGGGCACGCTCAAGGATGCAGCTTAATCGAACCTCCAGGGCAATGGACGTCAGCTATGAGACTCAAAGAAGATTACACTGGCTCGAACTCTATAAATCCCTTTTCTTTTTTACTTGAAAGGGGGATGAAAAAACCTACCCTTAAATATACCTAAAGTATCAAACTACTTTCTCTCAAACTACTCAACTCGCAAGTGCACATTCTTTCTCAAATGCCGCTCTCCATTGAGCGCACTCGTCAAAACTAAATCCTTTGATCCATATTCAATCCGCCTTTCTAGCGTGCATTTACACATACTTTACGTCTTCATCTCTTTCTACTCTACCGAAAAAATTATTGGCTTGTGTATCGAAGGATATATTAGGGAGTAATTTTTATCATTTTCTAACATCTTATTTGTCTGTTATCGTGTGTAGGATTAAGATTATCAGGAATGAAGATTGGATCCGCTTCAATTTGATCGACAGGAAAAGATTAAGCGATTTTCTAATCCATACAATAATTCCAAATTTGGGGATGCATCACTTTGAATGAGCAAATATTATCCATTTATATAGAAATATCATTTACTCAATTAATGGCTAGATCTCTACTTTATTATCTATAGTGGATGACTAGAATTTTTCATTTTTATTCTTAACTTTGGATTGCTAAAATTATATTATAGAATATTCTTTATGAATATTATCTGCGGAAATATGCTATGTTGACCCCAACTTAACCTCACTTTATAATTCTAAAATTAAGTACCTATCTCACTCCATCAAATTTCATATTTCAATGAAGCATTGCTTCATCTCTAAAAGTCAATTATTATTTATTTGTATATTTGGCCAAACTCGCAATTTCAAGGCATGTAAAGATGTAGATGAAGGAGATTAAGGGAAATATTAAAATTTTAAAAATAAATATTTAAATATTTTAAATAATTTTTTATATTTAAATTTATATTTAATAATTATTAATATTAAAAAAAAATAAAAACAATCATCTTAAACATATCTATATAAATATGAATTAAAAAATAAAGGAAAAAATTGGAGGCTGTTGCTACACATTTTGCATGACTCCGGCTTATAAAAATTTTATTATATTTTATTAAAATTTTTTTTTATAGTTTTTATTTAAAAAGTAAATATTTTTATAATTAAAAAATTATTTATTTTTTTTATTCTATAAATAACATAATTACCTATTATTCATCAAAGATAATCAGTGACGATTTGTCCGCATTATTAGGGGCGGTTCTCATACTTGAATTGGGAAATTCTTTTTAACTTTTATTAACACTGAATCTAAGAAACTCTCTAGAAAAAAAATTATACATAATAGCTCTTAGGACACAAAAATTGATGATTTTAATGGAGGAAAAGAGATAAGAGTAAATAGAGAGAAATATGTTCCAAATTTTTTGAAATAAAAAACACTAAGTGTAAATTTGAGTATGTTAATAATATTAATTCTGTATTATAGAATAATAAAATAATATTATAATTTTAATGATCTATAAATATTTAAATTTTTATAAATGTTTTATATCTCTCGGCCATTTTGTTCAACATAATAAAGTGAAAAAATTAAAAAAAAAAAAAAAAGAGTTCTCGACTATACTCCCCAGTAAGAATCCAAAAAATGAGACTTAAAAGAGTCTTTTTATACTTCAAATAGTACTTTATCATAAAATTTAAATGGTTAGAATTAAAAGGCTATTAATACACTAAAAAAGAGTAAAAATTGGAGGATTCAAATAGGGATCTCGAAAAGTAGATGTAGAAATGTGTTTGTGTGTGGCATGTTCATGTGTTTGTAGTGCAAGAGAATTTCCAGAAGCGCATTGAGAGCTTTAAGCATATTGTTGGGGATTACTCCCATGTGAAAGTCTGTGCGACCAAAGGACATGGACGGAGCACATGCATGTGCTAAGAGGAAGGAATCCCGGGCAACTATGTTGACCGGAACCTTCTGGACGGTCAACTCTGTCGGTCAATATGTTGACCAAAAAAGTCGTGAGATGACTGACTCTTCTGAAGAAGCAGGATGAACTGCTTCGACTGGTCAACGGTGCGATTGACCGACCAATATGAGAGGATAGTCAATAGAGTTGACCGACTAAATATGGAAGGTCCGAATGACTGTCAAATTTTAAAAGGTGTATAGTTAACCTATCCGATTTGGCAGTTGATAAATATCATTCTTGGGACTCCAAAGGCTGATCGGTCTGTAGGAGCAGGCATGCGCCGCCTGCTGCAGGATAGGGAGTGTGCATGCACACATGCAGACTTTGAAAGTTGAGCACCAACCACCAAGCTAGGCTATGATGAAGGACATGTGTATATATATGTATATATGCACACTCTGCAAAAGGGGAGAAGACACTGGATAAGTAGAGAAAAAGGAGTGTGTGAGAAAAACAGAGGAGAGAAAGTGAAAAGAAAGAGAGCTGTGAGTGAAAACAAGTATGAAGGCTTTGTTTACTTTTACTCTGTTTTTATTTTTGCCTCCTGTAATTTGTTCTCATACCTAGTAATCATTTATGGACTTAGTGTCTCGTGGTTTTTTTCTTATTTTAAAAAATTTTTCACGTAAAATATTTGCTGTTCATTTTCTCTTCTCCTACTTCTATTTCTACTTCTACTTCATAGTGTGTTTTATCAGTTGGCCGTCAATTTTGGCAAACAGAACAATTGTTCTTGTATCCTTATCAGTAGGCCATCCGTTGTTCGCCAATAAGTGGTATCAAAGAGAGATTGACAATTTCATCTGAATGGCGTCATCATCCTCAAAGAACTTGCCATTTAGTGTAGAATAGTTTGATGGGTAGGGCAACTTCATCCTCTGGTAGGAGAGGGTGAAGAACATCCTAACTAGAGAAGGAACAATAAAAGCACTGAAGAAGAAGGAAGTAAGCCAAAAAACCTATTTGTGGAGGACTGACAAGATAAACTAGATCTTGTCAATTTCACTATCAAATTATGCCTGGCGGACAACACGCTCTAGGAGGCCCTTGGCCTGACAGATCCGGCAGAGGTGTGGGAGAAGTTGGAGAGCTAATATAAGTTCAAATCCTTGACAACCAGACTTCATATAAAGAAGCAATTTTATGGTCTACGGTTGTCAGAAGGTGGCAGCTTTGAAAAGCATTTAGACGATTTTAATCGGATTGTAACACAGATGTTCGCCCATGATGAGGTTATCAAAGAGGAAGACAAGGTATTGGTGCTCTGGCCTCTCTGTCAGCTTCTTATGACTATATTGTCACTACATTACTGTTTGAGAAAGACACTCTTAAATTGGACGAGGTCATCGCTTCCTTACTCATGAATGAGTCAAGGCGGTCACAAGGAGCCTCAACGTTTTCTCATAATGAAGTACTTGTGACCGAGTCTACGGGACGGAGTAGAGAACGAAGCCAGAAGCCTAGAGAGAAAGAACGCAACAAATCTCATTCAAAGTATCAAAATCTTGAGTGCCATCATTATGGCAAAAAGGACCACATCAAGAAGTAATATTTCAAATGAAAGCGTGAGAATGCGGAAAAGGAGAAAGAAGAAAAGGGATGAAGTGAGGACAAGTTCTCCGTCTCAGTGGTAACAGGAAGCGATCTTCTGTTGACATGTGAAGAGAACGTAGCAAACCCGACGAACGAGGAGTCCGGATGGGTGATTGATTCTGGTGCCACATTGCACGCCACGTTAAGAAGGGGATTGTTCACATCCTATACTTTAGGGGAATTTGGAGTGATAAGGATGGGTAATGAAGGAACATCCCAAATTATTGGTAAGGGTGATATTGTACTGGTTACCAACAATGGGACGAAGCTGATGTTAAAGGATGTTCGACATGATCCTGACATTGGGTTTAATATCATTTCAACTAGTTAGTTGAATGATGAAGGGTATTATAATACATTCTATGAAGGTGAGTGAAAACTTACCAGAAGATCTCTGGTAATGGCAAAAGAAAAAAGGTACTCTGGTCTGTACATTATGAAAGCGTTCGTAACGGTCGGAGATGTAAACGCTGTAATCAGCAAGGAAGTTGAAAATTTGTGGCACAGGAGGTTAGGCCACATGAGTGAACACGTGCTGCATCATTTGACCAGGAAGGGCCTTATTGTCGGAGTGAAGGAGGACGGACTAAAGACGTATCCTCACTACTTGGCTAGCAAACAAAGAAAGGTCTCATTTCATGGAGACTTGTCCGCTCCAAAGGCAGAATTGCTTGATCTTATCTACACAAACATGTGTGGACTATTCAAAGAAAAGTCGTTTGGTGGAGCTTAATATTTCACATTTTTTATTAACGATTGTTCCAGAAAATTGTGGGTCTATCCATTGAAAACCAAGGAGTAGGTCCTCGGTATATTTGAGCAATTTCATGCCATTGTTGAGCGACAAACGGGGAAGAAAATAAAGGCCGTCCGAAGTGACAACGGCGGTGAATACATAGGGTCCTTTGATACCTATTGCCGGTCACATGGTATTAGGCATTAGAAAACACCTTTAAAGACGCCACAGTTGAACGGAGTGGTTGAGCGGATGAACTGCACACTTCTAGAAAGAGTACGGTGTATGCTTTTTGAAGTTGAGCTTCCTATATACTTTTGGGCCGAAACATTGAAGATGGCAGCCTACATCATAAATAGGTTGCCCAGTAACCCTTGAAGGGTAAAGTGTCAGAGAAGATATGATCGAATAAAAAGCATCTTATGATCATCTGTAGGTGTTTGGATGTAAAGCCTTTGTCCATATCCCAAGAGATGAAAGGACAAAGTTGGAGCCAAAGACGATGCAGTGCGTCTTTCAGGGCTACGGAGAAGATGAGCTGGGGTACAGATTTTATGATCCAACTGAAAGAAGACTTATCCGATCAATGGACATAACTTTCGTTGAAGATGAAACAATCAAGGATATTGACAGAAAAGCCAAATGTGATGGCGAGCAGACGGACAAAGTAAGTGTCGAAGTTGTCTGTCCGGTATCTCTGGAAGACGGGGACAATGGTCCTAAGGCGGTCGATTATAATGGAGAGGAAATAATGACTCCTGATAAAGACCGGGATGAAGTCATCCCTCAATCGGCCGAGGATCTGCCTGTCAGACGATCCTCACGAAACAGACGTCCGTCCATCCATCTGTCGCCTAGTGAGTATGTTATGCTCACTGATGTCAGAGAGTCTGAGACTTATAAAAAGGCTATGTAAGACGAGAATAAGGAGAAATGGCTGGAAGTCATGGAGGATGAAATGTATTCTCTCCATGAAAATCACACATTTGACTTAGCCAAGCTTCCTAAGGGGAAGAGAGCCTTAAAGAACAAGTAGATCTTTTGACTGAAGCCGTCTGAAGACACTATGCAGCCGAGATACAAGGCACGACTAGTGGTAAAAGGCTTTAGTCAACGGAAGGGAATCAACTTCGATGAGATCTTTGCTCCCGTGGTAAAAATGTCTTCCATACAGGTTGTGTTAGGCTTGGCAGCCGCCCGAAATCTAAAAGTGTAATAAATGGATGTCCAGACAGCCTTTCTTTATGGTGAATTGGAAGAAGAAATCTATATGGAGCAGCCTGAAGGGTTCAAGGCTAAAGGGAAGGAACAACTAGTCTGTCGTCTAAGAAAGAGTCTATATGGATTGAAACAAACTCTAAGACAGTGGTACAAGAAGTTCGAATCAGTCATGATTAGTTAAAGATATCGGCGAACTACTTGTGATCACTGTGTTTTTACACAGATATTTTCAGAAGACGATTTTGTTATCCTTCTCCTTTACGTGGACAACATATTAATTGTTGGACAAAACAGTGCTTGGATAAAGATATTGAAGGAGCAATTTGAGCAATCCTTTACCATGAATGACCTCGGACCGGCAAGCCAGATTCTTGGTATTAGAATCATTTGCGATCGGGAGACAGGGAGACTATGGTTGTATCAAGAAAACTACTTTGAGAAGATGCTCCAACGATTCAACATGGATAAGTTCAAGTCTGTCAGCACTCCACTTGCAAATCATCACAAGCTGAGTAGTTGCAAGTGTCCTTCTCCGGACGAAGAGAAAGCATAATGAGAGACGTTCCCTACTCCTCAGTCGTAGGAAGTCTCATGTATGCTCTGGTATGCACCAAGCTGGACATAGCGCATGCTGTTGGCACAGTCAGCCGGTTTCTATCTAATTCAGAGAAAGAGTATTGGTCTGTGGTAAAGTAAATTATGAGATATATTCGAGTAACTTCCAAGAGGTGCTTGTGTCTTAGAAGCGACAAGCCTCAGTTGGTGGGTTACTCGGATGCTGATATGGCTGGAGACATTGACAGTTGCAAGTCCACTTCAGGATACTTGGTAAAATTTGTAGGAGTAGTTTCCTGATAGCCCAAGTTATAAAAGTGTGTCGCTCTTTCTACTACAGAGGCCAAGTACATTGGTGTGACAGAAGCTTGCAAAGAGATGTTGTGGATGAAGAAATTCATTCATGAACTGAGCCTTGAATAGGAAAGATACATGGTACTCTATGACAGCCAGAGTGTCATTCATCTCTGCAAAAACTCCTCACTCCATTCCAGATCAAAACATATTGATGTGCGATATCACTGGGGGAGAGATGTATTGGAACCTGGTCTACTGTCACTGGAAAAGATTGACACTGAAGAGAATAGGGTAGATATGATGACCAAGATTCTACCGAAGGGGAAGAATGAAGCATGCTACAGGCTAGCCGATATGATGGACTTAACTTCCTCACGGTCGTGAGGAAAAGTTTATTGGGGATCACTCCCGTGTGACAGTCCTTGTAACCAAAGGACATGGACGGAGCACGTGTGTGTGCTAAGAGGAAGGAATTCCGATCAACCATGTTGACCAAAACCTTTTGGACGGTCAACTCTATCGGTCAATATGTTGACCAGAAAAGTCGTGAGACGATTGACTCTGTTGAAGAATCGTCAACGGTGCAATTGACCGACCAATATGAGAGGACGGTCAACAGAGTTGACCAACTAAATATAGAAGGTCCGAATGACTGTTAAATCCCAAAAGGTGTACAGTTGACCTATCCGATTGGACAGTTACTAGATATCATTCTTTGGACTCCAAAGGCTGATCGGTTTGTAGGAGTAGACATGTGCCGCCTGTTGCAGGATAGGGCGTACGCATACACATGTAGACATTAAAAGTTGAGCACCAACCATCAAGTTAGGCTATGGTGAAGGATATGTGTATATATGCGTATATATGCATACTCTACAAAAAGGGAGAAGACACCGGATAAGTAGAGAAAAAGGAGTGTATGAGAAAAATAGAGGAAAAAGTGAAAAGAAAGAGAGCTGTGAGTAAAAACAAGTGTGATGGCTTTGTTTACTTTTGCTCTATTCTTATTTTCGCCTCCTATAACTTGTTCTCATACCTAGTGATCCTTTGTGGATTTAGTATCCCATAATTTTTCCTCTATTTTAAAAGGATTTTTCACGTAAAATATTTAGTATTCATTTTCTTTTCTCCTACTTCTATTTCTACTTCTACTTTACAGTGTGTTTTATCAGTTGGCCGCTCATTCCGGCAAACAGAATAATTGTTCTTGTATCCTTGTCAGTAGGCCGCCCATTGTCCGTCAACACACATATCATTAGCAACTCTACCACTTGCGCCATCACGAAAAGTTAGCTCTTGGGGATCCTGCTTTGCCAAACAACTGTTTTGTAATTTTCTAAAAAATTTTTCCTAAAATTTGTAATAAGAAGGGTCAAAAAAGTGAAGTTTTTGCTTCACGAAGTAGAAATCCCATACTCTGATAAGTTACATGTATACCGCTCGTCTAGCCACCTCTCTGTAGCCTCTTCAACTGCCATATCATAGCGGCAACTAGAATAACCATGCAAAAACAAGACAAATATGTATTAGAATCTATGTAAATTTTGTCGCATAAAGTTGAAAATAATTCTCTGTTAGGATTTATTATCGAACCATTTATTTAAATTCGTAAGGATGAAATATAACGACACTCATTTAGAAAAGAAATTATGCGATAAAACGAATAAGAGTTTTTACGTAAAAATTATTTTCAGAATGAATAAAAAAATCACGGAATTCAAGATGAGAAATCTCATCACTATAATGTGAGTCTCTTAAAATAAGCCCACCAAAATGCCTTCAAATTTACCATAAAACCCAAGCAAATCGATCAAAGAATAATAAGAGAGCAAAATGACCGATATCACTGTTAAAATATTTTATATAATGACTAAAATAAAATATCATAAATGATGAAGATTGGGACGTGATTAGAAGCCTAAAAATTATCAAAATTTTTTCGTCTTTTCACTTTTTCTATAAGATCGGCACTCAAAAATATTTTAAAAATGGCTCATACTCCTGAAATTGCTCAGAAAATAGAACCAAATATACGAAAACTACTATAGCCGCTTAAGTGGCTAGCTCGTGACTCACCTGTTGTTAGTCACTTGAATTCTTCCTTGACCTGTAGGATATGCAGCAATCACACGGCTATCTCGTAGCATTTCAATCACAAAATTTGAAAATTATGCATGTATAATGAACTTGAGATTCATGAGAAAATGACATATTTCAGCAATATGTTCATAATACGCGAGCAAAATTATAGGAATTCCTTGAAGTGTTTTGTGTGTTCTCGTGTCTCACTTGTACGTGGCTGCGAGGGAAGAGTAAGGAAGAGAAACAATAGGTCTGGCAGTGAACCATTCAAATGCCTGACACAATCCCTTCCTACGTACAGGAAAAATAAAAGGGAGGGGAGGGGCAGGAGGGGGAGAAGGGAAGTCTAATAGCTACTATCATTATTGTTGGGGATTTCAGATCAAATATACACAATCTGTGCAGTGGAGCAAACCTGAATCCCTTTGTTGGCCGTCAGTCACCAATTTGTGAGCAAAAAGAACATAACAATATACAATGATTTTAACGTGAAAAATCTTTTTCAACAAAGAGAAAAACCATAGGATAAAACTCCCAAAGATCTCCACTGTAAAATTAGGTTATACAAACCCTCGAGATAAAGTATTAGCAAATTATTTTCCTATTGTGTTAGCGTTTGAATTCCGGCTTGTTTGGGAGGTGGTGCATGGTGGGGGAGAAAGGAGAGGATTACGACTAATTCATGTTGTTGGGTGTTGGAAGTAATATAATCCTTGGGACACTCTCATCTCCATTTGGCAAGGGTCAAATGTTTTTAAACCAGAAAAATAACAGAAATTACCCTCCTGCAGCATGTCACTCATCCATCCTTCTATTTTAGCAAGAACGATTAGTGTGAATAAATAGATAAAACGTCATAGTGAGTTATCCTAAAAGTATGTCAGAAGTCTTAAGAGTAACAACATAATGGTACACTAGCAATCACAGAAGAATCGATCAATTTAAATCCCACAGATTATCCCTTATATGATTCGCTAAAGACAAAATCTAGAAAACGATAGGTGTTAAAATCATCACGACTTACCCTCTTTTACTCCCATAAACGATAAATCGTGACATGGTGTTCTCTGCACCATCAGCTCTCTCAACTGTTACAGATGATCAATTCACTCTTATTAGTTGTCCTATTGCTCAAGTTACAGATCCTCTTCAGCCAATTGAATGCAGATATTGATGGTATCATCATCATCATCTTGCTGGGGGCCGGTTGAGGCAATCCACGCAGACTTTCTGCTTGACAAATTTACGTCTGAGGAATTCCTCCAGCTGCTGGAAAATTAATGGAAATGCTGCTGCAAAGACCATCACCGACCACAGAAAGATCTATGTTAAGATTGAAATCTATGTTAAGATTGAAATCCCTTTCTAAAAATACATATTTCACATTTTTCATGGCAACATTTTTCAAAGAATATAAACTGTCATCATAACATTTTTTCAATGTTTTATCACACATTGCTTAAATATAGTGGATATTTGCAATAATTAACAATAGTGATATATGCAGCCGATGGTAATATTATACAGCAAAAGAATATACTTCCATTTGCTATCAATTGGTCATTGATGTTGTGATATTTCCGATTAGTAAGGTCAATGGTGCCGCTAGCCAGCAACCAACAGCAGTGTTCTAGCAAAAGCATTCATTAATCAGTGTGTGGTCAATTTTTAGTAGATTATTAGGTAAGATGATTTCCCGTCTTAAAAAGAAGATGATTTCTGAAATTTAAACATGAGTTTTCTGTTGATAAAAAAAATATTTTTTTGTTAACTTATTTTTCTATACATGCTAAATATCAGAGAATGTAGAAAATATGTTTATGCACCAATTACCGAAAAATATTAATAAATAAGTTATTTTTAATAAAAAAATCGGGCCCAAAAAGAAAGTTAAAAGAGTTGAAGCTCTTTGGAATTGAAGAATAGAATCATTAGAGGATGGTGCATGCCGTTCGGTGGTTGAATACAGTTCAGGCAAGCACATCTATATAACAAAATTGATACCCGAAACTGGACTCCCTCTTTCCTGTACAGATCCTCTCACCAAAAGAGCACCCGGATCTGCTCAAAGACCTAAAACACAGATGAGATTACACAATAAAATCTCGAATCTTCATAATTCCAATCACTATTTGTAATTCAATCAACTATTCAAATCATACCGAAATACGGAAAGACAAGTTGCAGTGCAGAGCTCGGGAACTGGCTGTGTCATCAATATTTTTGGCATCATTCTTCAAGATTGCCTCACAATGATCATTTGACATACTAATCTAACCATAAAGCAAGTGAGAATAGAAATTATCTCACAGTTGGCAGTCATTTTAGGAATCAGAAGTTACAATATATTGACGTTATATATCTTACATCAATCGTAAATGAGGAAGGATTGGATTTACAGGCTACACCAAGGTCACAGAAAAAGGATCTGGCAGATTCCAATACATTAAAGGCGCTGGCCTGGCGTTGAAAAGCCTGAAAAAGTGAGAATCATTGCAGTTAAAAATGTAAATAAATTTGTTCAAAAATAGAAAGAATAACAATTTTAGTATTATCCATTATGTACGCAGAAACTATGAAGCACCGATACCAACATGGAACACAGACAAGACACCGACATGCCTTCCGCTATTTTTAAAAAATTAAGGATACGACATGTTAATGATACATAATTTAAAATTATGATTTATAATTTTTTTAATTATTGAATACTATTTTTTATATTAGATTTGTGGGCTATCACCTTCCTTTGTGATAAAGAAATTAAATTATTACTATATGAAAGATTAACTATGTTATCACCTTCATCTATTTCACCTCCGTATTCGTCTTTTCTTTCTCAAGTCATGAATTTGTATCCTATAAAAATTTAATGAAAGAAAAGTGTTACTACGAAAAGAGTCTCTCTTGACAGTGAGATAATTTTGGGGAGTAGGGACTATTAACAGAAATGAAAGAGAAAGATATAATTTTAAATTTTTAAAATTATAAAACAACTCACATTTTTTAAAATTTACAAAATGGCCCACAATTTTTAAAAAATTAAAAAATTACTCAACATATCTAAAATATGTCAAGGCGTGCTTAAAGCGTGTCCAAAACGTATCGAAACGTGTCTGGAGCATGTCCGTAATATGTCAGAGAGAATAAATTAACACATGTTAGACCGTATCCGACACGTGTCCAAGAAATGTCGGAGTCTGATACATGTCGGATACCGACACTTCGAGACCAAAAGAGTGTTAGTGCTTCCTAGTGTAGAAATATCAGGATACATTTTCTTTCTTTCTCCCTCAATTTTTTTCCAAGTCCACGTCAAGACAAAGCCATATGGAAATATACAACAAAGATGAGGTCAACTATATGAATCGACTTTCATCATTCAATTCAATTTAGAGCAACATATTCAGAAGGTAGAATCATTTTTAAAATATTTTTTTATCACATCCTAAGTTTTCCTAGATTTAATTCATCATTTTTTCCTTAAACCATAACTAATTTAGCTTTCATCACATGAGAGATCATCACAGAATTATGAAAATTATGAAAGCAAAATTATTGAAGAATGACACCTTTCCAACCATATGAAATATCTTGTAAGTTTTTAAGCATTAACATCTGAAGAACGAGGCTGGCTCTTGTTGAATGTTGAAGCTCAAAAAGCAGAAACAAACCACAGAAATATATGCACAAACCTCAAGCATGAAGGACAGATTAGTTTTCTCAGCAACATGAGATGGCACCAACTTTCTGGCAGGAGGCATGAAAGACCAAGCAAGCCCCCATCGGCATGTTTGCCCTTGGACAAATTCAGTTGTCTTCACTATTGTGACTCGCACCTCTCGAAGCTTTGATATTAAGAACTTCAAGTTCGATTTCTTCCCTACCATTGATGTATACCACCTAAAAGTAAAAAACTAAAAGATAAGGCGCATTTCCATTACTTGCAATTTAAGATGAAGCACAAGTACACATTATATAAGATGTTAACTAGTGTCAACTAGATCAAATGGCATCAAGGTTCCATAACTACACATTAATCATTGCAAAAAAAAAAAAAAAAAGTTGAATACCGAAATGAATCCCTCAGCGAGACACTATCTTCAATAATGCGAGAAATAAAAGCCTTCTCTCCACCAGGGCAAATCATCTCCTCTGGCATCCCACCACACGATGTTTTTGGATTCTGCCCTGCTTCCTCCATGCTCTCAAAAAAAGGGGGATTACACATACAGAAGTCAAATGTTTCTCCATCCTTGACTACCCCAAGGAGGATTGATGGTCCAAAATAGCTCTTATCTGCAGTTAAATGCCCATCTGCTGATTCTGAGGGTTGTTGTTGCACTTCTCCATCTAATATTTCATCCAACTCCGCTGTATCTCCACCTTTCATCAACTGGCCATTATCCAACTGATCCTCTGAATTGGTGACTTTAAAATTCTCAACATTTCTTGTATCTATTAAATCTGAGCATCTTCGACTCCTTTGATGATCTTTTTCCTCAGATCCACCATCACTTAATTGCATTACACCACCACCGTAGACTATTCCAGCATCTTCAACCTTTCTAATTTCAATAAACTCCGAAATATGTGGGTTACTTTTTACATTTTTGTCAGCACATTCTATGGCTACATCAGTAATATCTGCAGTCAAGTTTAGCACGGTTAAAAAGCCTGTGTATTCTGCATAAATTATGATGTCGTAAAGTTTTACTTATAACATGAACTCAGGCAAATAATAATTTTGAGAAAACCTAAGCAACCTGTCCCAACAAAACTCCAACCCAGAAGCGAGGCACCGAGGAGTGGGTAGATGCAGTTGGCTCCAGTTCCAATATCAAAACCTTTCACTCTATCATCGACACTGCTGGTCTTTGGAATATTGTCTGAAGCGAGAAGATCTTCGATCCAATGGATGTAGTTCGATCTGTTGGGCACTGTTGGGCACAGATGCCCATCAGGAATCCACCTAAAATGAAAATTTTGCACCAACTCAGAACACAAATTTTGAGCACCCACCATTACAAGCAGCATAGTTGTCCACCAAAACTAGAGAACTCAAAGGAAAAATGAATAAGAACTTTTAAACCACCTAAAATATCAAATTTACACTGAAATAATAAACATTCAGAGCTCTATCTGCAAGAATCATATTTCTCCAACCAAGATTCGTACCCCATTTTCGGCAGGGAGTGAGAAGATGTCAAATGAAAGTAAATTTAGTCTGTGCATTCCCAATCCAATAAATTGAATTAAACTCCATCAAACCAACCAAGCAAGTTGTTGGGATTTTGGTCACTTCCATGTGGGAATTGGCCAGCATGAAAAAAGGCCGAAGTGGTACACTTGGCTGAAGAGGAATTAAGGGCCGAGGATTTTATATGAGGGCCGAGAACTTTGCATAATGGACGAGGACTCTAATACCAGGACGGGTAATCTAAGTGATGGCTGGAGATATCAGCTGTTGACCAAGGACATTAGGTTACGGCCAAGTACATGGGATGATGTTCGAGGACTCTAGGCAAAAGGCCGAGGACCTTCGGTCAACGCTGGTTACTTGTAAAATCTGCGCAAACAGTTTTCAGAAATGAAAGTTGACTATTAGAGCTGGTAGCCGATTTGCAGAGTAGGTCAACTGTTCCCAACAGAAAGGCGTTTTGCAGAATTTGTGGTAAGTTTTACTCTGCACGTAACCTGTCTACTAGGTAGGCGGCCGCCCGGTTAATATTTGTGAATATATGTATACGAAGTGCAAGTGTGAGAAGAGAAGTGAGGAAGAGAAAAGGAAAGAGATAATACAAGGAGTAGTCATTTTACTCTTTTATTTTGCTATTGTTTCTATTCTTAGCTCTCTAAAGACTTATGTAACAAAAGGATTTTTGTAACCAAATTCATATAGTGAAATTGTTTGTGGACTAAGTGTCCCACGGTTTTTTCCTCTTATTTAAAAGAGGATTTTTCACGTAAAATTGTGTGTGGTCTTGCTCTCCCTCTCTCTCATTACTTTTTCATGTGAGTTTATGTGTCTATCATCATTGTCCGCTCGGTTTCACTGACCGACTGACCGCCATGTTCTTCCCAATAAGTGGTATTAGAGACTGGTTGTTAGTACCGGTTGTTGAATGCTGCTAGAATTGATGGAGGTCGAAAACAAGATGATCTGTCTAAATGGCACAAACTATGACACTTGGCAAAGCAAGATGTCGAACCTGCTACTTGTCAAATCGATGCACCATTCGGTGTTCACTACTCAAAAGCCCGACGCGAAATCGGAAAAGGACTAGTTTTTTGACCACAGGCAAGTGTGTGGCTATATTCAGCAGCTTATGGATAATAATGTGTACAACTATATTCGAAGTGAAACAAATGCCAAGACGTTATGGGAAACGCTAGAGATGCTGTATGCTTCCGAAATTGGTAATAACAAGTTATTTCACCTGATGAAATTGATGCAGGTGCGATATAAGGATGGCTCGTCCATTGCCGAAGACCTAAATGAGTTTCAGGGATGTGTGGACCGGTTAAACGGCATGGGCATTAAATTTGAAGACGAAGTGTTCGGCTTGTGGCTTCTAGCAACCCTACCGGACTCATGGGAGGTGATAAGGATCACCATCGCCAATACTGCGCCAAACGGCGTGGTAACTCTTGAGATAGCTAAAAGAGCTGTGCTGAACAAGAAAATAAGACAGCGGCCATAAGGGACCTCCACCTCTCAGCATTCTGAGGTACTAGTGACTGAGTCATAAGGAACAAGAGGCGCAACACAAAGTCTAGAGAAAAGGGTTGCAACAAGTCGAGGTCGAGGTATCAAAACTTCGAATGCCATGATTGTGGGAAGAAATGCCACATTAAAAAATATTGTTACAACTGGAAGAGTAAGAATACGAAAAAGGATAATAAAGCGAAAAGAAACGAGGTGAGGCAAAAGGCCTTGGTCTCAATCGTCGCTGGAGGTGACCTCCTTTTAACTTGTGAAATGGATAATGTAGTAAACATGGCTGAGCGGGATATTGACTAGGTGGTGGATACTGATGCATCTATCCACGTTACGTCTCGGAGAGGGCTTTTTACATCTTACTCCGGGTGACTTTGGAGTATTGAAGATGGAAAATAAAGAGACATCTAGGGTCGTTAGTTGTGGCGATGTATCTCTCATCACCAACAATGGGACCCGACTATTGTTGAGGGATGTTCGGCATGTTCCTGATATTCAAATGAATATAATTTTAGCGGGTAGACTTGATGATAATGGTTTTTGTAACGTCTTCTATAAATGAGCATATAAACTACCTAGAGGATCTCTAGTAGTTGCCCGCGATAGAAAGGTGTCTGGCCTATACGTATTGCAGACATCTGCTGAGGAAGGAGAGATAAATGTCGCTAGTGGTGTGGAGTCTTCTGAATTGTGGCACCGACGGTTAGGCCACATGAGTAAAAAATGATTGAGTCATCTGGCTAAGAAGGGCCTCATCTCAGGCATGAAGGAGGACGAGCTGAGGACTTGTCCTCATTGAATGGCGAGAAAGCAACGACAAGTTCCGTTTCATGGAGACTCATCTTCCAATAAGGCTGAACTGCTTGATCTGGTTGACACCGACATATGTGGGCCAGTAAAGTAAAAGTCATTCAAAGGAGCGCAATACTTCGTCTTGTTCATCGATGATTACTCAAGGAAACTGTCGGTTTATCCACTCAAGATGAAAGATCGGGTTCTTGAAGTTTTTGAGCATTATCATGCTCTAGTTGAACAACAAACAAGAAGTAAATTGGAGTGCATCCGGCGACACTGGCACAGTGAGTACATCGGAGACTTTGACACCTATTGTCAAACGCATGGTATTCAACATCAGAAGATACCGTCAAAGACACCACAGTTGAATGGAATAACAGAACGGATAAACCGTACGCTAATAGAGAGGGTTAGGTGCCTACTCTCTAAAGTAAAGCTCCTTGATCTTTTTGGGCATAAACCTTGAGAATAGTGGCCTATGCCATCAATAAGTCGCCTAATAGACCATTGAATGGAGAAGTCCCTGAGAAGATGCGGTCTAAAAGGAGCCGTCTTATGACCTTTTTAGATATTTAGATGCAAGGTCTTTGTTCACATCCCGAAGGATAAGAGGACTAAGCTACAACTAAAGACGATACAATGTGTCTTTTTGGGTTATGGGAAAAATGAACTGAGATTTAGGATTTATGACCCAATTGAAAAGAAACTTGTCAAATCGAGGGATGTAATTTTTGTTGAAGGAGACCATTAAAGATATTGGTAAAAAGAAGAAGCCCATATCTGACACCGGTCGGACTGACAAGATGTGTGCTGATATTGTTCGACCGGCACCTCTTCACAATGAGAGCAATGGCCCAGGTGTGGCTGAGGAAGATGATGAAGCAGTTACAATGCCTGATGAAAGCAAGGATGATGTCAGTCAGCGAACCGAAAAAGTTTCTGTCCAATGATCTTTAAGGGAACGACGACCATCTGTTCGTCTGTCATTGAGTGAGTATGTATTACTCACCAATGGACGAGAGCCTGAAAGTTTTGAAGAGACAATGAAGGATGAGCACAAGACAGAATGGATGGAAGCCATACAGGATAAGATGAGTTCTCTACATGAGAACCATACGTTCAAGCTGACTAAACTACAAAAGGGGAAGAGAGTACTGAGGAATAAGTGGGTCTTCCGTTTGAAGACAGAGAAAAGCACCTTGCAACTGAGGTATAAGGCAAGGCTGGTGGTGAAAGGATTTAACCAGCGTAAAGGGTTGATTTTGATAAAAATTTTGCCCCAATAGTGAAGATATCCTCGATACGGGTCGTGTTCGGTTTGGCTGTTGTCCTAAATTTGGAGGTGGAGCAGTTAGATGTCCAGACGACATTTCTTTATGGTGACATTGACGAGGAAATCTACATGGAATAGTCGGAGGGATTCAAGGTCAAAGGGAAAGAACGATCGGTGTGTCGTTTGAGGAAAAACCTGTACGGGCTAAATCAAACTCCAATACAGTAGTACAATAAGTTTGAGTCTGTTATGGTTGGTCAAAGATACCGAAAGACTACTTCGGACCACTGTGTCTTTGTGCAGAGATTATCCGAGGATGATTTCGTCATCTTCCTACTCTGTAGACGACATGCACATTGTTGGGCAAAACGGTGCTTGGATTATGGAGCTGAAACAACAGCTTGGGTAGCCCTTTGTCATGAAAGACTTGTGGCTGGCGAGATAGATTCTCAGAATTAGAATATCTCACGACCGCAATGATAGAAAATTGTAGCTATCTCAAGAGAGCTATATTGAGAAAATACTCCAACGTTTTAAGATGGAGAAGTCTAAACCAATGAGCACCCCACTGGCCAGCCACTCTAGATTGAGCAGTTGTCATAGTCCATCATCTGATGATGAAAAAGCCAGTATAAGAAACGTACCATACTCCTCAACCGTAGGTAGCTTAATGTATGCTATGGTGTACACGAGACGGGGCATTGCACATACGGTCGGTAGAGTTAGTCGATTTCTGTCAAATCCCGAAAAATAGCACTAGTCAGCAGTGAAATGGATATTAAGATATTCCGAGAGACTTCCAAGATGAGCTTACGATTTGGAAGTGACAAGCCTCTATTGGTTGGATATACCGATGTTGACATGGCCGGCGATGTTGACATGGCCGGCGATGTTGACTGCCAAAAGTCCACTTCGGGATACCTAGTTAAGTTCGCCGGATGACCATTTTTTTGGCAGTCGAAGCTGCAGAAATGTGTTGATCTCTCAACCACTGATGCAGAATTTATTACTGTAACTGAGACCAACAAAGAGATGTTGTGGATGAAAAAGTTCATCCGGGAACTTGGGTTTGAATATGAGAAGTACGTAGTACTCTGTGATAGCCAAAATGCTATACATCTTTGTAGGAATTTCTTATTCCACTCAAGATCGAAACATATTGATATTCGATACCATTGGATGAGAGATGTTGACATGGGACTGCTGTCACTGGAGAAAGTCCGAATTGAAGAAAATAGGTCAGACATGATGACTAAGGTATTACCTAAAGGAAAGCTCAAAACCTGTTGCAGTATGGTTGGACTGACCAATTTAGTTCCTCCACGGTCGTGAGGGAAAGTTTGTTGAGATTTTGGTCACTCCCGTGTGAGAATTAGCCGGCATGAATAAAGGCCAAAGTAATACAATTGGCCGAAAAGGAATTAAGGGCCGAGGACTTTACGTGAGGGCTGAGGACTTTGCAAAGTGGATGAGGACTCTGATTGAAGGACAAGGACTCTAAGTAATGGTTGAAGGCATCAACGGTTGATCGAGGACAGTAAGTTATGATTGATGACATGAGATGATATTCGAGAACTCTAGGCAAAAGCCAGAGGACTTTTGATCAATGTCTGAGGACTCTAACAAAAAAGTTGATCACTTGCAAAGTCGGCGCAAATAGCTTTTCAAAAAGAAAAGTTGACTATCAGAGCAGGCAGTCAATTTGCAGAGTAAGTCAACTTCTCCAGGCAGAATGGCGTTTTGCAGAGTTGGTGACAGATTTGCTGTGCACGCAAACTACCTACTAGGTAGGCGGTCACCTAGTCAATATTTGTATACATATGCGTACTTAGTGCAAGTGTAAAAAGAGAAGTGAGAAAGAGAAAACGAAAGAGAGAATACAATGAGTAGTCATTTTACTCTTGTATTTTGTTCTTATTTCCGTTCTCAGTTCTCCAAGGACTTGTGCAGCCAAAGAATTTTTATAACCAAATTCTCATGATAAAATTGTCTATGGACTAAGTGTCCCGTGATTTTTTCCTCTTATTTAGAAGAGAGTTTTTCAAGTAAAATTGTGTGTGTATTCTTACTCTCTCTCTCTCTCTCTCTCTCTCATTACTTTATTGTGTGAGTTTGTGTGCCTATCATCATTGTCCACTCGGTTTCACTGACTGACCGACCGACCAACAGCTATTATCTTCCCATTACAATCCATATACCCTTTAATTGTCAGCTGGGGAAATAAATGAAGAATGTAAGGAATAAAGAAAAATACACTGTACTCCGCAAAATTGTTTAGAACAGTCTTAACCAAAACGTTTGGTTAATCATATCATCACAATGGAAAACGGAAACTTTAAATCCAAAAATATAAGAATAAAAAAATGATTCTTTCGTTTCCTCTCCCCCCCCCCACCGCCCCATTATCCTGAAACCCAGAAGGGAAGTGAAAACCACGAGAAGAAATTGAAAAGAAAAGCCACAAAACAATGAATAAATTGATAACCTGATGAAGGTGAAATTACCAATTGAGGCCGTGGTCATGGTGAAGCAAAACCCTAGTGAGCTCTCTGGTGGCATTGAAATCGGTCCAATCGATTCTAGCCCGACCGTCACATGAATAGAAGACGTAGTTAGAGAAAGATGGGTAGAGAGAAGCTAGGAGAGAGAAATCCGGCGGATGGTCGGCGTATCTGTTTCTCCGATGAATTGCTGGTCTCTCTGTTCGCTTCCTCTTCCTGCTCGGCATTGCCTCCCTTACGCTCCGTTTGGCAATGGCCACGGCGAAAGGCGTGGATAAGAATCACCATCGCCAATACTACGCCAAACGGCGTGGTAACTCTTGAGATAGCTAAAAGAACTGTGCTGAACGAGGAAATAAGACGACAACTATAAGGGACCTTCGCCTCTCAGCATTCCGAGGTACTGGTGACTGAGTCATGAGGAAGGAACAAGAGGCGCAACACAAAGTCTAGAGAAAAGGGTTGTAGCAAGTCGAGGTCGAGGTATCAAAACCTCAAATGCCATTATTGTGGGAAGAAATGTCACATTAAAAAATATTGTTACAAGTGGAAGTGTAAGAATAAGAAAAAGGAGAATAAAGCGAAAAGAGATGAGGTGAGCAAAAGGCCTCGGTCTCGGTCGTCACTGGAGGTGACCTCCTTTTAACTTGTGAAATGGATAATGTAGTAAACCTGGTTGAGCAGGATATTGACTGGGTGGTGGATACCGGTGCATCCATCCACGTTACATCTCGGAGAGGCCTTTTAACATCTTACTCCGGGTGACTTTGGAGTATTGAAGATGGAAAATAAAAAGACATCTAGGGTCGTTGACTGTGACGAAGTGTCTCTCGTCACCAACAATGGGACCCAACTATTGTTGAGGGACGTTCGGCATGTTCCCGATATTCGAATGAATATAATTTCAGCGGGTAGACTTGATGATAATGGTTTTTGTAACATCTTCTGTAAATGGGCATATAAACTAACTAGAGGATCTCTAGTAGTTGCCCGCGGTAGAAAGGTGTTTGGCCTATACGTATTGTAGGCATCTGTTGAGGAAGGAGAGATAAATGTTGCTAGTGGTGTGGAGTCTTTTAATTGTGGCACCGACGGTTAGGCCACATGAGTGAAAAAGGATTGAGTCATTTGGCTAAGAAGGGCCTCATCTTGGGCATGAAGGAGGACGAGCTAAGGACTTGTCCTCATTGTATGGCGAGAAAGCAACGACGAGTTTCGTTCCATGGAGACTCATCTTCCAAGAAGACTGAATTGCTTGATCTGGTTCACACCGACGTATGTGGGCCATTAAAGTAAAAGTCATTCAAAGGAGCGCAATACTTCGTCTCGTTCATCGATGATTACTCAAGGAAACTGTGGGTTTATCCACTCAAGACGAAAGATCAAGTTCTTGAAGTTTTTGACCATTATCATGCTCTAGTTGAACAACAAACAAGAAGTAAATTGGAGTGCATCCGAAGCGACAATGGCAATGAGTACATCGGAGACTTTGACGCCTATTGGCTCCTACTTTATCTAGATGACAAACTGATCGTTGGGCAAAATGGTGCTCGGATTATGAAGCTAAAACAACAGCTTGGGTAGCCCTTTGCCATAAAAGACTTGTGGCCAGCGAGAAAGATTCTAGAAATTAAAATATCTCGCGACCACAAGGATAGAAAATTGTGGCTATCTCAAGAGAGCTATATTGAGAAAATACTCCAACATTTTAAGATGGAGAAGTCTAAACCAATGAGCACCCCACTGGCCAGCCACTCCAGACTGAGCAGTTGTCATAGGCCATCCTCTGATGATGAAAAAGGCAATATAAGAAACGTACCATACTCATCGACCATAGGTAGTTTAATGTATGTTATGGTGTACACGAGGCGGGACATTGCATATACGGTCAGTACAGTTAGTCAATTTCTGTCAAATCTCGAAAAGTAGCACTGGTCAGCAGTGAAATGGATATTAAGATATTCCGAGGGACTTCCAAGATGAGCTTGTGCTTTGGAAGTGACAAGCCTTTATTGGTTGGATATACCGATGCTGACGCGGCCGGCGATATTGACTCCCGAAAGCCCACTTCGGGATACCTGGTTAAGTTCGCCGAATGACCATTTTTTTGGCAGTCGAAGCTGCAGAAATGTGTTGATCTCTCAATCACTGATGCAAAATTCATTACTGCAACTGAGGCCTGTAAGGAGATGTTGTGGATGAAAAAGTTCATCTAGGAACTTGGGTTTGAACATGAGAAGTACGTAGTACTTTGTGATAGTCAAAATACTATACATCTTTGCAGGAATTCCTCATTCCACTCAAGATCGAAACATATTGATATTCGATACCATTTGATGAGAGATATTGTTGACACAGGACTGCTGTCACTAGAGAAAGTCCGAACTAAAAAAAATAGGTCAGACATGATGACTAAGGTACTGCCTAGAGGGAAGCTCGAAACCTGTTGCAGTATGGCTGGACTGACTAATTTATTTCCTCCACGGTCGTGAGGAAAAGTTTGTTGAGATTTTGATCACTCCCGTGTGGGAATTAGCCGGCATGAATAAAGGCCAAAGTGGTACATTTGGCCGAAACGGAGTTAAGGGCCGAGGACTTTACATGAGGGCTGAGGACTTTGCAAAATGGATGAGGACTCTGATTGAAGGACAAGGACTCTAAGTAATGGTTGAAGACATCAACGGTTGATCGAGGACATTAAGTTATGACCGATGACATGGGATGATATTCGAGAACTCTAGGCAAAAGCCCGAGGACTTTTTATCAATGTCTGAGGACTCTAACAAAAAGGTGATCACTTGCAAAGTCTGCGCAAATAACTTTTCAAAAAGAAAAGTTGACTATCAGAGCTGGCAGTCAATTTGTAGAGCAGGTCAACTGCTCCTGGCAGAATATCGTTTTGCAGAATTGGTGGCAGATTTTGCTGTGCATGCAAACTGCCTACTAGGTAGGCGGCCACCCGGTCAATATTTGTATATATATGTGTACTAAGTGCAAGTGTAAAAAGAGAAGTAAGAAAGGGAAAATGAAAGAGAAAATACAAGGAGTAGTCATTTTACTTTTGTATTTTGTTCTTATTTCCATTCTCAGTTCTCCAAGGACTTGTGTAGCCAAAGAATTTTTATAACTAAATTCACACAGTAAAATTGTTAGTGGACTAAGTGTTCCGTAATTTTTCTTTCTTATTTAGAAAAGAGTTTTTTACGTAAAATTTTGTGTTCTTACTCTCTCTCTCTCTCGTTACTTTATTGTGTGAGTTTGTGTGCCTATCATCATTGTCCACTTGGTTTCACTGACCGACCGACCGCTATTATCTTCCCAATACAAGCATATGAGGAGTCTCAATAGCCGAAAATCCATATACCCTTTAATTGTCAGCTGGGGAAATAAATGAAGAATGTAAGGAATAAAGAAAAATACACTGTACTCCGCAAAATTGTTTAGAACAGTCTTAACCAAAACGTTTGGTTAATCATATCATCACAATGGAAAACGGAAACTTTAAATCCAAAAATATAGGAATAAAAAAATGATTCTTTCGTTTCCTCCCCCCCACCCCCCCATTATCCTGAAACCCAGAAGGGAAGTGAAAACCACAAGAAGAAATTGAAAAGAAAAGCCACAAAACAATGAATAAATTGATAACCTGATGAGGGTGAAATTACCAATTGAGGCCGTGGTCATGGTGAAGCAAAACCCTAGTGAGCTCTCTGGTGGCATTGAAATCGGTCCAATCGATTCTAGCCCGACCGTCGCGTGAATAGAAGACGTAGTTAGAGAAAGATGGGTAGAGAGAAGCTAGGCGAGAGAAATCCGGCGGATTGTCGGCGTATCTGTTTCTCCGATGAATTGCTGGTCTCTCTGTTCGCTTCCTCTTCCTGCTCGGCATTGCCTCCCTTACGCTCCGTTTGGCAATGGCCATGGCGAAAGGCGTGAATCGGTCTTACAATTCTATGGATTTGGGCTTTGTTAGCTCTTAAATGTGTGGGCTTAAAATGTGGGCCTATGGCCCATTCATTATATTGGACTTTTGATATTAGATTTGTCAAATGTTTCCGTTGCTTAAGGGCCTTCCAAAATTTTCCCTCATGGACTGGGGATTATTTGATTTTTAAATATACTTGTAAAAGCATTTAAAATAACAACTTGTTTTTAAAAAAAAAATTTGAATAAATTTCTAAAACAAAAACTTACTTGAAAAATTACATTACCTATAATATTTCAAACTTATATTATAAAAAAGATCTTATACATTAAACTTTCTGTATGCTTTATTTTTATACATTGGTGGAGTAATTTACAGTTCATTTAATATCATATAAATAATTTTTTTTAATTTTTAAAAATATTATCTGCAATTATATGGGGCCCATAGTACATAAATATAAAGATTATTCATATATATATATATATATATATATATATATTATTAAATGATTCAAATAAATTTAATTTAACTTAAATTGCATATGTCATAAAGTGTTAATAAAATTGATAGCAGAAGATAAATAATATAAATAATTATATTAAAACTTGATATTTTTGGGGGGGCAAGTGATAAAAGTTGATGTTGACCGCGCTTTTTCGTAAAAAAAATCGATGAACGGTTAGGATTGAAGCGTGAGGTACATTTTGGCAGATACGAGACAATTAAGACCCGTACGATTTCGGCGATTTTAGTACATTCGGCTCACAAGAGTCCTGTACTACGCAGAGCAGTACTAGTTCAAATTATTTTTATTATATTATTTAATTTTTTTAATCACATTTTTTAATTTTTTTATATTATAAATAATTCATTTTTTTATAAAAATTTTATTTAATCCAACTTTTAAGTATACAAACCAACATAAATATCATTTTGATATTTTATATTTTATAGATATTGATGGAAACGTTAGTAACGAGCTGACTCACAGATGAGAAAATAGCCCATATTCTCAATGGCCCATTTCTACATTCCATTAACCAGACAAAGAGCAAGTGGGCTGACAAATGTCTAAGATCAGGACAGCCGATCAAAGTTTAGGATGGTCAACGGTGTTGATTGGAGAAACGGCTAGTAGACCAGCTAAGGCCCATGATGTACGCAGCCCAAGCCTAAATTAGTCCACGTATTCATCTTTGAGTCACAACGGTTGTCTACCCTAACTTTTTACATCTCTAAAGAATACAAGTTTTACTGTAATGATCACCTCTAGAATCGAAACACATCTAAAGAAGAAAGCATCAGAACCTACGTATGATCTGTTGGAGATCCTAGCAATTACAAAATGCAGAATAAAGGAGATCAACCTTTTTGACTATTACAGCCAGAAAAAGCGCTTATGTTTACACAAGGAATTTAACAATCCCCAACAGAGCGCAGACACTAAGCCCCTCTACATAATGAAGACAGCACAATGCCATAACTATAAAAAATCATGGAAGCTCTCTTCAAATGCACATTTTCAATCACGCATTCTTTTACCCACAAAAGCTCTCAAATAATTACACAACTCTCAGATACTCGAGTATCCCAATACTTTCTCTCTCTCTACTACTAGTTTCCAACGAACTCAATATTTAGAAAAGCTACTCCCCATAAGCAACTACAAAGCCATTCTTTCCATGAGTATACTCTCACTTATAAACACACTTCCTATATTTATTTTTGCATCCCTTACATCCACATTCTATTCTCAAAAGGCCGACTACTACTTGAGTATCATAATATTTTCGGTAGGATCAAATCTCGCCGTCGTCTAACTTCTTATTTGAAGTTGTAGTGTGTAGGACTCCAAACTTAACGAACGGAGACCGAAACTCGACGAACTACTTAACCTGAATTTGTTCAATTTTAAATTCAAAACCTATCAATTATAATTTTTATATATTTATAGATATTATTATTTTTTATTTTATATATTTTATAAATATCTATTATATTTTTATTTAAGAATAAAAATATATTTTTTGTTTTATATATATTATATATATATATATATATTTTATATATTTTTTGAGGATATATCTCTAACTTTTTTAAACTGTGAATAAAAAAGAAAAAGACAGAAGAAAGTTTAATACATTCACTTATTTTTGTTTGGACTTGCAATATAATAAATAAATAAAACAGTATGCTATTTTATAATATCCTAAGGGAATCTTAAAGGTATTCACCAAATATTTTTTAAAAAGCTGCTAATATCTTTTTGAAAATATATTAAATTAAGAAAATTCCACTTTTTGTTAAAAAAATTTAAAATATTTGAATTTTTTTAAATTTTATTACTAACTTTGAAAATTTTATTGTTAATTTTAATTTTAAACTGACTTTATAAAGCATAAAGTTGCTTATTCAAATTTATTATATTTCAAAATAATTTGATATATATTACCATAAAAAGATAAAATATATCTTTCATTTTTTATAATTTTACAGCACTTCAAGACTACGTATATATTATTCTATAATCCAAAATGTGGTTAATATTTTATCAAAAAAAAATGAATAAATTTTTTTAAAAAGTAAAAAATATTATTACTAAAATTTTTAATTTTTTAATTTTTTATATTAAAAAAATAATAATATTATTATTAAATATATAAATATTATTACTTATATATTAATTAGAACAGGCGAGTAATGTAGGGCTCGTGAGGAATAAAGATGCAGGTACGGTTTGCTGCTGTCAGATCAGCAACTAATGCCTGCTCGTTGCTATTAAATTGGGATTCATAAATGGCTTTGACCACGTCTGATAAATGCAATTGTTTTATTGTTGGATAATGTAAATATTAATTAGTTAATTAATTAATTAATTATAATTATTAATATAAATATATAGATAAAATATTATATTATTTATGATTATTTTGATAATATTTAGAGAATTTTTTATATGGTTACCTATTAAGGTTTTCCTTTTTTTTAATATTGAAATTGGTTAGTATTTTAATGCATGCTGCGTGTCGGATCCGTGATTTCTGAGTAACACAAATATTTGGGATTTAGGGTCGTAGAGAGAGAGGTTAAGACCGAATTTTTATGTGGAAAGCCTCCTCTTAATTTGGGAGGAAAAATCACGGGGCTCAGTGCCTTTAAAAATGCTTTACTATTTAGATGAAAGTCTTTACAAAGTACGAGTGTTAATGATCATTCCTTCATTGTCTCTTATTTTGTGCTTCTTTTTTAGGGAGTTTTGCTCGTTGGGAGGCTTTATCATTCTCGTTAGGAAGCTTTGTCACTCTTTTTTGTTTCGTCTCGCTGGGAAGAGAGGGATTAAGTGGCCGAGAGAGAGGGGGGCTTTTTCCTTCTTCTTGGAATGAGTTTGGGGAGAGAAAATTCGGTCCTTTGGAAAGGGACTTTGCCGGAGTATTTATAGAAAAGATCATGCCGTTGGGGAGGAAACACATGGTAGCCATTGGATGGCCGAGAAGTCGCAGTAGTGTCCCATCGCCTCATTTAATGCTTCGACGTCGATGGGGATGGCGCGCACGGGCGCCGCTAAGTAGGCTTTAGGTGTCGGCCTTGATTTAACTTGCATACGGCTAGATGACGACGACCGATAGTGGTTACAGGTTTTCTTGGGAATCGGCAAAGTCGTTTAGCTGGCATCATTAGCCGAGCATAGGGTAGTCCTCGTCCTTAGGTGGAGCTCCTTGTGAGTTCGCGGACTCGTAAGAGGAGGCAGGTCTCGCTGGATCCTTTAGGGAAAGCCCTGGAGTCTCTTCTTGACTTCTCGGGCGGTTCTGAGACTCGGCAGAACTTTTAGGGTTCTCGGTCTTTTTCCTGTCCGTGTATCTGGATGTCGTTAGCGATATCCTCAAGCTTCCTCAAGCCCTGGAGTCTCTTCTTGTGAGTTCACGGACCCGTAAGAGGAGGCAGCTCTCGGTGGATCCTCTGGGGAAAGCCCTGGAGTCTCTTCTTGACTTATCGGACGGTTCTGAGACTCGGTAGAACTTTTAGGGTTCTCGATCTTTTTCCTGTCCGTGTATCTAGATGTCGTTAGCGATATCCTCAAGCTTCCTTATGAGCGTCAGACGCCTCTTGACTTCATTGTGGATTGGCCTTTGGCCATCGGGCCTCTTTGCCTCTCTCATTGTCCAATCTTTCCGCTCTCGTGGGCGTCTTTTTGAACTTTCCACGTGAGCCTTTCGGGCCGTGCTTCTATGGGCCCTTATATTGGGGCCCAACAATGCCTATTTATTATATATTTTATTTATTTGTTTAGCTGTGTAAGTTTACTAATATAAATTAATTAATAAGATTTTATATTATGAAAACGTCTTAAAATATTTAAAGTGAGTGTGCGTCTTTTATTATTATAATTAGTACTTTTATCTTTTTTTTTTTTCTCTTTCATATTGGAGAATTAATATTCGTAGGCTCATTTGCATTTGTATTTATATTTATATTAAAATTACCACTTTAATATAAAAATAAAAAAATGAAAATGAAAATATAATAAAAAATAAAATATAATAATACCTATATTTGTTTTTCATAATCCTGATATAAATAAATTTATAATTAAATATATACATAATTTGTCTGATTTTTATCACTCAATCGACGGCAGCAGTTTTGGTAGGATTGAATCTGACAAGTGACCGGACGGTAGAGATGTTGTGTCAGAGGAAGGGCAGCCTCTGCCGCAGCTTGGGACTCATTCATAAGTAAGTATTATGGTTTGTATTAAGCAATTAAAATTTTAAGCCCCTTATTCTCAAAATTTTTAATTTAAGACTTTATATAAATATTAAAACAAAAAATTAATAAAATAATAAAATAAATTTTTAGTATTTTTTTCTAGAATATAAATTTTAAATTTAGTGAAATGGTTATAAAAAAATCTCCATATATATATATATATATATATATACTGAAAAGATAAAAATTTAATCATCCATGGCTATTATTCTTTTATCATTTAGTCTTAGTAGGAACAATATTATTAAAATAGTAAAATGTATTATTTACTTAGCCAAACAATAAATAGTAATGTTTTCTCCGTCTTAGATTCACCAACCTGATTTTAATTAGATTTGCTTTAATTTTTTATTAAATAAAATTTTTATTATTATTATAAATATTTAGGTTGAATAATAAAAATAAAACATAAAATATAAAAAATAAGCCTTTCTATCTTCAAAAAGATAGAGCTCCCCGAGGCCCCTTTTGGATGTAGTAATTACAATAAGTGAAAGAAAACAACTTTGTCTATATTTTAATTCTAAAAAGGAATTTAACCAATTTTAGTTTAATATCAATTAGCCCTTTTGATCTTGTAACAGATCACAATATCAGCATGGTTTAAATAGTTTCAATTATATCATCAGATAATCATGAACAAAAAAATTCTATTTGATTTAGATTTAGACTATTAACTTCCATCCTTGGAGATTAATCTATAGTATTTGCATTTATTTTGGATTTAAAACTTTGATCTACTCTTTGAAGTTATCGATTGATGCAATTTTATAATTTGAACAATGTCAATGAACAACACATAAATTACGTATCCTATGAGTATCTCAACTATCGAAGTTTTCTACCTCGACAAAACAATGAAGACGTACTATATTTATGTAACATAATTACAATTAGAAAGATAATATATACTGAGTTAACTATCGTGGACCATAAGAAGCCATAGTTTTGCAAAGGTTACAATGAAATGTACAGCAAATAAAGAAATGAGTTCCTCCTTTCTACTTCTATAAAATCCCCAAGACAAAATAAAAAATCTACTCTTTACTCAAGTTCTCATTGAAGACCAAAGACCATTTTATGAATTCATTTTCTTTTTATTTAAATTTTTTGAATTCTTTATTCAAATAAATTATGACAAAAATAAAACGTAAAATTCTTGAGTAATCTTTCTCCATTCGAATGATGAATTCCCTAAAAGAGAAGTGCTTTGAAATTCATACCATAGGAATTCACTTGCCTATGTATCGTTCTATTTAATCTTTTAAGTCACGACTTCACCTTGACAGTTATATCACGATACTCTTAAAGTAAACCCTATATGCAATGGATAGACTCTTGTAATAATGATATATTTGCCATTTATTTATATGAACATAATTTGTTTTTAAATGAAAAAGAATGGTTAATTCTATAAAAAAAAAAAAACCTTTTTTTACAGGTCTTTAATTTTGCAAAGATTGAATTGCAGGAAAAATGCAGACCTACAACTGTAATTTTAAGGGAACGAGTAGTTTTTCTTCTCAAGCTGCATAGGCTTTATTTTGACGCCATTGCATTGAAATTAGTGTCGGCTTGCAGAAGATTTTGATTTCTTTGGCCTTCTCTCACAACCTTTTCAAGAAAACAAATCACTTCTGAGACAATGCCATTTGAAAAATCGAAGTTCTCATCAAAATTCAACTTCCATATCTCTGAGTCTCATTTCTAAATACTTAAAAAAGAATATTATTTCACATTATAAATACATATCATGTCATCCTATCTAAGGAAAGAGGTGCAGTAATATATCAATATTTTGAACTTATCTTGAACCTCATTGAATTTTTTATTTTTGAAGAGCAATTTAAAATTTTTTTCGATCCTAAAATGACTGTGTACTAGGATCATAGAATTTAAAGAGCTAAAATCTGCAGTATGCTCCTTTTCAACCTTGCTTCTTAAAAAATTATCATATTGTTTATTAAATTGTTTCGATGACATTTTTAAATTCAAATAACCATCAAAAATAGCTTTTATACTCTCACAATATGTGGTGTTAAGGACATTCCTACCCAGAATTTATCATTGACAAAAACAAAAACCCTATGATGGCGCTTACTATACAGCCATGGCAACCAAATACTATTCTTAAGCCCATAGATATTAACTAATGGTTGCCAATCTTCTTAGCACTCTACAATTTATAAACACGACTATGAATGGCATTTTTTATTTTATGATATTGAGAATACACATAAATTTTTTGGTTTTGGTTGGCTCCTTTGACCCTATGAACTGCAGAAGTTGGGACCGTGCCGACCTGGTCGACTTTGCTCAAGGCGGAGGGGAGCCCTCCTCGCGTCCACCCGGAAGCCCCCAATTTTAGCCGAAGTACACTTTGTAATTTTCAATTTTACTTTCCTTTCTTCGTATCAAATACTTGTACAGCTTACGTCCTTAATGAACGAGAATCATTTCACAACGGTGTTGATGACTTCTCTATTTATGTGATGTATTGTTTTTCTGCAGTCATCGGCCGGACGGACATGTTTGTCTTTGTATCTAGGCCACCTTGTAGGGTTAGGGATGTTGTTCTTGCCAGATCGGTCGTGCCCTCATCCTTAGCCATCGCAAACTGATGGCGCGCTGCTCAATAACGTGACATGACATCTATCATTATGACATTGTAGGCAAATTCGCCCAGGTGAGGACACACGTCTCTTACCGTCAAAGCGACGTGACTTTTTGGTGTCTACCATAATGTCGTTTTATTTGAGAGTGGCGTCTCCTACCATTCTGTTCACCACTCATCCCCATAGGTTTCTTTACTTCTATTATGGCGGATTGAAACATGATCGACATCCCAACTCTGCTTGCTCTAGCACGGGGAGCGTCGTCTTCCACTTCACTTGAACCCTCATCCACGGAGGGGAGCGGTGATGAGCAAATGTTGACGAAGGATGACAGAGAGGACTCCGTGAATGGGGTCGTCATCGAAGAAGAACACTACTTGGGCATTCCTCCATTCAAACCCCACGGCATCTTGAGGGCACCTATATTCTCTAAGTCTGTTGGTTCTTCCCACCAAGTATGTCTGTCTTGCTGAGGAGTTTGCACGAGTGCCTGGTAGATGTTTCCCATAGTTGACTCCTTTTTCGTTGGCTAGCCTATGAGGGTGCCTCGCGGGTTGGACGAGTCCTTGTTCTTGCAGGGAGACGAGGTTGCCCGCATGATACATGCGTAAGCTAACCGCATAACAGGGGAGATGGAGCATCGAGTTAACGTCGCTGTCGGAGACGTACTGCAGAGTTAAGTGCGAACCAACTACCTTGACTAGGCCATGTCGGAGTCTGATGCCAGACTGCAGGAAGTCTTTGGAGCCCATGCTCGGGCTATGGAAAGGACCGCGGCACTTGAAGGCGAGCTGAGGACAATACTTCACCTCAAGGAAGTGGCTCTCACCCTAGAGGAGCAGTTTTAGGCGGGGATCCATTTTAGTAAGTGGATCGTTTCCCTGGTAGACCCAAAATTTTCCGTTAGCTTCTTGGATTCGAGGAATGCTGGAGCTTTCTACCGTTCAAAGTTGATTGGATATCCGATCAAAGGGGGTTGAAGGTCCATGCCATGTCCCCCAAGGGGTCCTTCATCTTAGGGTAGCAACCTAGATAAGCTGTAGGTACAGAGAACCTCTTGTATCTTTGGGGGCTTCAGGTGCCCTTAGTTGTACATCTAGACTGTTTAATGCTGCCTTGTGCATTGTATACTTTGTGAATAGCAGCATATATGTATATACACATATCTTTTCTTGGCTTGATAATACTTTTGCTTAGGAGGTTGGCGCCTAGATAGTAATCCTGGGCGCCCCACCTATTGTTAGAGCATGCTGCATTTTCTCCCACTTGACTCCGATCTACTAACCATCGTTGACCGACGGTACTATCTTCTCCAGGAAGAGGTCGTTGCATGCGTGCTATGGGTGCCTCGAAGGTTTTTTGTTCTACCGCGACTAGGCTATTTGGTACGGGACCAAGGTTTAATTCGACCGCACATTGGTCGCTTAGTATGGCACCAAGATTTAATCTAACCACGTATGGACTGCTTGGTATGGGACCAAGGTTTAATCCGACTGTATATGGGCTGCTTGGTACGGGACCAAGATTTAATTCAACCGCGTATGGGTAGCTTGGTACGGGACAAAGGTTTAATCCGACCATGTGTGTGCTACTTGGTACGAAAACAAGGTTTGTTTGTAGGTGAACAAGAGCTCACCCGACTTAGGGGCGGTCTAGGTCGTCTGGATTTATATAATTTCACGCAAGCATTCATGCGGGAAGGGGAAACAGAAATAACAAGAACATGCAAATAAATGAATCATTTCATTAAACATAGTATAATGTTACAAGCATTCTTTAGCACACGCGTGACCTTTCTCGGTAAAGTGAGAACCTTACTGGTAATATTTATTTAAATGAACGGCATTCCACGTCCTTGGAACTATTTTGCCATTTAGGCTTAAAACTTGTATGCTCCGTTCTGCAGAATGGCAGAGACGAGAAACAGGCTTTCCCAATTCGGGGAGAGTTTGTTCTATTGGCTGTCTTATCGATGGCCTCCATACTCCATAGGACCGGTCTCCCACCTTGAATTGTTATGCCTTTACTTTTTGTTGTAGTACCAGGCAAATCGCTGTTGATAGGCGGCCAGTCGCATTATTGCCACGTCCTGTGCCTCTTCTAGCGGGTCCAAGTTCTCTATGAGTCGTTGAGAGTTGTTGAGCGGGTCAAAGGCCTCGACCCGGAGGCTTAGGAGCCCGATCTCAACTGGGATTACGGCCTCAGTTTTGTATCACAGATTGAAAGGTGTCTTACACGTCGGCTCTTTGAGTATTGTCTGGTACTACCATAGCACGGAGGCCAGTTGATCAACCCAGGAGACCCCTGTGTCCCCTAATTTGGTTTTCAGTCCGTGTAGTAGGGTTCGATTGGTAACCTCCACCTACTCATTTGCATGTAGATAAGCTACTGAGGTGTGAATCAACCTGATATCCAAATTGATGCAACACTTGATGAAGCGTTTGCTGATGTATTGGGTTCCATTGTCGATCACGATAACCTTAAAAATCCTAAATTTGTAGACTATATTCTACCAAATGAATTCCATCACATTCTACTCGGTTATTCGGGCCAATAGGGAGGTCTTGACCCATTTCGTGGAGTAGTTGATACCTATCATAACAAACTTTCTTTACCCGAACATAATAGAAAAAGGGTTGAGAATGTCAAGTCCCCATTATGCGAATTGCCAGGGTGCCTGAAATGTCCTCAACTCTGTAGGCGACAAATGGTGTAGGTTGCCATAGACTCGGCAATTCTCGTACCTCTTCACGAACTCTACGGCGTCCTTCTTCATGGTCGGTAGTAGTACCCCTTACGCATCATTCCGGTGTAAGACATCGAAGGTAAGGGAGTGAGTAACCTCGCCGATATAGCTTTTCATCCACGATAGTGTACTAACTAGCCATCTTCTTTATGCTCTAGACCTTGTCCGAATTTTTTGGCAGGTATCCATGAGTGATGTATCTCCAGTAAGGCAACGTCCAACTTTCACCTTTAGAGACTTGCATTGCATCTTGCTCTTTGACGCTGGGAGAGATCAAGATCTCTCGCATGTCTCTGGAATATTGTTCTGAACTCTCTCTTGTTGCTGCCCTTACAAGTTGGTCAACCTTCTTGTTTTTTGCCCTTGGAATGTGAACCATGCCGAGCTTGTTAAACTTTTCGATCAAGCTCTTTGCCTTAACTAGGTATTTTGCGAGTAGTGGGTTGGACGCTTCAAAGCTTCCATAGATCTAGTTGACGATCAGCTCTGAGTTATTGCAGACAGTCATGTACCATGTCGAGCACTCCCTAGCGAGCCGCAATCCTATGAGAAGGGCTTCGTACTTGGCCACGTTATTGGTGGCCAGGAACCCAATCTTCAAGGAGTATCTCACTTCAAACCCGTTAAGGGATCTCAAGATCACTCCGGTCCCACTGCTCGAGTTTGTCGACAAGCTGTTCACGTAAAGAACCCAACCTGAAGTTTCAGTTTGGTGGTCGGTGTTGCCAGCGTAATTTGTACCTAGAATTGGGGTCATGGTCTAAACGATGAAGTCGGCCATGCCTGCCCTTTTTGACAGCCGACTTGGGTCGGAACTTTATATCGAATTCAACCAATTCAATGGCCCACTTAACTAGTCAACCTGACACGTTGGACTTGTACAGGATACCCTTTAATGGCTGGTTGGTTAGTATTACTATCTGGTGTGCTTGAAAGTAGGGCCGCAGCTTTCTCACTGAGAAGACTAGCGCCAACGCAATCTACTCGGCTTGGGAGTATTGAGTCTCGACACCAGTCAATATTTTGTTAACGTAGTAAATCAGTCACTGCGCATTAGACTCCTGATGAATCAAGATGGAGCACAATGCCGCCTCTGAAATTGCTAAGTATAGGTACAGCTCCTCACTCTCTGTTGGTGACGTTAGGAGAGGGGGGCTGGCTAGGTACTCCTTCAATTTGTCAAAGGCAGCCTGACAATCGGTCGTCCATTAAAATCCATTTGTCTTTATCCCCTCAAGGCCTTGAAGAAAGGGAGGTACTTGTGTTCGAACTTTATCAGGAAGCAAGAGAGTGCTACAAGCTTCTCGATCAGCCTCTGGACGTCTTTTATATTCCACTGTGAGGTCATATCCATTATGGCCTTTATTTTCTCAAAGTTCACTTCGATCCCCACTGGGAGACGATGAAGCCTAGAAATTTACCGGAGAATACTCCGAAGACACACTTGAAGGGGTTCAACTTCATCTGGTGTGCCCGGAACACCTCGAAGACTTCAATGAGGTCGCAAATATGGTCATTTGTGGTCTTATTTTTAATGAGCATGTTGTCTACGTACACCTCCATATTCCTACCGATTTGCTTTTTAAACATTCTATTCACGAGCCTTTGGTAGGTGGCGCTTGTATTTTTTAGACCAAAGGGTATGGTCTTGTAGCAGTAGGTTCCTTAGTCGGTCATGAAGGAAGTATGTTCCTTGTCTTTCGTATTTATACGAATTTGGTTGTAGTCTGAGTAAGTATCCATGAAACTTAGCAGTTCATACCCGGACGTGGAGTCCACCAACAGGTCGATTCTCGATAGTGAAAAGCTATCCTTCGGGCATACCTTGTTAACGTTGATAAAGTCAACACACACCTGTCACTTCCCGTTGCTCTTTTTAATGAGAACCATATTTAAGAGCCAGTCCGAGTACTGAACTTCCCTTATAAATCTAGCGTCCAACCGTTTGTTCACTTCCTTTCAGGTGTCTATTAACTTTTTGATTGAGTGGTTCATCGGCTTCTACCTGACAGGCTTACAGCCGGGATCGAGACTGAGTTTGTGGACCATTACTCTGATCAAGATACCAGGCATATCGATGAGGGTCCATGCGAAGACATCTACATTCTGCCTTAAAAAGCTGATTAGCTGATCGCGCAATGGTCCAGCCAGCGAGCCCCCTTTCTATATACATTTCTCTGAGCTGTCTGGATCCAGGGGAATAAGGTGGGTGGCCTCACCAAACTGTGCCTGCCGCAGAGTCGCTTCATCGCGATGGTCTAGGTCTTCCACTGGCTTGTCGATGTAGTTCTGGGTGACCCGAGATAGATAACACGTCCGATCGGTCACTTGGTCGCCCAACACTTCACCTATACTCCATGCTATTAGAATATTTATTTTTAGATAGGGTATCGATGTTACGGCCCCAACTAGGCATAGTCGACTGAGTATTACACTATACATTCTACCTTAAAAAGCTGATTAGCTGATCGCGCAATGGTCCAGCCAGCGAGCCCCCTTTCTATATACATTTCTCCGAGCTGTCTCGATCCAGGGGAATAAGGTGGGTGGCCTCACCAAACTGTGCCTACCGCAGAGTCGCTTCATCGCAATGGTCTAGGTCTTCTACTGGCTTGTCGATGTAGTTCTGGGTGACCTGAGATAGATAACACGTCCGATCGGTCACTTGGTCGCCCAACACTTCACCTATACTGCATGCTATTAGAATATTTATTTTTAGATAGGGTATCGATGTTACGGCCCCAACTAGGCATAGTCGACTGAGTATTACGCTATACACAGAAGGCAGGTCGACAACCAGAAAGGTGAGTAAGCGGGATATTATCCTGAGGTACATACCCACGGTGACTTCTAGTTTGATGGTCCCTTAGACGGCCACTAGTTCGTTATCCAGTCCATAGAATGGCCATTTGGTGGGTTTCAGTTGACTCTTTTTCAGACCCAATTTTAAATACGTATCAAGGTAAAATAAATCGTGTGAGCTTCCATTAACGTCAAAAACTCATTTCAGCTGGTAATCTACGGTACCATATGAAACAATAGCAAATACAACTAGGGGGTTAATATGAGGAGAGATTACATATGCCATATCGTCATTGTTAAAACTAATGACATTATCTCCTACCCTTGGCTTCTTATTTCCGATCGGCCTCTCCTGGCGGTTCGAATTGTGAGTCTTGGGCGGCCTAGCCGTCACCGTATTGATCACTCCCACCATGACTCGGTTCTTTGGATGTTGCTGCTCCAACCTGTCTTCACCGATGGATTAGGATTCTAACTTGGGTTTCTGAGAAATTTAGTGAGGTGGCCCCTATGGATCAATTTCTCGATCTCCTTCTGTAGAGTCTAGCAATCCTCTGTACTATGACCTGAAGATCAATAGTAGTCACAGTATTTTTTTTGATCTCATTCCTCCGGATTTTTTACCAATTTTAGCCACTTCAGGAACTTCTCCTCCCTAATCTGCATGAGGATGTTTGCCCGGGAGTCATTTAGAGGGGTCGGGTGTATGGGTCGGAACTCCCTTCGCATAGTCGGTTCCGTCCTAGGCTACTTTTGGCAGGAGTTGTCATGGCCCCCATTCTTTCTCTTTCCGTCCATCAGCCCAAGGCGGGGGTGGTCCGCTCGTTCTGAGTGTTTCACCTCGTTGGCTTCCTCTACTACTGTGTAGGCTCGGGTGACAGACTCAACCTTCCGAAAAGTCTACCGGTCTTTATAGGTCAGATGTTTAGAAAAGTCACCCAGCTCAAGAGTAAAAATGAAACTACTCGGTTTCACCTCATCGATGAACTTAGGTATTTTTATGGCCTTAGTAGTAACCCGCCCCAAAAACTTCTTTAGATTCTCACTTGGCCTTTATTTGACGTGGGCGAGGTGCCAAAGCTGCTTCTCCTCTCTACGGCTGGAGACATACTGTGATAGAAAGTTATCGGCAAGGTCTCAGAAACTTCGGATCAAATTCATCGGTAGCCTATAAAATTAAATCCGGGCTTCCCCCTTTAGAATAAGGGGGAAGCATTGGCACATAGTAGTCTCCTCTAGGCCCTGGAAGCTGAACAGGGTACAGAAGTGATCGATATGATCCATGGGATCAGTGCTTCCATTATATGGTTCTAGGGCCTTCATCTTGAATTTCGGAGGAAGCGGTTGGATCTAGATCTCCATGGTGAAGGGAAACTTCTTTAGGTTAGAGGAGTGCTTGCCGGCTTCTCTCTTGAACACGCGCCTCCATATCTTGTCAACTTTCTCCTCCACCCTTGAAGACGTTGCAAATATTTTTGCGTTGCAGTAGGTCATCAACTCCGAGTGCTTGGCCAAGCGATGTAGTGATGGTCGACTGCCACCATTGGCCGATCAGGTAATGACTAGGCTCCTTCTGTGTTCCAGGATCTCTTCCAATGTCCCTCAACTTAGCCATCCTTCTAACCTGGAGCAGCTCCTAGCATTTGATGCCGCTAGGACGTCGGTGCTGCTCGGACCTGGTGCCTTCTTGGCTGGCTTCTTGCTTTACTGGCCTTTGCGTTTGGAAGCCGAAGTGTGGGTTGAAGAGGAGAGAGCTCCCTGCCTCCACCCGCCTTGGTGCGTGCATAGCGCCTGAAGCATCCTGGACATGTTGTTCATCTGCTCCACCATCGCTAGAATAATGGGAGTCGGTTGCTCTTCTGCCCGGCTACCCGCAAAGGGGTCATTGCCGAGGAAAGTGAAATCCTTGGCAGGAACGTTAGCTTGAACTTTTGTGTTCACCATATTTGTTGGAAAAATAGTGGTTAGGACTTTTGTTCAGTTTTTCACAAACGACACTAATGATGCGTCTTGGATCCAAATCTTCGATGGATTCGAGTTCAATTGGATCTCAGGTTCAAGCTAACTAGGAACTCGGTCTTCGTACTAGTTGGCTTAGATCCTGCATACCACAACCAAAAACAAGACGTCAGAGGAAAACGGTGAGACTCGCTCACCGACTTAACTTCCGACACTCAAATCAGTTATCTTTTTTTTAAATTGAAGAATACAAAGACAAAATTTGCTAGAAATGATACAGTGAAAGAGACTTATCAGTCGAACTCAGAGGTGGTGCTCAGCGTAGAGCAGCTTTTGGTGGTGGTGCGACAGTGGAGACCGGCTTTCAATAGTGCATTTGTGGAAAGCGACTTTTTGACCACGGGGTTGGCGGAAAGCGAGTAGTGGGTAGAGTGAATGGGGCTTCTGGGCTTGTTCGAAAGCGGGATTGCTTGTGTCAGTTTGAGTAACGAAGAGAGCGCGACTTTAGAGTGTATTTTCAGTGCTTTTTATAGTCGTCCAATCTCGCTACCCTTCTTTAGGAGGGAAGGCCGACTGCCAACTGTCTGGAGGGATCTTTTCCATCCATCGAGAAGATAATAGTGCTATTTAGGGCAACAACGATAGGAAGGAAGGATTCCTTCGCGGCAGATGCCGCACACATGGTGAATATTGAGATTTCCACTATATGATAAGCACCAAGTTGGGGACTTTCATTCCAAAGGGGATCATGATTTGGGGAGATATTTCATATTGCAACCAGTTAAGGCAAGTAATCTTTTAGGCGCGAGAATTGGGTCATTGATCTATTCAGTTTAGGCTGTATCCGATTTTCTGAAGGTCATCTCCGGTCAATTGAAGTGTTGACTATTCGCTAGGCCAGCATGCCACACTTCTCCTGGGTTGATTGTTTTTTTGGGCCAACTCATTTTAGCCCACCCCATTATTTATTAAAAACTTTTAATTTAGGTTAAAACAAGTGAAAATTTTACAAAGGATGGACGAATATTGTGACGACGTCTCTTTTTGGAGTTGAGTTTTTTCCATGGAGAACCGCACGCTTATATTCCAACGATTTGCTTTTGTTGTTTACTTGGCTTTGTTGACCAATAGTGCAGAAAAAAGCAGGGAAGCCCCTAGAGTAGACCCATTAGAATAAATTGAAATTTAATAGATAAAAATTAATTTTTAAAAAATATTGAAAAATATCAAAAAAATAATATATTTTTAGTTGTTATTTTTTGATAATATGAATATTTACATATTTCAACATTTGAAAAAATTTAAATAAAAATACCTATATATTATATTATTTTAAAATGTTAAATATGGGCTGTTTGATCAACATTGATCTAACGGATCAAGCAGAGTGGCACGCTGTCAAAGGGGGTGTGCATCGTAGCCCTCATTTTCCGAAAGATACACCTACTTTATTTTTACTGCAATTTACCTTTTTTACAATGAAAATATTTTTTTATCCAACGAAATTATTAAATATTTATTTAACTTTATTTCATTAAAGAATTAAACTTATATTCCTATTATTTAACAAATTTGAAACCATATTTGTACAAAACAAAATACTAAAAAATATATTTTTATCTTACTTTCAGAATAAATTTAATGTTAATTATAATTTTCCAAAAATCAACGTTAATATATATATATAGTCCATATCTTTTGTAGTTTTTTATTTAAAATTATTCAGTCAGATGAATGTAAGTTTGATATTAAAAAATTAAATAAATATTAAATAATTTAATTGTGAACATAGCATTGCTCCAAAGTTAATAATGCGGTGAAAAATCCCCCACCTTGCTCGGACTATTGGATGATTACCATGAAAGATGCCTAAAGTTATAACCACGTAAAGGGCTCTCAATCAGAACTTTAGTAAAGCATTTAATGTGGTAGCGGTCCATCAAGATATATGTGAAGACATTTGAGAAAATATTCATAAAATATAGTATAAATAACACTGACTCGACTGATTAATATAAAAGACCCGCAGATAATAAATTCATAAGAAAATATGAATCAACTGAGTTATTAAGTTCAAATAAAAAAAAATTAGACCGAATGATCGAACTTTTGAACGAACAAAATTACCAAGTAGTTGAGTGATTAGATTACTGAAAATATAAAAGACCAAAGTTTTGAATCGTCAAATGGCTAATTAAATTAGACAATTAACTCTATCAAATAGTTCAATGAACTGAATGGTCATCTTAATTGGTCAGTTGAATTAAAAAAATAGAATACATTTAATAGATACGAATTTAATTTAGAGTATTTTAAATAATTAGACTATTCAATTCACAATGAGAATAATCGCTCAAATAATGCTTAATTATTACCATTTAAAGAATAACCGGTAATTGACAGTAAAGCCATAAATATACCCACTTTTTCTAAAAAAAGAGAAAAAATAAATACAAAGGTCTAGATCTAACATTACTTAAAGCTCTATAAATTATAGAGTCAAGTCCTCCACTCTCGACTCTCTTACATCCTTATTTTTTATTAATTTTTTATTTTTTTAATAAAATATTAATTTAAATATCAAATGATATACCGAAAAATAAATCTCGTATCCTTTATTCTTTTATTTGATATTATGATACACAAGATTTGAATAAAAAAATTCAGTTGTCTAACTCAATTTAATTTAAATTACTATATTTACTCTTATGTTTATGTTTGATTCTATTAATAAAATTAATTTTCATATAATATAAAATAAGCAAACATATTCTTTTAGTCGGCATTTATTTATACTTTTCAATTGACAATTTAACAACCGCCAAAGTAAATAAAATTAATTTCCCCTAAAAATGGAGCACACATTACTCACGCAGTGAGTAATTATTAATATTTCTTCAATAGTAACGAATTTATTTTAAGTTATTAAAGTTAAATCCAATAAGGGTATCCTTGTAAATTGAAAAGCGGCTCTGATCTGCTGCCGCCTGGAGCAGTGTCCCTTCATTTTCAACGACCTGCAACTTCTCAAGCGTGGGGAGCAAAGTGGGCCATTCTCGTTATTGTGGTCACCCTCTTTAATAACTAATAAAAAAGCAATGTATGCTTTATTCCTTTCCATTTTCTTTAATAATATCATATTTTATCTATTTATAAATATTTAAAATTTTATATAAAATAGGTAAATAGATATATAATATATCATCCAAAATTACTCAAAAAATAATTAAAAAAATTATCTCCCAAACATTATAAACCCCCCATAAAACACCTTCTATTAATTATATATGAGTCTCATAATTCAGGGGAGCTTTATTTTTATAGGGATTGATAGACTTATTTTTTATATTCAAATCGTTTATTTTTAAATAGATTATTATAATTTAATTATTATTAAAAATTTAAAAATTAAATTTTATTATTTTAAAATAATTAAATTATAATTATTAATTTAAAAATAATATATTAAAATTAGACGAATAAGTGTCTCCATCTCTTTAAAAGAAATATAGCCTTGCTCAATCTATACCTTTTCAGTTCTCTCTAGCACATTACCCCAAAAAATTACAAAATATATTTTAAGGTTGAACAAACCTCTAATATTCTTAATCATTGATATAATTTAAAAATTGGAGCTCCTAGCAATAAAATTTTCATTTCAAAAACTAATGTATTTGAACATGTTGTTCTAATAGAATTCTTCTAATGACCTAAATTTAGTTACTATCAAAAAGGTTTGACTATTTGCTATCAAATGACCCACAAAGGAAATGATCAAAAGATGATAAAATGCATTAGATAAATAGATAATATTGGAAAATAGAAGAGATCTTTCACTTTCTTAACAAGGAATAATTATGGAGTTTATTTTTTATTTTACTTATTTTTGAAAAGTAAATGATCGTGTAATTATTGTGACATTTTTCGTATTTCTAGTAAATGATCGTGTAGTTATTAATGACACTTTTCATATTTCTATTTTCTAACACTATATATGGGGAGAAAATATTAGGTTTAGTCACTTTTTTATGGGTAGCTTAAAAAACGGAAATGTCATCTGAAAATCGCACAAGGCTTGTGCAAAATTCAAAGTGCTGTAAATTAGTTGCAACAAAGACCAGAGAGACCGATTTGTTGGAATGCGCAAATGTCGAAGAAACCGATTTGCCAGAATGTGTAAATGTCGGAGTGACCAATTTCTCGGAGTGGACAAATGTCAAAGCGGCAATTGCCGGCAAGGCCAAGGGTAGAGCCGGCAGGGCTTATGGCAAAGCCGACAGGGCCACGGCTAATAGGGCTGTAATAGACAGCCGGCCGAACGGCCAGGTAATAAGAAGCTGGCTAGGGAGGTTGGCTTGGTGAGAGAAGTAGCCAACAAGGGAAGCCAACTGGCTAAGCTGAGATGAAGCCGACCAAGGGCACTAATGCTAAAGGGTAATCAGGCAATGCTAGTTCAGAGGAGTCGACTCGGCGAAGTTGGTAGATGACTTTGCAGAGTGGGCACCAAACTCTGAGGAATAAGTGACAGGCTTTGCAGAGCAGGCAGTTGACTTTCAAAGTCAGTAAGCTGACTTTGTAGAGTATGCATCGTTTATGCAATGTAGGTTGACTTACAGGGCATACATCCATGCTCGTAGAATATGCACCTTCTGGGGAAGCACGGGAATTGGTGAAAGCGTAAAAAATAATGTGACAAATTATCTGTAAGATCAGACCAGATAAGCAGATGAGATTTGAAATTGACATCATTTTAAAAGCGTACCAGGTGCTTCAGAAGAAAGCACGACAGTAGCAACAGTAGAACGTGAAACAGATGGTGGAACGAAGCAAAGTGGGGAAGGAAGCTCTCGTCGTTCGCCTTCTGCCGCCACACTTGTAAAAGCAATGAGCAAAGAGTATTACCAGTGAGAGTAAAATCAGTGAGCGTAGAGTACTACCAGTGAGAGGAAGAAGAGAAGAAAAATAGAGAGATAAGAGAGAATGAGAGTTTCTTTACTCTAGAGATTATTTTTCTTATTCTATCTCAGGTGGGTTGCTGGTATTCTATCTCTAGGTTATTTGTAACTGATTTTACATAGTAAAATTTTGAAATTTGTCATGTAATTTTTTCCTTGATTGAGAAGGATTTTTCATATTTAAAATCGTTGTACATTCCTTTGGTCATTGTGCCCACTAAATTAGTGGCTGACAGTCAACGGGGGAGTTTGAATTTTTTTCGCTACACCGGATTATATGTGAATCCAGGTATTATGCCCCAACAAAAAACCAATATATGTACACTCATTTTATATCTATTGTTACCAAAGTGTGCAGTGTAGCGAAGAGAAAGAGTAGCGTCGGAAGTAAGGGAAGAAACCTTCAAGGTTTCGAGGAGGTGAGGACTCTGACTTTTAATAAGAGGAGCGTTCTCCGATTTCTGAAGGTGAATAAAAAAATCTACCGGTCAATGTAACAAATCTTAAAATTTCGTATTCAATAAATTTAAAACTTCTTAGTGGTATTCTAAAAAATTAACAAATTTTCTTTAAAATTTTCAAATACCTAATCTTCTTTGATGAATTTTTCGAGGTGCTATTTAGTTTGTCAAATTAAAGATTCATGATTTGTTGAGAAGCACTCTTGTCACAAATAGATATTTTTTTTTTCATATATTTGAGAAATTATGTTCTGTTGTCAAATTATGTATAGCTTATTTAATACTGGTTGCCTTGTATCTCGTTGTTCATGCTATGAAAAAATCAGGAGTAAAAAGTTCCATTTTCAATGTTGTTGCTTGTGTATTTTAACATTATATAGGTTCATATATACTTGTATTTGTTATTGATTTATTTTATTTTACTAGTAAAACTGATAAGTTATATGAAAAAAATGAATGAGTTTAAATAAACAAAAGCAAATAAGAAGAACGGACTGAAACACTATGAACAGACCGTATCATTGGATACAAGTAGAGATGTAGAAAATCAACATCTTAAATTGGGGGCGATGAGAAGAAATTCTAATAATGGTATTGATGGGGTAATGAAATATTTTACCCTTGTGTGTAATCATCACTACGTGACAAAATCTAATACAATAAATATTCTTAAACCAAGATGATTAACAATAATAGGTTGCAAAGTCAAAATTAATTAAATACTATCATCCGTTCTATTTGGACATAACCATGCGTGTAGTCTGAGACAAGTTAGATTCATAATATGTTATAAGAAACTTATTTCACATGCTAAAAAAGATAAATTTAAAGCTAAATGGTCAGACTGGTATCCATATCTATCAAAACTAAGAGATGTTAGCTATTGAAATTAGTAGGTATAAGAATTAGTCATTTCAAGAATAGAATGCTAAAAGCCACAACCAAAGGAAACAAAAATTATGTTTTAGGTGAAGGAGGCACTGAAACTCTCCATAATTCTTTCATGAGAATGAATGAAAATGGTGATATATTCCTCTATCTGATGGATTTGCATGATGAATGCTGCTTGTGGAATGTATTTCGTGCTGATACTCGGAGTAGGGCATTGTATAAAGCATTTGAAGATATTGTAATATTTGACACAACATATTTGATGAACAAATATAGATCTCCTTTACACCATTTAATGGAGTAAATTACCACAACCGCTTATTCTATTTGGGTGTGGACTGATATTATTAGAAGATAGAAAAAATTTTTAATTAGTTATTTGAATCTTGGCTGTGGTGTATATATGGAAGAGCCCTAGGTGCAACTATTATGGATTAAGATCGCATTATAAATATGAAGATTTTAATCATTATACATGGAACATTGTTCAAAACACATTATAGGTGCTGCCTTTGGTATATTATTAAGAAATTAACCAAAAAAAAAAATTTATGTGTATTCTCAATATCATAAAATAAAAAATGCCATTCATAGTCGTGTTTATAAATTGTAGAGTGCTAAGAAGATTGGCAACCATTAGTTAATCTCTATGGGCTTAAGAATAGTATTTGATTGCCATGGCTGTATAGTAAGCCCCACCATAGGGTTTTTGTTTTTGTCAATGATAAATTCTGGGTAGGAATGTCCCTAACACCACATAGTGAGAGTATAAAAGCTATTTTTTATGGTTATTTGAATTTAAAAATGTCATCGAAACAATTTAATAAACAATATGATAATATTTTAAGAAGCAAGGTTCATAATTATTACTTATTTTATTATTATATTATATATATGTTATTATAAATATATTTTAATATATATATTTACTCATTAAAAATATATTTTATTTATTACTCATTAAAAATATTAATTATTTAATTAGTTATCTAACTACCACTATAATAATATATAAAATCTTAATTTAAATTTTTAATATTTCAATTTCTTTTAAATTAATTATATTTTAAGTCAACAAATCCTAATAAACTAACATCTGCCAGATAAATATTTATTTAATTAGTTTGATTAAAAATTAACTTAATTTACTATTTAATCTAAACTTAATTAATGGTCCAAGCATTCAGACCCAATCTATTGATATATCCAATTTATTAGGTATAAATATTTAATATCTACTTAATTTAAATATATACCAATTTACTCAATAACATAATCCACTAATTAAATTAAACTCAAACTAATAGCCTAAATATCTAAATCCAATTCAACGGTCCAAATATTTTAAATTCATATTTTAAACCTAATTATAAAATCTTGTATCTAAATAATTATTAAAAATAGTCAAATAGTTATCACAACTAGTCAGATAGTTTATTCTCATCAAATAATAAAATTAAAAAAAAATATTTGAGATATTACTGGAACTTTCCAACTCAACTCATATTCTACCGTGGAAACCCCAATATTCACTGCATGTGGTTTCTTTGTAAGGAAGGAAGGAATCCTTTTTTTCGATTATTATTGCCCTAAATAGCACAAACATCTTCTTGACGGATGGAAATGATCTCACTAGGCAATTGGCAGTTGGCCGTATCACCTAAGAAAGGGTGGCGAGGTTGGACGGTTATAAAAAGCCCTGAAACACGTTCCAGAGATACAGTCTTTAATACTCAAACAAACACAAGTAATCTTGCTTTTGAACAAGCCCACAAGCGTCATTCACTCTACCCACTGCTCGCTTTCCGCCGACCCTATGGCCAAAAAGCCGCTCTTCACGAGTGCAACACCGAAAGCCGCTGTCTACGGGCGCACCACCACCAAAAGTCGCTCCACGTCGAGCACATCTTCGAGTCCGATCCATAAGTCTCTTTTTTCTGTATCATTTCTAACAAATTCTGTCTTTATATTTTTTGTTTTAGAAGAAAGATAGTTGACTTGAGTATTGAAAATTAAATCGGGAAGCGAGTCTCACCGTTTTTCTCTAACGTCTTATCTTTTGTTATAGTATATATGATCCAAACTAAGCAACACGGAAATCGGATCCTAGGTCATCTTGAACCCGAGACCCAGTTAAATTCAAATTCACCAGAAACTCAAATTCAGGATGTATTAATAAATAACTAACTATATCAAATAAAAAATTATTTACACAATTACTATGAATGACACCTGTCTACCCAGTTATAAAAATAAATATCAACCTAATCCGGGCAAATGCGGCAAAACAATGAAAAGGTGAAAGGACCCAAATCAAAAAGTATAAGAAAATAATCCCAATAAGTGCCAGCAGAACAAAGAACAGAATAAACATCCGCTGAGATAATTTTCTTTTCTTATATATAGATGCTCCTGTGGCCACCACAAATCTGCTCAAATATCACTCCAATGTAAAACTTAATGAGGAGAAGTCATTCTATAGATCATCGGATAATTACGATACAAAATATTAAATATAAAAATATGTAATAAAATTATCATGCTAAACTATTAAAATAACTTATCTAATAAAGTATAAAATTTTTTTAATTGTTATATCTGATCATTTCAATTAGTTATAAAATATGTATCACATTATGTGAGACAATTTAACACTCTCCTACTTGTCCCATTTGGCAATAATATAATTATTGAAAGGCCTATGTAAATTTCAAGCTCACATCAATACAATTTCTTAGTAGTTAAGTTATCATAATCCAATAAACAAATAATCTATAAGTTTGAGTCATAGCGATTTTATACTATAATCAACATGATTCCTTCTTTATACCATGGCATTAGGAAACAAATTTGACTATAATTTAAAATAAGAATTATACAAATAATCAAATAATAATATATTTGTCAAATACTGTTCTTATTATTATTCACTCATAAATATAATATTTGAACATAATGAAAAATATAAAATATCATTAAAAATCACTGGTGGTAACCAAAACATTAATGAATCGGTAATCATAAAATCAATAAATTTTATTTTTTGAACCTCACTTTTAATGGTAAGATATTTAATTTACATATATTTAACGCATTTTGAATATTTATCGTTTATAGTATGGAAGACTGTTGCAAAATTATAGTAATAATTTTTCATCGATTTGTCTATGCAGTCAATAATTTTAAAACCTAAAATAAAATTTCTTAGACTTGATGTATGAATCGTGGCTTTAAAACACACCAAAAATTCGGGCTTTGCTCTACGGTGGATGCATCAGTTATAGATTATTTGACATGGTTTTTATGAGACAACTTCTCCAACAAAGAGAAACACAAATCCCGAGTTAGACTTTTTGGTATTTGAAAATCTAGCATAATTTTAATCTAAATACCCAATCACCTCTAATTTGTTTGACCTTTTAGAAGTGAGTATTAAATTTTTAGTTCATTGTAAGTATCTCATTATTTCTTTACAATTTTTCAATCATTAATACAAGGGCTTTTGGTATGTTTTAAGCCTATCGACAATAAAACTAATATCTAGTTTGTACAAATCTATGCATACATCTAGATTCTTTTAATAGATGCTTAAGAAATGCCTTTCATCTATTAATGTTGTAATTCATTTTGTGAGTATTGCTTAAAATTAAATTTGTCACCTTTTTGGATTGGAGGAGCACCAACTGTAATTTTTCATCCCAAATATTACTAGAACATTTCTTTGAAAATTAGATGGAAGGTTTCATTGTAATTAATGCCTACTTTTTGAATGAAATCTTAAGGCACAAGTTTGACTCTATATTGTTTGATATTACCCACAGAGTCACGTTTGATCTGAAATATTTGTTTACAAATGATTATTCTACATTTTATTCGGCAATTCAATGAGATCTTAACTTTATTTTGGTTCATCAATTTTAACTCATCTTTTAAGGCATCAATCCATTTAAAAAAATATTTATGTCCTATGGCTTGTCTATACCAAACTAGGCTATTAACAATCTCTATGTCAAATTCTTAATTTATAGATGTATCACATAATCATTTAAAATAATTGATCTTATTTTCATATGAGATATTTTTAATACTAATTCTTTCACAATTGGATTAATTGCGATAACTTTATTATAGGTTATTTGATCAATAATTTATTATTCAATAATAGTAAAAATAATAATATTTAGAGAAGATAGAGGTAAAGGGACTTGTACCTTTAATTTTTATATTTTATAAAATAACATTCTTACTGATTTCACCATCATCAATTGATTTGGTATTTTTGATTTCTATAATCATCGTATTATGGTTAAGATAATAAAATTTATATCCTTTAAATTTCTTGGGATAATCAATAAATATTCACTTACGGTTCTAAATTTAATTTTTTTTAAAGTAGATTATATATTTTAACACGTGTTAGACAATTTCAAACCTTCAGGTGTCTAAAGCTTGATTTTCTACCAATTCATAACTCAAAAGTAGTCTTAAAATTATCTTACTGGGATCCGATGTATATCAACAATAGTCTTAAGAGTTTTTATCCACAAAAAATAGATAATGCATAATTATTTAACATACTCTTAACGATATATATTAGAGTAAAATTATGCATTTCAATAAAACCATTTTGCTATAGCATTCCTAGTAAGTATGTTGAGCACATATGTCATGCTTTTCTAAGAGCTTTACATATTTGCCATAACACTATCCTATCTCCTCATATTTACCACCCGCATTATATTTACTATTCTATCTAATTGTTTCTTAACTTCAATAATTTATATCTTTAGGGTATCTGTGGCTTGAAACTTTTTATGTAATAGGTAGATATAATAATAATGTAAATAGTTATCTATAAATATGACAAAATATTTCTTTCCACTAATTGAAAAAAAAATTTAAAAACCCATAAATGTCAATATAAATAAATTCAAGTAGTCCTTCACATTTTGTAGCTCCTTTCATATTGTATTTGGTTTACCAAAATTGATTAAATTTAGGTTTGATAAAATTTCATCTTTCACTAATCTTTCAATTAACTCTCTAGATATGTAACCTAACTTTCTATGCCACACGTCAAAAGAATTTTTATTCATACTATTATGTTTAGTTTCAATATTATGATGCAAGATCATAAAAAATTCAGCAAAATTATTGTCAAAATTTATTCTATAAAGGTCATCACAAGGGATACCTGAACTAAGAAATGCATTCTATTTAAATAAACTTATCTTTTTATTTTTAATTTTTAAAGAATATACCTTATGATCAAGTTTGGATATAGAAATTACATTTCAAGAGATAGAAAGTACATAAATTGTTTGATATAAATTTTAAAAAATAATTAATATCTAGAAAAATAAAAAATTTCTACAACAATAACCAAAACTTTGACACAGTTTGCCAGGACAATGAAGCCTTCATTTTAGCTTAGATTTTGGATTGCAATGAATCCCTTTATCGAGTTAGAAATATAAATTTTAGAGTATGAATCAAACCATTTAGTATTAGAAGAAATTTCAATAAGATTTGATTTAAAACATAGGTAAATGACAGACTTTATTTTTCTTTTCAAGTAAGTCTTCTTTTTCTAAAAATCTTTCTTAATAAGTCCCAACTTCTTATAAAAGTGATACTTGATATTATTGTCCTTCTTTTGAACCCTAGTTTCAAAATGTGGTTTGTTGACCCAGGTGATCCGGCCTTTATGCTCGTTTTGAAAATTTTCTTTTTCTATTTACCTTTATGATTCGTTAGGTTAACTAAATGACATTAGTATTACTTAAGCCTTGTACCTTTTTGAACAAGTTTGCTTGCTACATTCTCCCTATATTTTAGAGTATTATAGTGAATTTAAAATGGTCTATACCGAGGAAGTAAAGAGTTTATAATAAATCGGACAATAAAAGACTTATTCACATTTATAACAAGAGCCTTGAGTTTTGCAATTAGGTTTGTCATTTTTAGAATGTGTTAATATATCCCATGATTGTCATCAAAATTTACGATGGTAAGTTGAGCCATTAATGTCCTTACAAGGGACTTATATGCGGAACAAAAAAGTTTTTAGTAAATCTTTAGTGTTATCAATTTTAAAAAGTATTAGCTTAACATTATATGTTATAATCGTTTGTATAAATATCATTCTCAATCTACCCGATCTTTTTTGTGAGTTAGATGTAGACGTTTTTCTCACACTGATTGAATCGGTAATATTAACGAGTTTCTCAGTTCAAAGTACTACATCAAAATCTAATATACCTAGATGAAACTCGATTTGTTCAAATTATTTTTAAAAATTAGTCTCATTAAAGATTTAGATAGATGAAATGACCGAATAAAGCAAAATAGAAACAGAAACTACAATAATAAAAAAAAATGCTCTAACTTAATGCTTTGATTTAACAAACATGTGAAGGAACACGAACATAAATCATATCATTATAATCTACCTTTGAGTGTAATCACAATATACTAATAAATTATTGTGGTGATTTCTTTTTACCTAGGAAGGATTAATGATGTAAATTCAAATTTAAATAAGCTTATTACATTTAAGTAAATCACATAAAAGTGATGCACCTTAGGGTCAACTATAATGTCTTATGATTGATCAACTACAACGTATAAGATTATAAAATTATTGACTTAATATATGATTTATGTGCATTAAATTTAAAAGAATGACTATATAACTACCAAACATTCGAGTTATACCACTTTGATGACTTTTAACTAATTCATAATATAGATATTATATTATGATAATAATTTTGTAATAATATATTATCATCTACACACAAATGTTGGTACATAAAATCATACTTAAAAAGGGGATGCTATATGGGTTTGGCCATTTCCCTTCCATTTAACAGCACCCCCGCTACTGCCACTAGCATTCCACCTTCAGCATAGCATGCTCTGGTTATGCTTTAAGATAGGCATTCGAAGAATAGATGTTGAATGGATTTTGTGTTACACCTGCCTAAACAATATTGGGACAAAAAATGAACGAAAGAGAGGCGATCAGTGTACCGTTCGATGGTTAGATTTAACATACATAGGTTGTTAGATATAAATATAAAGGTTTTTAAATTGTAGCAAGTGGACTGCGCCTCATGGTAAGGTACATCCCCCTCAATTTGTCTTTTATCCACCTTTTTAACTATGGGAAATAACCTTTTTAACTATGGGAAATAGTATCGGTGTTGGTGGGTTTAGAATTTGAACTTGGTCACCTGAATCGAAATCATTCTACTAAATTTTTTATGTAAACACACTATAAAGAAATATAAGATGTTTTATTCAAAATATGCATGCCAACTTTTTTATTTTTTTTATAAGAATTGTATTAAAGAGACATATTTTAAATATCATTGGAATATCATTAAATAATATGATATTGATCTTGTTGTGTCACTGGATCCGGGTTCTCAGTGGATTAGGGAGCATTTGGATTTTGCGTCAGGGTCAGATCTCGAATGGGTCCGATCTCTACTTTCCTCAATCTAGGCCTTATACAATACAAATTACAAATAAGATGTCAGAGGTCGGTGGGATACTCTCCGACCGATAACAATTTGACGCTCAAGTCAGTTATTTTTCGCAATGAATGGAGAAATGCAAGAGTGAATGTAAGATGCGGTGAAGAATATAAGGGCGCCAGAATGCAAGATTTGTTGAGCAGTTTCAGGAGGTTAGGCTCCGCTGGTTGCACTGCTGTGAGTGACTCACTAAGGTTGCTCGATAGAGGTTTTGAAGAATCAGGATTCGGGAGGGTCAGAGATCGGGTGGAGATCGTGATCAGGGTTCAAAATCAGGATTCGAGAGATAGATCCCCTTCCTATTGAAGAAAATGATATTTATAGGCTCCATGACAGAGAACCTTGGGCGCGGGAATCCCTAGCATGTGGCAAGTTAGGATTCACCGGTCACTTCGTCTTATGGTGGCTCGGAGACCTTCGTCAAGCGTTGACTACACTTGATCTGGTGCTCGCACACAGATTGGCTGAGCGGCTGGGCAGGTTAGTGTGCGTAGTGGCTTACAGCGTTGACTCTCTCCTCATTGGCCAGTATGCTTTGTGCAGACTCCCGCCGCCTGCAGTTGCCTTAGCAAGCTACAACGGCGTGCTAATTGGTCATTGTCCAGAGACGCCGCATGGGCTGTGTCCTTGAACCTGCTGGCTTCAAAGGCATTCTGGGCTTGCTGTTTAACTGGGCTAGTAGCTCTTCGACTGGGACTTTCTTCTCCTGGGCCGTCTCCGAATCGGACCCAACAGATCTATTTCTCTATAGTGATAGTTTCACACAAAAATAAATGAACGAGTGAGTTTTACATAATTTGAAAATATTCCAAAATTTCTAAAAATATTTTGAGTATTTCTCTTTTTTCTGTTTATGGGTTTCATAAATATTCTTACATGAATGAAATGGATGCTGAAAAGCCATGTTTGTAGAGTCTAGAAAGTCTTTCTTCCGTTGACCTCATAATTTTGATTGCATTGGTTTCTAGCAAATCAAGAGAAAGTTGGGTGTGTTAGAAATATATCCCATATGACGAAATTTATAAATTATAAATTTATTAAATTAATTAAATAATCATATTAGTTTATATATATAATAATAAAGAGAAATTTTTAAAAAAATATGTTTGTTCAAGACGTATTCTTTAATGAAAAGTATATATTATTTCTCAATAGATATATCCTTTGATGAATAGATATGTCTCTTTTCAACATACCTGTTGAGTAAATGGATATCTCTTTTCAATAATTATGTCTATTCATGACACATCTCTTAGGCAAAAAGATGGACATTTTAGTAATTTGGGAATGATCCTCTCTCCCTCTATAAAAGGACGTCATTTGTAAGAATTTTAGGGAAACACAATATTTATTAAAGTTCTACAAATTATAAAGAGAAGACAGAGAAATTATCTCCCGATTTTTCGAGACAAGAACAATTACAGTCATGCATAAAAATTTAAATGCTAATGGATCCAGGTACGTAAATATAATTTTATACTTAAGTAATTAATAAAAAAATATGATAATAAAGATCCTGTGGATTAAAGTTTTATCTCATAAAATTTTTTACATGTGGTATCAGTGAGTTTGGTTCTAGTTATTGTATTTCTTCAATTAAAGTGATTTATGCATCAATTTCTTCTCGGCCTTGCATGGCCATCCATTCTTCCCTTACTGTTTTTATTCACAAAATTAATTAATATGGATTCAGAATAATGATAGGTATTGATATGAAACCGCCATGATCGCATTTGTCGATTATTTGATTATAGTATTATGACTTATAAATTATTAATGGATTATAATATTACGCGCTTAAAATTTATCTTAATTAATTTAGATAAATATTATTGTCATATGGGTCAAGTGAGAGAATGTTAGAAATATATCCCACATGACGAGACATATGAATTATTAATTTATTAAATTAATTAAATTAATAATATTAGTTTTATATATAAATAATAAAGAAAAATTTTTTAAAAAATACGCTTATTTAAGACGTATCATTTGATGAAAATGATATATTATTTTTTAATAGATTTGTCATTTGGTTAACAGATATGTCTCAAAGAGACATACCTATTGAGTGAATGGATATCTCTTCTCAATAATTATATTTATCCATAACGCATCTCTTGGATAAAATGAGAGACATTTTAGTAATTTAAAAATGGTCCTTTCTGTTTCTATAAAAGGATGTCCTTGGCCATTATTTTAGGGACACATAAGATTTGTTAAAGTTTTACAAATCATAAAGAGAAGAGAGAAATCATCTTCCGATTTTTTAAGATGAGAACAATTACAGTCGTACATAAAAGTTTAAATGCTAATAGATCCAGGTACGTACATAGAATTTTATATTTAAGTAATTAATAAAAAAATATGATAATGGAGATCCTATAAATTAAAATTTTATCTCATAAAGTTTTTACAGGGTGTGCATGCTTTTTGATCAAATGTTTCTTGTAGCTTGGATTTTTTCAAAAGTAATTAAGATCTATACTTCTCTATATATATATATATATATGTATGTAAGGCTTTATAAACAATCACAATAAGCTAATGAAGAGCATAACAACAAACAAATACCTAACCAGAAAAGGTATTTGGCTAAAATTACCCATGAAAGGAAAAAGTAAACTCGACAACAAAGCAAAATTAGGGAGACAATCCATCCTTAAATTGTAGATGAGAAGACTTGATTAGAGAAAAATACTGAGTATCATATTAAAAAGGATCCTCCCATCACACCTACTCCACTGAAGACTTAATCAAGCCTAAGGCACCAAATCCTTGTGTGATTTTCCTATTATGATGAGTAGATTGTATATGATGGTATGTTCTAATAGTAACTGAAAATACATATGTTATGATTCTTTCTATTGTGATTTATAGTTACTGTTTGAATAGATTAATTACAATTTTTGATGAATAACCTTTTTTCTATAAGATGGAGGCTTAAGTGATTTTTTTATTCCACAGATCATAGGACCTAAAAATGTCCAATATTACTATATTTTTGATTAAATACCTTAGTAATATAAAGTATATAATATAGTTCGAAATTTTCTAGATATTTACAGAAATAACATTGTATGGGATGTGCATATATATGAAATAATATAAAGTACATATGTATACTTTTTGTGAAAGTTTTCTTGTGAATTGAATTTTCACTAAGCATCCCTACTTTAATAACTCCAACTCCAAATTGACATGCGAAGGGCAAATTGTTGTAGTGCCAAAATACACCATTGACAATTCCCAACCGTGCCAAGGCTCATGATTATGTGGCAGCCGTTGGCCTCCTTTGTGCCTTGAGAGCAATTCATATGACTCATTTTGAGATTTTATAAGATGCCATTGAAAAAGGTGGATAAGAAAAAAGCTGAAAAGTATTATATTGTAATTATATTTTTCTATAAACTTGTATTTTCTTCTAATATTCTCCTATCCAAATAGGGAAAGCATGTCAACGAAAAATTAATTTATGATTTCTCCAATAGACATCTTAAAAGGTTAAGCAAGAATATTGATAAACTTCTAGCCAGTAGTAAAGCTCTACTCTCTCAACATTTACAACATATTCTCATGGTCTAGGAAAATCTTATGGGTGGATCGGTTTTGATCCTACATGCTTAGAAATAGATGTATATTGATTATTAAAATTTCTTCTAGTGTTCTCTAGAGCTTGAGGAGCATTTTAAAATTTTACAATGATATCCATCGTTTTTATCTCTTTTTCATTGGTGATTGAGCTGATAAAAGATTTAATTCGACATATAAAATCTTCGCGTCTTAATATCAAATCGTTGCCTTGATTCCCTCTTTGAATTGATGCATTTTATCTTGATTGAGTCTTGAGTTAGCCTCATTATTTATTAGAATGTCTGGTGCTGGTTGAATGAATATGACCCTTGTTTGGCTAACATAATTCATTTCATGCCTTATTTCAATCAATAATCTAGTTGTCAGAATAGAGTCATTTGGAACCTTAGCACCAAAGGGTCTGCTAGTACTTGGTCTAGTTGTAGGATTTTTCAACCGGAGAAAGATGAGGTTTTTGTTGGAGCAAAGCTCGCGGAAGTCACGGTGACCGGTCGGACAAAGTCACTCGGACAGAACACAGAGTAGGTTCTCGGACGGACACAAAGAAACCGATAGAGAAACAAGAGATAACACCGAGAGTTAATGTGGAAGTATCCTCCTTAAACTGAGGAAAAACCACCAAAGAATAATACACTATGTATAATGATTACAGCTTTTAGCTACACAAGCACAAAGACAAAAGAATCACAAGTGTTTAATCTCTCTCTCTATCCAAGTATTTCTCTCTCTAGTCTCACAAAATGGTTGCTCCAAAGGCACAGCCCACAACTCACACTTAATGATGATAAATGATCTCAACCACCCCAATATATATATATACATGTAAATAATATATATATTCAAAAAGGCTAGGAGGCTACCCTAGCACTAGGCTGGCAGGCCAGGCCGCCTGGCAGGCGGCCTGCCAGGCGCACGCCTAGCATGCCTGCAGCACCTTGGAAGTTGTGGCCGCATTTATTGCTGCTGCAGATCATTAATGAGAGGAAAGTCAGCGCACACGTGGATGGAGTCCTCGTCCAAGTCTTCTCGGACATGACGCACCAAGCAAAAGTCCTCGTCCATTATTCCAATGGAGTCCGCGGACAAAGGCCACTCGGGAGTGACCCCAACAAACTTCCCCTCACGACCGAGTGGGAGTGAAACTGTTCAAACCAGCAATGTCACAACAAGCTTCCAGCTTCCCCTTTGGCAAAATCTTGGTTAACATGTCCGAGCCATTGTCTTCCGATCGGACCTTTCCAATTGATAGCTGCCCATCATCAAAAACATCCCTCACCCAATGATATCGCACGTCAATGTGTTTTGACCGAGAATGGAATGAGGAGTTTTTGCACAAGTGAATGGCACTCTGACTATCACAAAGGATCTCGTACGCCTCTTGCCTTAGACCCACCTTGGGCGAACCTTTTCATCCACAAAGATTTCTTTGCGCCTCGGTCACGGCAATGAACTCCGGCCTCGGTCGGTCAGAAAGTGCAACGACTTTTGCAACTTGACCGCCCGAGACCGCCCCTCCCGCAACTTCACCAAGTATCCGGACGTTGATTTCCGGAATCAACGTCCCCGCCATATCTGCGTCGTGTACGCAATCAATCGAGGCTTCTCTTCTCAAAACATCAAACCCACCTTGGAGGTCCTTGCGAAATATCTCAAGATCCACTTCACCGCATCAATGCTCCATCCCAGGTTTGACAAATCTGCTCACAAGGCCAACCGCATGTGCAACGTCCGACCACGTACACACGGCCGCAGACATGAGAGGCGCCAACGGCCGAGGAGTAAGGAACCTTACTCATGCACGCCTTCTCGATGTCCGAGGACGGACACCGCTACTTACTCGATGCGAAATGGTTGGCCGGTGGTGTCTTGACAGGGCTTGGACCCTTCCATATCAATCTTTGAAGCACCCTTTCAATATAACCTTCCTGGGACAGCCAAAGCTTCTTGCCCTCTCGGTCGCGAGAAATTCTGATTCCCAGAATCTGTTTCGCCGGTCCGAGGTCTTTCATGGCGAAAAACTGTCCCAGTTGCTTCTTCAGCTCCATGATCCGAGCACTATTCTCATCCGACAACCAAGATGTCTACCTACATAAAGGAGAAGGATGACGAAATCGTTGTCCGAGAACTTACGCACAAAGACACGAAGTGGTCCGAGGAAGTCTTATGGTAACCTTGCTTGACCATAATAGACTCGAACTTCCGGTACCACTGTCTCGGAGCTTGTTTCAGCCCATACAAGCTCTTCTTCAAACGACAAACAAGTCCCTCCTTTCCTTTAATTTCAAAGCCGTCTGGTTGCTCCATGTAGATCTCTTCCTCTAGATCTCCATGGAGAAAGGCCGTCCGGACATCTAGTTGCTCAACCTCCAGGTCCAACGCTGCTGCCAGTCCGAGCACCAAACGAACCGAGGACATCTTCACAACAGGCGCAAAAATCTCATCAAAGTCAACGCCCTTTCGTTGACCAAATCCTTTGACTACAAGTCGTGCCTTGTGCCTCGGAGCACTCGGGTCCTCGGTTGCCTTCAGGCGGAAGACCCATTTGTTCTTCAGAGCCTTCTTCCCCTTTGGCAATTCTGCCAGCTGAAACGTATGGTTCTCATGAAGGGAAGCCATTTCTTCCTTCATGGCTTCAAACCATTTATCCTTGTCAGCACTGCATATAGCCTCTTCGAAATCCTCTGGTTCTCCAGCATCAGTGAGGAGGACAAACTCACTGGCTGGAAGGCGGACGGACGGACGTCTCACTCTGGACGACCGTCTCACTTGGGATACCTCATCCTGCTGAGGTACCACTTCTTCAACCTGATCCTGAGGCGCCGTACTCGCCTGATCCTGGTTGGCAGTCACCCTTGATCCGAGGGCATCGGATACAAGAGGCACAGGACGGACAGTTTCAATCTCAACTGTGTCCGTCCGGGAGGTGCTAGAAGGGAACTTCACATTTTTCTCAATGTCCTCTATGGTCTCGTCCTCAACGAAGACCACGTCACGGGATCGAACCAGCTTCCTCGTTTTTGGGTCATAAAGCCTGTACCCAAAATCCTCCTCACCATAGCCCAGAAAGACACATTGTAGCGTCTTTGGCTCCGTTTAGTCCTCTCATCTCTCGGAACATGGACAAAGGCCTTGCGTGTTCTAAAGTCCGCAGATGATCGTATCTGCTTGGTTCTTTCCTCGTCCAAAACCGCTCGAACTTCTTCCCCGTGGAGGGCTTCTCAAGCGAAGCATAACATGGGCGGCCCGTCCTCAACGCCTCGGCCCAAAAAGATCCTCGCACCTTGCCTCGGGCGATGCACCTTACTCTTTCCAAGAGAGTGCGATTCATCCTCTCGCCCACTCCGGGTCACTGGGCGTCTTTGGTGGAGTCTTCTGATGTTTGATGCCATGAGCTCTGCAGTAGGCATCAAACCGTCCAATGTACTCGCCACCGTTGTCGCTCCTTATTGCCTTTAGTCTCCTCCCGGTCTCCCGCTCAACAAGGACGTGGAACTGTTGAAAGGTATCCGCGACCTGGTCCTTGGATTTCAGCGGGAACACCCACAACTTCCTCGAGCAATCGTCTATGAAGGTCACAAAGTACTGTGCACCTCCAAAAGACTTCTCCGGGAGAGGGCCACACACGTCCGTGTGTACAAGCTCCAAGATCTCGGACTTCTTGGAAGTTATGTCTCCGGAGAAGGAGACTCTTCTTTGCTTCCCCGCCATGCAGTGAGGACACGTCCTAGGCATGTCTCCATCCACCTCAGGGATGAGACCCTTCCTGGCCAAGTGACCCATGCCACGCTCACTCATGTGTCCGAGCCTCTTGTGCCAAAGGTCCGAGGACTCCACACTCCTCGTGGCATTCACCTCAGCCACTTCAGCCTGAGCTTTCAAAACATAAAGGCCAGATGCCTTAGGTCCTCGGGCAATGACCATGGAGCCCTTGGTCATTTTGATACTGCCGTCACAGAAGACGCTGCAGTAACCTTCGTCATCCAGTCGCCCAACTGAGATGATGTTCAGCCTGATGTCAGGGACGTGCCGGACGTCCTTTAGAGTCAACCTGGCTCCAGTACTCATCACCAACGTGATGTCTCCTCGTCCTATGAACTCGGACGTCTGCTTATTGCCCATTCTCGGACTCACGGGGCACAAGGAGCATAAGTGGAGAAGTTCTCTCTCCACAGGTAACGTGGACCAAGCGCGAGTCCACTACCCAATCCGAGGACTGCTTCGCCACAGCCACCAAGTCCTCGGACTCACAAGTCACGAGGAGATCTTCTTCCCTGCGAGACCGAGGACTCTTCCTCGCCTCGTCTCTTTTCGCCTTCGCTTCCCGAGCGTTCTCACGCTTCCATTTGTAGCGAGAACTTTTGATGTGGCCCTTCTTGCCACAATGATGGCACTCCATATCTTGGTACCGGGAGCGTGACTTACTCCGCCCTTTGTCTTCAGACTTTGGGCCACGTCCTCGGCTTCTTCCCCTTGTTTCCGTAACAAGGACCTCGGGCCGAGAGAGGTAGACGTCTCCCGAGAACGCCGCCTTACTTCCTGCTCAAAGACAGCTCCCTTTACCATCTCCGGTGTCACCACACCGCTTCGGAGGCTGTGTTGGCGATCGTGACCCTCATGGTTTCCCATGAGTCCGGGAGGGTTGCTAGGAGCCAAAGTCCTAGCACTTCGTCCTCGAACTTGATGCCCATGCTGTTGAGCCGGTCCACGCATCCCTCAAACTCGTTCAGGTGGTCGGCCACAGAGGACCCATCCTTGTATCGGATATGGACCAGCCGCATCAAATGGTAGATTTTATTGTTGCCGGATTTGGAGGCAAAGAGCTTCTCCAACTTCTCCCAAAGGGCTTTGGCATTTGTCTCCCTACGAAACGTGGTTGTACACGCGTTCGTCCCACAAACCGCCTAATGAACCCGCACACTGTTTGTGCTCCGAGTCCATACTGCGTCCGTTTTATCACCTGGTTTTTCGAGGCAAAAATCGGATCGTGCATGGACTTGACGAAGAGCAAGTCGGACATCTTGCTCTGCCAGATGTCAAAGTTTGAACCATTCAAACAGACCATCTTGCTTCCAAACTCCATAAAGATCACCGTGTAGAAAAAGAACCAACTCTCTGATACCACTTGTTGGAGCAAAGCTCGCGGAAGTCACGGTGACCGGTCGGACAAAGTCACTCGGACAGAACACAGAGTAGGTTCTCGGACGGACACAAAGAAACCGATAGAGAAACAAGAGATAACACCGAGAGTTAATGTGGAAGTATCCTCCTTAAACTGAGGAAAAACCACCAAAGAATAATACACTATGTATAATGATTACAGCTTTTAGCTACACAAGCACAAAGACAAAAGAATCACAAGTGTTTAATCTCTCTCTCTATCCAAGTATTTCTCTCTCTAGTCTCACAAAATGGTTGCTCCAAAGGCACAGCCCACAACTCACACTTAATGATGATAAATGATCTCAACCACCCCAATATATATATATACATGTAAATAATATATATATTCAAAAAGGCTAGGAGGCTACCCTAGCACTAGGTCGGGCAGCCAAAGCCGCTGTGCAACGGCGCAAAGCGCACGCCTAGCATGCCTGCAGCACCTTGGAAGTTGTGGCCGCATTTATTGCTGCTGCAGATCATTAATGAGAGGAAAGTCAGCGCACACGTGGATGGAGTCCTCGTCCAAGTCTTCTCGGACATGACGCACCAAGCAAAAGTCCTCGTCCATTATTCCAATGGAGTCCGCGGACAAAGGCCACTCGGGAGTGACCCCAACAGTTTTGTGGTTTGGGTTAGTTTGGTAGTCAACAGGATTCCTTCTTGCTCGTTTATTCTTTGACTAGTTGTTCGAGAACATTATAATACAAAAAACCCAACTCACATGTTTGTTAATTGCAGTTCTATTTGTTCCCTTTTGCAGTATTTAGATTAAATTTCATCATCACCTCTCCTTCCTTTGTTCCTCCTTAAATTTGATTTGGAAGTTGCCTTTTGCATTCAGAGTGGATGTGCCCAGCAATTTAAGGCTTGGCCCTTGCCATTCAATGTGTCAAATGGGAAGAACTAAGTTTTTATAATTTTTAGATTACTACTTATAAAAGTTATTTATTTTTTGTGGGATATCTGATACAATATTCTATTTATTAGGGATATAATTTTGAATCAAGGACAAATATTTAAGTATATTTTCTATTATATTTGGGATAAATCATATTACATTTTTTAGCTTATGACATATACTAATTGTTCTATTTTGTGATGATGGTGTCTTCCTCTATCATTGATGCATATTTCTATTCCTAACCCATGCTTGGGATTCCTTTTGAGCTGTAAAATGTAAAGATATAGTTTAATTTCTGAACTTCTGCTCGATTTTTTTGGTACTTTGGGTCTTAGTTAATTTTTTTTTCTTTAATACTGATGCGTACCTGGATCCGACTTCGAACGGGTTCGGATTCTTCTGGATGGCTTGAACCGGCTCCGTTCACCGAGTACGAATCCTGCACACCACTAAACAAACGAGAGGTCAGCGTTAACGGCGGGATGCAATCCCACCGATAACACTCCGACGCTCAAGTCAGTCAATCAGCCTTCAAATGAAGGAACTGTGAAGTAAGAGAAAGCTATCAGAGAGGAATGGAGTGTCTTGCACCAGATGTCAGAAAGGCGCAAGTCCTTTCTCGTATCTGGAAGGTGGGAAGGCAGAGAACGTGTGTAAGGACCCGTTCGTTGCCTTGGAGTTGGAGTGTGTTTGAGGGTTTGGCTGCCAGGAACCCGAGTTCGTGCAGTTCTGGGAGTTTACTCGAAGGGAAGCAGGTCAAAGCTATTTGACTTTTCAGTTCTTGGTTCAGAGAGAGTGTTGGATGCCTCAAATATCTTAGAAAAGTTCTCCCCAAAAAGCTCTCTTTTCTCAGTGGGGCGTGAGGGTTCTTATACGCCTCACCATGTTGGATTCTTGGGCACCAAGGTGGTTCTTTGCCCAGGGCCATTGCGCCGTTAGTCACCTGTATGCGTGGACCACGGCCACGCCGCTGCCTGGTTCCGTGGCCGCCACGTTCTTGGGTGTCGTTTGCCATGCCCGACTCCTCCTCGGTGGGGAGTGGTTGGCCACACAGACGAAGCCGTGGCATTGGTTGTGCCCGACCATGCCCCCTGGTGGCTAGCCTTTCCGCCTCCTTTGCGTGTTTAAAATAACCGCATTAAATGTGTTGCGGGTTGCCGTTGCCTTCCTTCATCGTGGGCGCATGCCCTGAACTCTCTGGCTACCGGCGTGCGTATTGGTTGCCCTCACGAAAGGAGTCCGTTGGTAGCCTTCATTTGGGCTATGGGCTGAAGCAGTCGCCCATTTACGTAGAAGCGGCCTAATTTAGGCCCGGTATGTAAGAAGCGGACGGTCAACGCCCGAGTTGGCCGTCTGGGTGTCGACCGCCTCGTGGAGAGCGGCGGGCGTCAGCCCGATGGGCCGTGGGCCATAATGGAACAATGCCCATCAGCATTGCGAAGCCTACGAGGGCCCAAATGATTCAACGCCGAGTTGACTGTTTTCTAATCGATTAGCAGCGGGGCCATTCAATCCACCACCACACCGTCGTCGGCCTTCCAGCTTCTCTGCCTATTCCCAGTAAATTTTATCGGTCGTTAGTACGCTGACCTACTTTAACTTCGTTGACATTTCTTTGGTAAAGATGTATTGGTGTCCCATCAAATACAATTGATTATATACAAATCATAACCTGTTATAATATTAATAATGTGAAATAATATATATATATATATATATATATATAGCGGGCTGGGTGTGTGTGTTTGGTCAAGTCGCTGTTACTGAGTAGACATTATAAGAAAAGCATAGGAGAATCCAACGCAATTGTGCATGGGAAAAATAATTGCAACACCTGTCAATTTGCCCAGCTGTTTGTAGGATGGATGTATATATATATATATATATTATTTATTCAATAAAAAAATATTTAATAGATAGAATTTAAATAATTGATTATTTTGTTTTTTTATTATTAAATAAAATTGTTGCGTCATTTTACCCCGGTTGTCGTCACGGATTAGACAGCGCCCGGATTCCTGGCGCGCGGCTCTAGAAGAAGGGTCCGTCTCCGTCTCTCGAACCCTGACTGCACAAACACAAACAACAAACAAGAGGTGAAAGGCTGCAGTAGGATTTCTCCCACTGAACCACTTCGACCAGCTCAAGTCGAGAAATTCGCACCGATTGGAAAATGCGCACGCTAAGGTGGTGCGCGTAAAAATCTTGTGAAGCGTAAGAAGAACTTATATGATGATGAGTAGAAATGCGGTGAAGCGAGGTGATGGAAGGCGCAGGCTTTGGTGCATCGCGATGAGTGGCTAACTTTCCCGCTGACGGGATGAGAAGAAGGAGAGCGATTTTGGTCCAATCCGCTCGGGGGATTGGAGCCTTATGGAAGCCGGATTAGAGCTTGGGATCCAAGGTTACCTTAGTCGCAAGATCGGGAGAACTGGGTAATCGTCCTTGGAGTTGGAATCCGAATTGAGCCAGAATCCTTTTCTCCGGAGGTGAGGCGCTTATATGCCTCCTCCTCCGTTTGGACTTTTGGGCGCCAAGACGCCTTGGTTACTGTCAGTCGTTGGTCGTTAGCTGCTGATCGTTGTGCCGCGCCGGCCCCGGGAGCAGCGATGCGCACGCCGTCTGCGCTATTGATCACGCCCGATTTTCCTTGAGAGGATTGGTTGGCCGTCTGACGGCAGCAGCTGGTGGCGTTGCGTGGCGCCAAATCGCCTGCATTGGCTAGCCTTCCGCCTTTCACGCCTTCCCCGACGCATTTAATGCTGCGCAGTTCAGTTAGTTTCCGTTGCGGGCGTGATTTCGCGCCTATTCCCGTTGGTTGGGCCGACGTTTTCTCGCGAGCTCCCGATTTTCTCATGGTACATTTCATTTCTTTATGCCTGGGCCCCAACTGCGTCTCAGAACATGGGACCCAATAAAAATATTTAATTAATTTTATTATTATAAAAAATTGTAAACATGTTATATATGATTTTTTATATTTTTTAATTTTAATCATTTAATTTTTATTTAGTAGTAATTTTTTTTTAATATATGTGGCCCTTAAAAATGAAAGTTCACCTACGTCTAACGGCTAACAGTGACGTGGGGTAGGCATCGGCAACTTGTGGTGACGTGTCACTTGACATGGGAACCAGGATAGGGGGCCCCTACCAGTAAGTGAGGGGGCCCTCCAACGTGCTCTCAGTCCCCCAAAAATATTCGAAAACAATATTTAAAAAAACAATTAGAAATATTTTTATATTTTAAAAATATTAAAATATATTTTATGTTGTTTTTAACAAGGGAAATTAATGACGGCTGGATCGCACGTCATCCAATGGGTCTTAATACGCCCCTAGGTCTCTGTAGACTAATGATTTTGTCATCTTAAATATAAATATAAAAAATATTTAATTACAATTATAGATATTATTTCAATAGTTTTTATCTTTATGATAATTATTTTATCTATATATCTATATTAACATATAACGTTAAATGATGCTTTGTACAGGGCTCACAGCATCACTTATTATAAAGCATAAAATTAAAAATATATCATTTGATAGGATATACTCGTAATATAATATATTTGTTTTTTACTAGTGCAACAAAATGAGTGATGGTCTTTGTGACCCGTGAAGGAATAAGAATAAAGCATAAATTATAATGGACGAAAATATATTTTTTAAAAAATTGAGTTTGATGGGTACGTTTATAGTGGGTTGGCCCAAGAAGAGAAACAGCTAAAATTCACAAATGCCCATATACGTATCTAGACGGTTAACACTGGATGAGATGCCAAGTTGGGCGGCCAACAGACTCTCCATGAGACGTTTAATATTTCTATTGATCAAAAGTGTTACAGTAGGCTAGCCTAAAAGAGTAAGCCTCACTTGGGCTAGGCCCAATTGGGCCTACACTTCCGTATACGACCAGTAACGACTCTCTTCCTTAATTTTGTGCCTTTCTAGAAGGTATTATTCGTTGTAACGAGTACCAGCAGATTCAACGCACGTCCCATGAGAAAAATACCAATTCTCTCTTCCTATCAACTGTAAACCCTAATGGTAACAAGATGGAGACGAAGGCCAGTAATTTTGAAAGCTGTTACCTCCATTGAAGCTCTTTGCCAGGAAAGGAAGCAATCTCAATAGATTGTAGGAATCAAACCTTCCTACCCAAGAAAGGTCGCATAACATTTAATCTATAAAAACCCATAGAATTTTTACTCCATGGCACGCTCACTTCTAAGGCTACAGACGCCCACTGTTGAGATCACGCACGCTCATTGCTCAGACTTCCAAGGCTCACTTCTCTCCTAAAAGTTCTTATAGTACTCTGATAGTTCTTCAAACTCTTACGCTTATAGAACTCTGATTCTCTCCATCTCTCACTATATTTTTTGCCAACACAGTGTTGAGAAACTACACTCCTCATAAGCCAAAGAAAAACCTCTCACGACAAGAACCAAACCCCTATCCCAAACACTTTTCATCTTCTCATTACTTGTATTTCTTCTTACCTTCTTAAAAGTTCAAAGGATGATTATTGGCTTGAATGTCGAAATATTTTTGGTGGGATCACATCCCGCTAGTACATGACCTCTCGTTTGCTATAGTGGTGTGTAGGATCCAAACTCGGTGAACAAAATCGGATTCAAACGATCAAGTCGATATAAATCTGTTCGAAACTTGGATCCATGGACGTATCATTAGCGCCGTCTATAGGAAACACTTACAAAAAGCCAACCACGTTTTTCCATAAATATTTCTCAATTTTATCTTTCAAACTAACTAGAATGGTGAATACGAGAGTACAAGCTAGCGAGCCCGTTAGAGACTCGACCTCTCTCGACCAGTACCATGCTGCTGGTGCCATGGTTAACGGGTCGATCAATGGGGTGCTCGCACCATTCTTTCAAAAGCTGGTGGAGCACATGCAGAACACCAACAGGAAACTCTAGATGCTTTGCTCCCACCGGGAGCACTCTCAGTAGGGGACTCCGCCCACAGCAATCCCTGCATTGACCTTCAGGAGAGGAGGCCAGAGGAAGAAGAAGCTGGCCAGAAAATCCAAAAGGCTAGCCAACATCCAAACGCCTGAGTCCTCATGTGCTCCAAGCCAGCCAAGGCCTTAAGAGCGCTTAGGAAGCATGATTTCGAAGAAAAGTTCAGAACAAAGGAATTCTGGATGCTCTTGGGTGGAGACCAGGACCAAGGCCTAGGAGGGAGCCTCTCGGGTCATTAGATCTATTCGTGGCAGTAGCAGGCCGGCTACTAGCCACACCAGAAAAGGAACGAAGTTGAGGACCAATTTTAACTTCAAGAGATCAGCCAATGCTAGTCAGGCTGATCCGAGATTGGAGAAAATTTAGAACCACGTGTTCAATGATGACAAGCACGCTATCAATCTGGACAAATCTCCTTTCACCATCGAAATCTTAAACTGACACCATTCAATTTCCCTACCTTAAAAGATTTAACTCATCCTCCTTGAACTTGCTAACACTGGTTGAAATGTGCTTCTTTATAGAGGCTTTCAAAAGACATTCTAGGTAATCTTGTCATTCTCAATGCCCTATATCCTTCTCTGCATCTTAGTCTAGTTTGTAAGCTGTGAATTTTGCCTTCTCATCATTAGGATAATTTATCATATTGAATACTTTCTGTACTCTATGGATCCAAATTTCAGCCGTTGTAGAGTTTGATTATCCCAAAAACTTTGAAACCCTCTCGTTTGTGAAAAGGTTAAAGGGCGTCATGCCTTGCCTCTGGTTCACAGCTGCATGCCTTTATGCCAACTTTGCATCTTAGCATTCAATCAATTGGTCTATAAAATCGGTTATCTGTGCCATCTTCATCAGATAATTGTCTTCCGAGTAGATCATGGTCCTCTTCCTCTTGACATATTTCTATACATAAAATAAATCAAATCAATTATTAGTTTATCGAAATTATATACGACACTTTTCTTATAACTTATTTGATAATATCGTTGTTGTCACAACCCTAGCATGAGTAAACAAATAAATAGATAATAAAAAACTTGACTAATTTTTTTTTCTTAAATGGCCAAAACCTAAATAACCTAAGTTATTGGGCCTAATTTGAACAAAATAAAATCCAAACAACGTAATATCCATAATGACAAATGGTAGTGGTCATAAGGCCTAACCAAATTAATCACTATTTATTCTCTAAATAATCAAAATGATAGCCTACTCAATTTAAATATATTTATAAGAAAAATGTCTAACAGACACTCAAATCAAAATAATATAAAATTTGTATAAGCATCCCATTGAGAATAATATCTCCTAGATAACACAAATAATAAATAAAAAACTAACCAAAACCCCAACATAGACCTTAAACAAAATCCAAAACACATATCCAAACACAAGTAATAGACAAAGTCTTTAAATTTTCTTTGTCCATGATAAGCAATCCAAGGACCCTTTAATTTAAAATGTTAGAAAAATGAAATGAATTATGAATCTAAAATTTAGTAAGTATATATATAATATATAAATAACGTATATAAATTAGATAGCATGACTAGAAGCTATAACTATCATGTCCGAAATCCAATGTGTCCAACATTTTGAACTTGTAGTTCAAAACTATGATTTCGTGTGTGTGTGTGTGAATGTCAAATAATGTCTAGAACTTGAAAAAATTTCAAAACTAAACATTTCAAAATAACAAATCGAATGTAGGTAAAATTTTAAAAAATCAAAATCTTGCTAATATTGAGAATTAATGATTAAAAGGCCAATTTAATAAAGAGTTATACATATTTTTAATAATCTTAAACTAAAATACTATTATTTAGATCCGTAATCCGATCATTTCCACGTGATTCCTTTTAAATGGGTTCAAATGTCACCTTCTTTTATTATTGATAATAAGTGTAATATTTAATTATACTTGATATATTAGGACGTTTAAATATATAATACATTTAATTTCTTATAATAGTTTCCAATAAAGTATCAAATGACAAACTCTATAATAAATATCTATATGTAATATCCTAAATCTCCATTTGATTTATTTTGAGTAAAATTATTATTTTAGGAGTATTTATTATTTTAGATAATTTGAAGGTGATGGATATATAATAATAATAATAATAATAATAATAATAATAATAATAATAATAATAATAATAATAATAATAATAATAATGAGGGAAAAAAGGAAAAAGGAGAAAAGAAAAAAATAGAAAAAGGAATAAGAGGCCTCAGGGAGATGCACAAGCAGGGGAGAAAGGAAACAAAGAAAAGAGAGGAGAGAGAGGAGAGAAGGAAGAAGGAGGGTTTCATGTGGGAGGAAGGAGAGAAGAAGAGAAGAGAAAGGAGAAGCGGTGTGTGCACAACAGAGAGGAAGTAGCGTAGGTGAAGGCAGTGTGGCATGGGTGGAGCGCTCTGCAAAGAGAGATGGGCACACTTGAAGAGGATAGAGAAAGGCCCAATTTTGGTATTTTAAAGCATTCTTTTGACAAATTGGTTTGGTATAAGATCGCATTAAGTATTTATAACATCTATCTTTGATCTAATTTGGTATCTACTATATTTTGACTACAATTTGAAAGTTTTATTAGCATACATGTTATTTTTATATATCTGATCTGTTCATTCGGTACATGCATGTATGATTTACCGATCAATTTGAAAATTTTTTGGTTTGGGCTTGGTGATTTGGAAGATTTTATTATTTTATGGATGCCTGAAAATTATCCAAAATATATATTTATGGGACTGTGGTGGTCCGAAGCCTCGGGTGGGACAATATATTTGTGGGACCATGGTGGTCTGAGACCCTGATGGGTCGAAATGCAATGATAAAAAGGTAATTGAGAATTATAAGCCTAAAATATAGTTGATAATGATAATAAGTGGTTGAGAGCTGTAGGTTAAAATGTAATTGGGCTGATAAGGCCGATGATGATATTAAGTTTGTTTAGAGTTGTAGGTCAAAATTGTAGTCGATAGTGATGAAAAGATGGCTGAGAGCTCTACGCTGAAACTATAGCCGATAATAATGAAAAGATGGTCGAGAGTTGCTAATAAAAATTGTAGCTCATAATGATGAAAAGATAGTTGAGAGTTGCATACTAAAACTATAGTTGATAATGATATGTAATGGTTTAGAACTATCGGCCTAAAATGTAGCCATTATAATGTGCATATTGGATTTTGATTTGCGTTTGTTATGAGTGTACAATAGTTTCGGTATATGTGGTAGAGTTTATTGGATTCTATATGAGCTCTTCCTCTAACTTACATGTATTATTTTATACATATATTTGATGATACTTATTAAGCATTCAACTTACGTTTTTTGTTTTCTTCCCTTCATACTAGAAGGTTTGGATTTTTGTAAGAGTTGGACGAGATCTGTTGAGGTGTTACATGTTCTAATGAGTTGCTGTCTTGTTTGGATACCTCCTTTATGATATTTTGGAGGAGGTCATGCTTATATTGTTTAGACGGTTATCCGATGAAAACTTGTATTTTACTTTTTCATACTCGAATTTTTAGAATTTATTATTTATTATTATAATTATTTTAAATTTTAATTTTATGAATAATAATTAATCAGATATGCTAAATTCTGGGATATGATAGAATAATATCAGAGAAAGCCGTAAGGAGAGGTATTTTGGGTCATTTTAGATGAATAATTGATTGAATATCTGGATGGATTGATATAGCAGTAGAAGAAGGATTTTATTTGATTTTTGTGAATATGTGGAGGTTTTGTTGGGTTTTATGATTTCGAGGAGAAGTGGCGGCCTCATCAGGTGCTGGTCCAAAATCTCACAAGGTAGAAGGAGGTTTTGACTGGTAGAAAAATAGACAACATGAGTAAGAGGGAGACTAAAGGGTTATCCATTCCCATTTATCACTGTGATCGGGTAGATAATTGTCTTCGTAAATCTTTCATCCTTGAAAAATTTATAGATGAAGAGCACGAGGTTCGGTCTCTTAAGGCAACATTTAGGAAGAGGTTGCAGAATCTGAAAGATCTGTTGAAGCAGGACGATAGTTGAAGATTTCAAGATTCAATTTGAAAGCAATTGGTGTCGTTTCGATTATGAAATTATGGTAAGGAGCTGGACCAGACTTTATTAATTGAGCAGTAGCTCTGAAAAAATTCTTTTCAGAAGAAATTAGAGCATCGATGCCAGAGCTCAAAAAGTGGACTCATTTATTTTCCAAAGGACATGATAAAGGAAAGTCAGATGAAGTAGAATCTTTTTCCCCAAGATTTTAGTCAATGAGGTTAGCTTGCGAGTTCTATCGGAGAATCATGCAAGATGAGTTTGCTTTTATCAGAGTGGAGTCTATTTCAATTGCGGCCAGATAGGCTATTTGTCAAAGGATTGCTGAATTCTAAGCGGTTGGATCTCAGACGTCCGAATGGGAGTCAGATGGTTCCAGGCATAGCAATTGTAGCTACAACTTGTGATGTTAGAGCGGGTTGCTTAGTCATGGAAGAGGATTAGCCTAAATAGCCATGTGATTGGAGGCAGATAATCGATCAGAGTTGTACAGCAAAGCGTGTGGGCACGCGGCCACTGGTCACAAGATTTGATTTGAGGTTTGGGATGTATAAATTTTGAGGATGAAATTTTGTAAGGAGGAGAGAATATAATATCCTGATTTTTTATTTGATTTATTTGGATAAAGTTATTCTTTTAGGTGTATTTATAATTTTGGATAATTTGGAGGTGCTAGATATATAATAATAATAATAATAATAATAATAATAATAATAATAATAATAATAATAATAATAATAATAATGATGATGATGATGATGATGATGATGATGATGATGATGATGACGATGATGATGATGATGATGATGATGATGATGATGATGAATGAGAAAAAAAAGAAAAAATGAGAAAAGAAGAAAAAAAGAAATAGAAAAAGGAATAAGAGGCGTCGGGGAGAAGTATAAGTAGGGAAGAAATGGAAAATAGAAAAGAGAGGAGAGAGAGAGGAGCGTTTCGCGTGGGAGAGCAGCGCAGTGAAAGAAGGAGAAAAGAAGAGAAGAGGAAGGAGACGATGGGGGCGCGCATGGTAGAGAGGAAGCAGTGCAGGTGAAGGCGGTGCGGCAAAGGAGGAGCACGCTGCAAAGAGAGATGGGTGGTGCATGAAGAAGAGAGAGAAAGGCTCGATTTGGGTATTTCAGAGTATCCTTTTGATAAATTTATTTGGTATAAGGTCGAGATAAGTATTTATAACCTATATCTTTGATCTAATTTAGTATCTGATATATTTTGACTATAATTTAAAGATTTTACTAACATTTATGTTATTTTTATACACATGATCTGTTCATTCGGTACATGTGTGTTTAATTTACCGTTAATTTGAGAGTTTTTTGGTTTGGGTTTTGTGATTTGGAGGGTTTTATTATTTTGTAGATGCCTAAAAATTATATATATATATATATATATTTGTGGGATCGTGGTGGTCCGAGGACTCGGGTGGGTCGATATATTTGTCGGACCATGGTGGTCTGAGGCCTTGATGGCGATATGCGATGATAAAATGGTGATCGAGAGTTATAGGCCTAAAATATAGTCGATAATAATGATAAGGTGGTTGAGAACTATAGGCCTAAAATATAATCGGGTTGATGGAGTCGATGATGATTTTAAGTTGGCCGTGAGTAATAGGCTAAAATTGTAGCCGATAATGATGAAAAGATGGCTGAGAGCTCTTGGATGAAATTGTAGCTGATAATGATGAAAAGATATCTGAGAGTAACAAATCAAAATTATAGCTGATAATGATGAAAAGATGGCCGAGAGCTGTAGGTCGAAACTGTAATCGATGATGATATGGGATGGCCTAGAATTTCTAGCCTAAAACGTAGTTGTTATGAAGTGTAGATTGGATATTGATTTGCATTTACTGTGGATGTGTAGTGATTTTGATATATGTGACAGAGTTTATTGGATTTTATATGAGCTCTTCCTTTGATTTACATGTTCTATTTTATACATATATTTAATAAAATTTGTTAAGTTTTTGACTTACGTTTTTTTATTTTTTTTCATTTAGAGTAGAAGGTTTGGATCTTTGTAAAAGTTGAACGAGATCTACAAGATGTCACATGATCTGATGAGTTGCCGTCCTAGAATACCTCCCTTATTATATTTTGGAGTAAGTCACGTTTATATTATCCAAATAGTTGTCCGATGAAGTCTTATATTTTATTTTATCACACTCAAATTTTTAGAATTTATTATTTATTATTATAATTATTTAAAATTATAATTTTATGAATAATAATTAATTAGACTTGCTAAATTTTGAGATGTGACATTATAATTTTTTTTAAAATTTTGTTAGAAAAGTATCAATATAAAATAGTTTATTCCGACAAAAGTATAAACTCATGGCAAATATCAAAATAAAATCTAATATGAGTATATGTGTCGATTATTATATGTAATGTTAGATGTACAAGTTTTATAACTTTTATTTTACAAATATTTTAATATAAGAATATAATACTTTTAAATATTTACTTATTCTGGGTAAAGTAAACAAAACCTTCAAATATTAGGTAAAAGTAAATAAAATAATAAAATATTTAGTAAAAAACACATGCATGCAAAATATTCTAAAATAATGGGACAAAGGATGACATGTATGCCTGTCAAAACAATAAATGTTAATAAAATCAAAAGATATATGTAATAGAGTAAAGAGTAGGTTTTGAAGTACCTGTATTCTACTTCTAATTTAATATATTTGATGAAATGAAAACTCTAAATCTTTTTTCTTTTATTTCTCTCTCCTCTTCCTGTTCATCTTCTTTTCTCTTCATCTATCTTCTCTCACATTTTTCTACGAAAATGATTGAAAAAGTGCACATGTGGCCCGATATATTACAATCGGTACATGGGTGCCAAATAAATGCGTATCAAGAGCCATTCCACAATACAGGCACTCACGAGTACTATATCAAGTATAACTCATTCGATAACATTCTACCTCATTTACGTACGAATGCCAACATAGGTGCACATTTGTTCCCACTATATTGTCTAAATCACACACAAATACCGCAATATGAGCATATCTAGTGTCACCATTCTACCACAAAATGTAAATGAGTGCTCTAGAGGTGCGCGTCATTATTTAGTATAATATATATTTTTATTATAAAAAATATATATTTAATAAATATTAATATAATATATATAATTGAATATATATTATGTATATATTTTTATATGTATATATTAAATATTTATTAATTATTTGATATAATATTACATATTATTAAATATTATATTTGATATAATATTACTTATTATTATATAATACGAATATTACGTATTAAATTTTTATTAAATACTACGTATATATAATTACGTGTATATATATTAAAGGTTTATTAATTATTTAATATAATATAATGTATTATTAAATATTATATTTAATATACTATTTGATATAATATTACGTATTATTATATAATACGTAATATTATATATTAAATATTTATTAAATATTATGTATATATAATTACGTGTATATATCAAATATTTATTAAATATAATATTTGATATAATATTATGTATTATTATATAATATGTAATATTATGTATTAAGTATTTATTAAATATTACGTATATATAATTATGTCTATATATCAAATATTTATTAAATATCTGGTGTAATATTACGTATTATTAAATATTATATTTAATATAATATATTATATAATATTACGTATTAAATATTTATTAAATATTACATATATATAATATTATGTGTATATAATAAATATTTATTAAATATAATTATTAAATAAGTATATATCAAATAATTACGCGCGCGTGTGTATATATATAAGGGCATTTTTAAAAATTAAAAAAATTAATGTGGGAATAATTATTCTCAACTGTTCGAAAATAATTAATATCAATGGGGAGGTGATAATAATTTTTTTTTGAGATTCAAAAATAACTATTTTTTAAAAAATATTTATTCATTGTTAAAATAAAATAAAGTAGTGGAATAAATATTTTTAAAAGAATAAAGTAGGAATAGAAATTCTATTCCCACTAACCAAATATGGGGTTTGAGTAGAGTCTAGCACTCTCATTGGCTAATGATTGTCTTCATGAGCAACGCTCTTTTTCTCACTTAAAGACTGATAACACCTTAACATCTGAGGGTACAAGGACATTGCTCACATATGCAATCTAATTCCATCCGAGCTTACCAATTGTGCTTGACCTCTCCACATCATACCGAATAACAAATATTCTGGCAGTTGAGTTCAAAGAGTCAATAATTTTTCAACTCTTGTACTCAACTCAAACAGATACTGACTTAGATATTAATGGAATGTTTTTTAGGAACAATACCCTAGCCTCTTTCTATGTTGCTTGTGATGTATAAAATGTATGTAGCTAGAAACATTCAAACTCAAATCTCAAATCAGGTAGCCACAACTCTAGACAAGCATCAGTTCAAATGCACATTATTGGGAAAAGAATTAGTTCGCCATATTTGTAACATCCTAAATCTCCATTTAATTATTTTAATATTAATTATAATTTTGGGTTAGTTAATTAAATGTGTTCTGAAGTAATTATTATATTGTAAAAATTTAAAGAAATCGAATTTGCGGTATGGCACCTGAAGCGCGCTCGAGAGGCACTCAACTGCTGGTTGGATATTATATATATGTATAAAAAAAAGGAGAGTAAAAACCTCGTGTGACGAAAATCATGGCAGAGAAAAAAGGGGGCAAAAAGAAAGAAGAAAAAGGGAAGGGGGAGTTAGTGCGTGGCAGAGTACATAGGTGATCACAGGTGATAAAACATAGTGATCAATCATACTTATGGGAGATAGAGTACATAAGTGGCTTAGTATATTGGACTTACCTATATTTGATTTGGCCAAAGGTTACTGTGTTAGAAACAACTATTTTCTCAAATTAGACTTTAAATAATCGGAGTTTAGATTTAGTATATACTTTTTTATTTTTGTATAGATTTGTATTCGGCTTCTGATTAAGATTTTTAGATTCGTTGATTTTACCTACATATTAGTTTTAGTAAGTCTTGTACATCTGATTTTGATTATATATTGGGCTATCTAGTTTCAACTTTGTTCTGGCTTTTGTATCTACATACGTGATTGGATCACCTAGCTATTGAATTATGTTCCAAATCACAATTTATCGAACCTCTGGATTGGACACTTACTCGGATATTTGATTATCTAATTTTGTCTTTTGGATCACTTCTATTTTATATATACATATAAGTCCCGAGAGGATTGTTTTTCAATTTGATATCTGTTTTAATTTGATATACATCTTGAATATGAAATACTATCGGTTTTGATGCTACATTTCTGATTATCAGTGATTTAAATTTAGTTCTGTCATTTGACTTGACATTTATTTTGGGCCCTTCCTTTGATTTGTTATACTCATTGTTTATAATATGATACTTATTGAATTTTAGATTTATATTTTATATTTTGTCCTTTCAGAGTAGAGAATTGAGTCATATTACAGGAGTAGGATTGAGATTTAGTGCGACATCAGATTCTCCGATGAGTATCATATTTTTTTAGATAGATGGCATTAATTGTATATCGATTTATAGATGGATCATGTTTCGGCAGTTATTGGATATTGGAATCGACTAAATGTGGGCCATTGGACTATATATTGAGATTTATTGAGTTGATTTCTTTATATGGATGAGTTGTTATTATTATTTGGTTATTTTCTTACGATTGTTTGTAGAATAAATTATATTTATATTATTTGAACAGTTATCTGATAAGGTCCTATGTGAATTTTGATTTATCGGGTCCTATATATTTGGTTTGTCAAGTTTGAATTTTTGGGACTTAATATTTATTATTGAATTTATTAAAATTTTTATTTTATGAATAATAATTAATAGATCTACTAAATTTCAAATTCGTGACAGAATTGGTATTAGAAAAAGTCGCAATGAGAAGTGATTTGAGTAGATTTTGGGTTAATTTTGAGAAAATTGTTAATTAAATCTTTATATGATAGGTGAATATTATGACAAATCATAGAGATTTTAAAAGATTATTTTCAAGTCGAGAAGATGTTAGAAGCAAAAGATTATTCTCGTGCCGAGAAGACGCCAATAGTAGAAGGTTAGTTGCAAGTCAGGAGGATGTTAGAGCCAAGAGATCAGCCTCGAATTGTGGAGATGAATATATTGCCATGATGGGTTGCATAAGCAACGTTGGATGATCCAACGGTAGAATTAAGACATGGCTACTTTGAGAAGGATGGCCGAGCATGTTCAAGGTTGGACGCCCTTTGATTGGTTCAAAGGTGAGCATATTTTGGAGTTGCTGGGAGAGTTTGACCTGATCAAAGTAGAGAATTGGTTGTAGAAGGTGGAGAGAGTCTTTGCGGTTATCAATTGCCCAAAGAAGGACAAAGTGAGATTTACTGCTTACAGGCTGGATGGCGAAGCTATTAGATGGTGGGACTCTTAGCGCCATATCTTCAGCTAGGACAATGAATAGATCGCTTGGGATGTCATCAAGGAGGCATTTATGAAGAAGTATTTTCTATTGAGCATTCGGGAGATTAAAGGAATTGAACTTAGTATGCTGCGACAAGGAAATCGATCAATAGCTAAGTACGACACGTAATTTTTGGAGTTGTCTCAATTTGTCCCCTACTTAGTCGCAAATGAATCCATGAGAGCTTAGAAGTTTCTTCAATGGCTGTAAGATTCGATCTGAAAGCAATTGGTCACGCTCAAATTGTGGACTTATAGTGAGGTGCTGGATTGGATTTATTGATTGAGTAGGAGTGGTTTCGGGAGAAGCATTTTCAGAAGAAGTCCAAGTATTGAGGCTAGAGTTTAAAGGGTGGGGTCTCTCATTGGATTTCTCGTTTGATGCCTGGAAGTTGAGACAAAGGAAAATCAATCCAATATAAAGGAAAATTGGAGGAAGCGAAGACTTCTTCTCCAAAGTTCTAGTTTACGAAGTCTACCTATGAGTATTGTGGGAAGAATCATGTAAGATGAGTTTGTTTTCATTAGAGTGGAGCCTATTTCAATTGTGACGGGGTGGGCTATTTGTCAAAGGATTGTTTGAACTTGAAGCATTCAGAGAAGAGGCCAGCAATTCCAGGCAGGACATTTACAGCCACAACTCGAGATGCTAGAGCTGATCCATTAGTCGTGGAAGATAATCTACATATTTTTGATTCCTTAGCGTATGTTTTGGTTGATCCCGGGACTACACACCCTTTTATGTCCTCTAAGTTTGTCTGCAAATTGTATGTACCTTCCCAATCTTTGAATGATGCGTTGATGGTGTCTACCCCGATAGGTAAGTCTCTGTTGACGGATATTTACCCTCGATGTCTGGTTTAGGTTTGTGGTTATGAATTATTGGCAAATTTAATTCTGTTAAATATGCCAAACTTTGAAATGATTTTGGGAATTGATTGATTGGCATATTACCACGCCACTATAGATTACTTTAATAAGATAGTTTTTTTTGTATTTCGGGATATTAGTCCTTCGAATTTTAAGGAATGATCAGTTAGGAGGTTTTGGGGTTGATCTTGGCGTTGCATACGAGCCATCTGATTAGAGATGGGTGCCAAACTTATCTGGCATATATGGTTACATTTGAGAGCCCTTCTATGGCTATAGAGGATATCCCTGCTGTCTGTAAATTTAATGATATTTTTTAAAAAATTTAACTGAATTGCCTCCAAATTGAGAGATCGAGTTTATTATTGATGTTATCCTGGGTTGATTTCGAGGGCTCTATATAGGATGACCCATTTGAGCTGAATCAGTTAAACTAGCAGTTGCAGGAATTGTTGGAGAAATGATTAATTTGGCGAATTGTTTTTCCATGGGGGTGCTCCTATGCTATTTATGAAGATGAAAGGCAGATTGACGAGATTATGTGTGGATTATTGGGAGTTGAATAAGATCACGATCAAGAACTAATATCCCCTCCCAAGGATTGATGATTTATTCGATTAGTTGTAAGGAGTTCAAGTTTTCTCGAAGATCAATCTGCATTCAGGATATGAAAAATTAAGGATTAAGTGGGATGATATTCCCAAAATAGCTTTTAGGACGAGGTACAATTATTACGAGTTTTTAGTGATACATTTTGGATTGACAAATGTGCCGGTATCTTTTATAAATATGATTAATTAAGTCTTTCAACCGTACTGGATTAGTTCGTGGTGATTTTTGTTGATGATATCCCGATTTATTCAAAGAATATTGAGGAGCATGAGGCTTAGTTGAGGATTGTGTTGTAGACCTTAAGGGATAGACAAGTTTTGGTTGAAGGAGGTTTATTTTTTGGGTCATATCGTTTCTAAAGGAGTCATCTTTGTGGATTTGAAAAGAGTAGAAGCGGTGGCTGATCGGGAGAGATTTTCGAATGTTGTTGATGCGCGAAATTTCCTAGGTCTAGCAGCATATTATCGGAGGTTCGTAGAGAATTTCTCAAGGACTGCTGTATCTCTGATCAGACTAATACAAAAGAAGGCAGTATTTGTTTGGGATGAGAGGATAACTTCCAGGAGTTGAAGAGAAGGTTGATTTTAGTGCTTATATTGTCGATCCCTTATGGATCGGGTAGATTTGTGGTGTATTGTGATGCGTCCAAGAAGGGTTAGGGATGCATTGTGATGTTGCGGGGTAAAGTAGTTGCCTATGAGTCTTGGTAGTTGAAAATTCATGAGTAGAATTATCCCACCTATGATCTAGAGTAAACAACTGCAATCTTCACATTTAAAATTTAGAGGTATTATCTGTATGGAAAAAAATTCGTGATTTATTTTGATCATAAAAGGTCGAAGTATCTATTCTTTCAGAAGGAATTGAATATGCGGTAATAGAAATGGATGGACCTATTGAAAGATTATGACTGTGAGATCCAATATCAACCGAAAAAGATGAATATTGTTGTTGATTCATTAAGTAGAAAATTTTCTAGATTGATGGCTCATTTGATGATCAAGGAGTGGGAGATATTGGATAAAATGAAAAATTATATAATTTGGCTGCACTCCCATGGGTAGAAGATGATGTTGTCTTATCTTCAGGTGCAGCCGGATATTTTTAGAGAAGATTAGGGAGAACCAAATGAGCGATTTGTATTTGATGGAAATTACGAAATATTTGGGTAATAAATCGTGAACAGATTTTCATTTTCAATCTGATAAGTTTTTCATTTTCAGAATTGGATTTGCATGCCTAACATTGAAGAGTTAAAGGAGGGAATTCTGAATGAAGCCCACAGATCAACATATACAGTCTATCTTGGCACAAATAAGATATATTAGGACATGAAGAAGATCTTCTGGTGACGAAATATAAGACGTGAGATTGCAGTTTATGTGATTAGGTGCATCGTGTATAAGCAGGTAAAAGCAGAGCACAAGAAGCCTCCTAGATTTTTACATCTTTTGCTAGTTTTCAACTGAAAGTGGGAGCATATCATGATGGATTTTGTCCTGGGGTTGCCTATGATAGTGAAGAATATGGATGTTATTTGGATGATTATGGATAGATTGACAATATCTGCCAATTTTTTGCCAATTTAGATAACATATTCAAGAGATAGGTTGGTTCGTTTGTACATTTATAAAATTGTTACATGGTATTCCGGCTTTGATATCTGACCGAGATTTGAGATTTGTGTCAAAATTTTGAGAGAGCTTGCACGAGGAGTTGGGTACCAAATTTTAGTTTAGTTTAGCTTTTATCTACAAGTCAAATGGCCAATCTGAAAGAGCTATCCAAATTCTGGAAGATATGTTGAGAGTGTTGGTTTTAGAGAAGAGAGGGTCTTGGGATAGCTATTTGCTACTTATCGAGTTTACATATAATAATAGATATTAGTCAATTATCGAGATGGCTGCATTCGAGTTTTTGTACGGGTAAAAATTTAGGTTTTCTATCAATTTGGAATAGATTAGCGATCATAGATTGTTGGGTCTTGATATTATTCAAAATATTTCTAAGAAGATCAGGATTATTAGAGATTGGTTGATTGAGACTTGGAGAAATCAGAAGAGATGTGCCAATCGGAGGAGATTTGATTTGGAGTTCAAGGTAGGTAACCATATATTCCTGAAAGTGTCTCCAAGAAAAGAAATTTCAAGGTTTGGAGTTAAGAAAAAGTTAAAGCCGAGGTTCACTAGACCTTTTGAGATTTTAGAGCAAATCAGAAAGGTGACTTGTAGATTAATTTTACCTTTGAATTTGGCAGGTTGTTGTGATATCTTCCATGTTTTGATATTGAGGAAATATGTGCATGATCTTTTCTCATGTGATTGAATTTGAGTCTTTGGAGAAAGATGTGAATTTGTCTTATATTGAGATCTCTGTTCAAACTTTGTATTGGAAGGATCAAGCATTGAGAAATAAGGTTATTCCATTGGTCAAAATATTGTGGAGGAATCATTTGGTTGAGGAGGCGACTTGGGAATGTGAAGCCGAAGTTCGGAGAGATTCTCTTATTTATTTGAGGATTGAGGTACGTAAACTTTAATGACGAAATTTTTATAAGAATAGGAGAATGTAACATTCTGGATCTCTATTTGGATTATTTTAATATCAATTATGATTTTAGATTAATTAAATATATTTTAAAATGATTATTATATTATAAAAATTTAAAAAAAAATCGGATTTGCGATGTGGCACTTGAGTGCCAGTTAGATATTATATATATATATATATATGTATATAAAAAAGAGAATGAAAATTGCGTGCGGCAAAAACTGTGACAGAAAAAAAAGGGAGGAAAAGAAAGAAGAAAAGGGGAAGGGGGAGTCGGTGCGCAGCATAGTAGAAAGAGAAGGAAAGGAAAAAGAGAGAGAAGAGAAGAGGGAGCTTGAGCAAGGTAAGGGAAGAAGGAAGAAGAATAAAGAAGGAGAAGAGGAGAGGAAAAGGAGGCGATACGTGGGTGAGGAAGAGAAGCACGTTGGGAGGAGGCTCGCGGTAAGAGAGAAAAGGAGGAGAGATAGTGAAGGGTGCGCGTGAAGAGGAGAAAGAAGCGTTCAATTTTGGTATCTCGAAGCATATTTTTTTCCAATCAATTTGGTATAAAGTCGAGACAAGTATTTATAATCCATATATTTGGTCTGATTTAGTATCTTATATATTTTAATTATTATTTGGAGATTTTATTAACGTATATATTATTTTTATATACCCGACCTATTTATCTTGTACATATATATATATGATTTATCGGTTAATTTGGGGGGTTTTTATTCGAGTTTTGTAATTTTTAGAGGATTTTACTATTTTATCAAAGTTTGAAAAAATCTAGTATTGTGTATTTTAATATCATCATATCTGTATGAAAATGAGTAATAAGTTTATATTAGATTGTATATTTTCACATACATGTGTTCAAAAATTATGACCATTTTTATATTACATCTGTTATCTTTCTTTTAACTCATTGGTTAGATATGATTATGATTGAAATATTTGAGAATAATTTAAAAAAATTAAATTAAACTTTTTTTAAAATTTTTATTTTAATTTATAATATATAGGATTTAGATTAAAAATTTAAAAATTTATTCTAAATTTGTTTGGCCAAAATTTAGATTTTCAGTACCCATAAAAAAAATTAACAATAAAACTAATAAATAATATTTAGAAATAATTTTATACTTCAATAATAGGGGTAGTACATCTTGCCTTTTTCCCTTGTCCCTCCCTTGCTCCATTCCTCTGCTGCAGTCCTCGAGAGGAGCTTTCGTTCTTTTATGGGCGGTGACTTCCATCTCTTGCCATTTTTCGCCTCTACTACAACTCTCAGGGCGAAAACATAAAAAATCGAAGTGTTTTTAAATCTTCTTCTCTATACTCCTGAATGCGGGAAATCCACCTTCATTCTCCATCGTTTCTTTCTCATCATCCCTCGTCCAAATCCTAAACCCCCATATCTGTTTCTGGCACCCGTTAATCTCATTTTCGCTTCGTCATTATCTGTTTGGCCAAGAAAAATCTTCAAGCCTCAGAAAAACAGAGGAAGACAGAGAAACAGGGAGAGGAGGGAAGTAATAGCATGGATCTGTCAGTTTGGAGTTGCTCAAATGTCATTCTCAACCTTACTTTTCTCGCAATCCTCATTTCCAGAGGTAAAAGCTCCCTCGTATCTTAAATCCATGATATGGGTCTCTCTCAAATGGCATTTCCCCTGTTTTTCTTCGTCTGACATTCAATCTTTAGAAAATGTTATTTGTAAATTTGTCTATGATTCCTTCTCATACAATTTGTTTAATTACTCAGGTGCTTCAGGAGCAACGTTCACATTTATCAATAAGTGCGAGTACACAGTATGGCCTGGCATACTCGCAAATGCCGGCAGCCCAAGCCTTGACAGCACCGGTTTCGCGCTCCCAACCGACGGTTCACGCACCTTCCAAGCTCCAACCGGATGGTCCGGCCGATTCTGGGGCCGAACGGGCTGCAACTTCGACGGCTCGGAAGCTCAAGGGTACTGTGTCACCGGCGACTGCGGATCCGGCCAAGTTGAGTGCAACGGCGCTGGTGCAAATCCGCCGGTTACTCTCGCGGAGTTTACACTCGGGTCTATCGGGCAGGATTTCTATGATGTAAGCTTAGTAGATGGCTACAATTTACCTATGTTGGTTGAGGTGAGTGGCGGGTCGGGTTTGTGTGCGTCGACCGGGTGCGTTGTGGATCTGAACCGGGTTTGTCCTGTTGAGCTGAGGGTTGGCGATGGGGAGGCGTGTAAGAGCGCGTGTGAGGCGTTCCGGAGTCCGGAGTACTGTTGCAGCGGCGTGTATGGTTCACCCACCACCTGTAAGCCGACGATGTATTCGCAGATGTTCAAGTCAGCTTGTCCTAGATCGTATAGCTACGCTTACGATGATGCTACGAGTACGTTTACCTGTACCGGCGCGGATTATACCGTCACCTTTTGCCCCCCAATTCCAAGGTACCAAAGAAGAAACTCCGACACATTTGCATGAATTTGTTCGAATTCGTTCTCTATTGTGTGTTTCTTTTAAGAATTTTATGCCGGTAAATGATTGTTAGTTGGTCGGAAATCATGACATCTCCAGGTGAAAATATGACAAAAATTTGTGTTCTAACAGGCCACAACATCCATTTTTTGCCTAATGGTTCAGTTCTCATAAATCCTTATTGTTCATACGCCAAAACATGGGGTTCATGAGAAAAGAGATGTTTTCGATATACCTTTAGATACTTCGGTATACCCTTAGTTGACTGTCCATCTATAAATTCTTCTATTTTTGTATGTGCTCACTTATGGATGGATGGAATAGTTAAGGGGTAGCAAGATGTCTTCTGAATCATTAGTAAAAAAAAAAAATGGTGTTCGTGAAAATTGTTTGAACTAAGTATAAAAATGGGATTAATACGAAGAAATCAACACATTCTAAAGCTTTTCAGGTTAAAGTAACGTTTTTCTTGGTCAGAATATTCCAACTGTAATACACAACTTTATAGTACCACATTATTCGATAACACCAATGACCCGTGTATCTTGATCAAAAGCAGACGATGCCTTATTCCGTCCTGTAACTTTTAGCTGTTTTGTGGGTTTAGTTTTCTGTGGTGTGTGTTCAATTCAGGTTGTTGGGTGTTCTTTAGTTGGAGCAACGGCATACTTCACTGTGTTAGGAAGTTCCCAAACATATTGATGCCTTTGATGAAGAGTGAGTGTAATTTTGTGTATTTCCTTACCACAAAATCCTGAACCCATTTGATGAATTTTGATCCATGATTGAAGAGTAGAATTGTCTGTTAAATCTGTGAATGTTGCAAGGAAGAGTAGGGGGGCATGATGATTGGGAATGTATTTAGTATGCGGAATGCATCAACCATCAGTCTGCTCCACCCTCCAATTGGATCTCTGCCATTGTCCCCCATCCTCTGCTGACCACTGTAATGGTATTCTCACCTTGTGTCCACGATATTCTTGAAAGTAATATTCAAACCCTACATTAACCGATGTCATATTTATTCATAAATTATTTTTAGTAATACTTATTTTTGATAATATTTATTCCATTTTCACCCACCAAACATATTGTAACTGATGTGCTACTAACGAGAAGTTGCCTGGGTGGACTGTGGCAGATGCCTAACCTGAACTGTATTTGGTGTGGGAAAAGGGGAGGCTAACGCTTTTCAGTTCTTCCGCAAATGTTCCTTTGAAATTCGACTTGTGAAGATCATTTCAATGGGGTATGATCGTTACCATGGAGTTGAATCTAAATCCTCTAACAGTGGGTTGTTTTTTTGTGCTACTAAACCATACATAGATTGGTTGGTAATGGAGGAGATGAAGATTTTAACAAATTTCAGAGGTGGCCAGAAACGTGAATGAAACCATGTAGCGTGTTCTCTTTGCGTGTATGTGCTTGCTGCTTGTGCGTGAGATTGGTTGGTAATGTGAAATGACAATATGGTTGCTTTATTAAAACCTAGAAGTCACCGATTTAAACAATAATGATGCCTTTTGTAACACAAAGGTCAGGCTGCTCTGAAGGTCACCAGTTTGAGCTATGACAATGGTGTTTCTATTACACAGGGTTAAAGACTGCATATCTCAAGCTCTTCAATCTGTATGACTTGATAGTCTTCTAGATCAGACCCATTCTTTTACCTATTGTCTTTGCGAGAGTCCAGATTACTTGTTATAGATTGGTGACCTTTGTGCTAATAAGAGGATAGTCTGGTGGAGGTCGTTTCCATCATACATAGGATTTGGGAAGGGTCGAATTAATTTTGGGTCTATTATATATAATCTTATATTAGATTAGACAAGAGTTTGTTTTGATGGCCCTACAACTCCATTATTGCTCACACCAATCGTCATTTTGGTGCACTTGATGATTTACTAAACACCCATTTTTGCCTAGGGAAAAAAGGGCACATTTTGCTGAGCAGTAATTATTTATTTTATTCAAGATTATTTAATATAAAGTAATCAATTGTTGTAGCACACTCGATCAATGCTATTTACTGATTCATGGATATGTGAATTTGATCTGCAGCCAGAAGTCAGCATCCCCAGTTACACCAGTGGTGACCACAACGACACCTGATGTTTCGTCCAGGTCAGGGTCAGAAAGTGGGTTGGGGTACATGAGCTATGACTCTGCTTCAGGTACTGGTACGGGTTTAGAGTTGGAATCCCAATCTGAGACGGGCTCACAGTCAGCAGCTATGTTGGCCGACCAGTCATGGTTAGCAAAAATGGCCTTAGGAGATTCAGCCAAGGCAATCACTCCCTCAGCTCTGCAATCTACACTTGCTGTTTCTGCGTGTTTCTTCCTTGCTCCGTCCTTCATTTACTTGTAGTCCTTGCCTTTATCGTTCATGTTCCCATGTCAGCTTGCTTTGTGGTCCTCAGCTGCGCATTTGATCAAACAGGTTGCTGGCCTCCAGAAAAATTGGGGTTTTCAACTCTTTGATCAGGAAAAAATGCTGACCCAGATTATAAACCACCTGCCACCATCACCACTATATTCCTCACAGATAGTTAACTGTATTTTGCACATAGTAAGTTGCTCTCTTATCTTTATTTTAGTAGTTTCCAGGTCTCTTAAGCCATTCAAATATCTAGGCTCTGTAGTATTTCTGGGTATTGGGAACTTGAAAGCAATTTGTGATCAGAATGCAGATTTTTATGGAAATGGGAGAGCAATTTTTATCTTGTATTGTACACTCAAATCACCACAACTTTCCGCATCTTGAACCCATTCTTTGGATATTAGAATTTTGTTCAGCTTGTTAATATTTTCTAGCACTAATCTTTGGCATTGATCTACAAAGACAATAACAAATATGTTTCTGGTATTACATACAAAAGGCTGAAGTAATATAAGAAAGTGTTAAAGCTGAATGTTGAAATGCCTAGTCTCCTCTCCTTGGCAGAGCGACAGTGTTGCACTAGTGCTTCTGTTGCCATAACCCACTGTAATCCTGTACTCGCCCAAGAACCCATTGAAGCTAAATGCACCAAACTCGTCCGTCTTACCATCCACCTCTCGAGTCTGCCACTCTTTTAGGAGCCTGTCAACTACGTCCCCTGCTGGGTGGTTTTGAAAATTATTGTCTGTGAGGCACATTTGATAGCACCCCTGGGGATGAAGGGCTGTCCACAACATTATGCCTCTGACGGCAGGATGTGAAAACCCTTCTCTCAGCACTCGTTCCAGATACACAGCCTGCAAATTCTATCAAATTACTTGCACATTTGTTCCAAGTCCTCCACCTCTGGCGTATCTCATATTCTTAAATGTGAGAATTTTATTTGACAATTTTAATGCCTAAGATTGTAAGGTAAATATAACACATTTTTATATGCAATTATAACTTTAGTTATCCAAATTGTCAAATCTCCATGTTTGGAAATGCGATGGATGATAAAGAAACGGAATGGCCCTTCAAAACATTCTAGTTGAACAAGCTTAGATTGGGAATAAAATAAAAAGTTAACAGACCATTTGGAGCTGTCCTTACCTGTGATTCTTTGTCAATTTTGTGGGAGATATCCACTTCTGTGAACCAAATGGGAAGTCCAAGTGTGCCCAACTTATCTAAGACTGCCCTGATCAGTGGAGGGTTAGGAATTGTGAAATGGCCTTCTATCCCTATCCCACTCATTGAAACCCCCCCTTTTTTAAGATCCCTTAGCCTGCCAACATAAGCATCCACGGTAGAATGATCATCAGTGCATGTCTCGACCACGTTAAACTCATTCATGAAGAGGGTGGCTAATGGATCAGCCTCGTGTGCGGCCTTGAAGAAATACAATGTCGCATTAGCCCCAAGATGCTGTTCGTAGAAGTCAAAATGAAGCATTTCATTGCTTACGTCCCAGTGCACAAATTCTCCTCTATATCTCCTCATTAGACTCCGAATTCGAGCATCCACGGCTGATCTCAGCTTGGGTCCTGTGAGGTTTAAAACCCATGCTGGAGTGTACTTAGGGTCTTCCCAAAAGATGTTGTGCCCTCTCACAGTGATTTGGTTTGCTCTTGTAAATTCCAGCATCTGATCTGCTGCTGTGTAGTTGGTTTTCCATGGCTGTGGTTCTGTGGTGTACCACTTGAGCTCATTCTCAAACACAGCTGCGTTAAATCGTTTCAGGAACCAGTTCTGTAACAATATGAACAAATATATACTTCAGCTTGTATTGTATAAATACTGTAGGATTCCGGTTTTAATGCATTTTCGGTTGGGGTGTAACAACAGTTCAATAACCAACAACAGCTCTCCAATTTTTTAAAAAATTGCAACCAAAAAGCCTTTAAAAAACTCATTTCTATTTCTCAAGATGAAAATAATAAAGACAGGACCTGGTACGGCAGATTTCCGATGATGGTATCAGCTATTGCAGAGCCAATTGGGAACTCTCTGGATGTTTGCTGAACGGTGATTGCAGCTCCCTCCAACCTTTCCCCAAGCAAATCTGACACGTGAAGCGTCACAAAGCGTTTCCGTTCCTAAACAGAGAAACTTCAAACAGTGATGGATCAAGAAAAAAAAGTAATATTTGATCTGTGTGATCAAACATGCATGACGAATGCCCAGTAAATAGCAAAAACCTCGTTGATTCTGAACTGTTGATTCAGTCTCCACTGCTCATCAGTAAACCTCTGCAAAGATGGATTAGCAATTGACATATTGATTTCTTTTCCATCAGCATTCTGTTCATCAGCACTGACTCTCAGTAACAGGATGATAAATCTTCTGAATAAAGCATGGGGGTTCCTCTTCTTCTATGGAGGACGCTTGATAGAAAACCATTTATCAAAGATGTTAAGCAAAATGGGGCAAGCATGCATGTTGATTCGCCAGCAAGCAAGGGGATGAATCAATACAACAGCCCATATTCATCTAATGTCCTTATTCGTTCAACCAGCTAAGCTAATTTAAATTTAAAGTCTCTCAGTCTCTTTCTTTTTTCGCATACCTGAAAATAGAGGAGGGACAAGTTTGAAGGCGAATTCAAGATGAATCCACCTTTGAGGAATGACCAACATCCTTGCTTTGCTAGCACAGTCCCTATGCAATCTGACATCGTGCTGTCTGCTGTCAGGCCTGCTCGTATCAGAGATGAATCTGCACCCATTATGGTGATCCAAGCTGTCCAGCAACGAAACAAGAAGCTACTCAGTACAACTTACAAAAATTGTAATGGCTGCGTTCTCAAATGCGTTACTAAACTTGATCTCATCTGTTGCTGCTGCTTAAGACCACTCGATTGGATGCATGATGATAACTTTAAATTCACCACATATATAAGCAGAATGGGAATGTATACTTACCAAATTGATAGAATCTGCTAGTGCATTGTGTTGAGGGGGAGAGAGAGAGAGAGAGAGAGAGAGAGAGAGAGAGAAGAAGCTTAACCGGAGAAGGTGAAGATTCCACGAGAGAGATTATGCAACGAGAAATCTGTAGTATAAGAGTCGCCATGGAAGGGACGGTGACCGAGTTCGACATTCGCAGCGTGGTCATGGAGGATCCCTCCGCCGTTGTAAAGAGCCTCTTCGGGATATGCTTTGCACTGTTAACAGCCCCAAGCCCCCCAAGTGAAACTTCTTTTTCTTTTTTGGGTAATTTCCCAAGTGAAACTTCATATCCTGAACTTCTTACACTAATTTCTCATTTCAACAAACTTTTCGTTTTTTTCCTTAATAAATTCTATTGATTCTTAATTTTATATTTTTATCTTATACTATTTAAAAATTTAAAAGAATTATCATATAAAACATTTCCAAAATTAATATTCAATTTAAATTTTTGGCCTGAATATACGCATGAACAAATAATAAGAAATTTAGTATATTTGACTTAATTTTTTTTTTTTTTTTGGAAAAGAATAACATGGTACAAAAATAAGACTTAATGATAAATTCATTAAAAATAGAAATATTTGATATTTTTAATAATAATAGTTAATTATCATATGGGAAGATAACAATCCACAATTACCTCAGTGAACGCAGAAGAATCATAGACAGGTCCATCTTCCACAAGGAATGCCATTGTTGGAGTCCGCCATGGACGCACAGTCAGTAACATTTATATGGTAGGCGAAGACGTGAAGAGAAGACAGAGAGAGAGGGGGGAGGGGGTTACCATAATCACCGGCAGAGGAGAGAGAGAATCCATGGACGAAAATCAAGATCATGGCGAACAAGTGAGCAGCTGCCTTCTTCATCCTACGAGAAAGAAATGGAAATGTTCAAAGACTGCCAGTAATATCTCGTATAATCATTTACTTTCACGTAAATTTGTTTGTATAAATTGATGAATATAACGTCCAATAGATATATTTAAAATATTCAAAGGCGTTACCTTTTACATTTGCGTTATTCGGGAACACTCATGCCAACGGTTGATATTAGGTTTCTGCGGTGGTGGTGGTGGCAGGGACGGCGCGGCCGCGGCAGGTATTCACAGGATAACAGTGCAGTTCGGGTCTGAACAGCCCGTGCATGCTCACATGTGATGCGAGAGGACAGCTTTTTCCTGTTGCTCATTCAATCCCATCTCGGATGATATTATGATTGCTGATTTTGTCTACAAATACTAATGAGACAACTGACTTGCAATAATTTTTTATATGTTTATAGGGAGGCTGAGGGTTTTTTTCTTCTTTTTTGTTTTTTAATTATATATATATATAATTAGCATCAGATTTTGATCAGATATCGAGCCTTTCACAATAATTAATGTGCGATGCTTATTGTGGAGAAAGATTTCAAAATTATAATCCTAAAACACATGAGCTAGTTTTATACCGCGTGCCAGCACTCAAGCACAAATTGAGCGCACTGGTTTTGGATTTTGCAATTGAGCCCCTGGCGGGGGCGAAGTGAGCACACTAAATTTGAAATCCGCGCCTCTGCATTGCTCGAGTGTGAAGTGAGCACGTATAATCCTTCATCAATTCGGAATTGGTGCTCGAGTGTTCCAATGCCCCTCAAGCACTCGACTTGGTCATGCTTCTTGGCCCTTCGCCGTGCGTGCCAAGTGCGTGTGAATATTCCGATCATTGCATGAGTTTTATGCGAACATCCAATTACTTTTCATTTGTTAAGTTACTCATAAAAGAGTGATAAAAAACCCAACACTTTCAATATTGTATCAATCGAACTGGGCCGAAACAATTGGGCACAAATATTGAAACATACTTGTTGGGCCCCAATGTAAGGGCCCATAAAAGCACGCCCCAGAAGAAAACGCCCAAACGAGAGGACCAGAGAAATTCCAGCGAGCCAAGAAAAACTGGACGGTTTGTGAGGTCCAAAACAGAGGCCCAGAGGTCCTCTCCGCTCATAAGGAAGCTCGAGGACAACGCCAGCGACGTCCAAGTGCACGGACACGGAAAAGACCGAGAACCCCAGAAGCCTTTCCAAGTATCAGAATCGTCCGAGAGGCCAAGAAGAGACGCTCGGGCTTTTCCCCATAAGACCCTCCAAGAGCTGCTTCCTCTCACAAGTCCACGAACTCACGAGGAACGTCACATCTGGACGAGGATTGCTCATTCACGACCGGGAATGCCAGCTAAGCAACTTCGCCGATTCCCAAGGAACCTATAGCCACTGCTAGTTGCCGTCTCAACAGGGCACGCCTAGTCAAATCAAGATTGGCCTCGACCACAGCACACGAGGCCTACCGGCGGCGCCCCGACGCGTCTCTCCCGCACGTCGGCCGGCATTGAATGGAGTCGTGGGGACCCGGTGGGCGACTTCTCAACCACCCGATGGGAGCCACGTGTCTCCTCCCCAACAGTTCATTCTCCCCTATAAATACCCAGCAAGGCTCTATTCAAAAGGACATCTGGGCAAACTTTCACTCTCACTCTCACTGAGACCATCCTGAAAAAAGGAGAAAAAGGCCTACTTCCATTCGGCCACTCAACTTCTCTCTTCCCAGCAAAGCAAAACGAAAAGAGTGAAAACCTCTCCAATGAGAGTAGTAAAGATTCCCATTGAGCGATCCTCCCTAAGAAAGAAACACAAAGCAAGAGACAGGGAATGAATGATCCCTAACACTTGTACTCTGTAAAGACTTCAACCCAAATAGTGAAGCATTTCTAAGGCTTTGAGCATCGTGGTTTTTCCTCCCCATTTAAGAGGAGATTTTCCACGTAAAAGATCTGGTCTTGATCTTTCTCTCGCATCCAACATCACATTTACTTGTGTTGCGAAAACCCGCGGATCCGACCGGACTCGCGCGATCCGAGCTTGTAACATTGGCGCCGTCGGGGAACGGCACAAAAAGCTCACAAGCTTCCCCCCGTGCAGAACAACCATCACCCCGAAAACGATGAGCAGACAAGACAGTACATCCACCCGGGAGGAGGAGCGCTACGACAGGTGCCTCCCATCGGGTGGCAGGATGAGTGGCGGCCCCGGTACTAGCATGCGTAAGCTAGTACAGAAGGTGGACAGCCTTACAAGAGCCGTCCGTACCCTCCGAGAGAAGGTGGACGAGCAATCTAGGGGCCCGCGCCCCGAAAGCCCGCATCCAGAAGCGCCCCAGAGGCAACACTCGACGCGGACTCCTGGCAAGTTGAGGGACTACCTCAATAGAAAAAAGTCCATGAGCTAAGCCCCGATGAAGAACGGGCTCAAAAGGCTCTGGAAGATTGTCTTTGGACCCAAAATCGGCGAAATAAGTCAGCCGGAAAGACCCGAAGACCCCCTGCCCTCGAGGACAGGAGAAGGAAAAAGAAGGGCGAGCGCCCAATGGAAGACCCAAGGGCCGTTCGGGCAAGAAGAGCCCGAGCAGATGGTCCTTGGAGGAGAAAGGCCCTCGGGCCCACTTACTCTCACCGACTCCCTCACCAACATCCTGAGGCAGATCAGGGACGAGGAGTTCCTAAGGTAGCTCAAGGTGTTGAAGAACCCAGAGGGAGGCGACCAGTGGGAGTACTGCCATTACCACTGGAGCCGCGGCCATGACACCGAGGACTGCCGGAAGCTCCAGGTGGAGATCGAACGGCTCGCAATGGAGGGCTATCTCGACCGCTTCTTGCCACGACCCGAGCACGGCCCCGGAACAGCAGGACGTACCTGGTTGCGCCGCTCAAAGGGTAAGGCCATAATGGGCGCGGAGCACACTTGACTGCCCGCTGGGGGCGCCAATACCGGCGACCTCAGCCCCAAGCGTAGCTGTCGCAAGAGCCAAGGAGACAGCAAAAGAGGAGCATGAAGGCCCAAGCGCGCGGACTGACACAAAAAAAAAGAGAGAAAAAAGGCCCTGGAGGCCTCTTAATGTAAAACCTGTACATCAATGAAAACGTCCCTTCACTTTGCCTATTCTGAAGTGTTCTTATCCTCCCTCACCAACGATGAAACAACTCACAAAGACAAACTCAAAAATCCCGAGGACGAGCGGCCCTGCAGGGGCCGGCCCCGAAGGTCATCACCAAAAGCTGGCAGACAGAAGTCCAGAGGCCGGGCCCCGGAGAGGTCATCACCAAAACCTCGGCCCCGACCGGCGGTCCTGAGGTCGGGCCCCAAAGGTCATCACGCAAAAACTCGGCTGTGACAGAACGGTCCCAGAGGCCGGGCCCCAGAGGTCATCACTCAAAAACTTGGCTGCGACCGAGCGGTCCAAGAGGCCGGGCAACAAAAGTAAAGCCAAAGGGTTAAAAGTTAGAAGTCCCTAAAAGGGTCGCACGCTCAAACCCGAGAAGTTAAAGGGTCCAGGACCTTAAAGAAATTACACACTCAAAGCGGAAAAGCTAGGCGCCGTACATCGCGCCACACAAAAAAAGAGAAAAAAGAGACTCATCCATACAAACGAGACAGAAGAAATATCCGAAGCCTTAAGGCGAAAAGGCCAAAGTCTTATTTATAAAAATGAATCCGCCTGGAGACGTCCTCAACCTCTCTTCTTGGCGAAGGATCCGGTCCTGAAGGAGGCCCTGCCGAAGTTGCAGGAGTTTGACAGTATCCTCCAAAGAAGTGGCTTCTCTTAGCTTCGCCCGCCTCTGCTTCCCCGCCTGCACAGCCTTCGTGAGCGGCCCCCGAGGACCTCATTTCCCGGACGTGGGATTGGGCGATCACTCCCACCAGCTTCATTAAGGCCCCTAATCGTGCCGGGCTCGGGGAGGTAAAAGCCTATCAAGATACGAGCAATTTGAAGCAAAGCAAGAAAGGAAACGATGGGTTACCTTAGAAACAAGAGGATCATCCCTTGTGACACGCTCCCTGTGGGTCTTGAACTCCTACAACACCGCCCCCTCGGACCCCACGGGCGCCCTGGGATTGCGTGACTGCCAACATAAAGGACGCTCGGATAGTCTGCCCAAAATCACCCCCCAAGAAAATCCTGGCAACAGCCTTGACTTCAACCATAGTAGGGCGCTCAAAAGAACCGGGAGGCATGAGCTCATCGACGCTCGGGTCCTTGACTTCCGCCACCACCTCGGGACCGATTCGCCGCCTATCATCCCCTCCTCGCAGTCCACCATGACGCTCCCGCGCTCCTATGTCCCCAAGGGCGATCAATCCCGCCCCGAGACGTCACCAGCTAACCGAACCCCGAGGGATGAGATCATCACACAGGGGGCCGATGTCCGAAAGCTCCGCAGCCCGAACAAGCACCCCGAGGATGCAGGAGGATTAAGAATAGGAAGTGAAGGCGAGGCCTTCAAGCTTCGAGGACCCTAAGAGAGATTCCGATCCTCGCCTTTTGATCAAAGGAATGAACGCCATCATCATCATCGCAGGGGGTTGATGTCCGAAGATCCGCGATTCGCACAACGGCCCCGAGGACCCTACGAAGATTAGCAAGTGGAAGTGAAGACGGCGACCTCGAACCCCTAGACTCAGAGGGTTAGATCCAAAAACAGCCTCCTCAAGCTCTTGGAACTCCAGGGAGAAGAGTCACGTACATGATCACCGGACTCAAATTGAAAACCCGAACGTCAAATCTTCCTCTTCTTCTTCTTCTTCTCTCTCTTTTCTCTTCTACGAAACGGCGCTCAAGTGTTTGTATTAACCGGCAAACTGAGAGTCGCAAGGCTTTATATCGCCGCTCCGAAAGGGCCGCGGGTATCTAGCGAAGGCCGTCATTACCTGTCCGCCTGCTCGGCGCCTATCGAGCATCTATCCCGAGGCGGGCGAATCCTGTAAAATGTGCTCGGCGCCTCCTCGAGCACATGGCAGCGGGCGACGTTCTCGAATACGAGCTCGAGCATCCAGCGAGCACAAGGCGAGCATCCGACATTCGGAAGAACTGGCCGAGCATCCAGCGAGCTGAATTCATGGTGAGGATATGGACTCCACCCTCGCCTCATCAATTGGGTATGGGCCCACACGGGAGTGACCCATAACCCAACAGTATGATCGTTACCATGGAGTTGAATCTAAATCCTCTAACAGTGGGTTGTTTTTTTGTGCTACTAAACCATACATAGATTGGTTGGTAATGGAGGAGATGAAGATTTTAACAAATTTCAGAGGTGGCCAGAAACGTGAATGAAACCATGTAGTGTGTTCTCTTTGCGTGTATGTGCTTGCTGCTTGTGCGTGAGATTGGTTGGTAATGTGAAATGACGATATGGTTGCTTTATTAAAACCTAGAAGTCACCGATTTAAACAATAATGATGCCTTTTGTAACACAAAGGTCAGGCTGCTCTGAAGGTCACCAGTTTGAGCTATGACAATGGTGTTTCTATTACACAGGGTTAAAGACTGCATATCTCAAGCTCTTCAATCTGTATGACTTGATAGTCTTCTAGATCAGACCCATTCTTTTACCTATTGTCTTTGCGAGAGTCCAGATTACTTGTTATAGATTGGTGACCTTTGTGCTAATAAGAGGATAGTCTGGCGGAGGTCGTTTCCATCATACATAGGATTTGGGAAGGGTCGAATTAATTTTGGGTCTATTATATATAATCTTATATTAGATTAGACAAGAGTTTGTTTTGATGGCCCTACAACTCCATTATTGCTCACAGCAATCGTCATTTTGGTGCACTTGATGATTTACTAAACACCCATTTTTGCCTAGGGAAAAAAGGGGCACATTTTGCTGAGCAGTAATTATTTATTTTATTCAAGATTATTTAATATAAAGTAATCAATTATTGTAGCACACTCGATCAATGCTATTTACTGATTCATGGATATGTGAATTTGATCTGCAGCCAGAAGTCAGCATCCCCAGTTACACCAGTGGTGACCACGGCGACACCTGATGTTTCCTGGCCCAGGTCAGGTCAGAAAGTGGGTTGGGGTACATGAGCTATGACTCTGCTTCAGGTACTGGTACAGGTTTAGAGTTGGAATCCCAATCTGAGACGGGCTCACAGTCAGCAGCTATGTTGGCCGACCAGTCATGGTTAGCAAAAATGGCCTTAGGAGATTCAACCAAGGCAATCACTCCCTCAGCTCTGCAATCTACACTTGCTGTTTCTGCGTGTTTCTTCCTCGCTCTGTCCTTCATTTACTTGTAGTCCTTGCCTCTATCGTTCATGTTCCCACGTCAGCTTGCTTTGTGGTCCTCAGCTGCGCATTTGATCAAACAGGTTGCTGGCCTCCAGAAAAATTGGGGTTTTCAACTCTTTGATCAGGAAAAAATGCTGACCCAGATTATAAACCACCTGCCACCATCACCACTATATTCCTCACAGATAGTTAACTGTATTTTGCACATAGTAAGTTGCTCTCTTATCTTTATTTTAGTAGTTTCCAGGTCTCTTAAGCCATTCAAATATCTAGGCTCTGTAGTATTTCTGGGTATTGGGAACTTGAAAGCAATTTGTGATCAGAATGCAGATTTCTATGGAAATGGGAGAGCAATTTTTATCTTGTATTGTACACTCAAATCACCACAACTTTCCGCATCTTAAACCCATTCTTTGGATATTAGAATTTTGTTCAGCTTGTTAATATTTTCTAGCACTAATCTTTGGCATTGATCTACAAAGACAATAACAAATATGTTTATGGTATTACATACAAAAGGCTGAAGTAATATAAGAAAGTGTTAAAGCTGAATGTTGAAATGCCTAGTCTCCTCTCCTTGGCAGAGCGACAGTGTTGCACTAGTGCTTCTGTTGCCATAACCCACTGTTATCCTGTACTCGCCCAAGAACCCGTTGAAGCTAAATGCACCAAACTCGTCCGTCTTACCATCCACCTCTCGAGTCTGCCACTCTTTTAGGAGCCTGTCAACTACGTCCCCTGCTGGGTGGTTTTGAAAATTATTATCTGTGAGGCACATTTGATAGCACCCCTGGGGATGAAGGGCTGTCCACAACATTATGCCTCTGACGGCAGGATGTGAAAACCCTTCTCTCAGCACTTGTTCCAGATACACAGCCTGCAAATTCTATCAAATTACTTGCACATTTGTTCCAAGTCCTCCACCTCTGGCGTATCTCATATTCTTAAATGTGAGAATTTTATTTGACAATTTTAATGCCTAAGATTGTAAGGTCAATATAACACATTTTTATATGCAATTATAACTTTAGTTATCCAAATTGTCAAATCTCCATGTTTGGAAATGCGATGGATGATAAAGAAACGGAATGGCCCTTCAAAACATTTTAGTTGAACAAGCTTGGATTGGGAATAAAATAAAAAGTTAACAGACCATTTGGAGCTGTCCTTACCTGTGATTCTTTGTCAATTTTGTGGGAGATATCCACTTCTGTGAACCAAATGGGAAGTCCAAGTGTGCCCAACTTATCTAAGACTGCCCTGATCAGTGGAGGGTTAGGAATTGTGAAATGGCCTTCTATCCCTATCCCACTCATTGAAACCCCCTTTTTTAAGATCCCTTAGCCTGCCAACATAAGCATCCACGGTAGAATCATCATCAGTGCATGTCTCGACCACGTTAAACTCATTCATGAAGAGGGTGGCTAACGGATCAGCCTCGTGCGCCTTGAAGAAATACAATGTCGCATTAGCCCCAAGATGCTGTTCGTAGAAGTCAAAATGAAGCATTTCATTGCTTACGTCCCAGTGCACAAATTCTCCTCTATATCTCCTCATTAGACTCGAATCTGAGCATCCACGGCTGATCTCAGCTTGGGTCCTGTGAGGTTTAAAACCCATGCTGGAGTGTACTTAGGGTCTTCCCAAAAGATGTTGTGCCCTCTCACAGTGATTTGGTTTGCTCTTGTAAATTCCAGCATCTGATCTGCTGCTGTGTAGTTGGTTTTCCATGGCTGTGGTTCTGTGGTGTACCACTTGAGCTCATTCTCAAACACAGCTGCGTTAAATCGTTTCAGGAACCAGTTCTGTAACAATATGAACAAATATATACTTCAGCTTGTATTGTATAAATACTGTAGGATTCCGGTTTTAATGCCTTTTCGGTTGGGGTGTAACAACAGTTCAATAACCAACAACAGCTCTCCAATTTTTTAAAAAATTGCAATAAAAAAGCCTTTAAAAAACTCATTTCTATTTCTCAAGATGAAAATAACAAAGACAGGACCTGGTACGGCAGATTTCCGATGATGGTATCAGCTATTGCAGAACCAATTGGGAACTCTCTGGATGTCTGCTGAACGGTAATTGCAGCTCCATCCAACCTTTCCCCAAGCAAATCTGACACGTGAAGCGTCACAAAGCGTTTCCGTTCCTAAACAGAGAAACTTCAAACAGTGATGGATCGAGAAAAAAAAGTAATATTTGATCTGTGTGATCAAACATGCATGATGAATGCCCAGTAAATAGCAAAAACCTCGTTGATTCTGAACTGTTGATTCAGTCTCCACTGCTCATCAGTAAACCTCTGCAAAGATGGATTAGCAATTGACATATTGATTTCTTTTCCATCAGCATTCTGTTCATCAGCACTGACTCTCAGTAACAGGATGATAAATCTTCTGAATAAAGCATGGGGGTTCCTCTTCTTCTATGGAGGACGCTTGATAGAAAACCATTTATCAAAGATGTTAAGCAAAATGGGGCAAGCATGCATGTTGATTCTCCAGCAAGCAAGGGGATGAATCAATACAACACCCCATATTCATCTAATGTCCTTATTCGTTCAATTAGCTAAGCTAATTTAAATTTAAAGTCTCTCAGTCTCTTTCTTTTTTCGCATACCTGAAAATAGAGGAGGGACAAGTTTGAAGGCGAATTCAAGATGAATCCACCTTTGAGGAATGACCAACATCCTTGCTTTGCTAGCACAGTCCCTATGCAATCTGACATCGTGCTGTCTGCTGTCAGGCCTGCTCGTATCAGAGATGAATCTGCACCCATTATGGTGATCCAAGCTGTCCAGCAACGAAACAAGAAGCTACTCAGTACAACTTACAAAAATTGTAATGGCTGCGTTCTCAAATGCGTTACTAAACTTGATCTCATCTGTTGCTGCTGCTTAAGACCACTCGATTGGATGCATGATGATAACTTTAAATTCACCACATATATAAGCAGAATGGGAATGTATACTTACCAAATTGATAGAATCTGCTAGTGCATTGTGTTGAGGGGGGGAGGGGGGAGAGAGAGAGAGAGAGAGAGAGAGAGAAGCTTAACCGGAGAAGGTGAAGATTCCACGAGAGAGATTATGCAACGAGAAATCTGTAGTATAAGAGTCGCCATGGAAGGGACGGTGACCGAGTTCGACATTCGCAGCGTGGTCATGGAGGATCCCTCCGCCGTTGTAAAGAGCCTCTTCGGGATATGCTTTGCACTGTTAACAGCCCCAAGCCCCCAAGTGAAACTTCTTTTTCTTTTTGGGTAATTTCCCAAGTGAAACTTCATATCCTGAACTTCTTACACTAATTTCTCATTTCAACAAACTTTTCGTTTTTTCCTTAATAAATTCTATTGATTCTTAATTTTATATTTTTATCTTATACTATTTAAAAATTTAAAAGAATTATCATATAAAACATTTCCAAAATTAATATTCAATTTAAATTTTTGGCCTGAATATACGCATGAACAAATAATAAGAAATTTAGTATATTTGACTTAATTTTTTTTTTTTTTTGGAAAAGAATAACATGGTACAAAAATAAGACTTAATGATAAATTCATTAAAAATAGAAATATTTGATATTTTAATAATAATAGTTAATTATCATATGGGAAGATAACAATCCACAATTACCTCAGTGAACGCAGAAGAATCATAGACAGGCCCATCTTCCACAAAGAATGCCATTGTTGGAGTTCGCCATGGACGCACAGTCAGTAACATTTATATGGTAGGCGAAGACGTGAAGAGAAGACAGAGAGAGAGGGGGAAGGGGGTTACCATAATCACCGGCAGAGGAGAGAGAGAATCCATGGACGAAAATCAAGATCATGGCGAACAAATGAGCAGCTGCCTTCTTCATCCTACGAGAAAGAAATGGAAATGTTCGAAGACTGCCAGTAATATCTCGTATAATCATTTACTTTTACGTATATTTGTTTGTATAAATTGATGAATATAACGTCCAATAGATATATTTAAAATATTCAAAGGCGTTACCGTTTACATTTGCGTTATTCGGGAACACTCATGCCAACGGTTGATATTAGGTTTCTGCGGTGGTGGTGGCAGGGACGGCGCGGCCGCGGCAGGTATTCACAGGATAACAGTGGAGTTCGGGTCTGAACAGCCCGTGCATGCTCACATGTGATGCGAGAGGACAGCTTTTTTCTGTTGCTCATTCGACCCCATCTCTGATGATATTATGATTGCTGATTTTGTCTACAAATACTAAAGAGACAACTGACTTGTAATAATTTTTTATATGTTTATAGGGAGGCTGAGGGTTTTTTTCTTCTTTTTTGTTTTTTAATTATATATATATATATATATATATATATATATATATATACATTACGTAAAATTATAAAGAGGTTTTAAATATACAATTTCTCATGTCGTAATGCATCATTGTCTATTTAAGTCTGATGTCTCCGAAACAGTAATTAATGGGTCCTCTTTCCGTTGGCAATTCGACACCCGAATATATCCGATCCCGTACAGCAGAACAAACCTGAATCCTTCATCAACTGATAGCCACTAAATTTATGAATATAAAAAATAAATAAACACAATAATTTTTAATGTGAAAAATCATTCTTAATCAAGGAAAAATCATTAAATAAATTTTAAATAAATTCACTACAAATAATGTAAGTTATAAGAACCAATTCCGAAATCCTTTCACTTTGAACCCAAGCGATCTCAACACACCTGACAATCCACAAGAGAAATATAATGAGAAAAAGTACAACCAAACGAAAATAGGTTTCTAGAATCACCTCCAAAATGATGTACCCGATCTTGGCGAAGAACAGAATTCAAATCGGATTTTGATCGGATGTCGAGCCTCTCACTCTCTCTTTTTCTCTCATCTCTTTATGTGCGGTGCCCATTGTGGAGAAAGATTTCAAAATTATAATCCTAAAACGCATGAGCCAGTTTTATACTGCGTGCCAGCGCTTGAGCACGAATCGAGCACACCGGTTCTGGATTCTTTAGTTGAGCCCTTAGCGGGCGCGAAGTGAGCATACTAAGTCTGAAATCCGCGCCTCTGCATTCCTCGAGCGTGAGGTGAGCTCATATAATCCTTCATTAATTTGGAATCGGCGCTCGAGCGCCCCTCAAACGCTCGACTTGATTGTGCCTCTTGGCCCTTTGCCGTGCGGGCGAAGTGCGTGTGAATATTTCGATCATTGCATGAGTTTTATACGAACATCCGATTACTTTTCATTTGTTAAGTTACTTATAAGAGAGTGATAAAAAATCCAATACTTTCAATATTGTATCTATCGAACTGGCCCCCAGCAATTGGGCACAAATATTGAAACATACTATTATAGTAATATAGCTACTTATTTTTTAGTATAAAGTACGTATTTACACACTATATCTAGTATTTTGTTTTACATCATGTTTGGTATTGCTATTTCAAACAAATAAATACGCATAAAATGAGCAATTTTTAAAAATTCATCATATTTACTTAGTAAAAAAAGAGCGATTAGATTTCATCTTAAAAACGTTTGATAGGTTGAAATATTTTCATCATCCTAGGCATTGCAAGTTGAGTAGGTGTGAAGAGGAACCCGTGCAGTGTTTATTTTTTAAGTATGTTGTCACCAATCACATATGGAGTACTATTAATAGTAGAATACGATAGGCATACCCGTATGATAATTGGAGTTTGTAATCAAATGGAAGGCCAAATTCGTCAAGCACATCCGACATCAGATGGCCCTAACAATTACAATCTATTAGGTTCTCCTGCCTCAAATCTATATTTGTTTTTGGTTGTCTCATTTTTTTTTTTTGTTGGATTTGTTTTTTTTTTTTTTTTTTTTTACTATCTTGATTTATATGTTGGGTGGCTTAAAGTTTGTACATTTTTTTTTAATGAAACAGCATTTTATTTATTTAACAAAAAAATACTAAGAAAAATTTTGAAAATTAAAATTGAAGAATATTATGTAAAAATATAAAGATCTCTAATGGTATTTTTTTCATTAGAATTTTTATTCCACTTAAACAATATAATTGAAATTAAGTTTGAAATTCTACTTTAAATTTGAATCTTAGATCAAATTAAGCAGAACCTAATACAAAATTAAGGAGGAATGATTGAAAAGAGGCAATTTAAACTATTAGGAAATGTAGAAAATATAGCATAATAAATATAGGAAATATAGCATAATGTATATATTTGTGTAATTTTTTACCCTTTTTGTATTTTCCCGTTATTTTCTTTCCACGTTATTTTCATGTTTTCCTTGTAAACGTTTATATTTTCCCTTCCATTTTCAAACTCCTTGTATTATAAAAGGGAGAAGGGATTTGTAATTTCAAATCCATTGCAATGGAATAAAAAGGCTTGCGTCCGTTTTCTTGTGTCACCGTCCTGTCTTCTCTTTCCCTTCATCCCTCCTATTCGTCGTCTTCTTCGTCTCTGCCTCTGTGCAGAACTTCACATGGTATCAGAGAATATGGCGTCTCAGCGAACTTCATCCGAAACCACATCAAATACAGCCAACCCTTCTATTATCTCTTCGCAAGAACACATGCATTTACAAACCCTCACAGATTTCACAAATCCTTTTCGGTTAGAAATCGGTGAGAATCCTGCAATCACTCTGGTCATCGATTTACTCATTGTCGACAACTACGCGACTTGGTCGAGAGCCATGCGTCGAGCCCTAAGAGCCAAAAACAAATTTTAGTTCATCGAAGGCACTATTCACAAACCGAGCGATTCAAACGATCATCTCTTCGAAATTTGGGGGCGATACAATGATATGGTTGTCTCCTGGATTCAAAACTCTGTTAGCCCATTTATTAAATCTAGCGTCATCTTCGTCGATGATGCCCGTGAGATCTGGAATGAGCTACGCGACCGGTTTACACAACAAAATGGGCCGCGCATCTTCCAATTTAAGAAATCGTTGGCTAGTCTCCTATAAGAACAAGATCCTGTAAGCGTGTACTACGGTAGATTCAAAACTTTGTGGGATAAACTTTTGATTTACAATCCCCTCCCAAACTGCGATTGCGGCAAGATGAAAATTCTTGTTGACAAATTTCAACGAGACTGTGTTATACAATTTTTGAAGGGATTAAATGATTCCTATTCTAACGCCCGGGACCAGATCATGATGATGGACCCTCTTCATTCTGTTAACCGAGTTTTTTCTGTTATTCAACAACAAGAATAGCAACACCAGATGCTGTCTATTGCCCAACCTTCGAACACAGTGGCCTTAGCAGCTAAAAAAAATTCTAATTACCCAAAACATCTCATGAAAACCACTCAGCCTATCAAGAAAGACAAACCTTTCTGCATATATTGTAGGATCACAAGGCACTCTGTACAGCAGTGCTTCGAGATTGGTAATGCTGATGCTCATGTGTGTTCTTATTGCAATAAAATTGGACACATTGTGGATAAATGCTACAAGTTGCATGGTTTTCCTTCCAACCACAAGTCTTATGGCAAAACTGGGAACATAACCTCTTCTGCCAACTTGTCGAGCTTCAAGGCTCATATCGATCAAGAAGGAGATGCTGATGACAGGGTGGCACTAACTAAAGCCCAATTCAAACAACTCATGGACTTAATTCAACCAAAGGACACTGCTGTCAAGCAACTTCAGCCCATCTTCGACCCAATCATTGAGCCACCAAAGGCGGCAAATATGAATGGTAATATCTTCAGTGTATCTCCCTCCCATAAGCATTTTGATGATAAGAAACATGTATGGATTTTGGACACTGGGACCATAGATCATATGATTTGTGATCCCTCATTATATGTTTATTATAAGGTCCAGATTTCATATTCTGTCAAGCTTTCAGATAGAAGTAAAGCATCCGTCTCCCATATTGAAAATATTAAACTTACCGATAAATTGATATTGTAAAATGTTCTTTGTGTTCATTCATTTTCTTTTAATCTAATTTCGGTAAAACGATTAACTGACACTTTTAATTGCTGTACGTTTTTCTTTTCTAACATTTGTTTAATTCAGGACCTTACCATATGGACAACGATTGGGATGGGTGAAGAAAGGCATGGGTTATATCATCTGAAGCGCATTACAATACCTTCCAATACTCTAACTGGTCTTCTCCTCAAGATTTCCAATCTAAACGTGAAACCTTCCGTTCATTCTGTTTTGGTCTCCTATTGACATTTGGCATTGCCGTTTAGGGCACATATCTTATTCTAAGCTTAAAATGATTGATAATCCTCTTGTAAAGAGAGCATTACATTCTATTAATAATAATCCTTGTTCTATTTGTTACATGGCAAAACAATGTCGTGTCCCATTTCCTTCAAGTACCCATAAGTCATACATCTTATTTGAAATGATTCATTGTGACATATGGGGGCCTTTCTCTAAGATGTCCTATGACGGTTATAAATATTTTCTAACTCTTGTTGATGACTTCTCTAGAAGTACGTGGATATACCTTCTAAAGTAAAAATCCGATACCAAACAGTGTTTAGAAAATTTCTATAATCTCATTGAAACACAATTCAATATTAAAATTAGAATCATAAGAAGTGATAATGGATCCGAATTTAACATGAGAGAATTTTACAGTAAAAGAGGCATAATTTACCAATGGAGTTGTGTTGAGACTCCACAACAAAATGGCATTGTTGAGCGTAAACATGAACATTTGTTAAACGTCGTCAGGGCCATTAGATTTCAGTCCGAGCCACCCTTAAGTTTTTGGAGCGACTGTATTCTTACAGCTGCATATCTCATAAACAGAGCACCAACTCCACTATTGGACAATAGGACTCCATACGAAGTTCTTTTCCGATGGAAACTCAATTACCCAAATTTAAGAGTTTTCGGTTGCTTGTATTTTGCTTCTACCATCTCTCATGGCAATACGAAATTAGATCCTAGAAGTAGAAAATGTGTTTTCTTAGGTTACCCTTTTGGAGTCAAATGATATAAATTGATTGATCTAAATAGCTATACCACATTTTATTCAAGAGATGTCATTTTTCATGAAAATATATTTCCTTTTCGGAAAGACAACATTGACGAGCTCGGATACTGAGCTCGGATACTTAACCTAATGTGCACTCATCGGAACCGCCTACTATTGGGATCAACAATGAACAATTGTTGCAAACCCAGCTGGTGCCATCCAACCTACAAGATCTGTCTTGAATCCTTTTAGTTGAACCCATAGTTGAAGATAGTGAAGAGCTGCTCACTCTTCCTATTCACGGGCAGAACCAGGAACAACTAAGCAACGATTATTGCAAACAAAATGCATCCGATGATACGCAATCCCTTACCACTAGTCAAACACCTGTTCGTAGAACCACTAGAATTCGTAAAGCCCCGAATAACTTGAAGGATTTTCATTGCCATCATCTATCTCAAACCTCACTCATTCAATCGGAAGTCCAAACTACTACAGGTAAACCATATTCTCTTGTAAATTGCATCTCACATCAAAAACTATCTCCCACCTTTAGTCATTTTTCATCCGCCATAACATCTCACAGTGAACCGCAAACTTATGCCCAAGCTATTTGTGATGAAAAATGGCGCAACGCCATTGAAAGTGAATTGAACGCGTTAGAGCAAAATAAGACATGGATTATTACTAATTTACCCACCGGAAAGAAAACTATTGGATGCCGATATGTATTCAAATTAAAATTTAATAGTGATGGAAGTATTGAGAGATATAAATGTAGATTAGTTGTAAAGGGATATACACAGCGAGAGGGCATAGATTATCATGAAACATTTTCCCCCGTTGCCAAACTCACCACCGTCCCATGTCTCTTCGCCATAGCTACCATCAAGGGGTGGCACTTGTATCACCTGGATGTTAACAATGCCTTTTTACATGGGAGTTTAGATGAGGAGATCTATATACAGAAGCCTCCTGGGTATACTAAAGAGAAACCCAATCAAGTCTATAAATTGTTAAAAAGCATATATGGCCTTAAACAGGCCTCTAGGCAGTGGTATTCCAAACTGTCTACATCTCTCATTGCTTTTGGCTTCACACAATCCAAAGCTGATTATAGCCTATTTACCAAGGAAGATGATAAGTCCTTTATAGTATTACTTTTATATGTTGATGACATTCTTGTGGCAAGTAGTTCTTTGGATTCCATTACCTCTGTTAAATCTTTTTTTAATCGTGCCTTTAAGATTAAAGATCTCAGTGTTTTACAATATTTTCTTGAAATAGAGGTTGCACGATCCTTGAGAGGTATACATATTTGTCAAAGAAAATATGCGCTTGATATTTTAGCAGATTCTAGTACCCTAGGTTCTAGACCTCTTAAACTTTCAATGGACCAAAATATGAAGTTGAGCAAGGAGACCGAAACCATTCTACAAGATCCGAGCGTTTACAGAAGGCTAATTGGAAGGCTTCTCTATCTAACTGTGATAAGGCCTGATATATGTTACGCAGTCCATATTTTGAATCAATTCATGACTCGACCAACCTCTAGCCACATGCATGCTGCCTATCAAATCCTACGATACCTTAAACAAAATCCGGGACAAGGCATATTATTCTCTTCCACTTCTAACGTTCAACTTTGAGCTTTTTGTGATGCAGATTGGACTTCATATCCTGACACTTGAAGATCCATCATTGACTACTGTATCTTTATTGGGGACTCCCTTATCTCCTGAAAGTACAAGAAACAATCAGATGTCTCTCGCTTTTCCGCGGAAACAGAATATCGATCCATGGCTACTATTTGCTGCGAACTATCTTGGCTCCGTTATATCTTACTTGATTTGCGAATACCACACTCTCACGACGCTGGCCTCTACTGCGACAATCAAGCTGCTCTTCACATATCCACCAATTCTGTTTTCCATGAGCGGACCAAGCATATTGAGCTGGATTGTCATTTGGTTTGTGACAAAATTCAAGACGGAAGAATTCGCACTCACTATGTGACCACTCATAACCAACTTGCAGATATATTCACCAAGATTTTAGCAACACACCGTTTGAAGATTTACTTATTCAAGCTTGGCGTAATCAATCTTTATGCTCCACCTTGCAGGGGATATTAGAAAATGTAGAAAATATAGCATAATAAATATAGGAAATATAGCATAATGTATATATTTGTGTAATTTTTTACCCTTTATGTATTTTCCCGTTATTTTCTTTCCACGTTATTTTCTGTCCATGTTTTCCCTTGTAAACGTTTATATTTTCCTTTCCTTTTCCAAACTCCTTGTATTATAAAAGGGAGAAGGGATTTGTAATTTAAAATCAATTGCAATGGAATAAAAAGGCTTGCGTCCGTTTTATAATACAAAAGAGTTTGGAAATGGAAGGGAAAATATAAACGTTTACAAGGGAAAACATGGAAAGAAAATAACGTGGAAAGAAAATAACGGAAAAAATACAGGAAGGGTAAAAAATTACACAAATATATAGATTATGCTATATTTCCTATTATGCTATATTTCCATGTTTTCCCTTGTAAACGTTTATATTTTTCTTTCCATTTCCAAACTCTTTGTATTATAAAAGGGAGAAGGGATTTGTAATTTAAAATCAATTGCAATGGAATAAAAAGGCTTGCGTCCGTTTTCTTGTGTCACCGTCCTGTCTTCTCTTTCCCTTCATCCCTCCGGTTCGTCGTCTTCTTCGTCTCTACCTCTGCGCAGAACTTCACATAAACTACAAAATATGAAAGAAATGAAAATAAAGGAAATGTAGAATTCATGACGATATAGTTGATAATAATAGTCACAAATTTAATTTATACTGATAAGTCAAAGATTTTGAATATGAATTGATTGGTTGGCCAAGAACATAATTGTTAATTATGGAATATTTATTTTATAATACTAATTGAATATTAAAAGATACATTATTATTATTATTATTATATATTTTAATAAAAAGCTAATTACTATTTATAGTGGTAAAACCATACAGTTATATATCCCTTTGGAGATATTATATGTTTGTCCCATGATGCATATATTCCCCTAGAAGGTAGTTTTAGATGGATATTATTTAGCCATTATTAAAATATATTCATTAACATAATATTTATTTATCTATATTAATTAACCTATAAAAAATAAATAGATAATAATTATTATATTGTCTATATTTATTTGAAAAAGATCGAGGTTGTTCCCAACATTTCATTCCCCCTCAAACCAGCCCTATTCTATGATGCATAACTACCGGACACGAAAGCCTATTTGAGTGGTTGTTTGGTCATTTTATTTTATTATTTCTTAAAAGCATTTTAGATTTAATTTTTAATTCAATTCATGTTAACTTATAAAGAGTATCAATTCAATTTTTGAGAAAATATTTTGTTTTAAAAAAAAACCTAAATTTTTTGATTTTTAAAAATTAACTTAATTTCTTGTTTTAAGAAAATAATAACTTAATTTTTCGAAATTAAGCATTTGTTCATTATTAAAGTTTAAGTCACTAAAAAAAATAATATCAATTTTCATTAAAACTTTATATTTGTGTCACCATTTTTAAATATCAGATTATTTTATTTTTTAAAATAAAAATTAATATCAAAATAAAACTGGGCATTAGGAATTTTTTGTAAGAGATGTGATAATCCATCTAAATATTACACTCAATTATCCTACAAATAATAAAAATTATTTTTTAAAAGATAAAAATAATATTATCTTAATTTCTGCCCTTCATATTTTCTTAAATTTGCCAAGAAATTGCAGCATTATAAGACACACACAAGAATTTGCCTTGGATAAAAACTACGCAACTTAAGAAACAGATTAACATTATGCGTCTTGGAACAAAAAATTTATCAAAAATGACAAGAATGTCCTATTCCATCCATACCGTCAACTAGGAAACAACCAAGAAAAATACACGGTTAGATCCTTGATGCATATCACCACCGTGGGGGTTAAATAGTCATTTGGCTAAAAAATGACTAAACATTGGAATTCATACTCCACTGAAAATTAATTTGAAATGAAATTTCAATTCCACTCTACCAAACATGAAAGTCTCTAATCGGATTCTTTAGATCTTTTGCTCACAGAGATCTTTCTATAAAGATCTTTCGTCCTCGCAGCCAACAAGAAATCTAGACCCGAGCCGACAAGGCAAGTGCCTGCCAAGATGAAGAAGCAAAGCCTGTAACAATGGGCACCGTAACATTCATTTCCTCCGCTAGCAGTGGCGGTAGCCTGTGCATCATAGAGATAACCGGCCAGGAGGCCGGAAAACAGGAAAGAGCCAATCGGAAGGTTGAGGATCATGACATTGTAGATGAGGCCGTAGTATTTAAGACCGAACATTTCGGAGGCAGTCGGCACTGTGATCGCTAGACGGACTCCGTAGCATATCCCCACTAGAATTGACCCAATATACAAACAACCCGAAACAGCAATGGCCATCACCACAAACCCGACAGCGAGTAAAATTTGAGAAGCGGCATTGAAAAGTGGCCTTGGAGTAGCAGCTTTCCTGCATAGAGTAAACTCGACGAATACAGGATACATTAATATCAACAAAGTCATATGTATCTATTATAATAATCATTTTCTGTCATTCTGAAGTATCCTTGTACTTTCGTCCATAAAGGTCATCCACTAAGTAAATCCAAGCACACAAATGAGGATGGATCAAACTGTAAAGCCCCAAACCACCCTTGCCGACTGTGCTGGCAATGACATTTTACTTGACAGATTATGTATCGAGCTAACACAAAAACAAACCATTTCATAGCTTGACATATTTTGAGTCCGTGTTGCCATTAAGATGGGTCAGACCTGTTGGGTTCATTTATGTGTTAGCATATTCTGTGACAGTGTCTATTTGTTATCGGCAAATGTCGTATTATTCTAAAGATTTGCATTAGAATATATCGTTTGTTATTTGTTGAAGCGCCTTGCCCAATTCCGTGTCTTCCATGTGCCTGACCCTCGTTTGACCAGCGCTCAAGCCTTGTTTCCAATAAGTTGGCGCCCGCTGCTCGCCCGATCAGCGCTCGAACCCTGTTTTTAGAAAGCATCCGCCTGTTGCTCGCCCGATTTTCGCTTAAGTACCAAATCCAGTAGACCCAGTGCTCAAAACTCGTTCGAACCACGCTTGAGCGCCGAGGGATGTGTCCTATGAAACCCTAAGCGTGCCCACCGTGCACTTGAGCTGCGTTCAAGCGTCATGATGCGCATTTTACCAATGGTTATATTTTTTACCTAGGTTTTCGAGCCTCTATATATATATAGCCATTTTATTTCATTTACCCTAAACTTCTTGCTTGAGTTTTTTTATGGCCGTTTCAGTACAAAATCTAATCTTTCATGCTTTTAAATTGCTCCCCTTAAGAAAACTTAGCTTTGACAATTGTGTTTCATCGCCAAGGTTTTCTCACCACATTATACATTACCCTTTACATATCTTTTAGCATGTTAACCTTTGTTGGAGATGTCGGTGGTGTAAAAATTGGGATCCAGTGGTGTACGATAATTCAGCGGCTTGTGAGGAAAGATTGACTTGAAGACTGGAAGGCGTCCGATTTTATTACCGTGGGCAAGTTCAATGAGTTCCTTGGTGGAGATCACAAGACGGAGTAAGTCAACTGAGTTGACACATCTGTACGATCCAATCTGTAAATAGATTTTTACAGTACATATCTTCCCTGGTTGTTAAAATCCGGAAGGTTTTATTCGATAGCTGTGGTTATCGAAATTTCCCATCGTCATAAAAAATTGCATCTTTGTTATTATTATTACTTCAATTATTTACTATTCTTTCTAAATTAGAATATATTTTACGTATATTATATATTTTGTGATTTTATTTTGCAAATTGATTGAGGGATCAAAACATTATTAGTGATTTGGAACATTTAGTTCTTTTCAGTTGGTATCAGAGCCTCACCCTGATTCGCGACTCTGATTTAGATGCATACCAGTCAATTGCTATCCGTTCCTCCCTATTTTGATGGGAACAACTACACCTATTGAAAAGTTCGTATGAAAACGTTTCTCAAATCGATAGATAAGTGCATGTGGGCCAGCACCCAAATTGGGTGGACTCCACCCAAAAGCACCAAGGGTAATCAACAGAAAGTTTTATCCTTGTAGATAAAAGAAGAACTTGATACATGCAATTGGAATAGTAAAAGATTGCATACTATTTTTATGGCTGTATCCCCCAAAGAATTTAAGTGCATCTCCATGTGCGAGACTTCAAAAGAGGCGTGGGACATCCTTGAGATTACATACAAAGGAACTAAATTGGTTAAAAACTCTAAATTGCAAGTGCTCACTACTAGGTTTTAGGAAATTCGCACGAAAGATAATGAAACCTTTGGTAAATTTTATACTAAATTGAATGACATTATTAATTCTATATTTAATTTAGGAGAACGAATTCCTAATAATAGAATCATTTGAAAAGTCTGATGATTTCTATTTGAACATTTTAGATTGAAAGTCATTGCTGTTGAGGAAAGAAAAGACCTCGATAAATTAAAAATAAAAGAACTGGTTGGTTCTCTACAAACGTATAAGCATACTCTCCCACAACCAAAATGGAACAAAAAATCAATTGCCTTAAAAACTATAAAGGAGGAGAGAGATCATAACTCCAATGAAAAGTTATGCAGCGATGAGAACTTTGCCTTATTTGTTAAAAATTTAAAAAAGTTTTTCAAAAATAAAAATAATAAACCTCCAAGGAAATAGAGTTGCCATATAACTCGATCAATAAAGATAAAAGGGAGAATAAAGACAAAAAATAAGAAACTTCAAGGAATTTAATATCATGAATGCCACGGTTTCAGTCATATCCGGACAGAGTGTCCAGATTTTAAATGTCAGAAAGGAAAAGCCTCAAATGTGTCATTTTCAGATGACAAATATGATGTAAAATCATCTGAAGAAAAAGTAAATTATATAACCTTCAAGACTTTCATTATTAGTGATAATGAAGCCATAAGTGCGCAACTTGAACTATTAGATTCTTCTCATGAGGAATTTGATAATGAATCTGATGGTCTTCAAGAGGCTTATGACAAACTATTTAGGAAAGCATAAAAGTAAAAGAAACTAATACATTCCTAAATAATAAATTTATTGAATTTGAAAAGGTTAAGGCAGAACTTACAACAAAACTAGAACGGTTCACTATTGAATATAGTAAACTGGAGATGTTGAATGGGTATTTACCTGCTAAAATCAAATCCTTAGAAAAGCTCAAAAATGCCAAGAATGATATTAAAAAATTCTCAAACAGAATTCAAAAGTTTGATCACATTTTAGGATTGGAAAAGTTTGTAGAAAACAAAAAGAGCTTTGGTTATGTCGAGAATGCTTCTAAAAACGGTAAACATTCTAAACCAATTTTTGTTCCCGCCACAAAAACTCTCCACAAAAACATTGGTATCCCAAAACCTTTTAAATCTGTGCCTAAAAGCATGGAGAACCGAATTAGTTCAAACTTTTTACCCAAATTAAATAATAAAATGACTATGAATAAATTTACTAGAACCTCTAAAACAATTGGGTCTAATACTTATTTTCAAAATAAATCCAGAAATTCTAACACTTTCCCTAAGTTTGTGCTTATTTGCTATACGCGTGGGCAAATTTGACACATACGCTTTTGTTGTCACACCATCAATCGGTTGTACAATCAAAGACAAAGGGCAAAAATGAAGAACTTGATAAATCATATTCGATAGCTAAATGACCAAGTGAAAAGATTAAATCTGAAAATAAATTCGGGGAGAAAAATATGGATAAAGAAGAATGATATAAAACATGCCTCTAAAATTTATTATTGTAAAGTTGCTCACATTGCTCTAAAAGCTCAAAATCATTCATTGTGGTATCTAGACAATGGATGCCCCAGGCACATGTGCGGCAACAAAGCCATGTTTTTGTCTTTGATTGACCATTTGATGGACCAGTTGTCTTTAGTGATGGAGCGAAGGCTCCCATCCTTGACAAAGGCTTGATTAGTATTTCTAGGTTCTCAAAATCGTGTGATGTCTTGTATGTATTCGGGTTTAAATCTAATCTCTTAAGTATTAACCAACTCTGTGATGAAAATTTTGAGGTGAGATTCTTTCAAAAACATATTGTATATATGACACAAAAGGCTCTATTGTGCTGGAACGCAGAAGAACTTCTGATAATCTTTATAGAATCGAACCTGGTCCCATCTTGGAATGCCATACCACTAAAGTCAAGTACTTGGAATTGTGGCATTAACGTCTTGGTTATCTAATTTTAAAAATTTGGCCAGAATTTTAAAGAAAAATTGCGTTGAAGGCCTTCTAAAATTATTTAATGTCAAACACCATGTGTGTGATATTTGCCAACTTGGTAAACAAACCAAGACTAGCCATCCCTCTCTAGGTGATATTCACACCATGCGTCCCCTTGAGCTGATCCATATGGATCTTATAAGACTATCTAGGACCGAGAGTCTAAGGGGTAAGAAGTATATCTTAATGATTGTAGATGATTTTTCTAAATATTCATGATAGACCTTATTCGAAAAAAATCTAATATCTTTGATCACGTGAAAATTTTGTGTAAAAAACTCATAAATGAAAAAAAGGATTTCTATTGTGAGAATTTGTGGTGATCATAGAAAGGAGTTTAAAAATTTACACTTTGAAAATTTTTGTAGTGAAAAAGGAATTTAACACGAATTCTCAACTCCTATTACTCTACAATAAAATGGGATTGTGGAATGAAAAAAATCGGATCATTCAAAAAATAGCTAGAACAATGATGAAAAGTAAAAATATTGCTATATACTTTTGGGACAAAACCGTAAGCACAGCCTACTACATAGTCAATAGGATCTACATAAGACCCAGAATGGATAAAACTCCCTATGAACTTTAGAGAGGTAAGAAACCGAACGTGAAGTATTTTCATATTTTTGAAAGTAAATACTTTATTTTACGTGACAAAGAAGATCTAGGTAAGTTTAACTCCAGAAGCGATGAATGGATGTTATTAGGATCTTCCCTTAATAGTAGAGCCTATAGGGTGTACAATTTTCGCACTCAAATTGCTATGGAGTCCATCAACATCATTGTGGATGATGTCCCCAATAAGCAACCTAAAACTAGTGATTGCCCCGATAAAGGATGTGATCAAACTGAGTCTCCTCTAGATTCATCTTCGACTGATATTCCGAAAGAGATGCTAATTGCCATCCCTATTTTAGAACCTTTAACTGGAATTAAATTAAATCATCCAAAAGACTTTATTCTGGTGATCTTGAGTGAGGGTATGAAACTGCGTCACCGAGTTCTAAACATACTCACTTATACTTTTTATATATTTCACTTAGAACTAAAAAAGGTTGAAGAGAACCTGATTGATGAGTCCTGGATCTTAAACCAATTTGTTAGAAATAACATGTGGTCCTTGGTTTCCCGACCCAAACATACCAATGTCATTGTGAATCAAGTGGATCTTTAAAAATAAAACCGATAAAAATAAAAATATTATCCGCAATAAAGCTTGTCTTGTTGCTCAAAGATATACACAAGTTGAGGGCATCGATTACTACAAGATTTTTGCTCTCGTGGCTCGTTTTAAATTTATCAGAATTTTATTATCCAGTGCATATATCATGGGTTTTAAATTTTATCAAATGGATGTTAAAAGTGCTTTCCTAAATGGTATCATTTAAGGGGAAGTCTTTGTTGAATAACAAAAGGGATTTGTGGATCCCACGTTTTTTGATCATGTGTCCAAATTTAAAAAGGCTTTTACATGGTCTTCAATAAGCTTCAAGAACTTGGTATGAGCATTCAACTCGTACCTCAGTATGGGTTTGTTCGAGGCAGTGTTAATAAAACCTTGTAAAAACAGCTGAAAAATACATGTTGCTTGCCCAAGTTTATTTTGATGACATTATTTTTAATATTACCATAAACCCCCATACTCATACATTGACTAACAGCATGTCCTCTAAATTCGAAATGAGTATGGTAGGAGAACTTACGTACTTCCTTGACCTGTACATTAGGCAACTCTCTTACGGTATTTTCATCTCTAAAGCCAAGTAAGCCAAGGACCTTGTCAAACGTTTCGGCCTTGATAATAACAAACATATTCGGACACTGATGAGCACTTCTTCTAAATTGGATCGCGATCTGGCAGGAAAAAGTGTCAATCGGACTCTTTATAGAAATATGATTGGTAGTCTCCTGTACTTAACGGCTAGTAGACCCGACATTGCGTTTAGTATAGGTGTTTGTGCTCGATATCAATCCGATTTGAAAGAATCCCATTTGAGTGCCGTCAAACGTATCATTCACTATGTGGATTGCACATCCGACTATGAGATTGTTTACTCCAAAGACTCAAATTTTACCTTGGCTTGATATTCCGATGTCGATTGGGCTAAAATTGTTGACGATCGTAAAAACAGCTCTGGTGGATATTTCTATGTCGGCTCTAACCTCGTAGCTTAGATGAGTAAGAAATAAAATACCATATCCTTGCCTACTGTGGAAGTCGAATATATTGCTGCTAGCAGCTACTGCATGCAACTCCTGTGGATGAAACAAATGTTACTCGATTACGGTATTATCCAGGACATTATAACTATTTATTGTAACAACACCAGTGCCATTAATATTTCAAAAAATCCTGTTCAGCACTTGCAAACTAAATATGTCCATATTAGGCACAATTTTATTTGTAAACTCGTTGAAACTCGTGTCATAACCCTTGAACACACTCCGTCCGAAAATCAATTGGCCGATATCCTCACTGAACCCTTGGATAGTATTCGCTTTGAATTTTTGAGAAAAGTCATAGGCATTTGTTCTCCTCCCTCAGAATGACATAGGTTGTATTTTTTTTAAACATATAAAAAACAAGGGACTGTTCATTGTGCCCGCCTGGTGCCTACTTGGCACTCAAGTGCCAAATACAAATGCCGCTTGCTCGTTGCACGCCTTAGTGCCACTCGAGCATCATGGCTTGCATCCTTTTATCTTCAAGCGCACAGCGTGTGTAGGCCTCAAACTCTCGCTGCCTTTCTCTGTCTCTCCACAAAATTTTTTCTCTACCTCTTAGCACTCCTCAAATCCTTTAGATTCGCAACTCCTCTCACGATTTTGGGCGTTCTCAAGGTAATTTCTCCTTTCTCTTCATTTTTTTGGTTTATTGAGCTCCCTTCCGCCATTAATGGCAGCGGCTCTGTTCGGGGCCGAAATTCGCCAAGTCCCCATGTCCGTATGTGTTGTTCTTCATGTTTTTGCTCGATTTCTTCATAGTTTTCTCAAATTTCGGACAAATTTGCCATTTTACATGCTATTTTGCTCCAGATTCGCCACTTTCTTCTTCGCTATTTTACATGCTGTTTTGCTCTAAATTTGCCACTTTCTTCTTCGCTATTTTACATGTTTTACTCTAGATTCGCCACTTTCTTCTTCACTGTTTTGCTCACCATTGGGTATTGTTTTTTCATTTTTTTAGCTACTACAAAAGAAAGGGGCTGTAGTTGATATATCTCTTAAATTCTTCTCTATTTCTGCATTATAGATGTCAGCTACGCGCAAATCCGTTGCTCGCAAATCTGTTGGCAAGCGTCACCAGCCAGGCAGCTTCTCAACTCCTAATCGGCTCATCAATGTTGAGGCTGAAACCCCGTTCAATTCCCATATGTGTCAAAGGCACTTTCCCTCGAATGGGAAGTTGACTTTGCTTCCCTTGACCTATCCATCTCTTCCGTGTTCACGGACCGCCATTAGGAGCCGGTCCTTATTAATTTGATTACCCTTCCGCACTTTTAATTTAAGAATTCTACTCTAACATTCATGATTATCAAATTCATTCATTTTCTACCCTTTTGAGGGTGTGTCACATCTAGATTACCCCAAACGTAATTGCTTGGATTCTCAATATTTCTCGGGAAAAATCCCAATCATCCTTACACCCCGCGTTCCATGCCACATCATCATGAGATTGCTTCTTTTTTTATGGTTGCCCCATGGAATGGAATGGGAGGTTCTTCAAAATCAAGCATCTCTCTCCTCAAAGGATGGTCCTGAGTCGGATTATGTTAACGAGTATTTTTTGATCACTCACTTCTTCTCCATCTCCCTTGATAAGGCTTTATTTCTCTATACTCTGTTGAGTGGGTGGCCCATTGACTTGCCGTCCCACTTTTATTCTCACATCATTACTCATTTAGAGTCCAAAAAGAATGACAACCTTCCCTATGATTGTTTCATTCAACAACTAGTCCATTATCCAGGTCCGTCGCTTGCGTGGCCCATTATCCATACTACATTTGCCTAAAGCTAGTTGTATACTCATCGCTCCTCCCCAGATCCCACTGATCCTCTCGATGAGCCCCTCTTTGAGGTGCCTCTTTTCCCGATCGAGGGTGGCCCGTCTTATTCAGGCTCATCCTACCCTAATCCCTCGTGTCTTGGTCCGTCCAATCCTCCTCGGTACTGTACCTCTTCCTTCTTTGCAATCATGGATCAGTTTTTCCGGATTATCAATTGGCTTGAGCGGCTCTATTCTTCTCAGGAGCATCTCTATGCTTTTCACACCCTGCTGCGGTCGGATATACTTGCTGATTTTGAGCGTCTTGATTCTCATCTACCTACTCGAAAGGATGAGCTCGTTCATGTGCTGCGGTAGTTTACTCGTCATTTTTCTGCTTGGTCATCTTTTAGTGATTCTTTCGACTCAGAGTGAAGTCTTCTCTTTGGCTCTTCATGTTTACTGATTATATTATCTGTTTATCTTAATTGTTATCTATTTGTGTACTGTGCTTTTCTTTTTGTACTAACTTTAATTGACCAGGTACAACAAATATTGTTCGGCACGGCAGCTCTTTTTGTATTTTTTCATATACTCTACTTATTGTAATGCGTCTAATATCTACTAGGTATAGATTTTTATGTATACAGATTTTATCTCGATAGTGTCTAAACCCATAATTCTCTTGTATTTTGGTTTAGATTTTGGATGAGGTTTTGTTACGGAATTATCAAAAGGGGAGATTGTTAGGCTCATTTATGTGTTGGTCTATTCCTTAACCGTATATGTTTATTGTCTATAAAGGTCGTATTGTTTTAAAGATCTGCATCAGAGTATATCGCTTGCTATTTGTTGAAGCGCCCTGCCCAATTCCGTGTCTACCATGCACTTGACCCTTATTTGATCAGCTCTCGAGCGCCGTTTCTAGTAAGCTGGCGCCCACTGCTCGCCTTATCAGGGCTTGATCCTTATTTCCAATAAGCATGCGTCTGCTACTCGCTTAACCCTCGCTCGAGCGTCAAATCCAGTAGACCTAGCCCTTGAAGCTCACTCGAACGCCGAGAGATGTGTCCCATGAAACCCTAAGAGCACCCGCCGTACGCTCGAGCCGCGCTCAAATGCCGCAATACGCATTTCATCAACGGTGATATTTTTTATCTAAGTTTTCGAGCCTCTATATATATATATTTAGTCGTCTTATTTCATTTACCCTAGACTTCTTGCTCGAGTTTTTGACAGCCGTTTCAGTGCAAAATCTAATCTTTTATACTTTTAAATTGCTCCCCTAGAGAAACTTAACTTCGACAATTGTGTTTCATCGCGAAGGTTTTCGCACCATATTATACTTTACCTTTTATACCTCTTTCTGTCTGTTAATCTTCATTGGTGATATCGATGACGTGAAAACTAGGATCTAGTGGTGTACGACAATTTAGAGGTTTGTGAGAAAAATTGACTTGAAGACCGGAAAACGTCTAGTTTCATTGCCGCAAGCAAATCAAAGGAGTTTTTTGGCAGAAATTACAAGTCGAGAGTACATCGGCTAGGTTGGCGTGTCTGTACCACCGAGTTTGTAAGTTGATTTTCATAGTGTATATTTTCCATTGCCGTTGAAGTCCGAAAGGTTTTACTCGATAGCTATGATTATCGAGATTTTCTATCGTCATAAAAAATCACGTCATTATTATTATTATTATTACTTTCATTATTTACTATTTATATCTAGATTAGAATATATTTTACGTAAATTATATATCCCGTGACTTTTATTTCACAAATTAATTGAGGGGTCAAAATATTATTAGTAATTCGGAACGTTTAATTCCTTTCAGAACCAAACTTTGGGTGCATAACCTCACTCGTAAAAACCATACACTAAATAAATTCAGGTATGCATGCAGCAATAAGAATTGTACTAGTAAACATAACCCCAACCACAACACTACAAGTTGTCCTAATCGATTGTGTTATCCCTCAAAGAACAAGAAGTAGAATGAGCACAAAGTTGTCCCTGGATGACCTAGAGAGACATTATCATTTAATCAAAATAGACTTTAAATCTTAATGGGGCAGTCTTGTGCTTTATGAAAAGACTTGGAGTCACTAATTTTAATTAGTTTAGACCCCATGAACTTACAAAAATAAATTTACTTGAATATACAATACACGTAAATTATATTATATACTTGATGAAAATCATAACAAATGTTCAAAATTAATTTTAGCATCAAAAAGAATCTGAATAGTAAGAAAATTAACATATAATTTTTAGTAATGAAGAACAATCTTGATAACCAATAATTATTAAGTAAAACTTTTCAACTTTTACAATAAATGAAAATAATGCATTATGAAAGTCAACTTATAGCTCGAGTAGTATTGATATATTAAATCCTAATCAATTTATTCCTAACTTATGACCTATACCAAAAAGCTCATTAGATTTGCTTGTAAAAGTGAGACCGAATACCTTTTGATTTTTTAGTTAATCTTACTTCACTTGTAGTAGAACCTCCATACACTACTGAATTTTAATGTCCATATCATCAACGTACCAAACAAGGGTTATATGCTACAATTAGTGTGCAAAATGATGAAGAAAATCGTGGAAGAAAAACCATTGGCAATTTATCTTAAGAGTAAGAATTTTTTGTTTTCTCAATCAAAAGAAGGCTATACACTTTAATCAAAGAGAACTTTACGGTTGTACCTTTTTGTACTATTTGTTCTTTTTCTAACGGTCCTAATGAATATTTAAAAGTGAGGCATTTATAGAGGAGGTAAAAATTTAGGTAAAAAATATGTAGCATTTTAGAAAACTCCTTATCGCACGTGCACTACATAAGCATGCTGATACGGACATCCGAGACGAATATTTACTTTGATTTGCCTTCCAAATTAGCTTTGATTTTATTTCCATAGCAATTTTGATTATTAATTAGATTTGATTTGATTTTTATTTAGTAGAAATTTGATTTTATTTACCATTTGATTTCCTTTCCACTTTTAAAGTTATTTAATTATGATTTTGTTTCCAATTTTTTTAGACATCGGGTTCTCTATATAAGAACCCATATTTCTATTGTTTAGGAGATTGATGAATGAAGGAATGAGTATTTGAGAAATTGATTGCAATTGAGCAATTGTGCTTCCCTTCCTCTCTCCCATTTGGTTTGATCCATTTCTTGTCCCTACCCCTCTAGTCTAACTTCTTATCTTTACCCCTCTATTCTTCTTCTCTCTACTTTCACCCTCCTCCCTACATCAAATTGGTATCAGAGATAAAAATTCTCTTTTTGCCGCCAGCAACACCCTTCCCACACCCAATACTCAGCCACACAACTTCCTGTCACCAACTGCCCACCACCACCACCACCACCACCACCAGTGTCCCGCCACCTTACCAGTTCTTCTATGCATCCTCTCCACCACCACTGTCTCCTCTTCTGCTGTCAAAGAAAAAAAAAAAAAAAAAACAAAGTTGTGATTTTTGCCCACCTCTGCCAAACGAAAAAAAAAAAAAAGTTGTGATTTTGCTCCTGCGCCCACCTCTGCCAAACGAAACTTTTGTTTCTGTCTCAGTAGAAGGGGAAAAAAAAAAAGCAAGTTCTGTTGAGCACCGCATCTGTTTAGCCCCTGTGCTCTGTTTGAAAAAAAAAAAAAAGGCACAGAAAGAAGAAGCAGCAAAGCTACAGAGCACTCTCGAAGAGGCCAACACAACCCACAAAGCAACAATCCCCACCCGACTCAGCCCTTACAGTCGGCGTCGCCGCCACAAGCCATCCTCGTCGCAGGTTACCGCCCAGCCAAATCGAGCCCAACACAACCATCCAAACCACCACGTTCATCTTCTCCACCCAATCCGCCTAAACCCTAAACGACAGTTCACCCAAATCCTACCACCACCAAATAAACCCTAGCCTCCACCGTCCTCCAGAGAAGAAGAACAAACCAAAGAAAGGGAGTCGAAAGAGAAGTCACAAATCGGGTGTCCCAAATATTCGTTTTCATTCTCTGCCATTGTCTTCGCCCTCGTTCTTCTTCGTCTTCGTTGCTTCATTAGATTCGTTCCCGACATCATCTTCTTCATCTGCGTTCGTCTTCGTCGTCACCATCATCGCCGTTGTTGTCGCCTTCATCGCTGCCGCCGACCACGTCGTAGCCGCCGCCGAGAGGGCCGCCGCACACCGAGCACGCTCGCTTCTTCTCTACTCTTTTCTCTGCGTCGTAGCTGCGGCCGAGTAAAATGAGAGACAGTAGGAAGAAAAAAAAAAAAAGGAAAAAATGCTTAGGAAAAGGAAAAAAAAGAGCAAAAAAAAAGAGAGAGAAAAAAAAAACACAAAAAAAAAACAAAAAAAAAGAGAGAAAAAAAAACGAAAAAAAAGAGAGAAAAAATAAAAAAAAATAAAAATAAAAAATAGCAGATTTCCGCAGATTTTTGTCGAATCTCAAACAAGTGGGTCAGATCATCTCCGAGGCAGTTTCAACAAGCCGGTCAAATCAACTCCAGGTGTGTTTGTTCCATCTTCTTTTGAGTAGCATATTTTGTTCATCTTTAATAGTATTAAATTTTATCTACGTGTGCCATTTTTGTTCACGCCCTCTCACTACCACTTGACACACCCTCTCGCAATTGATTATCGCTTCATAATTTTAATAGATTAGCAATACTAGTTTGCCTGATCGGAACCATACAAATCTCACAAAAAAAAAAAAAATTTGAATTGCCTCAATTGTTTATTGATCTCAAGCCCGTTTGGTGTTGTATGTATTTGCGAAGTGGTCGAATTTTTACCATAACACCCTTGATCTAAGCATGGACTCTAACCAATTTGAAACATTGAGTCAACAATTAGCCCAATTAGCTTCCAGTCAACAGCAATTACAAAATCACATGATTGCCATTCAAGCTGACTTGGCAACCACTAATCAGACAAATTTGGATCTTACAAATCGGGTCGCCACTTTAGAACTAGGGCCTCACTCATCAGATACTGAAAACTCTGATGCATCACACAACAAAGCTCACAGACGAAGGCAAAACAGACGAACCCCTAATAGACATGATCGCAGGCCTCGATACTATGATCAAGAGCGGGATCCGGATGACCACCTTTTCAAAAATATCAAATTGGATGCCCCTACTTTTGATGGCTGCTTGGACCCTCGAGTTTTCACTCAATGGGTTCGCGACATGGATCGTTTCTTTGAATGGTATGGCGTGTCAGAAGACAGGAGAGTTCAATTTGCTAGCCTTAAGTTGACCGGCAACGCCCAATTATATTGGGAAAGTGTGGAGGACATCCTGATTCGGCGTCAAGCCGCCCCTGTTCAAAGTTGGGCTGAAATAAAGCGACGCCTTCATGAGAAGTATTTACCCCGCTCCTACAGTAGGCACTTACTCGACCAGTGGAATGCCCTGCGGCAAGGTAATCGGTCCGTAACTGAATATGTGACTCAATTTGATGATTTTCGAATAAGGTGTCACATCATTGAGGACGAAGCCATGACGTTGAGTAGGTTCCGACAAGGGTTACACGAGGATCTTAGGAGAGAACTTGTCTTTCGTGGAGTTACAACTTTGGACCATGCGTATAATTTGGTCCGTGACTTTGAGTTAGTTACCAGGATGCCGTATCGTCAATCTACATCACACACTCTTGTCATCAATTCCAAGTCTGTCTTAGGAACCCCTCCCTCCACCATCGCCCCTGCAAGAGAACCTCGAGGAAAGGATGTTGAAGCCCCGAAAAGACATTCTCAATTACAGTGTTTCAACTGTAAAGGTTTTGGGCATATTTCTTCCAAATGTCCGAGTAAAACTTTATTCATTAACGGACAAAATGAAATACATGAGGAACTCCTTGAAGAACAAGTCTATGAACCCAAATTAGAGGAGTTTGATGACCTGAATGATGATGACCTTGACATATTTGTGAGCTACATTCGACCTACTTCCTCTCATTTAGACTCAGATTCTTCCTCCCTCGGTACACCATTTTTAGGTGTTGTACGATGCACATTGACGCAATCCAATGAAGCTGATGATTGGCATCGTCACGCTATTTTTCACACTTACATCAAAGTGAACGAGAAAGCTTGCAAGGTAATCGTGGATAGCGGTAGTTGCATTAATGCGGTCTCTGCTAACACTATTTCTCGTTTGGGATTACAGGCGGTCCCACACCCTAGTCCTTACAGCGTTTCTTGGATTAACACGTCTTCTATATCCGTTAAAGAACGTTGTCTTGTACCGATTCAATTTTTAGAGTACAAAGATCATATTTGGTGTGATGTTATTCCAATAGACGTGGGTCATGTCATTCTTGGGCACCCTTGGCTCTACGACTTGGATGTGACAATCCAAGGCCGTTCCGATTCCTGCTCTTTTGTTCACAAGGGGAAGAGGATTCGCCTTTATCCCCTACCTCCAAAACCGACGACTCCCAACAAAGAACGGACCGTGGTAGTGGCCAAAGGATTACATATTATCAGTCCCACCGCATTTGAACGGGCCGCTGTCAGTGAGTCAGTTGTGTTCGCCGTTATCATCCTCGAGACTTTGCCGAACTCTTCCACATCAATTTCTAATGAGGCCCGTCAAATTCTCCAAAACTTTCAAGATGTTTTCCCTGATGACCTACCCAATCACTTACCACCTTTACGTGAAATTCAACATGCCATTGATTTTACTCCGGTGTGTCACTCCCAAACCTTCCTCATTACAGGATGAATCCTACTAAACATGTTGAACTCCAGCGACAAATAGACGAACTCCTTCGCAAGGGTTTCATTCGAGACAGTATGAGTCCTTGTGCAGTACCTGCCCTCTTAACACCTAAGAAGGATGGGTCTTGGAGGATGTGTGTTGATAGTCGAGCAATCAATAAAATTACCGTGAAATATCGTTTTCCCATTCCTAGACTTGATGACATGTTAGATATGATGGTTGGTGTCACAATTTTTTTCAAAATTGATCTAAAGAGTGGTTACCACCAAATCAGAATTCGTCCAGGGGATGAGTGGAAAACGGCTTTCAAAATAAAGGACGGCCTCTATGAATGGTTGGTCATGCCTTTTGGGCTCTCTAACGCACCCAGCACTTTCATGAGAGTCATGACCCAAACTTTACGGCCTTTTATGGGACAGTTTTTCGTAGTCTATTTTGATGATATCCTCATTTACAGTAAAACTAAGGAGCAACATGTAGAACACTTCACACAGGTCTGCCTTACTCTGAGAAAAGAAAGCTTATTTACTAACCTTAAGAAATGTTCCTTCTTCTCAGACAAAGTGGCTTTCTTGGGCTTTATTGTTTCTTCGACGGGTTTTCTATCGACCTGCGCAAAGATCCAGCAATCATAAATTGGCCGGAACCCAAATCCATCCACGAAGTTCGAAGTTTTCACGGCTTGGCCACATTCTATCGTCGGTTCATCAAGGGTTTTAGCACAATAATGGCTCCCCTCACCGAGTGCATGAAGAAGGGTGACTTCACTTGGTCTCCTGATGCTGCCAAAGCTTTCAAACTCATCAAATACAGGATGACCACAACTCCTGTCATGCGACTTCCTGATTTTTCCAATGCATTTGAAGTAGAATGTGATGCGTCAGGTGTAGGAATAGGAGGAGTTCTTAGTCAAGAACGCCACCCAATTGCCTACTTTAGCAAAAAGTTGAATGATACCAAGCGATGTTATTCTACTTATGATAAGGAGTTGTATCTTGCCGTGAAGCACTCTCATCGGGCGCCATCACTTACTCCCTCAAGAGTTTGTCCTCTATTCAGATCATGAAGTTCTTCGATTCCTCAACTCTCAGAAGAAATTAAATTATAGGCATGGTCGGTGGATCGAGTATTTACAAGCATATTCTTTTGTCTTGAAGCATAAAAAAGGCGTTGAGAATCAAGTGACTGATGCCTTAAGCCGTCGTTTGACCCTCCTCTCTGCTGTTCAAGTTAAAATTGTTGGCTTTGAAAAGCTTAAGGAAGAATATGAGTCCTGTCCTGATTTTAACAAAATCTTCCTCGCTTTATAGTGTGGGCACTTGGACACCACGGACGGATTTCGTCTTCAGGATGGGTACTTATTCCTAGTTAATAAACTTTGCATCCCGAAAACGTCTGTCCGAGATTTTATAGTGTGGGAAGTTCATGCTGGAGGTTTATCTGGCCATTTTGGACGTGATAAGACCATTGAGGAGGTTGAGCGACAATTTTATTAGCCTAGTTTGAAGAAAGACGTGGTTAGAATCGTCAGTACTTGTCGAATATGCCAACTCGTCAAACACCCAAAGCAAAACACTGGCCTCTACACTCCTCTACCTATACCTAATAGTCCTTGGCGGGATGTTAGCATGGATTTTGTGTTAGGGCTTCCCGTACTACTCTCGAAACACGACGATTCCATATTTGTCGTTGTGGATCGTTTTTCTAAAATGACCCATTTCATTCCTTGTAGTAAGGCTGATCACGATACTTCTCGAGTCGCCGCCTTTATTTCACCGAGATTGTCAAGTCAGTATGGTCTTCCTAAGACCATTGTTTCGATCGGGATGCTCGTTTCACCACCATTTTTGGTGGACCACATGGCACATGGTCGGTACAAATTAAAATTTACCACCGCATACCACCCTCAAACAGGATGGTCGATCAAGTCGTCGATCGGAGTTTAGGTAACCTCTTACGGTGTTTGGTCCAGGAGCATCTTAGGAATCGGGACTTGATCCTACCAACGCCCAACTTCCATATAATAGTTCTTTCAATAGATCCCTCGGTATGAGTCCATTTGAAGCTGTGCATGGTTACAAACCCCGAAAACCATTGGACCTTATCCCGATGTCTCCACATGTTAGTGTGTCCATAACTGCCAAAACTTTTGCACAACATCTTCACGATTTACACATCGAGACCAATAAACAATTAGAAGCAAGCAATGCCACATACAAACTGCATGCTGATTCTCATAAGAGGCACGTTGAATTCAATATAGGAGATTATGTTATGGTTCGTATCAGACCAGAACGGCGCCTACTTGGGCACGTCTCTAAACTGCAGGCTCGTAGTGCTGGTCCCTTTAAAATTTTACAGCGGATTGAATCAAATGCATATGTTCTTGACATTCCATCTCATTTTGGTTTTCATCATACTTTTAATGTGGAAGATCTCATTGCGTATAAATGTAACTTTTTCCCACCTGGGGATCCCTTTGCCACCCCCCCGCATGCACCCCCTATTGACCTTTCACCCTCCCCTGCGCCACTTTCCTCCCTTCCGGCACACCATGATAAAATTGATACTATTTTAGATGAACAGGTGATGTTTACTACGGAGGAAACTATTCATCGCTTCCTTGTTCGTTGGATTGGTCAACCAGAGCCTGAGAATGCTTGGATTTCTCGCGAGACACTACAGCAGCTTGACCCAGACCTCTTGGAGTTCTATCAGAGCCAGCAGGATTGCACTTCTTCAGGCCTGAGTCAACTTCCTTCCGGAGATCTCGATCGCTCTGTCAGCTTTCGGCCCCCTCTTACTCGAGTCTATCACCGCCGCAGACGGGTTGCCCGACCACTCGACTTATGGTTGAACAATTGATTCTGATGTTTAACTCGCCCGAGTCGAGTTCCTCCCACCCGGGGAGAATTGATGCGGACATCCGAGACGAATATTTACTTTGATTTGCCTTCCAAATTAGTTTTGATTTTATTTCCATAGCAATTTTGATTATTAATCAGATTTGATTTGATTTTTATTTAGTAGAAATTTGATTTTATTTACCATTTGATTTCCTTTCCACTTTTAAAGTTATTTAATTATGATTTTGTTTTCAATTTTCTTAGACATCGGGTTCTCTATATAAGAACCCCTATTTTTATTGTTTAGGAGATTGATGATTGATGAATGAAGGAATGAGTATTTGAGAAATTGATTGCAATTGAGCAATTGTGCTTCCCTTCTTCTCTCCCCTTTGGTTTGATCCCTTTCTTGTCCCTACCCCTCTAGTCTAACTTCTTGTCTTTACCCCTCTATTCTTCTTCTCTCTACTTTCACCCTCCTCCCTACATCACATGCACAAGACAAAATGCTTTAGCAAAAGGGCCACATCCTAACACACATGCACTATCCAGGTGTGCATCATGTATGGATATTTTTGGTAAATAGAGCTCATGTGTATTCGGACACATATTAAGCGTGAATATTTTGGGTAAATGGTATTCATGCACGGCTCGAGTATATCTTAGATGTGGATGATGGTAGATGGCACATTTGCAAATAACAAGGGTGTATCCGTGCTCCCTTTAATTTAAATGTTTTTCCTTTTTTTTTTATCATGAATGACTAGAGAAAATACATCAATTAGCATTAGAGTAATCACTGTCTCACATTGAGAGTTGTTAGTTGAAAAAATGATCCATGCTCCCCCTCACGTAGCCTACCTGGCATCTAGCTAAGCGTCAATACACTAGAAAACCCTCGAGGACGTGAGACTTTAGTCGATTTTGATTAGTAGAAAGCTGAAATATGTGTGCATTTGTCATAGCAAGCTAGTCAAACATTCGTGAGAGCTAACCCATGATAATGGAGGTTGAGGACAAATGTGGCTCAGAGAGTTCAAAAGCAGACTGAGAAGGGCTGACATTTAGATATGGCTCATTTATTAGATTGGGATGCTCAGGGGAGTGATTATAGGTGTGTGCCTAACTTGAACATGGTGTGATCAATGGGTTTACTAAGAGGTACACGAAGGAGGTCCAAAAAGGACACCATGAGACCTATCATTAGAGATTGAATAAGACAACAATGGGAAATGTTGTCATTCTTATTATTTACAAAGATAGAAATATATTTGAATAGAGGTGAGAAGGTAGAATGATTGACCGCTCAATAAAGAGAGTACATAGGAAGAGGGTCTTGTCAAGAGGGAGGGATGGAGACGTAGTGTGTCACAAAAAAAATATTCATTAGTATTATTTGATACACTATGAGCTATTGGGGAGAGAGATAATTAGTTTTTAATTATTTTCCATGCTAAATCATGGGAGCACCATATAGAAAGGAGGTGATCTCATCATATAATGGTGTGTTATGAAATGAGTAGGGGTGATCGGGACAGGGCACTGTTAAAAGATAAAGAGTCTCACTATCACTTCTAGAGTAATATGAAGGGCGCTTATCCTTAATATTATGAATATTGAGTTAGACTTCTTATTAATATTATAAATATTGGCATAAAAGTTTTGGACGAGAAGGATGGAGGGAGAAATAAGATTGGTGAGTAATGGTTCTAAATACCGATGAACGAAAAGAGGCAAAATGGAGCAATCTAAACAAGCGAGATTCACCTCTCATTCTAAGGTAAGCCGCCAATGTGTCATTTGTCTGCCAAAAGAACTCTTCCGCAATAGCATTGATAAAGCGGTCTGATTTGAAAGAGGCATGACTGTGCGGATGTTTTTTGATAGATTTCTTGGTTGAGCCATTTGAAAGCAAAAGGTATGAATGTGTACGTAAGAGATATAGATTGGACACACTATGTAAGAAAAATAAATATCCGAATCCAAACCCACCATGGCAAGGGTCTAAAGAAGGAACTCTAACTGATGTAGGGAAAGATAAACCCAAATCATAAAGCAGGAATGGCCAAAATATAGGTGAGTTCCACATCGGACCACCCAAGAACAACACTCCAAAAGGTTTAGATTTATATTTAAATCTTATAAACAATGACAAAACCCAACAAGATGAGGACCCAAGCATGACAAATCTTACTAAATAAAACGACAACACCCCCACCATAGTGGAGCCTAGCTATCACTATGAATGAAGGCAGAAAAGCTTGAGGGAAAGAAGAGAATGTGGAAACATATTCCTGATTCTCCTTGGATTTGAATAAAAATGTGTAGATTGAGTGGATTGGAGGTAAAGAGAACATGAAGAGAGAGTTGAAAGAAAGTATGAAGAGAGAGATAGAAAGGGTGACAGTACAAGAACAACACAAGAAGAAATAGGGCACTTTAAATCGGCCCATGAGCGCTTATTAGACATTACAAGCAGAAGAAATAGCATAAGAGCACGAAAGAGGCACTCTTCAAGCACTGACGTTTTGGACAGACGATGCACAAGTACTAGAGAGGCTCCCATCAGGTGCTTATGATTCTAAACCGAATACACTCGAACACTAGAAAGGTGCTCATGAAGCGTAAATGCACAATGTATCAGACGTACAAGAGGCATTAGAGGCATGAGAGAAGTGGCGAATGACCAAGATATAGGCATAGGTCAAGCACAATAATACACACACACACACACACACACACACACACACATATACGGTATATTAAATCATTTCATGGACAATGCTACTTTTTGGTAAACAAGGCCGCTTTTTTTGATCAACACTTTCTTTTTAGAGTTAACTTTCTTAGTTTAGTAACTTGTTCCTTGAAACATGTGATTTGATTTACAATAAAGGAACATTTTTACTTTGATTGTGATCATTTCGAATATGAGATATGTGATAGCATGGGCGAGTATGACCAATTTTCCCACACTTATGACATGTTGGACCAATTTTACGGTAGAATTGGGTTATTTCCTTTGTAGGCTCTCAAAATTACTATTTCTAGTTATCCTATTTGATTTTACTGTACATATCTTTTAGTTGGATTCTTCATCGGGACTGTAGTAGCTGGAATAAAAACAATTTCAGAGTTGATATCAGCTTTTGTCATATCTTCAGTATAGCCGAAGCCTTTTTATTTCCAGCCATGTTACACAAACTAATATATAATCAAGTTTTTTCATTCCACTCAAAAATTTGATATCATTTTTTGCTTTTGATGAGGTTTGCTTTAAGGGTCTTGTTTTGTTCATGTAATGATTTGTTTAGATTTTTAAGATCTTGATATTTATTGTTATAGCCGAAGCCATTTTATTTCCAGCCATTTTACACAGACTAATATATAATCAAGTTTTTTCATTCCACTAGAAAATATTTTGATGTCATTTTTTTTTGCTTTTGAGAGGCTCATTTCAAGGGTCTTGTTTTATTCATGTAATGACTTGTTTAGATTTTTAAGATCGTAATATATATTGTTATCAAGTTCTAGTTTGGTACAAAGAGCAAATATTTCTTTTTCAGAATCAAATAAATTTTAATTAAAGGATATGTTTGTTCTTTTAATTTTTAGATATTCCCTAAAATGTTTATAATAGGACTCTTGCACGTCACCAAAGTCATTTTTAGACTCGCCTTTACAGTTATTAAATTGTTCCAGTTTTTCTTCAAGATCCTCCTCATATCAAGCCGTTTTTCTCCTTTTTGTCAATGTTTAGAGTAGCATTCATAGTTTATCCATTTGCCATTTAAACTTTGGACATTTAGTTTGCATATACCCAAAACTATGACATTTGTGATATTATACTCGTTGAGGTTTCTTATTTTTCACGCTCTTGACTTTTCTTTTCTCCTTCTTATCATTCTTATGGGGGTTTGAGTTCTTGTTTTGTTTATTAGAAGATTTTATTCTTCTTTTAAAACATTTTGAAATTTTTGACAAATAGTGAAAAATCTTCATTGCTAGTGGATTCTTCATCATAAACATGATCTATTTTTCCTTAACAAATTTTAGGGTGATAGATTTTTTTTTTTGATTGAAATAATGTGCATTCATAGATTTGTAACAATTCAATAAGTTTTTTAATTTTTACTTTGTCAAGGTTTTTGCTTTTTTTTTTTTTCTTATAGTTGTCATCTTAGATTTAAATCATTCAGAAAAAGATCTCATGACATTTTAAACAATACGGTTTTCACCTATTCTTTCCTCAAGATTGAATGTAAAATTTATAATATTATTTAATTTGGCATATATTTTATCAAATGTCTCATCTTCTTTTATTCTGATCTCTTCAAAATTTGTTGTGAGTATTTGTACTTTAAATTTTTCAATCATTTTGGTTCCTTCATAGGTGATTTCAAGTATCTCTCAAACTTCTTTTGAGATTTCACATATGGAAATACATTTCAACTCCATGTGTACAACTAGTTGTACGCATCTAATTTTTCTTAGGTCCATAACAATAAAACTTTAGTTTCATTATTTGTGGTACTCCTAGGTGGTGCCCATCCGGATTGCATATTATCTCATACAAGTTCATCCATGGATTTTAGGAATACTCTTATGCGAATCTTCTAATACATATAATTGTTCTAATCGAAGTACGGTGAACTAGATGAAGTCTAACTAGTATACATCTAGATAAGGGTTAATGATTAAGATAAATCTCTAATACCAATTAAAAAGACAAAAGGGCCCCTAATTTTGAATAATTTAGACCTTATAAACACGGAAAAATAAATTTACCTGGATATACAATACAGTAAAGTATATTCTATACTAGATAACAATCGAAACAAATATTCATAATTAATTACAACACCAAAATAAATTTTAATAGTTAGAAAATTAACAAATAAATTTTGGTAATGAAGAAAAACCTTAATAACTAATAGTTATTGAGTAAAATCTTTCAAATTTTTATAACCAATGAAAGCAATATACTAAAAAAGTCATCATATAATTTAGGTGGTATAGATTAACCAAGTCACTTTTGACTAATGACTCCTACCAATGAGCTCATTGTATTTGCTTGCAACAATGAAATTAGATATCTTCTAATATTATCTATCTTGCTTCATTTGGAATAAAATCTCTATATACTACTGGATCCCAATATCCATGTTATCAACCTACGAAACAAGGGTTTGCATACTAGAGCTAGTGTGTAAAATAATAGAGAAAATCATGGAAGAGAAAACTTTGGCAATTTATCTCAAGAGTAAGAATTTTTGGTTTTTTCAATTGAAAAAGGCTATAGACTTTAATCAAAGAGTGCTTTATGGATGTAGCCTTTTAGCAATATTTGTTCTTTTTTTTGTTAGTCTTCATAAATATTCAAAAGTGAGGTATTTATAGAAGAGGTAGGAAAATTATGTTAAAAACACACAATCTTTTAGAAAATAGTGTCCTAATATGCGTGTGCCATATAGGCACGCATCATGCGCAAAGCTTTAGTAAGATGATTGTGTCCCAATGCACATGAGCTTTTTAGGCACATATTATGAATCAACATTTTGGTAAATAAAGTTCATGCACGACTTGAGTGCACCTCAAGCACAGACATTTTGAATAAATTGTGCTTATTCACAGTTTGAGCACATATCAGGCGTGGATATTGAGCGATGGCATATTTGCAAACAACAGACATATATTTGACTTTGGTTTTCACCGATACTAGAAAATTCTTCAGAATAATTGTTTTACTCAGTCATGGAATATAATAATACAAAATATTCTTAATACTTTAGCAAATTCATTTTTTAAAAAGGAATAATAATGCAATGAACATTTAACCTTGCATCATTTGGCCTCATATCAAACTTCATCTAAAGATGCAGTTTTATTCAAGCAGTTTGCACCAGAGATACTTATAAGCAAATGGCAGATGAAACACAGATTCTAGAAACCATGTTAGGACAGTACTAGCTACATATCCATGCTTACAAACTGAGGCAATACAGGATGGACCACATTTCAAATTGAAGCGTAATGAGCACCCCATTAGAAAATGTGAGTCATCCTGACGTTGCAGCTATATATAGTAATGGTTGCAGTACAAGCCGTGGCCAGTATTTGAATCTATGAGATGGACTACATGACCCATTATTTATTAACTTTTCTTTTAGTTGGACTCCAACCTCAACAAAAAGAACCAATAAAAAAATCCCAACAAGATTTCCTATTCAAAAGAAACACAGAAGGCAACAAGACATGCAGAGTCGCACAATTGACAACTTCATTCTGTTTGACAATACAACATAAACTTGTTATCACAGTATGCTTGTTGAAACAGTAAGCCTCCTAAAAAAATTATAGGAGAAAAAACTAGAGCAGTCAATCCCATGCAACAACTATTCCCTAAACCATTTGTGAATGTGGTCAATTAGCATCAATGGCCAAAAGTTTAGCTATAACATTCTGGCTAAAGGATAATCACACTGAAATTCCTATACTCTAGTGAAACACTCAACAAAGACCGGATATAAAAATCTATGTAATTAGACCACTAATTAAAACCAGTGCTATTATGTGCTATTAGTATGACTGACATCATACTTGGTATAAACAGAGATATGGTCCATGATATTAAGATATGAGCTATGTATTTTCACATATGATTTTGGCACTGAAAATGAAAGGGGATGAATTCAACTCTCCATATGCTTGGACATTGTGGGTGAAAGTCTTCAGACTTGGAAATTGTGGGTACAAGTTTCCAGTGTGGGTGTGAGTTTCAAGCTCATTAGAGATTCTCAAGCCTGGATGGAATTTGCTTAGGTAAGCATTATCTATCATTTCTCTATGCAAACTAATAGAACTCAATGTATTGAAAGACAAAGGTTGGTTCAGACTCTGGAGCAATTGTAGAGCCATTTATACCGTAGAAATTAAATGAAATTGTATGCACAAAAAAAAAAAAAAACAGAAGAAGAAAAACAAGAGGAGAAGCACACTGAGAGTGCTGAGTGAGTCTTGCAAGTGAATGTGTGAGAAAAATTGTGGCGTAGTGACCTATGAATGGCCAATGATCGAAGCTGATTATATTCAGTGGTGTGTTTTGCTCTCCATGGGTTTTCCACAAGGGGTTTTTCACGTATTATTTACTTTTTGATTGTGTTTTGATTTCTGTTGTCTGTTTGTAATTACGGTAATTTTAGCTGAAAGGGCAAATCACCTTGATTTTTCAACACACAAGCTATAATGCTTCCGAAATCATGAAAAAAAACACAATTTAACAAATAATCGAACTCTATGAAGCTAGAAAACAAGTTTAGCAGGGAAGAATGTTCCTCTTACTTGATGCAGTATTCCGAAGATGTGCCGGTGATAATTCTGCCAAAAAAACCCATTATACTAAGAAGAGACACAAAAATTGAGACATCTGAGTACCCAAGAGCTGATCCCATCTGCCCCATGTTGTTCATCACCATCAGACCAGGCCCTACCCCACATAAGAACGACACAAACAAAACCCAGAAATCAAGAGTCTTAAATGCCTGAATGATCGTATGATCCTCTCCAAGGGCTGGCTGTTGTTTCTTGAGCTCCCCATTCAGAGCAGACACAGCAGCAGCCTCCTCAGCCATTAGCTTCACCTCCACCTGTGTGTCTGGTACTGCTTCTTGCACTAGTAAAGGATGGGAGGTCTGATCCTCGACATTGGAAATGGTTTGTGACTCAAACCAACTCTTTATTGCAATATAAGATGGAATTATCAATGGGGAAGCTAATAGAACCAGTAGAACAGCAGAAAATACTACATTAAACACATGGCTCTGTGATCCCACAAAATCATATGCTAAAAGGTAAACGGCAACCACCACAGCCACAACGTTGAAAATATTGAAGTACTTAGATTCTTGCTGGTAGTCCAAGGCTGTGGCCGATGGCAGCACCTCGTGGAGGAAGATCATGGCCGTCAAACAAACAGCTAATGGTGCGATAGAAAGCAATAGGAGGAAATCCGCAGAGCTGTCAGAAAATAGAGCATCACAAAGATCCGTAAATATGGCAGTGCTCAGCCCAACATAACCCTTGAGGATTCCAACCACCGGCCCCCGGTTCTTCCGAAAATTCCGAATGCATGTTACCAAAATTGCTGTATTCATCCAGGTTGTGCTGTTTCCACCCATACACAAAAATACGCACATCTGCAACATACCCACAGAAACATTATCATATAAGAGCACGCCATACATGACAATGTCAACAATGCAAACATCCACAACCATAAAAATTACAGTAGATAGTCGAGATAAGTGTTTTTCTTGCTTCTATTATTATTAGAAAATACAGGGAATATTACCAAATAGGAAAATTGTATATATTTATTTATTTGTTTCCTTTTATTTTTTTTCCTGTTGTAATTTCCCACTTTTGTTTTCTTTCCTTTTGCTTTTTCGTTTTTCTTTGTATTATAAATTGGGGCTCTGTGCACTGTATTCAAGAATAAGGCAGAATGAATAAAATGGCTTGCGTCCGCCTCCTTCATCATTTCATCGTCCTCTCTCTCTGAGCTCGTCGGTGCCGACGCTCAGCAATCCTTCTTCTCCTTCGCCTGCCGTCGAACTTTACATGGTATCAGAGAATGGCGTCTCCACCGTCCTTGTCCGAATCCACATCAAACACAACTAACCCGTCCACTACCTCTTCGCACGAACAGATGCGACTTCAAACCCTCACAGACCTCACAAATCCCTTCCGATTGGAAATCGGTGACAACCCGGCCATCACTTTGGTCGCCGATTTACTCACCGCCGACAACTACGCCACCTGGTCCAGAGCCATGCGTCGAGCCTTGCGAGCCAAAAACAAGATTCAGTTCATCGAGGGCACTATTCACAAACCGAGTGACTCAAGCGATCCCATATTTGAGATTTGGGGGCGTTGCAACGATATGGTGGTCTCCTGGATCCAAAACTCGGTTAGCCCATCGATTAAAGCTAGCGTCGTCTTCGTCGATGATGCCTTCGAGCTTTGGAATGAGCTTCGCGACCGATTTTCCCAACAGAACGGGCCAAGGATTTTTCAATTAAAGAAATCGTTGGCTGGACTGATGCAAGAACAAGACCCGGTGAGCGTGTATTACGGTAAGCTTAAAACTTTGTGGGATGAACTCTTGATTTACGATCCTCTTCCAAGTTGTGATTGCGGCAAGATGAAATCATTTGCTGACAAATACCAACGAGATTGTGTTATACAATTTTTGATGGGCTTAAACGATTCTTACTCTAATACCCGTGACCAAATTATGATGATGGACCCCCTTCCCTTTGTTAACCGAGTGTTCTCGGTCATCCAACAGCAATAACAGCAGCATCACATGCTGTCTGTGGCCCAGAATCTGAACACAGTGGCCTTAACTGCCAAACGGAACCCTAGCTCTTTCAAAAACAATGTGAAACCGAATACCAAGAAGGACAGGCCCTTCTGTGTTTATTGTAAAATTGCTGGACATTCTGTCCAGCAATGCTTCAAAATCGGTAATGTCGATGCGCCCGTTTGCTCCCACTGCCACAAAACTGGGCATGTTGTTGAAAAGTGTTATCTATTGCATGGTTTTCCCCCTAATCATAAGGCCCACGGCAGAACTGGGAATATAACTTCCTCTGCCAATTTATCAAGCTTCAAGCACCATACTGACCAAGAAGGAACCCCTGATGATAGTGTTGCATTGACCAAAGACCAATTTAACCAACTCATGGAGTTGATTCAATCTAAGAATGCTGCTGCCAAGACAGGGCAGCATATGTTCGACCCAATGAACGAGCAGCCAAAGGCTACTAACATGACTGGTGATGTCCTCCCTATTTGTTCCTTACATAACTTCTGTGATAATAGTCGACAAGCATAGATTCTGGATACTGGGGCAACCGATCACATGATATGTGATCCTTCATTATATACTCATCCCAAGGTCCAAATTTCATGCTTTGTCAAACTTCCGGATGGAAGTAAAGCATCTGTTTCTCACATTGGAAACATTAGACTCACCGATAAACTAATTTTGCACAATGTGCTTTGTGTTCCTTCATTCACTTTTAATTTGGTTTCCGTTAAACGGCTAACTGACACACTTAATTGCGGTATGTTTTTCTTTTCTAACATCTGCTTGATTCAGGACCTTGCTACTTGGACAACGATTGGGATGGGTGAAGAGAAAAGTAATTTATATTATCTAATGAATAAGAAAGTTGATCCCAATTCTCTACAGAGCCTTCTCTCCAAATTTTGCAAGGAGCCTTCGGTTAATTTTGCTTCATCGCCTTCTAATCTATGGCATTCTCGATTAGGTCACATTTCATATTCTAGGATGAAACTAATAAACGACCCCTTTGTAAAAGGAGCAGTGCATTCAATTAATGATAATCCCTGTTCTATTTGTCACATGGCCAAGCAAATACGCCTTCCCTTTTCTCCCGAAGCTCTCATAAGTCACACACCTTATTCGACGTGGTGCATTGTGACTTATGGGGACCATTTTCCGAGGTATCTTATGATGGATACAAATATTTTTTAACTATCGTTGATGATGCATCCAGAAGTACCTGGATTTACCTGCTGAAACAAAAATCGGATACAAAATTGTGCTTGGAAGCCTTCTATAATTTGGTTGCCGCACAATTCAATGTCAAAATCAAGGTAATTCGTAGGATAATGGCACAGAATTCAGACTGGGAGATTTTTACGTAAAAACAAAAAAAAAAAAAACAGGTGTTATTCACCAACGTAGTTGTGTGGAAACACCACAGCAAAACGGTGTTGTTGAACGCAAACACTAACATTTATTAAATGTCGCTAGAGCTATTAGATTTCAATCGGGACTTCCTTTGAAATTCTGGAGTGATTGTATACTTACCGCTGCCCACATCATTAATAGAATTCCCACTCCAATACTAGCAAATAAAACTCCATATGAAATTCTATTTAGAGTCAAACCCAACTACGCCAACCTCCGCGTATTTGGATGCTTATGCTTTGCTTCCACCATCTCCCAAGGTCGTACTAAATTCGATCCCAGAAGTAGAAAATGCTTCTTCTTAGGCTATCCTTTTGGTGTCAAAGGCTACAAATTAATTGACTTAAATAGCCATGCCATTTTTAATTCAAGAGATGTGATTTTTTATGAAAATATATTCCCCTTTCAAAACGACGGCATTAGCCAAAGCTCCAATATTCAACCCGATGCTCCCTCATTAGATCTACTTAATACTTATAACGAACAATTATGGCAAACACAACCGACGTCAACAAATTTACATGATTCTGGTTCGAATCCTGTTGTTGAAACTGTGACCGAAAATAATGAAGAAATTCCCACCGTTTCTGTCAATCAGGACCAGGAACAACTAATCGACGATCATTCCGAACCAAATGAATCGAATGATACCCGAATAACTACAATTAGTCAAATACCCATTCAAGAACCACTAGAATTCGCAAAGCACCCGAATACCAAAAAGAATTTCACTCACATCAAGTGTCTCAAACTTCGCCTACTAAACCCAACGTACAAACATCTCCAGGGAAACCGTACCCCATTGAAAATCACGTATCATACCAAAAATTATCTCCCTCCTTTGGGCATTTTTCAGCCACCATAACATCTCACAGTGAACAATAAACATATGCCCAAGCCATTCGTGATGAGAAATGGCGTGAAGCCATTGAAAATGAATTGAACGCTTTAGAGCAAAATAAGACATGGATCATTACTGACTTGCCCCCGGGCAAGAAAACTATTGGCTGTCAATATGTCTTTAAATTGAAGTTTAATAGTGATGGAAGCATTGAGAGATACAAATGTAGATTAGTCACAAAGGGATATACGCAACAAGAAGGGATAGACTATCATGAAACCTTTTCCCCTGTTGCCAAACTAACTACTGTTTGATGTCTCTTAGCAATTGCGGCCATTAAAGGGTGGCACCTGTACCATTTTGATGTTAACAAAGCCTTCTTACATGGGGGTTTAAATGAAGAGATCTATATGCAGAAACCTCCCGGATACACTAAAGGAAAATCGAATCAAGTTTGTAGACTGTTAAAAAGCATATATGGCCTCAAACAGGCCTCTAGGCAGTGGTACTCCAAGCTATCTACATCCCTGATTACTTTTGGCTTCACCCAATCCAAAGTTGATTATAGCCTCTTTACCAAACAAGATGATCAATCCTTTACAAGTGCTACTTGTATGCGTTGATGATATCATTGTGGCTAGTAGTTCTTTGGCTTCGTTCATTCTCGTTAAATCATATCTCAATCGTGCCTTCAAAATTAAAGATCTCGGTGTTTTATGATATTTTCTTGGGATAGAAGTTGCACGTTCATCAACGGGCATCCATATATGTCAACGAAAATATGCTCTTGATATTTTAGCAGATTCAGGTTCCCTTGGTTCAAAACCCCGTAGACTCCCAATGGATCAAAATGTTAAACTAAGTAAAGAAACTGGGACTGTTTTACAAGATCCTAGCACCTACTGAAGACTGATTGGGAGGCTCCTCTATCTGACAGTCACAAGACCCGATATATGTTACGCCGTCCATATTTTAAGTCAATTCATTACTCGGACAACGTCTAGTCACATGAATGCAGCTTATCAAGTTCTGCGATACCTCAAACAGAATCCGAGGCAAGGTATATTATTTTCTTCCACCTCTAACATTCAACTTCGAGCTTTTTCTGATGCAGATTGGGCTTCATGCCCCGACACTCGAAGATCCATTACCGGCTACTGCACCTTCATTGGGAACTCTCTTATCTCCTGGAAGTGCAAGAAACAATCGGTGGTTTCTCGCTCCTCCGCGGAAGCAGAATATCGATCCATGGCTACCACTTGCTGCGAACTCTCTTGGCTGCGTTATATCTTACGCGATTTGTGGATATCACACTCTCACGCCGCTAACATATACTGCGACAATCAAGCTGCTCTGCACATATCCGCCAATCCTGTCTTCCATGAACGGACCAAGCACATTGAGCTGGATTGTCATTTGGTTCGTGATAAGATTCAAGACGGAAATATTCGGACTCACTATGTGACTACGCATAATCAACTTGCCAATATGTTCACCAAGATTTTACCCGCACATCGTTTGGAGATTCACTTATCCAAGCTGGGCATACACAATATATATGCTCCATCTTGCAGAGGGGTATTAGAAAATACAGGGAATATTACCAAATAGGAAAATTGTATATATTTATTTATTTGTTTCCTTTTATTTTTTTTCCGTTGTAATTTCCCACTTTTGTTTTCTTTCATTTTGCTTTTTCGTTTTTCTTTGTACTATAAATTGGGGCTCTGTGCACTGTATTCAAGAATAAGGCAGAATGAATAAAATGGCTTGCGTCCGCCTCCTTCATCATTTCATCGTCCTCTCTCTCTAAGCTCGTCGGTGCCGACGCTCAGCAATCCTTCTTCTCCTTTGCCTGCCGTCGAACTTTACAATTATCCAGATTGTACTTGAGAAACATAAAGCTGATGTGAAGTACAGAGTGACCGAGACAAATTCCCATATGAAACCCCTGAATCCGTTCATGGCATATTAAATTAGCGATCCGCAATGTCTAAGTTTCAATGTTGAAAAGAAATCAAATGGGCATAAGAGGATTGTCAAGGGGGAAAAACTCATTCCAGAAGCAGAAGCTTAACCACTCTGCATGAATACTTAACCAACGCATACCAAAAGCTTAGGCAGAGAGAAAAGGTACAATAATGGTTTCATAGTCTAAATAAATAAATAAATATATATATATACACAGCAAGTGGGGGCAGTAATATTTCAGTTTTAGAGAAGAAAATGCTTGAAATTTAGTAAACATACTGTCCAATAAGGAAGTGGACTGATAGTTTCGCTAACGACAAGCCATTGAGCACCATAGCCGATGAGTCCTTCAATTGACCCAATAAGAAGAAGGGCCCAAGTGGGGACTCGATCGGAGGCAAGGCCGGCGAGGAGGCCAAAGGCCTTCCCGACATCCTTAGCGACGGAGAGGTTATTCAATTCGACTTGGGTGAGGTCCATAATACTTTTGAGAGCATTGGAGTAGTTCGAGAAAGTGTAGTTGTTGCCAGAGATGGCTTGGACCCATACGGCGGAGACGAATCCCAGCCACTTGAAGGCGGTGACCCTTGAAGCTTGTTGCAACCCCATTGTTTTTGAGGCGTTCAAGGCTTAAACGGAGACTTGCTCTCGCAGCGAACAGCAGCTACTCTGACTCGTTTTGTGGGAAACGGAAACGATGGAAATGGTGGGCTTGGCGTTGAATTTACGGAAAGTGGTTGTTTTGAGGAGTTGGAGGGCGACGTAACCTATCGAGAACGACTTGTTGAATTTACGCAGAGGCAAGACCTTGACTCATAATCAGATATTTCTATATTTCTATATATATATATATATATAATAGTTATTGCCCGTTAGTACATTATTTTGATTACTTATTCTGTGTTTTTTTTGCTGGCAAGAAATTGGCAAATTATGCAATACTTTTAAATTATATAATTTATATTGCAGAAAAAATAATAGTTATTGGTTATTAAAGTCTTAAAATATTAACTAGGAATGGACAAAAAAATTTTTGAATCTATTCTGATGCATTCTTAAATCTGAATTATTAAATAAATTAGAGAGCCGTTTAATTCAAATATCCGATTAGGAGTTGGTCCGATTTTTGTTATTTTGAATTCAAATCCTATATACCACAACTAAAAATCAAGATATCAGAGGATGGTATGACTTGCTTCCCAATATGTATTTTGACACTCAAATTAATAATTTTTTTTATTTGGTTAAAAAAGATATGAGGATGAGAAAAAAATACATAGATGTAAGGATGTTCGGGGATTGAGTATAATATGGAGGATTGAGCTTCATAGATGTGCTTGAGGGATGAGCGGCTTTAGACGATATAGTAATCTTTCCACTTGATTAAGAAAGATAGGAGGATGGGAAAAAAATGTATATATGTAAAGATATTCGGGGATTGAGTGTAATATGGAAAATTGAGCTTCGTAGATGTGCTCAAGGGATGAGCGGTTTTAGACGATGCACTCGCAGAGGGAGTGGCTTAGAGAGAGAGGTGGACTCATTGAGAGAGTGAGAGAATTCTTCTTAGGATGTTTGAATGTCCAAGTTTTTAATTGATTGAACGATCAATTTTCTTATGAAGGAAGGAGTGTATTTATAGAGTGAGAGCTGATTAACTATCATTGGGTTTCACGACTCTACAAGTGTGAGTGGTCGACACCACGATCCTGCGATTGTGGGCTATAGATGCTACGGCTCTACAGTTCTACAGGGGTCGCTATTGTGTTTCCACTATCGACAGTCGCAGAGGGGCTTAGAGAGAGAGGTGAACTCATTGAGAGAGTGAAAGAATTCTTCTTAGGATGTTTGAATGTCCACGTTTTCAATTGATTGAACAATCCATTTTCTTATGGAGGAAGGGATGTATTTAAAGAGTGAGAGCTGGTTAACTATCATTGGGTTTCACGACTCTACAAGTGTGAGTGGTCGACACCACGATCTTGCGATTGTGGCTCACAGTCTGCTACGGCTCTCTGTTCTCTACAGAGCCGCTATTGTGTTTTCACTATCGACAGTCTGCGCCTAGGCAATTAGAAGGGGTGGCAGATTGGTGATAGCCCATTGTAACTTCTATTCCCATAGTCATGAGGGACCACTCACTGGCACTGGTCACATGGGACTATTTGCTGAGTTAGAATGGGCTGAGTTGGGCCGCTAATTGACTTTTATTACTCGTATACTGTTGGGTTGATTTGGGTTTGAGCTGTTTGGACCTTCTACTGTGTTTTCTAAATTTTGGGTTTAGAGAAGCTCTTGTTGGACTGCTACTTCTTAGGCTATTCTTTCTCCTACAGGTTGGGTTCTGAGCTGACCTATGAACTATTGAAGCCATCACCAGTCTCCCATATTCGGGAGGTTTAAATTTTTAAACCCCAACATGTTTATGATAGGACGTTAGGCTGTAGGTCTTCACGCTTGCTCCTTCCCCTGGTGCGCTCCTTCCCTAGGTGTTCTACAAATTTTTTACTTTGTTTGATAGAATTTGATTCAATTCTCTATCTCTGGTGATTCTTTGTCGTTATTGCAATCTTCATGGTTAAATGCTAGCTAATCTTTCTTTTTGGCTACAAATGAAGGGGCTCTTTATACTTTACATTACGAAATAATTCTCATTTGTTAAGGAGTGGGCACACTCGGAGTTAGTATGAAGCCTTTGCAGCCATAAATCGGAATCGGTGAGAGTTTTTGTCTGATGTTTGAGGGTGAAATTTGAGGATGCACTTGAAGTTACCTTGGTTACCTTCTTTTATATGGGAATCCTCATTGGTTTTTCTTTTTATGCCCAGCCCAAAACTAGGCCTTTGTCACCAGAGGGAGGCCTTGGGCTTTGGGGAGCGGTTTCCTCTTCTTCCAACCCTTGTTGGACGATTCTTCCTATAGGAGGTCAAAGGAGGATGGTCTTCATCTCTGGCTGGATGAAGTTCTTTTCTTTCTAATCATTTTAAAAACTCTACTCTTCTGTAGCTCTACTCTTGACTCTGGTTGGAGGGAGAATTTCTTTTTCTTTTTCTTATTTGCCTCCCCGTGAAGGATGGGCGTAATGCTTAAGGGAACTGCTCCCTAATCCTATCGGGAGGGCTTTTGTGCTCTTTTTGCTAGTATGGCAGGTTGGTGGGTGACGTTGCAGTGCCAGTAGATGAGCTTTCCCATGCTTTTGCCTGTCTTGAAGGTCAGTTGAACTACTCAAGTCTGGTCACTGTATATATATATTTTTTATTTCCTTTTGAGTTGTACATTTGCTATTATAAGCTTGTACATTATAAAAGGAAATAATGAATAGAACTTTTTGAGTATTTTTGTCTTCCTTGCATGGCTTCAATGTTCTTGCATAGACTAAATAGTTGAAGTGCTTGAATACTATATTGTTTTGTTGTCGTTGTATGACTTCTGACAATATGACAATTTGGAACCTTAACAACTTGATTTTTTGATAATCTGACTCGTAATAATGCATCTCAAATGCTTGGTTGGGGGATGGATCAATTGAATCAATCTCGATTGTGTCAATGTCATGTGTCGCCAATCTGCCATCTTGGAAAATGGCGCGTCAAGGTATCATTACTTGTGCCGTGTAGCTGACTCACCGATCTAGGCATTAGGACTGTTTGTTGGTTGCACAAGGAGGTGTAGCGTCAGTCATCATAATTGGCTCAGTGAACAGACATGCCATCACACTTTGTGGTGTGGGCACGTGTCGTGATCATTATGGAGACGCGCCTCTTTAGTACCCTCAAATGATATTGTTGTAGGGCCAAGGCTTTGGCTATTTAAGGACTAGCTCCCAGCCATTTCTACACTTCTTCATTCTTCGACTCGCTCCACCTTAGTTTGCTCTTCTTTTTTTTCTAGCTTCTACTGTTTCTTAAATAGCTCTCCAGGGTATCGCTGTGATCCAGCTTGCCCTTACTGGTAGAGAGGTGGAATATTTGTACGAAACGTATAACATTTCAAACTCCATTTCGTACGTTGTGCCCGGTATTGATGATATGGCTTGCGCTCCTCTTCCAGGGCTTATCACCATCTATGAGAAACATCTGAAAGTCGGCCTTTGCGTTTCATTTGCGAAAGAGCTGTGCAAGATTCTTGAAGTTTTAGAGATCCCTGTGACTTGCCTCTATCCCAATGCTCTTTAGTACTTTGTTTCTCTGTGCATCTTCTTTCGCACCAAAAAACTTTCCCTGGTTGCTCAGACCTTGAAGGTAATCTTTTGATTAAACCAATATACTAACTAGATTTCCTCCACCCCTTAAAAGAAGTTCAAAATAAGCGAGGGGAATCCCGACTCTTTAAAGGGTTGAAAGAATCACTTCTTTTATATAGCAGTTACTTCTAAGTGGAGAATTTCGAACAATTGGGGCTAGGTCAATGTTTTGAAGGAAGAGGAATGGATGGCATGGGCGCCAATGAGGCTTGTCAAGGAGAATGCAGCCATCTTGCACCACACTAACCGTTGGCTCTACTGAAGGGTGTTCGATGAAGTCCAGTGGGAGGTTAGGAAGGATGGGTATGACGTCACTGCCATGCCGTTTTGCCGGCCCAAAAGGAAGCCAGGAGGGCTATTCATTCACAACTCTCCCCAAAGGGTGACCGGTAAGGTGGAGTCTCCCTCTTCCTCATCCACCTATTCCAATGATATTGGGCTATTAACGAGGCATGTGCAAAGACATCCCATTTGGTTTCTAATGAGTTATCATGGAGACCAGGTTCGACGAATTCTTCCCCTGCTAATTTGATTTTTGATGAGTTGATCAGATTGATTGAGGGTTGTGAACCCCCAATGGACTCTGTCGATGGAATAAATGACCCCTCGGTTGGTGGATTGGGCAAACCGATCAATGCTCCATTTGAAGTTGAGAATGGGGTCCCCATCCTGATGGCTTCACCGCTTGAAGCATTAGTCTCCACTCCCCCTGTTGCTTCGGCCGAAGAGGGCGCTGATAATGATTAGGTGGGGGAAGAGATGAATGGGGATAGCTTAGAGGCCACGACCGCTGAGGAAGTGCCTTTGCCTGGATGCTTAGACATCTGAGCTTCCAGACGCTTCATGTGTGTCTCCGCCTCTAGATTTTGAGGTGCCTCTCTACCATCATGCACAACCTCTGCGATATTTGTTGCCTCTAGCTAGATCTGGAGCTGAGGGTTCATCTTATCAAGAAGGTCTATTATTCTTTGGGCTATTGCTTCATAGAGTTCTTCATTCCGTAATCATACTTTTTATTATTTTTCTTGGCTAACTGTTCCATTTTGTTTGACAACCACAGGAAGTGCTTTGCGTGGTGGTGGGGCCTTGCATTGGCGAGATGTTAAGATCTTTTGCTTATCCCAGTTGCATGCTAATCCTACTGTGATCGAGGAGATGGAGTGCCGAGTGAACTCTGTTGTTGTCGAGGTTCTATAGAATCAAGAGTGGGCTGCTTACCTCGACCAAGTGTTATCTAAGTTTGAAGCGAGATCCCAAGAGCTCTTGGAGGAAAAACTTGAGCTTTGGACGGAATTGCCTCGTTCAAAGACATGCTTCAAGAGGCTGTGCAGCAACTCATTGATCTCTGGAGCAAGTGTTCCTGACTCGAAGAAGAGTTGAGGACTTGAATCCGGTCGGAGGAAGTTAGCCATGTGATGGATGACAGATTCTAGGACTGCATTCGCTATTGCAGGTGGATCGCATCCTTGGTGGCTTCGGACTTTCTTGTTGGTTTTTTGATCCAAGAAACATCAGAGCTAAATGTCGATTTGATTTGATTGACTTCTTGAAGATGGGTGGGGAGCCTTCGTCTCATTCACTAGGGGGGCTCTCAACCTTAGGATAGTCTCCTGTTTGAGCCGTAGGCATTAGTTATCATTTTGTATTCTTTAGATGGATCCTCTGTGTTGTACATATCGACTTCTTTTATCGATCAGCTAGATTATATGAATCATTGCTGCTGGTGTCTTTGAGTGTATGTCGAATCTTCTAAGTTGACATTTGCTTGTTTATTTGCCTACTAAACATTATTGTTATCGTTGTTGAGTTTGGTTGGACGTCTTTGTCCATTTGTACTCTTTCTTATAGAAGGACATTGTAGCACTGGGAAAGGCCACTCGTGGGCCGACTAGATTTAATTGCCATAGTCTCCGGGCTTTGATAGAGTCTAGACTGTAGCTCACACTTCATTAAAGGTGCTCATCCCTGTTAGAGGGAGTTGTCACACGTGCGTCGGGTTCTAGTCTGTTGACCATCATTGACTGATGGTGCTTGTCCCAATCGAAGGGAGTTATTGCACGCACACTGAAAAGCCCCCTAAGATTTTACTTTGTAATGGATGCATTTTTGGGGAGATTCGACTTTCTTCTGCAAGCTCCTTAGACCGTAGTATTCGACCTCGTTTGACCCGCTCGGTTGCCCGAACTAAGGTTAGGTCTTCGACCTCTCTTGGACCACTTAGACTATTGGATCAGGGTTATGACCTAGCTCTTGTAGGTTGGTTCACAGGTGACATATTTTAATCGATTTAGGGGCAGTCTAGGGCTTTAAATTGATGCAACCACATAAGCATTCAATTGATTGACACAATAAATAAAGCAAATGGTTATTTATTAAATTAAACATATTTACGTTATTCAAGTAGTTCACATAGAATGTGCTAGACTTACCTATGCTTAGCGAGGGTTCATTGGTAATATTTTTTAAGGTGAAAGGTGTTTCATGTCAGTGGGACCAATTTTTGTTCTGAGTGCACAGTTTATATGTAGCATTCTAGAGAATCAATGAGATTAGGAACAGTCATTTCCATTTGGGTTACGGCTTGTTCTCGTCGGCATTTTATTCTGTTGCCTTTATACTCTGTAGAAATAGGTCTCCCACCTCGATATGGCATGCTTTCACCTTTTTATTATAATATCGAAAGATTTGTTGCTGATAAGTTGTCGTATGTAGCCTTACTACGTCTTGGGATTATTTGAGCAAGTTGAGATACTCTTTGAGTTGTTGGGAGTCACTTTGTGGGTTGAAACTTTTAACTCAATGATTGGGTAAACCAATTTCTACCGGGATGACCATTTCAGTTCCGTAGTATAATCTGAAAGGTATCTCTTATGTCGGTTCTCTAAGTGTCATCCGATAAGACCACAACATGGAAGGTAGTTCATCAGCCAATGAGTTCCCTGTGTTTTCAAGTTTTGTCTTTAACTCGTGTAGTGTGGTATGACTTGTTTCTTCCACTTACTTGTTTGTGTATGGGTACGTGACGGAAGTGTGAACCAATCAAATTTCTAAACTCATACAATATTTGGTGAATTATTTGCTAGTGAATTGGATTCCATTGTCGGTGATTATAACCTCGAGAATTCAAAATCTATATATGATATTCCATCGAACGAATTCTATGGCATTTTACTCGATGATCCGTGCCAGTAGAGAGGTTTCTACCCATTTTGTGAAGTAGTCGATTTCGACGATGATGAATTTTATCTGTCCAAAGGTGATGGACAATTATCCTAGGATGTCAAGCCCCCACTGTGCGAATAGCCATGGCAACTACAGGGTTTACAGCTTTGTTTGCGGTTGATCAATGTTGCCATGTATCTGGCAACTCTCGCTCTTCCTCATGAATTCCACGATGTCCTTCTTCATTGTTGGCTAATAGTAGCCCTACCATATGATCTTGAATATTGAGTTCTTACCGCCGACATATAATCCACAGATTTCGAGGTTCACCTCACTCAGTGCATGTCAGCTTTTTCTTACGTGAGTCACCACATGTAGGGGACAAAATAACAATGTTGGTATAGTCTCTTGTCCATGATGGCGTACTAGCCTACTGTCTTCTTTATGCACTTGACATCATCCGGATTCTTCGATAGGAGGCCTTCGATGAGGAACCTTCTATATGAAGTGATCCAGGTGTTGCATTCTGAGCTCTAGAGGACCTCTTACTCTGGAACCTTTTTGGTTGAGATCGCAAGAATTTCTCACATGTCTCAAATATATTGCTCAGGATTTCCGATTGTGGCTGCTTTTGCTAGTTGGTTCTCTTCCACCTTATCGAAGGCTTCGGTTAGGCCCTTCACTCTAGTGAGATACCTCACGAGCAATGGGCTAAAACTTCAAAATTCCCAATGACTTGGTTGATGATCAGCTTAGAGTCGCTACGGATGATGAGATTTTTCGCTGAGCATTCTTTTGTAAGCCTGAGTCCAGCAAGTAAAGTTTCGTAGTCGGTAATATTATTAGTGGCTGAAAACCTAAGGGTCAGTGAATGATTCATCTTTAACCTGTTCAGAGTTCTAAGGATCATGCTTGCTCCGATTCCTGATTGAGTTGATGACCCATCTACATGTGAAATCGAGACTAGAGCTCCTTCTTGCTGACAAGCTTCTTCACTAATATTGACAACCTTTAGAATCGGGGTTGCCGTTTTGACTATAAAATTCACAAGGGTTTGACCTTTAATGGTCGGCTATGATTGGAACTCCATGTTAAACCCACCCAATTTGATGGTCCATTTGATGAGTGGTCCAAACATATCGAGTCTTTGCAGGATCCCTTTTAACGGCGGGTCTGTCAGAACAACGATCTTGTAGGCTTGAAAGTACGATCGTAACTGCCTTATTGAGTAGACTAGATGTAGAGTGATCCTTTTGAAGTGTGAGTAACAAGTATCTGTGTCTGTCAGGATTTTATTGATATAGTAGACCAGGTCATCATACTTTAGACTCTTGCTTGCTTAGGATCGAACTTAACGTTGTGTCAAATATCATCGACGGGAGATATAAGTTCTCGCCTTTTTTTGGGGAGGATAAGAGAGGTGGACAAGTGAGATATTCCTTCAATTCTTGAAAGGCGACTTGACAGTATGCAGTCTACTGAAAACTACTCGCCTTTGTCCCTCTTAGAGCCTTGGAGAAGGGGAGGTACTTCTCTACAAACTTAGCTAAGAATCGGGATAGTGTTGCAAGTCTCCCAGTGAGCCTTTGAACTTCCTTCACGGATCAAGGATGTCTCATATCTATAATGACTTTTATCTTCTCGGGGTTCACTTTGATTTTCTGGTGAGACAAGATAAAGCCCAAAAATTTTCTCGAAGTTACTCCAAATACACACTTTGTTAGATTTAACTTCATCTGATATGTCAAAGCACCTTGAAGGCTTCTCTGAGATCGAAAATATGGTCGTCGGTTGCTATACTTTTGACGAGTATGCCATCTACATATACTTCTATATTTCGGCTGATCTACTTCTCAAACATATTGTTGACGAGCCTTTGGTAGGTGGTTTCTGCGTTCTTCATATCAAATGGCATTACTTTGTAATAATACGTCCCTTGGTCGGTTATGAGTGAGGTGTATTTTTTGTTGTTGAGACTTATCTTGATCTGATTGTAACCTGAGCAGGTATTTATGAAACTTAGCAACTCGTGCCTAACCGTTGAGTCTACCAATAGGTCTATTCTCAATAATAGAAAACTATCATTCCGACATACTTTATTTACATTAGTGAAATCGATGCACATCCACAATTTTTCATTACTTTTCTTGATGAGTACCACATTTGATATCGAGTTTGGCTACCGAACTTTCCTTATGAAGTTTCCTAACTTCTTCTCTAATGCAATTAATTTCTCGATGGAATGGTTCATCCACTTCTACCTGACGGGTTTACGACTGGGATTGAAGCCTAATTTATGGACTATTATTTTGGTCGGTATCCCATGCACGTCAGTGGGAGTCTATACAAATATATTGGAGTTTTGGCGAAGGAAAGCCAACAACCGCTTGTGCATATGATTCGGCTGCAAGCTTTCCACTTGTACATACTTCTCAAGCTTGTTGGGATTTAGGGAAATCTGATGAGTTGATTCTCCAGAGTACTAATACTATAGTGTTGCCTCGTCTCGGAGGTTGAAGTCTTTGATTTGCTGATTAGGAGTCGTCTGATTGATTTATGACAAGTAGCACGTTTGGCTGGTAATTTGGTCACCCAGAACCTATCCAATGCTGCATACTATCATGAACTTTACCTTGAGATGAAGGATCGATGTTAATATTCCAAAGGTAACTATGCAGGGTCATCCCAGAATGACAGTATAGACCAAGGGTAGGTTGATTGCTAGGAATGTGAGCATGCGGGATGTTATCTTTGGATACGTTTCTAGTGTGACCTCCAGTTAGATGGTTCCCTATACCGAAATGGGTTCATTATCGAGTTTGTAGAGGGGTCCTTTGGCTAGTTTTATTTTGTCATTTTTTAGCCCAAGTTTGAAATAAGTGTCGAGATATAGGAAATTCCTTGAGTTTTCATTATCAATAAGGACTCATCTCAATTGGTAATTAAGTGTACCATTTGAGTTGAGCGCATATATAATGAGAGGGTTAGAATGGACAGTTATTACATGCATTATATCGGCATTGCTAAAACTAAAAATATTATTCTTAATTCTTACCTTCTATCTCTTGTTGCTGGAAGCCTTCCGAAAACTTGCCCCTAGTCTCTCAGGAACTTGTTAAGGTACCTAGTCTCTCAGGAACTTGTTAAGGTACCTGGTCTCTTAGGAACTTGTTAAGGTATCCTTTCCCAACGAGGGCCTTAATGTTTTTTTGCAATATATTATAGTCCTCGGTGTTGTGACCCAAGAATTAATGGTAGAAGTAGTACTTAGACAGATTTTCTCCCTCCGAGTTCTTAGACTACTTGAGCCACTTCAAAAATTTCTCATCCCGAATTTATATAAGAATGTTCATCTAGGTGTCATTCAAAGGAGTTAGGTTCAGGGGACTGAACTCCCTTTGAACATTCGGTTCATCCTGGGTTGCTTCCGAGGATCTTGGGTGTTACTATTGTCTTTGTTCCTCTTCTTCTTGTTTGTCGATCTCGGATGATGGTGGTCCATGCGCTTTTTCCACTTTGCTTTGTTGCACTCCTCGGTGACTATGTATACACAGGCAATTGTTTCTACCTCTAGGAAGGTTTGAGGCTCCTGTTGAACCAAGTATTTAAAAAAGTCGCTCGGATGCAAGGTCCCCATAAAAGGTGTTCAGTTTCATCTCGTCGGTGAGCTTGGATATACTTCAAGCCTTGGTGTTGAATCGAGCCATGAGGTGTTTCAGACTTTCGTTTGTCCCTTGTTGGATGCGGACAAGGTGCCAAAGCTACTTTTCCCCCCTTCGATTGGAGGCAAATTACGATAGAAAGTTATCGGCTAGTTCTTAAAATTTTTGGATTGAATTTTTCTGTAGATGGTAGAACCAAATCCGAACATCTCCCTTGAGGGTCATAGGAAAGTATAGATACATGACAGTGTCGTTAAGGCCTTGGAAGCCCAACAGAGCATGGAAGTGATCTAGATAGTTCATTAGATTAGAACTTCCATTTTAGGGCTCCAGGGTTGGCATCTTAAACTTGTGAGGGAATGGCTACATTTGAACCTCTCTTGCAAATGGTGACCTTCTCAGGTCGGTGGAGTGTATGTTGGTACTTCCTTTAAATCGCTACTGCTCAATCTTCCTTATTCTCTCCTCCACTTGAGAGGAGGACGCAATCTTCTTAGCATTCAATAAGGTCATCAATTTTGAGTAGTTTGGAGAGATGATCTAAGACTAGGCAGTTACGGATCCTCATTGGTTGGGTGATGCAAGAGGCTTTTTCTTGGGCTGATGGGCTATGGTCCTTTTGGGAATAGCGTGAATTTCGTTGCTCTGGGCTTTTGTCCCGCACTTCAAGACTTGCTTGGCCTCCCAGCCATGCCTGAGCTCTGTCACTTGCGGCTGCTTGTGTTTTGAGGTCGTCAAGCTGCAAAATCTCCATCTTGGTGGGTTGTGGTTTCCTCTAATTCCTCCTCTTGGAGGCAGAGGTCTGTGAGTTGGAGGAGGGACCCTCCAATGGTGGTGCCTTTAGATGGGTGCAGATGATCTGGAGTAGCTTTGGTAGCGTGTCCACTTGGGTAGGTAGTACTACCGTGTTAGTGGATGAACAATTAGTTTCATAACTACCTACGATCAGGTTATCACCATAGGAGACAAAATCTCTAGTGAGTGTACTTGCTTGAGCCCTGGTGTTCACCATGCTTGTTTGCTTTGGTTGTGAGAGAAGGCTTTCCATCGTTTTTTTACAGAACGACGCTAATAATATGTCCCTAGATTTAGATTATTGAATGAATTAGAAAGCCACTCAATTTGAGTGTCTGACTGGGAGTGGGTCTGGTATTCATTATTTCGAACATAAATTTTATATACCACAACTAAAAAATAAAAGGTCAGAGGATGATGAGATTTGTTTCCTAATATGTCCTCTAATATTTAAGTATGTAATCTTTTTTCTTAATTGAGAAAGATAGGATGATGAAAAAAGAAATGCGTAGATGTAAGGATGTTCGGAGATTGAGTATAATATGGAGGATTGGGCTCAATAAATGCGCTCGGGAGATGAGCAGCTTTAAACGATACACTCTAGAGGCAGTGGCTTAGAGAGAAAGGTGCACTCATTGAGAGTGTGACTTTTTGTGAGAGAGTTCTTCTCAGGATGTCTGAATGTTCAAGTTTTTGATTAATTGATCGATCCATTTTCCTATAAAGGAATGATATATTTTTAGAGTGATAGCTGCTTAGCCATCCTTGGGCTCCACGACTCTATAAGTGTGAGTGGTTGACACCATAGTCCTGTGGTTGTAGATTGCAGACACTATGGCTCTACAGTTCTGCGTGAGCCACTATCGTGCTTTCACCATCGGTAGTCTGTGCCAAGGCAATAAGGAGGGTGGCAAATTGATGATAGCTGCATGCAATTTTTTTTAAGGATTTTCTCCTTCATATTGTTTACCAATATTACTGATATTTTATGAAAAGATAGAAAAAATCTTATTTTTACATGATGGAAAATATGTTTTGATATTGAAAAATTTATTGAAACATTTATCTTAGATATTTTAATAAAAGAATTTTTATAGAAAATCATGCCACCTAAAGCAAAAGAGAAGGTTATTCAACCCCCTCCTACACTAGCAAAGTAACTAACAAAACAATTTGCCAGCGATTATATAATGCCTAAACCACAGATTATACTAACATCCAACAAATATACAACCTTAACCGAATTTCCACCATCAACCTTTAAAGAAGCTGTTACTCCAGCTTCTTCCTTTGCTCAATCTGTCACAAATGATACCAAATATATTACTAAACCACTTAAACTTCATGAAATTTTGACCTCTTATTAATAAAAATCTCTACTCAATGACCTTATTACATTGACCAATAGAATGCTTTACTTTGATTGTTTGTACCAAATGGTTGCTATTTTCAAAACTCAGCAATTTTATGAATTAATACTAATTGATTCAAGTTCTGTTGTAATCAAACACCATCGAAATCCCAAAGACAATACAATTACCTTTTTCACCATTAAAATTAAACGAGTCAGATAACCCCAGAAAGTTGCTCTCAATTCTTGGAACACAAAATCATTTTCTATGCATTATCAACCAAAATGATATAATTATTAAGATTATAAAGTCACATGGTTTAATACTTTATATCTTCGATCTTTTACCTATTCATGGTTCATCTGTTTTGACAAAATATGTTCTAAACAATTACCAATATGGTTTATTGAATGGTGAATTTACTTTAGACCATTACTAGTTTTCGATCCAAGCATTGTTAACAATGCTCCTATCCATTATAAAAAAATTATACAAAGATATATTCCAACCCCATCGAACCATTGCTTTTCATATTGATTACGAAGTTTCGTGGATAATGCCATGACATTTTACATGTTACCAATATTATGAAAATATGCCATTAGTAATTCAAGATATCCCATTATCAATTGTCGGAGAATTCAGAGTAAAATGGTGAGATAAGTTTGATTATGTCATGGTCAGTTATACTCAAATTGATACTGATTATAAAAAGAACCAAGCTTTGGCTCAAACTATTGAGCTTGCATCTAAAATTCTTCTAACCATCCCTACTATTCATACTCCATAACCCCAACTGTATCCATACTTTCAACTCCTCCCAAATCCAAACCAAGAACTCCTCAAGCATTGGATCATGAAATCCTCAAGCTACTAGATCACCAACACCTTCTGTATCCTCACGGAGGTCTATGAGGACTACTAAGAAACTGGAGGCCTAAAAGGTCCAGCTAAACACTATGGTGGTCCAAATGGTCTAAATGCAGCAAATACTCTCAAAACAAGTTTATGATTTCAATGTACAATCTGAGCGAAAGCGTGGTTCTTTTTATAATCAGTATCAAATTGAGTATAGCTGACCATGACATAATCAAATTTGTCCCACCATTTTACTCTGAATTCTCGGACAATTGATAATGGGATATCTTGAATTACTAATGGCATATCTTCATAATATTGGTAACATGTAAAATGCCTTGACATTATTTATGGAACTTCGTAATCAATATGAAAAGTAATGGTTCGATAAGGTTGGAATATATTTTTGTATAATTTTCATAATGGATACGAGCATTATTAACAATGCTTGGATAGAGGACTAATAATGATCCGAAATAAATTTACTATTCAGTAAACCACATTGGTAATTGTTTAGGGCATATTTTATCAAAATGGATGAACCATGAATGGGTAAAAGACCGAAGATATAAAGTATTAAACCATGCGACAATGTAATCCTGGTAATTATATCATTTTGGTTGATAATGCACAGAAAATGGTTTTGTGTCCCAAGAATTGAGAGTAACTTCTTGGAATTGTCTGACTCGTTTAATTTTGATGGTAGAAAAGGTGATTGTATTGTCTTTGAAATTACGATGGTGTTTGATTTCAACGAATCAATTATTATTAAATCATAAAATTGCTAAGTTTTAAAAATATCAGCCATTTGGTAAAAACAATCAGGGTAGAACATTCTATTAGTCAATGTAATAAGGTCATTGAGTAGAGATTTTTGATAATAAAAGGTTAAAACTACGTAAAGTTTGATTGGTTTAGTAATATATTGGGCATCATTTGAGACAGATTGAGTAGAGGAAGAAGTTGGATTAACAACTTCTTTAAAGGTTAACAGTAATAATTTGGTTAAAGTTGTATATTTATTAGAAATTAGTATAATCAATGGTTTAGATATTATATAATCGTTGGCAGATTATTTTATTGGTTGCTTTGCTAGTGTAAGAAGGGACTAAATAACTTTCTCTTTTGCTTTAGGTGACATAATTTTTTATAAAAGTTTTTTTATTAAAATATCTATGGTAAATATTTTAATAAATTTTTTAATATCAAAACATATTTTTTATCACGTAAAAACAAGATTTTTTCTATGCTATGTTATGTAGACAGCTGACACCTGATGGATCAATGAAGCATAGGTTCAAAGCCCCAGTGTTCCACTCCCTATGGGGGAGCGTGATCTTAACATGCCACTTTTCAAGACAACGGATTGACAATGCACGGATTGGATGGGCTTGTGGCTGGATCGATTAGCTCCCATCCAAACAAACCACCCGAGAAAATCATCATGGGTCCAAGCATCGAAAAATCGGGCGGTTAGTAGTCTGAGTTGTTAGGTCGTCAGAAAGCAAACAGCAATAATGCTACTCATATATATGCAAGTGCTTCAACAATTCACATCGAGTAAGAATATTAGAGCCGTATTGCAGTGACTCGAGCCTAAAAACTCAAATACACAGCTTCAACCGTATACACGGATTAAAAATTTAAAACAAGATATGGTAATTCTATAATCTTAAGTTGTTTCATCTTTAATTTAGTTATATCATGATAAGTTCGTTTAACATCTATAAAAACATACTAAGCAAGAGATAACTCAAACAAAAGAAAAATACATCAATCTCTATGGCAATCTAGACTCTGATTACTCCACGAAATAACTCAACTGGCCATCGGGACCTTCTTCTCTACCTGAAATTTCTTCCCGCAGTACAGATGTTTTTCCCACTGAGCTAGATGCTGTCTACTCAATCTAAAGCTAAAAAAATATAAGCGTGAGCCAAAGTCCAATAAGTGATAATAATAAAAAACGCTAATAACAATAACAATCTCGGATATCAAACTATAAAGGTCTCAACAATACTCTAACTATCTACTATATTCAAGACGAATTATAACACATTGTAAATACAACTCTAAACAAAATAGGTCCCACTTGACCTGCATATCCTAAAAATAATAAGAGTGCCAATAATCAACGGTAATCCTCGGAAATCCGACGTCAATGATGAGTGGGGATTTCCTGGTCCTAATGTCAGCGAGAACGATCGACATAATCATGATAACAATCAATATGGATTTCACCGAGCCCGAATATCACAAGATCCAACACAAAGATACTACCAAAAATAAACTTCTGGATTCCACTAAATCCCAAACTGATGAGGTAAATATAATAAACAGATAACACAAGAAAACCTCTGAATCTTATTCCGTCATTGTGAACCAAAGGTTGTATATATCCCCCGACAGTTGGGTACTTGCACAGGTTACCCGATATTCACAAGTTTAACTTCCGAACAAATCCATGGACCACAGAAACTCCGCCAAACAAAATACAAACGTCTCCCCAACATGCTCATTATCAGACTCAATCAGGTATAGATGATCTCATCAACATGCTCCTCTTCGGACTCTACCAGATACGGAAGGTATCTCATATGTCAAACCTAACATCTCCCGCTAAGATACTCTCGATATCATACACTACGAGGGTCACATGACCATAAACATCCCGCCAATTTAAGCAATATGCCTTAACACCACCAGAATACGAAAATCAGTATCAGATAAGTGTAAATCACATTAAAGTACCGTAGCCTCTCATTCGACCAGATACCTTATTGTTTTCATATACTCTCCTCAACCTTAACCGTAGAAAGCCAACAATTCAAATACTCACACCATCGAGTATAACATAAAGAAAGCTTTGCAATATCAATAATAGAAACGTCGTTCAGTGTTGACAAGGACCCTACTCACACCATCAAATCTAACACAAAGGAATTTGTCACGGAACCGAGACATAATTTATTTTGGATTAATTCAATTACTTAACTATTCTTCCATTCTATTTTGTTGCAATGCCTACTACTAAGCCCAACATTTAATAATCACTTACAGGTGAGCCAAAATAGATCAACTGATTACAACAAATATAATATTTTATTTTATTTCATTTACATATGACCACGAAATTAAATGATGTTCTTAACCCCATCTTCTAAAAGTTAACATGTACGATCAAATTACTAGTTGTTCCGTGCACAACCCAATTCATCATAATTTACATCCATTTTACTAACGCCCACTCTCAAACATACATCATTGTTCAAATTATATAAATACACATATTGTCAACATATATATATATAAATATGTATATTTATTTGTCTTCAACCCAAAAATATATTGATATTTATATCAACATAACACTCTACCACACGCACACACACTCACCACGCACTGTGCACACCTGCACTTAGCCAGATACATACACAACATATCATGTATTTATACACATGTATATACACACACATATACACACCCATGATCCCACACACCAACGCACCCACCCACGCACACACACACAACAGCATCTGCTACTTCTCCACACACACACCTGCACATCCAACTACACACACCTGCTCACACAACACACACTGCACACGTGGGCAGCAGCACACTGTTTATTCACACACACACCCATCGTCACTGCTATACACACACAAAGCAGCAGATCCACACTCCACTGTTCACACCACACTCGGCTTCACCCAGCCATACCCACACACGCCAACGCACACACATACCCTGTTACCGGTCTCATTGCAACTGATACTCCGACACCACCACCACAGCCGAGAACCCGTAAAAGCTCGCGCACAACACAGCCTCCACGACGATACCGGGATTTCATATAGTATTTTAGATAGTATTTTAGAGCATTATTATACTGCCATTTTAGAGTATACTGCCATTTTAGAGTATTATTATACACAGCATTATTATACTGTCATTTTAGAGTATTCTGTTCAGCTGTTCAGCTGACTAAGCTCAGCCCACGTGAGGTGGCCATATGTAATGCCAGAAAACAGATTGGCAAAAGAAGGAATCATTCACTCAGTTTTCTGTCTCTCGTCTCTCTCTCACTCTCTCTCCTTCTCTCTCTCTCTCTCTCTCATCTTCCTCTCCCCTACTGTTCACCGTCTTCATCCTCTCCCCAGAACTTCCCTTCCCTTTATTTCCACAAGAAATTAGCGCCATCTGCCGGTAAATCGGTCCGAGATCGATTTGGTTGCAACATATTGGTGCTTTCATTGAGAGGAATGGCGGACGGGATGCAGACGAGATACAGGGCTCACGAGGAGTCCATCACCAGCATCATGCAGGAGCTGCGAGAACATGCAGAGCGCCTGTGTCTCTCGAACACCTCCCATAGACGTGCGGTGGTGACTGCAGCAGCGTGCGGTGACTGCGCCTCTCGTAGATCCGTTCGGATCTACGCCAAGTTCTCGCTCGCCTCGATCGCGACTTCACCCTCTCCAAATCCACCTCTATTACCTACTCCATCCCCTTTCTCAATTCCTCCAGCGGTGACCACCCCAACCTCTCAAAACCCGCTCTACTCACCGCACCTACCAACACCATACAAAACCCTACCTCCATTCGCTTGCCCAAATTAGAACTCGCCATTCTTCACCTAAAATGTCCTGGTCAGGCTCTTCCAAATCGAACGTTTCTTCTTATTCCACGGCACTCCCTCGGACCAGAAATTGATGGTGGCCGCGTTCTACATGTCCGGCACGGCACTCCAATGGTATCAGTGGATGGACGCCACCGGCCAGTTAACCACCTGGGAGGATTTTTTCAAAGCCCTCGAACTCAGATTTGGACCATCTTCCTATCTGAACCCTGAAGCTGCCCTGTACAAGCTTCTACAGGACACCACGGTAACGGCTTACATGATAGAGTTCGAATCATTGTCGACTCGAACGCATGGCTTATCGACCACCAATCTGCTCAACTGCTTCATTTCGGGTCTGAGGGACCAAATACGGAGGGAACTCCTGTTGTTGAAGCCGACCAATCTTCCCAATGCAATTGGGATGGCTAAACTGGTGGAGGAGAAACTGGAGGCCTGTAAACCAACTTGGCCACGTCCTACGGGATCCTACTCTGGATGTTCCAAGACCAATGTGGTAAAAAACCCTCTCTCTTCACTACCCATAAAAAAATTAACCCCCTCAGAAATGGCTGCCCGTCGTGCTCGGGGATTGTGTTTTAACAGCGATGAGAAATTTGTTCCTGGCCATCGATGTAGCCCACCCAAATTCTTGTGTATGTTGGCGGAGGAAGAAGGGGGTGCATTACCAGGGCTCCAAAATTTGGAAGCAGGCCCTGAGGATCCCGAATCTGTGACCACTCTTCCCCGTGAACCAGACCCCCCTTACTTACCACCAGACTCTGTTCCTAACATCTCCTTTCATGCTCTCGAGGGGCATTTTATACCCTCCACCCTACGGTTACAAGGCTCCATCTCTGGGCAGCCAGTAGTCATCCTCGTGGACAGTGGTTCCACCCATAACTTCCTCCAAACCCGTATTGCCAAGTATCTTGGACTTCCCATTGAACCCTCTTGCCACCTGAACGTCACAAAGGCAACGGGCTTCCCTTCGATGTGAAGGACTCTGTTCAAGGTGGAAGTCACCTTGGGTCAAGTTTGTTTTGTTTGTTGAGCTTTATCTCATACCCATCTACTTGGCCGACTTGGTGTTGGGAGTCCAATGGTTGGCTCTGATCGCCCAAAGGGTATTTGATTATCGGACCCTCCAGATGAGTTTTGATTACTCTAGCACCAAGCTCACACTGCATGGTTTGCCCCTGGCTTCAATAACCACCATGACATTAGGGCAATTGAGGAGGGAAGAATCCACCCGTTCAGTGGCTTCATACTTCCACCTCACCATGCTGTCCACACCGGATCCTTTGCCGCAATCAGCTCCACTAGATTGCACCAAGCTTACCTCAGCCACCGATCCACAAAATGGCCAGAAACTCGCCCAAATTATCAACTCCTTCGCCAATATATTTGAACTACCACATGGCCTACCTCCACCCCGAGCCATTGACCACCGCATCCCCCTCACCCCACAAACCGAACCCGTGAATGTTAGACCGTATCGATACCCCCACTTCTAGAAAACTGAAATGGAGCAGCTGATCCGTGAAATGCTTGCTGAAGGCATAATTCAGCCAAGCACGAGCCCCTTCTCATCACCGGTTTTGTTAGTCAAGAAAAAGGATGGTAGTCAAGGCGGTTTTGTGTAGATTATCGCGCTCAACGCGATCACCATCAAGGACCGGTTCCCATTCCAACCGTGGATGAGCTTTTGGATGAGTTACATGGGGCACGGGTGTTCTCGAAGCTGGATTTGCGATCCGGGTACCACCAAATCAGGGTGCATTCAGCTGATGTCCACAAGACAACTTTTAGAACACATGAGGGCCACTATGAGTTTTTAGTGATGCCCTTTAGCTTGACCAACGCACCGTCCACCTTCCAATCCGAAATGAATAACATTTTCCGTTCAGCTCTCCGGAAGTTTGTGTTAGTATTCTTCGACGACATCTTGATTTATAGCGCCGACCGGAGCAAGATCTTTGTGCTCATGTGGAACGTGTCCTCCAGATTCTGAGAGACCAAGTTTTTTATGTTAAGCGCAGCAAATGCGAGTTCGGGCAAACATCTATCGCCTACTTGGGACACATTGTATCAGCTCAAGGGGTTGAAGTTGATCCTGCCAAAATTTGGGCAATCCAGAACTGGCCGACACCCACAAATGTCAAACAGCTCAGGGGATTCTTGGGTTTGGCCGGTTATTAACGCAGATTCGTCGCCCGGTACGCCCAAATTGCTACACCACTTACACAGCTGCTGAGGAAGGATGCCTTTATTTGGTCCACTGAAGCCACCACAGCCTTCCTGGCCCTCAAAACTGCCCTCACAACGACCCCAGTATTGGCCCTACCGGACTACTCCAAACCGTTCACCATTCAAACAGATGCCTCGGGACACGGCATTGGTGCTGTGCTCCTCCAAGCGGGACACCCCATTGCCTTCTTCAGTAAACAGCTTAGTCCCCGACTGCAAGGTGCCTCTACGTATATACGGGAGCTGTGTGCTATCTCCGAATCCATCAAGAAATGGCAAACCATACTTGCCGGGTACCCACTTGGCGTGCGGCAGACGGACCACTTGCCACTCAAGGCTCTCTTAAATCAAACCGTTCACACTCCCGACAGCAACGGTGGCTCACCAAACTGTTGGGATATGACTTTGAGATCATTTACAAGCCGGCAAGGACAATTGCCAGTGTGGTGCACTATCTAGACCGCGGGAGGGGGCTTGTCATGCTCTTTGCTCCTCCTCCCCGCCCCGTTGAGCGCTGGTCCAAGCTGCTCTCAGACAATTTTATGGCCGGCATTCCGCTTCAGCAGACTTCATGTCTGCCATACAGGATCGGCCCGGGGACTTCGACAACTACTCAGTGCGCGATGGCTTGGTCTTCTTCAAGGGACGAGTCTTCATTCCCCCCGAGTCAGCATTGCAAGATCTTATCTTGCATGAGTACCATGCTTCGCCTACGGGGGCCATCTTGGATTCCAAATGACGTTAGCGCGTACAGCCACCCATTTTTATTGGCAAAAATGCGCAACGACATCCACACCTTCATCTCCCAAAGGCGCCACATGTCAACAAGCTAAACCCCTCAACGTAGCTTACCCCGTAAGCTCCAGCCCACCGCCAGCTACTCCAAGACCATCTCGGACCTCTATCTCCATGGACTTTATCACTCACTTGCCACTTTCTCAAGGCAAGACGGTCATATGGGTAGTGATTGATCGCCTTTGAAGTATGCTCATTTTGTGCGCCCGCAACCCCTTCACCGCGAAAGACCTTGTCGCTTTGTTTTCATCCGGAAATCTGCGCCTCCATGGTATGCCCTCAAAATTGTCTCGGACCGTGACCCCATTTTCATGAGTAAGTTCTCGAATGAATTTTTTAAACTCGCAAGATACTACACTCTCATCGCGAGCCTTACTACCACCCTCAAACCGACGGCCAAATAAGAAGCCAACCATTGCTCAAGATTATCTTGACGCTTTGTGTCCGACCACCCGGCCGCTGGACCCGATTCATTCCTTGGGTAGAATGGAGTTATAACACAAGACAAAGATTCCTTCACGAAGATGAGCCCATTCGAGGTTGTCTACGGCATTCCCCGCCTTCTCTCGGGGTCGAGTATCTACAAGGTAGTTCTCGCCTCTACTGCCGATGAGCAAAACATCAACTCGGGCCAAGGCTGCCCTTTGCAGCCAATCTCAAGCGGGCCCAAAGTTCGTATGAAGAATCAAGCGGATGCCCATCGATCCGAGAAGGAATTTCGGTTGGGAGCTTGGGTTTACGCCATGCTCCAACCTTATCGCCAATCATCGATCGCGCACCGTGAGTCTAACAAATTGGCCAAACGTTACCGTGGACCTTTCCATATTACCGAAAGAATTGGGCCCGTTGCATACCGTTTGGAACTCCCTGCCGATTCCAGGATACACAACATTTTTCATGTTTCTCTGCTGAAACGAGGTCCTCCCGATGGACCCAAATGTTTGTAAGTTACCTTCCCACCAAGAAGACAGGGAACCCAGCCCCTCCTCATGCCAGTCCAAATCCTTCGCTTCCGCATGGTGCTTCAGAGAGATACTTTCATCCCCCAACTCCTCGTCCAGTGGCACTCTCAACTCCGCTCCCGATACCACGTGGGAACCAAATGCATAACCGATGCAAGATTTCCTTCTTTCAACCTTGAGGACAAGGTCGTGTTTGATGAGGAGGGTAATGTTACTCTGGCCTCATTGCAATCGATACTCCGACACCACCACCACAAATGAGAACCCGTAAAAGCTCGCGCACAACACAAATCACGACGATACCGAGATTTCATATAGTATTTTAGATAGTATTTTAGAGCATTATTATACTACCATTTTAGAGTATACTGCCATTTTAGAGTATTATTATACACAGCATTATTATACTGTCATTTTAGAATATTCTGTTCAGCTGTTCAGTTGACTAAGCTCAGCCCACGTGAGGTGGCCATATGTAATGCCAGAAAACATATTGGCAAAAGAAGGAATTATTCACTCAGTTTTCTGTCTCTTGTCTCTCTCTCACTCTCTCTCTCTCGAATCTTCCTCTCCCCTACTGTTCACCGTCTTCATCCTCTCCCCAGAACTTCCCTTCCCTTTATTTCCACAAGAAATTAGCGCCATCTGCCGATAAATCGGTCCGAGATCGATTTGGTTGCAACATACCCACATACATAGCCACACACACACCAAACACACCAGTACACGGCTGCACACTCTCACCCACACACCGAGCACTGTACCTGCACATGCCTCACTGTTCGAATCATCCAGCCAGTATACTCATGCTACATATAGGTATATATATACTGCCCGCATACACATATGAATACATACACCCATTATATATATATATATATACTGCTGACATATGAATACACATAAATACGTACACCCATACGTCCACGCATGATTATACCCACTAACATTACACATTTACGCAACTAAAGCCCAACGAAATCTTTACCATTTCACTTCCTGATACGGCTGAACGGAGAGCGAATACTTTGATTTCTAACCCAATTTCTACAGCATCGGTGAAAATTTGTGAGAGAGAAGGATAGATTTGAATAAAGGGAAATTTAATCACAGAGCAAAAAGAGGAACGACAATCAAGAAAATCACTGAGTGAATAAGTGAAATTATAGGGATTCACTTGCCTGATTACTGCAAACCACGGCTAGGGTTAGCAGCGGCTTTGGCTTCGGAAACAAAGTTGACAACAGCAATAGCAACAAGGTCGACGATGGCAACAGTAGCGAAATCGACCACGGTAATGGCAGCAAAAAAATCGAAGAAGACGCCTCGGTGGCGGCTCCAGGAACCCAATGGCAGAGTTTCTCTTTGCTCTTACTCTTGGCTCGACACCACTCTATCCTTCACCCTTCACTGAACTGAACTTATATAGACCCATGGGAGAGATAACGTGGAGGAACAAACGGAATCAATCGGTTGAAACGGGGCAAATCCGTTAGGGTTTTCGGTTGGTGAATATTCGAACGGCCATTTCTGCTGAGGCCGTTGCGAGCGAGAGAGAGAGAGAGCAGGAAACTGGAGAGAAGAGAGGCTGAGAGTCGGATTCGGGGGGCGTCCAGCGCTGGGGGCGCCCGGCGCTGGACGCCGTCCTATCCGCATTGTGGACCGTCGACGGCCCACACGTTTTTACGAAAAAATTTAATCACAGCCGTTGGATTTTAAATTTAATCCAACGGATGAGATTAACGTTTGCCTGATAAAATCTTGGCCGTCTATTTCATTCAATCCGACGGACCACAGGGGAGTGTACACTAACCCTAAAATTTGAACTGAAAGACGGCGGGTGCGACGGCCATATTCATTTTCCTCCTCTCCTCTCCATCTTCAATCTGTTCGCCGGAACCCTAATCTGCACGTTTGAGAGAGAGAGAGAGAGAGAGAGAGGGGGGACGACGAGAGAGAACGAGAAGCCATAACTTCCGGCATTACAACACAAAACGGCGAAGACGACCAATTGACGACAGAGCTGATTTGTCGGAGGCTCTATATCGGTCGTCGCTTGCGTTCTCATTGTCGCATTGGGTCCTATTCAGTTTGGTTTCACCGTACGCCCCTGCTATCTCTTTCTTAGCTGCTTTTCTTTGCTCGCATTGTTTGCGTTCATGCTTTCTTGGTGTATTTCGCGGAGACGTTGCTTTTTCTGCGAAACCAAAATCGACACCTAACTTTGCGTGACGACGTGCTGTTCTCGTCGGCTACACAGAAGGTATTTTCTTGTGGGTTTGTACTACAAAATCCTTGCCATTCATATTAGAAGAGGAAAGCTAGGGTTTTCTTTGTTTTTGACTGGAATCGAAAGAGATGGGGAACAGAGCGTCGTTGCTCTGTTTGGCTCCGAATTTAGCACAATAAATCAAAATGACGAGATCCATTTGAGTGGCAATTAATCATCTATCCAGATGATTTCTTAATCAACTTTCAAGATCCTTCCTCGAAAGGATCTGTTTTGCTTTAATTTTTTTTAATTTCTTTATCATCTATTCAGATTTAATTCTAAGTAGGGATAAATGTTTTGGGAATCATTTAAGGATTTGTGGGTAGGGTTCTGATTTATGTGACTGGATTGAGAGTTTTGGGTCCTTGAAGCCCCATAATTTTTTATAATGGCTTCGGTAGCTATGGGTTTGGTTGCTCCCGTTGACCTCACTGACGGTAAACTCATTCGCAGGCAAAAGAACTGGTCGAATCGTTTTCAAACAAAATATTGCAATTTCAGGTGAAAAATTCGAAGTCTCTGGTTAGAAAGGTTGAGGTTTTCCTCTTCCTCCTCCTGGAGTAACCATAATGAATTTGGTTAAAGAGCTTCAACCATATTCATTTGCAGCTAGACATAATCGTGGCCATACATAACCAAAATTTCTGATTGGAGAATTAAGTTAGCCACGGATCAAATCTCACAACAAGCACACAATATATTTTTCTTGTTTTAACTTTATGTACAAATATAAATTTAGTTTTGATACGCATTTGTGTTTTATATATTAGACTAGAATTAGTTTACTTAACAACTTATCCAATGGTTATAATTACTTAGCAATTAGTTAATCTTTTTTATTGTAAATAAGTTCCTGATTTATTGAAATACACAAAAGGGCACTAGTGTTGATTATTTACATTTCGCTTACATCTCAACTATGCTTCTATTTTTAGTTTGTGTGATCATATTGTGCAAGTGTAATATCATTCCTCTGTTCTCAGTTTATGTACTGATATTCACATATGTTGATTCTATTTCACGCATGAGCTGCAATTTGTTCAATCTAATTCTGTTCTACGAAATTCTGTACAGCAATTCTTCTAATCTGGTATTCAAATTTGTTACAGAATAATGTTGATCATATTGGCTGGAATTTTAACCTTTCAGATCACCTCTTCCTCAACACTTTTCTGAACATATTTTTTTGCATATTCTATTAATCTCTCTTGATTATGTATTGTCTACTTCTACTGATTTATATTTTAGGTCCTCGAATGATTAGCTTATACTCAGTTTGTTGCATTCTATCAAGGCATACAAGATAGAAATGTTCTATCGGCTTATCTTCCGATATCTTAAAGGAGATGAAATTCTAGTGTCCTTGAAAGGTACAAGAAATGCGGGCCTGTGCAAGGCGGGCCATGATTTGTGCGTAAAAAAGAGCTGAGCAACAACATCAAAGTTCATTGAAATAAATTTTGCATTGAATATTGTTGTTGGATCATGATTCATGATAGAGCGATTGCGAGATTAATGGTAGCCTGATATTGTAGAGCTTTTTTACCCGTTTAATTTCCGTATTTACTCTCTTTGTATTGATCATAGGATTTTCACTTTTGTAATAATTTGAAGAACTTTGTCGTGCGTATTACGTAGACAAAGTTGAGTAATATTGTAATTTATATAATTGAAATATATGAATTTCTTTTTACTGAAATTGGTTATTCATTTTTTAATTATATTTTATTTTTATATTTATTATGTGTATTAAGAATTAGTGTTTAATCAATTGTTCACATAGAAATAAGAAAATCCTTGCCTCTCCCAAAAATAAGGAAATTGTTGAGAAGCAAAAGTTTTATGTAAATGATAAATTTTACTGTTACTACTATGGAACATGTTATATAAAAATATACTGTTATACCAATGCTAATTAAAACATAATAAATAGGTTGTAATAATTATTTTTTAATTAAAAATAAACCATCATATACATTGATCTCTTATTGTAATAATATATATTAAAAGCTATTTTTTTTAACCAACTATATATTACATTGAAGTATTTATAAGAAGTATTTAAACTAAAAATTAAGAGGGTTTGACAACAATTTAATTTGGCTATTTTAGCTAGCTTCGAAGTAGCCGTTGGAGTGGTATGAAATAATCTTTTTTGATAGTTTCTTCCATAGCCATCTTCTAAATTTCTGATTACAATATGGGCCTTCTAAATTTCTGGTTACAATATGGGGCATGGAAGAGAGATCAAATTGCTTGGATGACATGCTTTAATCAATGGCTCTATGATGAAGACTTCATCAAGTTACTTCTAGAACTTGACCATAAATATGTCTTCTTTGCATATATGTGGAGTTTTAGTAGGTCTTTTGTGCTTCTCATGGTAAATGAATTGTGGCAAAAAATAGGGAATGCCAAACACTGTTACCATATTATTCTTGGACACTGTAAATTTGTAATGGCCACTAATGAAAGAACAAGAACTATGACCTTTAATCGTGTGAAGTAATACAATCTATTTTTGATTATTTGTTTCCTCAACTAGTAGGGTTTACTAACCCTGATCTCTCAAGATAAAATAATAAGTGAAAAAAATAAGTGAAAGAAAAAACAAAACAAACAAAGATAAGACTTGACTACAGCTCACATTTGTGCATTAGTTCATGCCTTGCATCGTTTGTATTATTTACACAAATCTTATCTTTTCAATCTGTGTTATAAAATGCTTTTGTATAAAAATTTACATGTCGTTATTATGGTACCTTGCTGAGCTTACTGTTCACCCCTCTGTTGTTTTTATTTTTTTCCTTCCAGATAACCTCGATGAGCTAATACTTGATAAAAAGGAGTGAAGATAGGGAAGAGTTGCTGAATTTTGAAGACTTGTGATATTGTAGTTATATTAATGTATGTACATAATAATGGTTTATGTTTTTTAATGAATATTGTAAACCTATGACATACCATGTTATATCTACTGTCGTGGAGATAGTTATGCTTCCACAGGTGTGATCCGTAGGTATGGATTTGTTGTGGAGATGTAATGGATGAGTTGTGAATATCTGTTTGGATAAATTTTGAGATTTATTTATTTATATGTCATGTACAGGGTTTTATGTACAGATTATATATATGATTTTTCTTCATTTATAGGGGAGATTTTGACAAAATATTTTTACAGAAATTAATTTATTAAATTAATAGCATATGAATTTCTATATCAAAAGTTTACTAATATAATTATTTTGCAATTGAATATGTAATATATGCTTCCAAACAATTAACATTATATATAAATAATTGGATATAAATATAATTAATATTTATTTTAAATTAATATATAATTATTATATAAGTAATTTTATCTATATCATTACAAAAACAAATTCAATTTTGGAAATTATACCTCAAGCAAATCCATTTATTTTTAGTATTTATTTTTTTTTAAAACTAACATGCTTAAAAACTAACATATTTGGATAATATATTTTATTATAATATCTTAAATTTTTTCACAATCATAAAACTTAATATATAATTAATTATTAACTTTTAATTTGAGATCACATGATTACATTGACACATGTTTAGAGAACAGATAAAAAATGAGGGGAGAAAAATATGCTTCAATAATATATTCATACAAATCTGAGATAAATCATACAGAAAAAGTAGATAAATAATTATCATAAAATAAATCATGGACATTGTATGGTAATAATAATAATAATAATAATAATATTATTATTATTATTATTATTTCTTTATAACCCATTTCTTTCAAAATGAATTCAATGAAAATTCAAAATATTACAGACAATTTTAATGTGTTGTTTCCTACTATACGCTTGCTTTAAATCAATATCTGAAACGACATACTAATAAATTTGAGCTTGTTGAATGAGTTGTCTTCCTGTATGTGCTGTTTTGCAGGCATGGCTGCAATTGTAGGTGAATTTGAATAATCTTCAAAGGCTGCATTTGGTAAAACCACGTCTCTTCTTGCACTTGAATAAACAGAGAAGGTTTTTTTTTTTTAATCAGGAGATAGCTAGTGTCCAACAAGATGAGCAACAAAGTCAGCGGATAGCGGACTGAAGAGTTTTTTTTTTATATGTTCCAACGAACCAGATGTGATCGGTCCACACATCTGGCAGCATTAAGAGAGGCTATCAATTTGCTCCGAACAACATTAATGATAAAAAAATATAAGTGAATGGTGTTTTGTGGGGATTTTTGCACGACAACAAATAAGGCCATTGAATTCCCATTCGACCACAAATTATGTGCTATTAAGTTAATAAATTAATTTCTGCAAAAAATTCACCAGCCTCCCATCTAAATGGAAGAAAACTATACATATAATCTGTGCATAAAACCCTGTACATGACATATAAATTAATAAATTTTAAAATTCATCCAAACAGACATTCACAACCCATTCATTACATCTCCACAACAAATCCATACGTTCACACAAGATCACAATGTTCATGCCATTCATTTATCACAAGTCCACGACGGTATTATGTACATACATAAACACAACTACAATATCACAAGTCTTCAAAATTCAGCACCTCTTCTATACAATATTGGGGTTATCTGGAAGGGGAAAAATAAAAACAGTAAAGGGGAAAAATGTAGTTCTTCCGTACATTTTCAAACATAAAATATAACAAACTATTGAATGTTAAAGTAAGCAGATCAACAAGCATATAATGCATTAATTCCTACTGCTTGTACAGCCTGCATCCCAGCATAACAGAACATGAACATAATAGAACATCAGCATCCTAGCATATATATAATGCTTCATCCCAACATAATAGAATATTAGCATCCTGATTTAACAGAATATCTCTCCCATCAACAGCAGTATCAGCATCCCCGCATATTAGTTTAATAGAATATCAGCATCTCAATATCAACTTAACAGTTGAATCAAAAACACAGCTCCACTCACTACATGAACAGATGAATCAATTGATCCCGCAAGATATTAGCATCACTTTTCAATATAATGATCAAGAATCCAGCTACAAGGCAACATGCCACAAAATGTCTCCCATCATCAACAATAAATATTTCACAAAACAGGTATACATAGGAGAATTTGCAGTATATTTTTCACGATTATGTACAAGATATTTTGCTGTAGACATTATCTGATCCAATTTAATCAACAGGTTAAATTTTACAAGGACATTTTATCAAGCAGTTTTACAAAACAAAGGAAGCAAAAAGTATTGTATCCTCAAATAACATAATGCAGGAAAAAACAAGAAAGTTTAGGGCATAACACTCACTTACAAAATGGTGATAGTGAACTTGAAGATTTAATAATGCCTTATTTTCATAACCCCCATCAAGTAGTCTTCTCTGCATATGCCTGCCTCCATCCCATTTTTACCAAAAAGACTCTTGCACTTCGATTTTGATGCCTTCCAAACCATGGTAGGTAGTATAACTACTAAAAATCTATTGGCTTGAAATGTTGAAATAATGCAAATGTCTGACGGTATACCTAGTGTTTTGTGAGAGAATCCCCATTAAAGCATTATGAGTAAATGCAAGAAAAGAAGATACCAAAACTATGTCAAATCCATCTAGATTTAAAAAAAAACAAAAAAAAGAAAAATAGCTTCTTTGAATCCTGATAATTTGAAAAAAAGTCTTTGCATTAATTTCCATATCGACAGCCTCACCCAGTAGCAATAGTGATTAAAAGTCAAAGCATAAGTGAATAAAACAAACAAAACTGAAATGGAACTTACGGGACAACCCCATTCCTGGTAATATCTTGCCATTTCCCAGGAACAGATGATTTTTGTATCTACGATCATCCATTGCAGCAGCTACAGATGTTATCTATGGACTATAAATTAACAAAGTTTTAGGAAAAGGACCTCCATTTCCAGCTGCCTGTGCAACAAAAACGCCAGCTTTCACAGCGGAGAGTAGTGAAGCATCAAAAGGGTTCAGAAAGGTTGTCTTTGTGGCTGCTGGTGGATTGTTTGGCCCCACTGAAAGATTGATGATGTCTACTCCATTATGAACAGCCTGTTAATTAGAAGTATGTAAGTCTATACAACTGAAACGGCAAACTCATTTAGAAATTAAGTGAAGAACTAATTCAAAACACGGTACAGTTGTTGACATGTCACCACACAGGTTTTGTTGATTCATAATAATGAGCGATGCTATCACAGAATTAGAAAGTAACATTTGAGGTTTTACAACCCTTTACTGCAATAGGATTAATGAAGCAAACCAAATTCGACAAGCTAGACTAACAACTGCAGCTACATTTTTAGTCAGAAAAAAAAATGCGGGGGTGCAGCCCCACATTGGATGCAAAAGAAGTGCAATATCTGTAACATAGAAAACTCACAATTTTTTTTTACCAAGTATATGATATCAAGTGACATCTATTTCAGAGCAGTTTAAAACAAAAAAGGAAAATGACAGGCAGCCACTCTGACGATTATGGAAGCAATCAATGCTAATGCTAATCAAGTGGAAGTATCAAAGCTCAAATAACATAATGCAGGAAAAAACAAGAAAGTTTAGGGCATAACATTCACTTACAAAATGGTTACAGTGAACTTGAAGATTATGAGACCATCGCTTGTTACTTCCAGGGCTAGGAATTGAATGCAACTCCCTTGTAGCTACCATCTCTGTTTTTGTAGCTACCATAATTTAATTTGTGGTTATAATCCTAACCGTTCAAGTAATTATAATGAAATCTTCATTGTTGAGAGTATGGGAGAAGATAGAAAATAGGATGACCCCACAAAACTTCAAACAAACGAGGATGCCGAGATTTCGGTATACAAAATAAGTCAAAGGATAGATAGGGACACCCTATTGACCTACCTTGAAATGAGAATAAGTAAAATGAGAAAGAACTATTAACTAGGGCATAAAGGAAACCCAGGTTGCTAGGAGCCCTTAACTGCTGAACCATTGAGGGCAAACTAGTTAACAGAGTAGCAGAAAAGCTGAGAAGCTTCAATGGCTGCACTGTGAACAATTTCCTCCACTTAAAAAGGACCGAGGTGCTGCACCAGAAGTTCACCACATAATCCTCATATATCCCTCTCTCAAAGGGGGCGAGACGGGAGAGAACCTGCACCAAGCATGAGGTTTGAGTGAATTAAAACAGTCATAAAAAATGAAAGCATACGTAAATTTCTTCTGATGCATATTTCACATAGAGCAGATAAGGAATTCTATCAATAACTAGCCGTTTAGATTCCATTGCGGAGGACACAATTTTTTTCTGAAGAATTCACCAAGATATGTCTAACCCGTGTGTATTTAAAATTGTGAATCCAACAAATAAAAAAAATACTCAATGTCCCAGTGTTTGCCAGTGCACTATAACCAAACAAATAATTTTGCCTCATATCCTTCATTTAGTCTTCTTTATAATTGTTTTTTTTTGAAATCTTGACCCCCTAATTTCCATTTTAGCAGCTTGTGGACATCTGGTCCAGAAAATGGCTTGTAGTAAGTATGCAGGGACGAATGACAGGCTATAGGCTAAGCGTGCATCAGTAGATAAAATGTATCAAAACAAAATCTAAACAACATCGGGAATCTGATATTCCCTTTTGTAAAATATGAAAATGGCTTTGTTTAAGCACAAAACGGGAATGAAAACGAAGCATATGAGGCATCTTGTTCTCTGATGCCTGGACAAGAATGAAAATTACGTTGGCTGAGAATGAAAATGAAGCATATACAAAACGAAACGAGAATGAAAATAGCTCTCCCTCTCTCTCTCTTAAGCATGCAAACAAAAAAATTACGTTGGCTGAGGTAAGAGGGAGAACAGATTACCAGAAGAACAGGAAAACTACAGAAGGAAGCTTCGAAAGAAAACGAAGATGACGCTTCGAGAGAAATACTTCGTCCGAAAATACGCACAACTACCAAATCGAAACTGGAATGGATTGCAGTGGAAGCTTCGAGCGAGAGAAAACGAAGATGCAGCTTCGAGCGAACCGATCGAAAATGGCGCAGATGGAAGTTTTGAGAGAATTGCAGTGGAGTGGAAGAAGAGGGGATCGAGGAAATGGGCGCCAGATTCACTTCTATGTTCAAATTCAGGGTTACATAGTTCTCAAATTCCATCCGTTAGATTCGAAAAAACAACGGCCCGGATCTTATCAAACTGAATCTAATCTCAGCCGTCGGATTAAATTTAAAATCGGACGACTGAGATTAAAATACAGGATTGACGTGCGTGGATCCGTCCGATCAAATTTAAAATCGGACGGCCCACATTGTATTATCCGTTAAATACACGCAGCCGTCCGATTAGAATCGAACGGCCCTTGTTTCGCATTGGACACCCCCCGAATCCCTGAGAGTCAAGAGAACGAGGGAGAAACTAGATGGGAGAGAAAGAAGAGAATGGAGGAGAGAGGTGAGGTGAGACAATATAATAACGTTTATTATTATTATTATTTATATTATTATTATTATTTTATTACATAAATATTTTATTATTCATTTGGACAGACCATTATCTACTAAAATTATGTCTACTCGATTTAATTTATAATTTCATCGTCAAAAATATTTGGGTATTACAACTCCGCCCCCTTTAAAATAATTTCAGCCTTGAAATACATACTTTATTTATCAAATAGGTGTGGATATCTTTTCTTGATTTCATCCTCTAGCTCCCACGTTGCCTTCCTTTCAGTATGGTAGCTCCACGAAACCTTCACCATAGGAATCACTTTCTGCCACAAAATCTTGTCTGGACGATCCACTATCTTCATCGGTTGTTCTTCAAAAGATAGATCCTTCCGAACATGCAATGCCAAATAATCAATCACGTGAGTTGGGTCGTACATATATTTTTGCAACATAGATACATGAAAAATATTGTGCACTCATGATAGGGCTGGTGGCAGTGCTAATTTATAAGCAACCTCACCAATACGCTTGAGTATCTCAAATGGCCCAATGAATCGTAGTCGAAGCTTCCCTTTCATACCAAAACGAGTCACACCCTTCAATGGAGAAACTTTTAGGAAGACGCTATCACCGACTTCGAATTGAAGATCGCGACGCTGCTGATCAGTATAACTCTTTTGTCTATTCTGAGCCTCCCGCAAGCATTCTTTAATCAAACTGATTTTAGCTGTAGCCTCTTGCACTATGTTAGGATCCATGATCCTTCGATCTCCTACCTTTTCCTAGCTAATTGGTGACCAACACTTTTGCCCGTAGAGGGCTTCAAATGGGGCTATGCTAATATTAACCTGATAGTTGTTGTTATAAGCAAATTCGGCTAACAACAAGTGCGAATCCCAGCTACTGCCCAGATCTAGAATTGATAAGCACAGCATATCCTCAAGGGTCTGAGTGGTCCTTTCGGATTAGCCGCCAATTTGAGGATGAAAGCTGTATTAAACTTAGCTGCGTACCCAACTCTTGATGCAAACTCAACCAAAATTGAGAGACAAATCGAGGATCTTTATCAAATATAATGGTAGCCGGTACTCTATGCAACTTTACAATCTCTTCAATGTAAAGTTTGGCCAAACTTTCTAATGGCAACGTAAACCTTGTGGCCAAAAAGTGAGCAGATTTCGTTGGGCAATCGATTATCACCAATACACAGTCATGTCCTCGAACAGTCTTAGGGAGTCCAGTCACAAAGTCCTTGGCAATGTGCTCACATTTCCAACCCGAAATAGGCATAGATTGAAACTTTCTAGTTGGATACTGGTACTCAGCTTTGACTTGCTAAATATCAAATATTGAGCAACATAATCGGTAATATCCTTCTTCAATCCTCTCCACCAAAATAACCTCATCAAGTTTTTATACATTTTGGCACTACCAAGATGAATGGTATATCTCGACCGGTATGCTTCTTCGAGAATTTCTTCTCGTAGTTCCTTAACATCAAGAACACACAAACGGTATTAAAATCTTAGAGTACCATCCTTACCGAGATGAAATCCCACCCGACGATCACTGCCCAACTCTTCGCGAATCAACACTAGCAACGGGTCTTCATGTTGGGTCTCTCTTATGCGACTAATGAAAAGCGGTTGCACCTGCAAGTATGAAACCGTAGCTTGTGTATCGTCCGAGTGCAATTGCAGTTGGCAGTTCTCCACTTCTTCTAACATCCACTACTCACGAATCATCATGCTGGCGACCAACCCTACAAACTTTCTATTCAAAGTATCTGCCACAACATTTACCTTCCTCGGCATATACTGAATGTCACAATCGTAGTCCTTCAATAATTTTAACCACCTCCGCTATCTCATGTTGAGTTCCTTATGAGAGAACAAATGTTTTAGACTCTTGTGGTCAGTATATATAACAAAGGTCTCGCTATATAAGTAGTGTCACCAAATCTTTAAAGCAAACACTATGGTAGTCAACTCTATATCATGAGTCGGGTAACGAGTCTCATAAGCCTTCAATTGTCTAGACCCATATGCTATGATCTTCTTATGCTATATTAGGACACACCCTAGACCTCTCAATGAGCCATCATAGAACACTTCAAAACCTCCAGAGCTATTGAGAATCGTCAAAACTGGTGCCGATGTCAACCATCTCTTAAGCTCTTGGAAAATTGCCTCACACTGATCAGTCCAGGTGAATTTTGCATTCTTTTGTGTCAACTTGGTCAATGGCGTAGCAATCATCGAAAAGTCTTTGACAAATCTACGGTAATAATCTGCTAGCCAAAGGAAGCTTCGCATTTTGCTTGGCGTCATTGGTTGTGGCCAACTCATGACTGCCTTAATTCTAACCAGGTCCATGGATACTCCAACTCCGAAAATGATATGGCTAAGAAAAGTCACCTAACTAAACCAAAACTCACATTTCTTAAGTTTTCCATAGAGTCAAGCCTCCCTAAGAGTTCCCAATACTATTCTCAAATGCTCTTTGTGCTCCTCATTGTCCAAGAGTACACCAAAATGTCGTCAATAAAACCACCACAAAATGGTCTAAGTATGGCTTGAACACCCGGTTCATCATATCTATGAATACTACTGGCACATTAGTTAGTCTGAATGGCGTCACCACAAATTCATTATGCCCATAACGCGACTTGAAGGCCGTCTTAGCAATATTAGACTCCCGAATGCGCATTGATTGTTATCTTGTTTAGTTTTCGATAATCTATATACAACCATATAGACACATCCTTTTTCTTCACAAATAATACCGATGCACCCCACAGTAATATACTTAGCCTAGTGAAGCCTTTTTTCAACAATTCTTGCAAGTACTTCTTTAACTCCTTTAGCTCTAATAGTGCTATTCTATAAGGGGCCTTTAATTTTGGCATCGCTTCCAACAAAATGGTGATCCCAAACTTGATCTCCCAATTTGGCAGCAACCCCAAAAGATCATCCAAAAAATATCTTCAAATTCTCACACCACGAGTATCTATCCAGGCTGAACATTATGGCTTTTCGTAGTGGTTACATAAGCCAAATAGGTTTGACACTCTCTCCTCATCAAATGATATGTATGCAGAGCCAAAATCATATAGGTAGATTATTTTTATATTATTTTTGGAAATCAAGGGGTTCACAACTCAAAATTAAAAAATATACATTCTTATGAAAATTATCTATACTAGTATGGTAACTTGTTAACCAATTCACTCCTAAAATTACATCAAAATCATGTATATTTAATAAGACCGAATTTTTGACCAACTCTAACATTTTCACCCACAAAATATACCTCGATTATATAATATTCATCACTAAAGATGACCCCATTAGTGTTGACATTGCTCATGAAAAAATTATAATTATTGCTTATCATTGATCGAATTTACATATAATAATAGTTATCAAGTAAGTATTGGCATGATCCCATTCGAGATTTATATGAATGAAATGCTATTTCCTAATTCATTGAGAGGAGACCTTAGATAGGAGGTTATTCAAGAGTCATTTGAAAATATTTTGCTAATTTGAGGCCAATTAAAAGTTACTTAACATTGACAGAAGAATTATATTGATCATAGAAGGTCAAAGTTGAGTTTCAATATCAGGAATTATATATTTTTGAAGATATCTCTATCAAAATCAAGATTTATTGGACCTTTCAAGATTCTGAAAACGATCAGTAAAGTGGCATATAGGTTGGCTCTATCTATGAGTTTAGAGGATGTCTACAATATTTTTTATATTTTGATACCTAAAAAATATGTCCACGACTATTTGCATATCATTTATTATGAACCCTTGACAATTAGTTAGGATTTATCATATATTAATCAATCAGTTTAAATTTTAGGGAGAAGAAATCAAGTGTTTATATAAAAGTAATTCCATTGGTAAAAGTTTTATGGAGAATTCATTCATTGAAGAAGTTACTTGGGAGAGAGTAGATGTAATCTGAGAGAAATATCTATATTTATTTCTACAATAAGGTATGCCAAATTTTGATGACAAAATTTTTTATTAGGAGTAGAAAAATATAAAGTTTGGATCTCAAATTATATTTTTAATAATGATATATAAGTTAAGTTAATGAAAATATTAAGGCCAGTTAAGATTTTTGATCAAAATTAATTTTTTGATAGAAATAAATTAGATTGAATGACATTTAATCAACGACTAACCCACACATATGAGTATTTTGGATAGTAAAATTGTGCTTGAAGGACTCTTGCTGGGCATTGGTGCATATTTGAGGCATATTTGTCACATCCGATGTGTACTTGAGGGAAGTATGTGTATATTTGAATAAGAATATAAATGCTTGAGATATGTTTAAGGGATGCTTATAAGTCATACAATTTATACATTAGCAGTTGATGCACTCCAAATAGGCACACATATGCCAATTTTTTATATAAGGCCGCATAATAGATTTTTAGTCATTTTCACATGGTTTTAGATAGAAGAGGGAGAAAGAAAAGAGAGAAAAAAAAGTGAAGGAAAGAGAGAAGGCAGGAGAAGGGAAAAATCAAATAAAATTTAAGAGATCTTTGATAATTTCAAATATAAAATAAGTATATTTAAGTTTTTTTTTCTTGTTATTGATATTTGACTATCTCTTTGAGTGTTTCTTATTTTAAATATTTATGATATTCTATTTTCGTATCTAAAGTATTTATACCTTACACGTATATATTCTTATTTTCATTTCATACATTTTTTATGAAATACATATATTAAATACTTGCACATTATGTTTAAATGCTAATTTCTATAATAATATTCTTACATGTTTTAAAATTATATTGACTATTTTTACATGTCTTCAATTTTAAATTGTATGTATCTATATGTTCAAAATGAATATAAAATTATTATTGTATGTTTTATAATTAAAAAAACTAATAAAATTGTACTGATTATATTGATTTTTATAATAGTTGTGACGCCTAGAACTTGAGTCACCCGACCTAATTGAAAACGGATACGCAAAAATTCAAAATTATAAACAATTTTATAAATGTATCACTAAATAAAATATAATAATTTTAATTCTTATAATAAATTTTTAAAGACAATAAATCTCTATAATATTATAATCCTAAGAGCGCAATCCCGATAACATAATTAAATAAAATCTCAGCCAATTAAACTAACTTTAGAACTTTCTGTCACAAGCTTCTAATCCTAAGATCGTTTCTATCCCGAAATTTCTCAGTAATAGTATGATTTCTTCTTACATGTTACAAACTTCTACTCTGGAGCCAATAAAATGTGATCGTAAGGTAAATGCCCAATAACTAAATAAATTAATAAAATAATAAAATAAAATAAAATATCTCGAATAATAATAACATAATAATTATATAAGATAAATTGATAATTATTCGAGATTCAATAACCTATCGTATTCACAACTCAAAGGCCACATGACAATAAATCATTAGAGATACAAATTGGATTTCACCGAATTTGAATAGCAATAATGGTATATGTTTTATCGAATTCATCACAAAAGATGCCCCAATTATATGAGATGTCATAAAAGTCTCTTCGGATCTTATACATCACTGTGAACTAACAATCCACACGCCTGCCCTCAACAACTGGATAATCCTCGAGGTATCGGTACTCATAAGTTTAACAAGCGATCCTATGGTCTCATGATACTTGCTAACTGTAGTATATAAGTATTGTATCCAATTCATACGAACAATATTTTCGTTATCCAATCAGGTAACCCGCATATATTCCGTAATCCTTTGATCTATACCCTTTAAGAATAGAATACTTATATCATCAACAAGTCAAACCTAATACTATCTTGGTATGATATCCATTAAGATCTCACTCAATAGGCTCACAGGATTATAAGTATCCCACAAATGACCTCAATAACGAAAATACGGATTCAATGTTGGAAAAGAGTAGATCATATTAAGATGTTATAGCTTCCCATTTGACTAGATACATTAGTGTTTTTATATTCCTTTTTTTAATTTAGTTATAGAGTATCAATAAAATATATGCATGTAATAAAATTAACGTAAATAAATTATTTTCGAAATATGCCAAGAAGATATATAAATAAAGACTAAACTAACCAAATGGTTATTATTATTATTATTATTATTATTATTATTATTGTTGTTGTTGTTGTTTCAATCATATCAAACTCACATGCATAGATTTATTATAGACATAAACACATTCTGCCATACAAAAATATATATATATATATATATATATATATATACAAATCACATGCACGCACACACACTAACACATATATATACATTCTGTCACACACACACACACACATATATACAAATCACATACACGCGCACACACACACACATATATATACATTCTGCCAACACACACATATATCTAATACATTATTGATATAATTACTAATTATTAATGACTGATTATTTAATCGATATTATTATTAATATTTATTAATATTAAAAAATAATATTATTTATTACTAAATGAACTTGATAACTTGAGTCGAAACACTAGAGTATTATAATAGTAATTCCTATATATTTTAAATAACAAGCTGAAGTCACTACATGAATTATATTTTATTACATGATATAAATTAGAAGAAAAGATAAAAAAAAACTATATATAAGTTTGATAATAAGTATATTTTTTTGGTATGAAAAAATCTAAAAATATATTTATAATTGATTAGAGCTTTTAATTTAATTATATACACACTATTATAGAGAATTGATGAAATATATTTAGACATAATTTATTATATTATAAGTAAATCAAAGTTTGCGCATATTATTGGCTGGTCAAAAAGTGGCATTTAGTCTTGTTTAGAGAATTATATATAAACAACCTACTTATAAATTTTAAATAATAGCGTATAACCTTTAATTATGTGAAAATAATCATAATTTAAGCTTTAATATTCACCACTTGTTGGTGAAATTATTACCAATCCTTGATCTCTATATTTTTAGTATGATTTGAGTATATTTCAGATATTTATATAAATTATTAAACTAATTATCAGTTTAGATTATATTTGATAAGTTTACGAATTAATATTATTGTTATTTTTGTTCTTTGATTATGTTATATTCTAACATATTTTTGATATACATATATATATTTACTTGTAAAAATTATATATCTTATTGAATAATTAACTCATTATTATTATTTTTATTAGTCTTTTAGATTAGAAAATTTGAGACTTATAGGTGGTGCGATTCGAAGGAAGGCTATTCAAGGATAGAATTAGATTTTGGATCAGTTTAATGTATTTATGTTATTTAAAATAATTGGTTAGGTTGTTAAATTTTTATTATAGTTTTTAAGTATTATAATGTTCAGGCAGTGGATTTATGATATTAGTGATTGAATTTGATTTTGGTCTCATTTAGTAGCGTAACTAGATTATAATTTGATTTACTTTGATTTAGTATGGATACTTTTCTTTATAAATTTTTGAAGGTTATATAATAATTAATATTTAAAATTATTTTTAGGTGTGCTATTTTTAGATTTTGTGACTTAGTATATATTTTATTTAGGATCTTTTGTTAGTATTTGACTTTTCAGATTTGCATCTTGTTACTGTATAGATTTTGGTTGGTAGAAGAAGTAAATGAATTTCAGTTAACCAAGGATAGGAAAATTAATATAATCGAATCTCAAAATTGGGGACATGATAATTTTATTCTTAGTTTTTTAAGTTTTAATTTTGTTTTCATCTTTATTTTGAATTAATTGTATTCAATATTTTAAAATTAAGTCAAATTTATCAATTAATATATATGTTATAAAATCAACAATTTAAAATTCTAATTAATATGAAACATAACTATTGTAGCTTATTCAATCTCAATAATGTTTTAGACCAATAAAATTTAACATCTATTAATATGTTGGACTCCGCCCGTTTTAAAAGAAAAAAAAAATCTTAGTTGATAAAATTGACTAAATTTTATAAATATAGATGTACACTACACAAATAAAATTAAATCTAACTCAATAATAGGACATGAATATTTTTCGTAATTTAGCATTATAAAAAATTGAATTTTTTATAAGAAAACAAGTTAAAACTAGGCAAGAAGACTTTTATATAAAAGAAACATTAGAAGTTTAATAAAAAAAAAATAATAATAAGGGAATTGTCATAACTAACAATATTGTTCAACATATTTTGTTACGATATTTCTAAAAATTAACTATTTCATTAATTTAATGATTGAGATTATTTTAAATGTGATTGGGATAAAAATTAAGATATTAGTTAAATATATCTTAATCTTAGTATTTCATATATGCTTTTTAAGATTTTGTAAGCAATTGTGGCTGTATAAAACCTGTGTTTTGCATCGGTTAAGAACTACGCACCTTAAGAAACAAATAAACATTTTGCCAAGTCATAAGTCAACAAGATATGATAACTACGAAAAACATTTACGTGCCATAAATTAGAAAATATCCAAGAAAATACCTAATAATTCTAATGCCACTTTGTTAAACATGTTATGAGTTTCTAATAGTGTTCTGATCACGAGCACTCAGTTGCAAGATTTCGATCTTTTGATCAAAGAAATCTTTCTGTATAGATTTTTTGTCCTCACAGCCAGCAATATGTCTAGACTTGAGCCGACAAGGCAAGTGCATGCCAAGATGAAAAAGCAAAGCCTGTAACAATGGGCGCCATAGCATTCATTTCCTCCGCTGGGAGTGGTGGTAGCCTGTGCATCATAGAAGTAACCGGCCACATAGCCAGAAAACAGTGAGGAGCCTATTGGAAGGTTGAGCATCATGACGTTGTAGATGAGGCCATAGTATTTAAGTCCGAATAGTTCAGAAGAAATCGGCAATGTGATGGCAAGGCAAATTCCGTAGGATATTCCGACTAGAATTGACCCGATATATAGACAGCCCGGAACATTGATAGCCATCATGATAAATCCAACAGCGAGTGAAATTTGAGAAGCCGCATTGAAAAGTGGTCTTGGAGTCCCAGCTTTACTGCATAGAATAAGCTCATTGAATACGAGATACGTCAATATCAACAGGCCAATGTGGGTTCATTATATGAAAAATGTTCTTTTAATCTAAATATTCCATCATAATTTCACATGCGAAGACCATGTACCGGTTAAACTTAGACATATTCTATTCATAACCAATTTAGTAATTACGGACTAAACCATAAAGTCTCAAACTATCGTCAAAAGATAATATAATATTTAGCAAATTATATATTAAACAAGCACAAAAAAACAAATTGGATGGTTAATGAAGAATCCACGCCTCCAATTTGAGAACTTGGCCAAACTTTGGGTGTAGGGCCTCGATTGTAAAATTTGAAAATTTCTAGGCATACAATAGCAACATTTAGACTCTTGAACAAGTACTCATTCACGACGCTACAAGTCATGCTAATCAACTGTGTTGACACGTGTAGGTTATTGTCACAACCTTATTGAAGCTCCCACACTTAATTTCATAACGTCGGATATAGATTACTGTTTAAAAACATATTGTCCATGTAGAATTGACATAGTGAGGGAAAAGCTATATATCCAACCAATTATTAGGTGATTAAACCAATGTGGCTGTGATCAAATGACAACAGTGTTAGTGAGATCCATATATCTCTCTCGCCATACCTCTTATAAGGTTACTCTACGGTCACCTAGAAAGCATAAGTTTAATCAAATGACAAAACAACATTATCTTTCTCCAAATCCCTTAAATTCAGGCCCTTTATTTTACTAAACGGGAAAATAATGCAATGAACATTTAACCTTATATCATTTGGCCTCATAACAAACTTCACCTTAAGATTCAGCTTTATTCAAGTAGCAAGAACAAGAAGTGTTTAAAAGGCAAATGCAAACGGGACTATCAATTACCTATTAAAACAGCCATATACATAATATTTTTGCCAATAAGAGTAAGCCCTCTTATTTTCTCTTGATAACTGTAATCTTATAATAGTACTAAATACCTGTCCTTCCTTACAAATCCATAGAGGTTTTATGGGCATTATGGTTATACTCTTAGCAAACATAAGAGCCCTATTGCGTTGGAATTGTCTATTAGTTGCCACAACACACGTGTAGCCCATATCTAATTCTAAGAGATGGATCTCATGTCGAAGTCTCCTCAATCAAAATGAGATAGTATTATGCATAAAACTCTCATTACTGTAGAATCCGAAAAAGGAATGGATTATATTAAAAAATTATAGATTATTTTACTTTATATTATATAAAAATTTCTCTATAAGATAAAAAATTGTGACCATTGAATTCATAGTCACAATTTGTAAAAAGCTATAAAAGAATAAACATCATCTCCTATTCTACTATCCATATCAATTATTAAATTCGGGGCTCCCCTATACTTTTCAGAAGAGTCCCTATCTTATAACTAAAGACTATTAAATCAAATATCCAATGAATTTTATTATATATTATTTAAAAGATTAGAAAAATATGGTTATTGTAACATTTTAAGATTAATTTTTATCATAACATAGGTATTTTAATATTTTAAAATTTTAAAAAAATTTGAAGAGTATATCTTATACCTTTTTAATGATATAAAATGGGGGTCATTAAACTTTAATGATCCCACTACCATAATTTAAGTCTCCCCTCTGTGTGCGAGGGAGCTCCCCTCATTCCATCAATTTCCATGACTTTTATTTATTAATTATTCTAACTAATTAAAATTTTCTATGATAATATAAAATTATCATTACGATAGATAAACATGCATGACAAAACAGTAAACTTTCTAAAAGAATCAAGGGAGCAGGATTTATCAAACTTTATTAGATTTTAATTGTTTCACGAATTATAGAATTATTATATTGCTTCACTGTTGAAAATATAGAATTAAATATTAATAACCTACTTGATTTCATACATAGTATTCTTTTTTTAAAAAACCTGAAATTAATTTTTCTCCATTTTTTTATTTTTTCTTTCTCAATAAAAGTTACAATATATATATATATATATATATATATATATATACACACACACTTTTTGGAAAGGACTACAACCTGGTTTTTGTTGAATCTATACTTAAACTTTTGAATGGTTTTATATATTTGGACTATTAGTATTTATATACAGATTATGTTTTATATATGAAATCTTGATTTTGATATTTATAAAATTGGATATTTGATACATTTAGATATTGATAAATTTGAAATTTGACACTTGATATTTTGAATCATTTGAATTACAGGATTTTTATACATATTTTATTATCTTTTATTCCTCTTCTCCATTTTGATGAATGTATGTTTTGTTATTTTATATATGCCCATACTTATTGAATTTTTAACTTATAATTTTTAATGTTTCTAACTTTTTTAGATTAAATAATTATGGATTACTTGTAGTGAGTTTAGATGATAATATTCAAAAGATTTTATTTATATTTTATTGTATTTAGATTTGTATTATGATCTGCATTTATATTTTGGATATTTAAGGAGTTGCTATATGTATTGATGATAGTAGTTTTATTATGGAATGGAAAATTGATTTTGGGTTGATTTAGTATCGGGATTGTGGTATTATATGATTTATACATATGTGATGTTACAATCACTTAATATTAGACTGATATTTTATTTACGGTTTGCGTAAGCAAGTTATGATCATTATTTTGGGGATCGGATAGATAACTCAGATAATATATATGCCCGCGATGATGAACTTTCTTTGACCGATCACAATAAAAGACAGGCCGAGAATATTAAGCACTTATTGCGTGAATGGCCTGGTGCATGGAGGGCTCTCAGCTCTGTAGGCGGTTGGTAGTGAAGATTGCTATGGACTTGGCAATTTTCACACATCTTCACAAAATCCAAGGCGTCTTTCTTCATGGTTAGCCAGTAGTATTTTTAGCGCATCACCTTGAATGCTAGGTTTTTGCCACTGATATGTGACCTACAGATTCCGATGTGGATCTCTTCCAATGCATAGTCAGCCTTCTCCGAAGTAAGGCACAGGAGGTACGAGGTCATGTATCCTCGGCGATATAACTTTCCATTAATTATAATATACCAGCCGGCCTTCTTCTTTATGTGTTTGGCTTCATCCGGGTTTTCCGACCGGGAACTTTCCGTGTGGTACTTTAAGTAAGGCGACATCCAGTTCTCGCTGTCAGAGACCTACATCGCTTCTTGCTCCTCTATGCTAGGAATGCCCAAGACCTCCCACATATCCCTCGAGTATTGCTATGGATTTTTGACCGCTGCCACCTTTACAAGCTGGTCGACTTTTCTATTTTCAGTCCTAGGGATGTGGACCAGGTCGAGCTTGTCGAACATTTAGAACATACTTTTTGCCTTAACCAGGTATTTAGCCAAGAGAGGATTGCATACCTCGAATCCCCTATGAATTTGGTTGACAACAAGTTCTAAGTTGCTGCAGACAGTCAAGTGCTTAATTAAGTACTCCTTAGCGAGTAGCAATCCCGCTAGCAGGGCTTCATACTTGGTAATGTTATTAGTGGCTGAAAAATTGAGATTCAATGAGTATCTCACTTCGAACCCGTTTGAGGTCCTTAGGACAACTCCAGCCCCGCTGCCTAAGTTCATTGACGAGTCATCCACATGGGGAGCCCAATCTCGCAGTTCAGAATGATGGTCGGTGTTGCGGTAGCCACCGACATTGGGAATTAGAGTCGTGATTTCGATGATGAAGTCGGCCAGCGTCAATCCCTTGATAGTCGGCTTGGACCGAAACTCAATGTCAAACTCTCCCAACTTAATGGCCAACTTAACTAGCCATCTTGAGACATCAGGCTTTGTAGGATGCCCTTTAACAATTGGTCGATTAGGATGACTATCCGATGAGTCTGGAAGTAGGGCCTCAACTTTCTGGCCAAGAAGACAAGCGCCAACTCGAGCTTCTCAGCATGGGGGTAGAAAATCTTAAAACCAATCAATGTTTTTCTCATGTAGTAGATCAGCCGCTATGCATCAAAATCCTGACGTATCAAGATGGAGCTCAGGGCTACCTCTGAAACTGTCAAGTAGAAATATAGCTTCTCTCCCTCTCTTAGTGATGTAAGTAGAGGTGGGCTTGTCAGGTACTGTTTCAATTCATCAAAAGCAGCCTAAAATTCTGCTATCTATTAGAATTTATTCACCTTTGTCCCCCTCAAAGCCTTGAAGAAGGGAAGGTACTTATCACCCGACTTGGCTAGGAAACAAGAGAGTGCTGCCAGTCTCCCAATCAGCCTTTGGACATCCTTGACACTCCACGGCAGAGTTATATCCGTGAGAGTTTTGATCTTTTTTGGATTTGCCTCAATCTCCCGTTGAAAAATAATAAACCCTAAGAACTTCCCAGAAGATACCCCGAAGACACACTTTGAGGGGTTTAGCTTCATCTAGTATGCCGGAGTAACTCAAAGGTTTCAGCTAGCTTGCAAATTTGGTTGTCGGTGGTCTTATTCTTGACGAGCATATCGTCTACGTACATCTTTATATTGTGGTCGATCTGCTTCTCGAATATTTTGTTCAGAGCCTTTGGTAAGTTGCGATTGGGTTCTTCAGATTGAAGGACATTGTCGCAATATGTCCCCTGATCGGTCATGAACGACATATGTTCCTCATCTTCTAGGCTCATTCCAATTTGATTATAGCCTAAGTATGCGTCTATGAAACTCATTAACTTATGCCCAGAAGTGGAGTCCAACAACAGGTCGATCCTGAGTAACAGGAAGCTACAATTGAGGTAGGCTTTATTAACGTCAGTGAAGTTGACACATATTCACCACTTTTTGTTACTCTTCTTGCCTAGGATCATGCTGGAGAGCCAGTCCGAGTGCTGGACCTTCCTTATAAACTCGACATCCAGTAGCTTCTTTACCTCTTCCTAAATGGCTATTAGTTTCTCGATAGAGTGGTTCATCCACTTCTACCTAATGGGTTTACGGTCGTGATCGAGACTTAATTTTTGAACCATTACTTTGGCTAGGATCCTGAGAATATTGGTGGGCGTCCACGTGAAGGCATCCGCGTTGCACCTCAAGAAGCTGATTAGTTTATCGCGTAGGGGTTTGGCGAGTGAACCCCCTATTTGCACACATTTGTCCAGATTATTCGAATCCAGAGGTATGAGATTGGTGGCTTTAGCAGACTACTCCTACTGTAGTGTCGCTTCATCACAATGGTCCAACTCTTCTGCCGACTTTTTGCTACCACTTGGGGCTACCTGGGACAGGTAGCACATTCATCTTATTACTTGGTCATCCAACACTTCACCAATATTGTACATTATTGGAAATTTTATTTTTATATGGGGTATTGACGTTACGGCCTTGAATGCCTCCAGGCATAGTCGGCCAAGTATGTCATTGTACACGGAGGGTAAGTCGACCACCAGGAAGGTGAGCGTGCAGCTCACCATTCCAGGATATGTGCGTAGTATGACCTCTAGTTGTATTGTCCATTGGACGGCCACTAGCTCATTATCTAATCCATATAGTGGCCACAACAAGTTTTAATTGACTCTTTTTGAGTTCCAGTTTGAAATGGGTATCGAGATAAAGTAAATTTTTAAAAATTTTATTATTAATAAAGACTCATTTCAATTGGTAGTCTAGGGTACCAATTGAAACGAGTGTGGATGTAAGCAGGGGGACAGTATGGGAGGAGATTACATATGCTATATTGTCATTGTTAAAACTAATGACATCATCCCCTACCCTTTGCTTCTTGTGCCTAGTTTGCTTCTCCTGGAGATCCGCATGATAGGCCTTGGGTGGCCGGGTGGTCACCATGTTGACCACCCCGACTGTGACCCAATTCCGCAATTGATGTTATTCAGACCTGTCCTCGCTTGAGGGATCGAAATTCTGCCCTAGGTTCCTTAGGAACTTAGTGAGATGATCCTGGCAACTTAGCTCCTCGATCTCAATTTGTAAAGTTCAGCAGTCTTCTGTGCTATGACCCGGAGATCGATGGAAGTCACAGTAGTTCGACGGATCTTCTCCCTCTAGGTCTTTCATCAGTTTTGGCCATTTGACAAATTTATCCTCTCAGATATGTATCAGGATATTCACCCGGGTGTCATTTAGTGGAGTCAGGTTTATGGGCCTAAACTCCCTGTGTGCAAGTAGCTCAGTTTTGGGCCGTTTCCTTTAAGGGTTGTCATTACCCCCATTCTTCCTCTTTCTTTTTGCTAGCAAGGAACGAGGTTGATTGGGCTATTTTGGACACTTTTCCTTGTTGGCTTCCTTTACTGTCATATAGGCCTGGGTAATGGAGTTTGCCTCCCGAAATATTTGTAGGTCCTTGTGGGGTAGGTGTTTGAAGAAGTCGTCCAAACACAGTGCAAAAATGAAGCTACTAAGCTTCACCTTGTTGTTAGCCTTAGTATCTTCCGGGATTCTATTGTGAATCGCTCTAGAAACTTTCTCAAGTTCTCACCTAACTTCTGCTTTACATGGGTAAGGTGCCACGGTTGCTTCTCCTCGCGACAACTGGAGGCGAACTGGGCTAGGAAGTTGTTAGTGAGGTTCTGGAAGTTCCAAATCGAATTTGCCAAAAGTCGGTAGAACCAGATCCTAGCATTCCTCTTCAGAGTGAGGGGAAAGCATTGGTACATGGTAGCTTCCTCCAGGCCTTAGATGCTTAGTAGAGTGTGAAAGTGGTCAAGGTGATCCATAGGTTTTGTGCTTCCGTCGTAAGGTTCTAGGACTGGCATTTTGAACTTGGACAGTAGTGGCTAGGTTTGGATCTCTACGGTGAAAGGAGATCTCTTCAAATCAGCCGCGTGTTTGCCAGCTTCTCCCTTGAACACGCGGTTTCATATTTTTTGAACTTTCTCCTCCACCCATAATGAGGTTGCAGACCTTTTAGCATCAAGGTATGCCCTCAACTCTATCCGACCTTGCAGTACGGCATAGGCCAGCTACTGCCGCTTGTTGGTAGAGTGACGCGAGAGGCTCCCTCTTGCACTGGAAGCCTCTGTTCATTGTTGGAGTATCAGAGATTTCTTCTTTCTGGGCTTTCCTTCAGGGTCCCATGGCTTAACTACCCTTCAAGGCTTGAATGACTTCGGGTGTTGGAGGCCGCCGGGATGCTTAGAGTTGCCCAGTCAGGGGGCCTTCTTGGTTGGCTTCTTCTTTCTCTAACATCCCCGCCTAGAGGTTGGTGTATGGGTTGAAGAGGAGTTAGTCCCCTACTTCTACTTGCCCTAGCACATGTAGAGCACTTGAAATATTTGTGACATTTTATTCTTTTATTCCACCATCGTTAGGATGATTAGAGCAGGTTATTCTCCTACCCGACTACCAACAAAGTAGTCATTATCGAGGAAGGTGACTTCTTTTACAGGAATGTTAGCTTGCGCTCTTGTGTTTACCAGGTTGGTTGATGATGCTGATGTTGGTGAGATAGTGGATTGGCTTTTCATTAGCATTGTCACAGACGATGCCAATGATACTTCCTGGATTCGAATTTTGGACGGATTTTGGCTCAACTATTCCTTTAGGTTTTGTCACTATCCTGTGCGCTTGGGATCTTATATACCACAATAAATGATGATGAATTAGAGAAAAATGGCAGGACTTATTTTTTGATTTATCCTCCAATACTCAAATCAGTTTCGTTCAAAGGAAAAAATGTAAAGACAGAGTATGCCGAAATGATTGCAAAGAGAGGGATTTGAGAGTAAAAATTGGAGGTGCACTCATTGAGAGCGGCTTTGGTCGTGGAGTGCTCGTTGAGAGCGGCCTCTAAATTTACTGAGTTCGTTGCAAACTAGTAGTAGAGGAGAGGGTAGAGTGATTGGACACTTGAGAGTCATGAAGTTTATGCAGGTGTGAGTATGTCAGAGAGCGTGTCTATGGAGTGAGTTTTCAGGATCTTTAATAACCATGGGCCTTTACTGCCTTCCTTAAGTAGTGAGATGGATACCCTTCTTCTACGAGGACCCTTTCTCTTCCCTATGTGGATGTGGGCATCATTCTTGACTGCAACGGTTGAGAAGAAGAATTTCTCCCTTTGTGAAAATATCGCACGCAGTGAATACTGAGGTTGTCGTTGCGAGCTGTGCGCTGATTCGTCGACTTTTCTTCCTAGATGCGCTTTGATTTTGGGAGATTTCTGTCATAGAGGGGATTGCCATATTAGTATCACGACCAATTAGTGCAGATGACCATTGTGCACAGGAAAGGGCATGTGGGCCGATTTTGATTTGGACCGTATCTGTTTTGGGCTGCACCCGATCTACTTGAGAGCCATCTCCGGTCAACTGGAGCGTTGACCATCCTATGGGTAAATAGGTCATGATACATTCTAGACCACTTGCCCTTTTAGACCAACCCGTTACAATCGTCCCCATCAATAATATAATAATCATTTGTAAGAAAAAGTTAGTACATAATATCACGTGTCATTTAAATATTTAATATGTTTATATACATTCACGTAGTCACTAAGAAAATCTTCATTGACAATAATAGGCCGCGCTTAAAATGTGTTGCTCAAACGAGCTCACAGTTTGACGCTAAAGAAAAGTGAGAATTCAGCTTGTGGTGTTGTATCCACTATTTCTCAATGCAAGCTCATTGAACTGTATGCATTGAAAGCCAAAGGTTGGTTCAGATTTTGAAGCAATTGAAGTGTTATTTATACGGAAAAAATTAGATGAAGTTGTCAGAAAAAATGAATGAAAGAAATAAGCAAGAAGGAGAGAAACTAATTTAAGGTCCACCAAATGAGACAAGATGATAATAGAGGAGAAGTTTTGGCCGAGGTGGAAGAGTTGAGAGTCAGATAGAGGATTGGGAGAGATTGAGAGAGAGAGAGAGAGTGAGTGAGAGACAGGAAAGATAAAAAGCAGATAAGTAATATTTTTCTCCCTTCTGCCCAACACGATAATGGGCTTTATACAGTAAGTGGCAAGTGTGGCCCACATGCAGCTATTAACAGACTTATAACAAATTCAACTATTAATCACTGTAACAAGTTCAACTATGACAAATAGTGTACGTGTGTGAAGAATATTTACTAGTAACAAACTTAATTAGCACTAACAAAATGTAATCAGTAGTGCACATGTGTGGTTAAGAACTAAATGTAATCGTGAAACTTGAATAGTGGTTGGATAGTCCGGGGGCTCCTACGTGTAGTTATGACTGGCATCAAGAGTGAGTCCCCGAAACCATGGAGGAGCCCCATAACATTGCCGGGTCCACCAAAAATAACATTGTCCTCAAGGTGGAAGGTAGAAAAATCCTATCGAAACTCTATGACAACCTCCCAAGTGGCTTCCTTTGGAGTTTGGGTCTATCATTGCACCAAAATTTGGGAGATGGGTTTGTTATTTTGGAGAATTTGTTAAAACCGGAGAATTTGGAATGGCTGCAGCAGTGGTTGGGAACCCTAGGCGTCCACGGGCAAGTCAAATATTGGGCTGCTTGGGTTGCCATGGCACTGCATGAGTAAGAAAACATGGAAGACGTTATATATCTCGGAATGTGTCCGTAAATTTAGGTGGTAAGTAACAGCACCCACTCGTTCCAAGATGCGGAAAGGACCATAAAATCGTTTGGCTAGTTTTCTTGTCTGTAGTTTTGTGATTGAAGTTTAACGATACTGTTGCAGGCGCAAATAGATAGAATCTCCAATCTGAAATTCCCTTTTGGTCTGGTTAGAATTTGCTTGCTGTTTCATCTGAAATTGTGCTCGTTGTAAGTTAGCTTTGAGGATGCTCAAAACAGTTGTTCGGGTGGATAGCAGCTCGTCAACTGAGGCTATGGGAGAGGTGTCGTGAACATAGTTGAGAAGTATCGAGGGCGGCCGCCCATATACTGCTTCAAATGGGTTCATCTTTATTGAAGAATGCCAGGTCGTGTTGTAGTTCCTTTCGGCTCAGAGTAAGTATTGAACCCAGAAAGAAGGAAGTCTAATCATGAAACAACGTAGGTAGTCTTGAAGGCATTGATTTACAACTTCCCTTTGTCTATCCGATTGTGGATGGCATGCGCTGATGGTGGATAGACAGGTCCCCTGCAGTTTAAAGAGTTTCTTCCTGAATAGGCTCATGAAAATGGGATCTCTGTTAGAGACTATATCTATGAGAAACCTATGCAATTTGTAAATGTCTTTGACGAATATCTCCGCAAGTTGAATTGCCAAAAATTGGGCTTCCAACAGAGTGAAATGAGCGTATTTGAAAAGCTGATCCAAGACCATCATTATAACCGATTTGCCACGATAGGGGGCAGATGAGTAATAAAGTCCATGGAGATGGACTCCCAGATGTTATCTAGAATTGGGAGTGGATGAAGGAGCCCTTGTGGTGCTGTATTTATCGATTTCACTTGCTGACACACCTGGTACTTGTTGACAATGTTGTGTATCCTTTACGCATCTGCTGCCAGAAGAAAATGGATGCAATTCGAGAGAAGGTGTGGTGGATCCTCACATGTCCCCCAAGCAGCGAGTTGTAATACTCTTGCAATATCGACGCCGGAAGAGCAGATTCGGGAGGCACCCAAATGCGATTTCGAAAAAAAATTAACCCATCCCGCCAAGAGTATTCCGAGTGATCTCCCGAATTTTTTTGAATAGATTTAGCAAGAGCGGAGGAGTAGGGATGCTGCTCGTAAACTTCCTCGGGGTAGTGAGCAGGGCCGAAACTAGCTGGGAGACAGCTTTTAAGGCCAAGCAAGTCCCTGCTTCCAGCCTCAACAAAGCGTTAGCCGGCCCATTTGTTCACCCAGGTCGATACACAATATTGAAATCAAATCCTAGCAATTTGGTGATCCAGTGCTGCTGCTCTGGAGTGTGGATAGTTTGGGCAAGTAGCATCTTGAGCAATTGATGATCTGTTTGGATGGTGAATTTGGCGCCTAATAAATATTTGCGCCATTTTTTAACAACCTCTGAGATAGCATAGAGTTCTTTAATGTAGGTGGATGATTCCTACATCTTTGGACAGAGTTGCTTACTAAAGTAAGCGAGGGGGTATCCCTCCTGGAGTAGTACGGGCCCGATGCCTTGTTTGGATGCATCGGTTTGGACCATAAAGGTCTTGGTAAAATTTGGCAGGGCAAGCATTGGAGTGGAAGTGAGAGCAACTTTGAGTGAGGCAAACACCTATGCTGCATCAGCTGTCTAGATGAATGTATTTTTACACAGCAATTGTGTCAGCGGAGCTGAAATCTTGGCATACTAGTGCACGAAGCGTCGGTAGCAGGAATCCACACAGTTGAGTCACATTGGCCAGTGGTGACCAATTCTAGACAGCAACGATTTTGGATGGATCGACTGCCATGCCGTGCTCCGAAATAACATAGCCGAGATAAGATAGTGTGGTTCGTCCGAACTCGCACTTGGGCTGCTTTGTAAAAAATGAATTCGTCTATAGGATAAGCAAAACCTGGGCTAGGTGTTGGAGATGGGCCTCCCATGAGGGGCTGTAAACTAGAATATCATCAAAGAAAACCAACACGGACTGACAAAGCACAACCTGGAAGATCTCGTTTGTTTCTGATTGTAAAGATGAGGAGGCATTTGATAACCCAAAAGGCATGACCAGAAATTCGTAGCGCCATTCGTGAGTCCGGAAAGCTATTTTGTGAATGTCATCGGGATGTACTCGCCTCTAGTGGTAACCGACTCACAAAACGAGCTTGGAGAATAACCAAGCTCTAGCCAACTCATCTATAGCTCATCCACTGTGGGAATTGGAAACCGGTCCTTCACCGTAATGGTATTGAGGGCCCGGTAGTCCACACAGAATTGCCAGCTCCTATCACATTTCTTGACAAGCAAAACGGGGGATGAAAATGGGCTAGTGTTGGGGCGAGTGATTCCATCCTCAAGCATTTCTTGGATCATACGTTCCATTTCAGCCTTCTGGAAGTGTGGTTACCGGTAAAGTTTAACATTCACGGGTTCGGAATTTAGTTTTAATGGTATGCGGTGATCCGTGGCTTGGCGGGGAGGTAGGCCACGAGGTTGAGAAAATACCCTAAATGTGGAGAGGAGCTGTTGAAGTGTTGTCCATGTTGTGGAGGGAACATCAATTGGTAGGAGGTCTATGGAGGGAGAGAACTCCTTCTAGGGTCTCAATGTGGTTTCCAGCACGAGTGTAACTGTCCGGTGGTAATAGGTGGCGGCTGCTCTGGTTATATCACTTGGCCTCAATTGTCCCAGAGTTATTGCAGATATAGTGGCCGATTGCAACCCACGTAAAGTGAGCCGTGTACCAGCATGGTCAAAGTTCATCCACAACGCCTTATAGTCAAATAATATAGTACTGATCGTAGCTAGCCATTGAACCCCAAAGACTGCATCTGCTCCATAAATTGGTAGTAGGTATAGGTCCACATGAAATTTGGATTGGTCCAAAGATACTTGTGTGTTTGAGCATATTCCCTTGCAATGTAATGAGTCTCCATTGCCCACTGTGACATTAAGGTGTTGGGACAGCTAGATAGATAACCCCAAGTTTTTAGCCACTCGGGTTCGGAGGAAGTTGTGGGTGAAGCCGCTATCCACTAAGATGATGACAGGCTGTCCGGCAATTTGGCCTTAAAATCGTAATGTGGATGGAACAAAATGACCCTCCAAAGCATGAAGGGAGATGGTGGGAGTGGGGTCCTGCAGGTTTATTTGTGGTTCAGAGTTAGGAGGATCTGGTGAGTGGGGTGCAGGACCAGGAGCTTCTTCTTCGGTGAACTATGGTTTAGACAGTAAGCTGTCATCCTCTGCAGCAATCATACATAGGAATTGAGGAGGTCTACACCGATGGCCTGGAGTGAATCATTCATCACAATTGAAACAAAGTCCACGTTCACGTCGAGCTGTCATCTCAGCCGGGGTAAGCCTCTTGATGGGCAGTTTTGGAGGTAAGCTCGGAGATGGGGGTGGGCGTGATGTGGGAGGTTTCAGCAGTAAGAGCTCACGTCGGATGTCATCCCATAGGCTCGAGATAGAGCAGTTCAAGAGGTTTAGAGTGGTGAGGCCCGTAGTTCACGTAGAAAGGGCCTAAAACTCAGTCATGTAGGCGGTTACAGTAGTGTTTTGTCGTAGCTTGTAGAGTAGAGCCTCTGGACTGGAATAAGTGGAAGGGCCAACCCTCAATTCCAAATCACGGGTAAAGGCCTCCCAGAGTTATTGGATTATATGCATCCATTGATACCATTGGAGTGCAGATCTGGCTATATTGAAGGCGGTGATTGTCTGTTTTTGTTCGGTTGGTGTAAGGTGATAATGAAAAAACCATTCAATTTGAAACAGGCAACCGAGCACATTATCTCCGGAGAAAAAAAAGGGATTTCAAGTTTGGGTAAGTGTATGGACGGTGCGAAATGGAAGTCAGGCAGCGCATGTGGAGAAATAGTTGGGGTTTTTGTTGGTGGGGTGCGATTTGTGCTTGGGGTCGCCATAGGAAGGGGGAATTGACAAACGATCTAGGTTGCACTTCGATTCCGGCTAAGGAAAGAAAAATATCGGGTAGGAATTTCTGTAAATGTTCATTAATGGAGGCGTTAGAAGCAATACCTTCAGAGTGATGTTATAGAGTGGTGGCAAAATTTTTCGATTGTAGTTGTAGAGCGACCTCCATCTCCTTGAGCCTTGAGATCGATTCCTCCATGGATTTGTACTGCGTCGTCATGCCCTCGGTCATGGTCTCAATGAAAGCACCAATGATCCGAGATGCGCCAAATGAGCCGAGGTGATAAGGGAGGGAAAGTTTTGGTTGAGGTGGAAGAGTTGAGAGTCAGACAGAGGTTTGGGAGAGATTGAGAGAGTGTGTGTGTGAGTGAGTGACGAGAAAGATAAGAAGCAGACAAGTAATATTTTTCTGCTTTTTGCACAGCATGGCAATGGGCTTTATACAGTAAGTGGCACGTGTGGCCCACATACAGCTATTAATAAACTTATAACAAATTCAACTATTAATTATTATAACAAATTCAGCGATAATAAACAGTGCACGTGTGTGGAGAATATTCACTAGTAAAAAACTTAATCAGCAGTTACTAAATGTAATCAACAGTGCATGTGTGTGGTCAAGAACTAAATGTAATCGCGGAATTTGAGCGGTGGTTGGATAGTCCGGGTACTCTTTCGTGTAGTTGTGGTTGGTGTCAAGAGTGTGTCCCCGGAACCATATAGGAGCCCGTCAACAGAAACACTGAGAGTAATGAGTGAGTGTTATTTGTGAATGTAAGATAAATTATGTAAAATATTGATCTGTGAGTGATCACTCGTTGAAACTAAATAAATTTGACAGTGTGTTTTTCTCTGTGTGTATTTTTTTTTTTTGGCAGTGGTTTTCACAAAAAATTTGTATTTCTGTTGCATGTATCAAATTGTAATATGTGATCGTGGTAATCACAATTTTTGTTGAAATCGCAAATCATCCTGACTTTTTAACATTTAAAGATATAATGATACTGAAATCATAAAAATTGTCCACATTCAAACAAACAAATAAATTGAATGAAGCAAGAAGGCAGTAAGTATATCCTGTGAGCTGATTTGTGTTGTTTGTTTGTGATTATCACAAATCACGTTGATTTTAAAACACATGAAGCTATAATGCTATTGAAATCATTAAAATACCCAAAACTAAACGTGAAAAAAATTGAATGAAGCTAGAAAACATTAAGTATATGTAAGAACAGTGGACTTACTTAATGCAGTGCTCGGAAGCTGTCCCGGAGATAATTCTGCCGAAAAATCCCATTATACTAAGGAGAGACACAAAAATTGAGATATTTGAGTACCCAAGAGCTGATCCCATCTGTCCCATGTTGTTCATCACCATCATACTAGGCCCTACCCCACACAAGAATGACACAAACAAAACCCAAAAATCAAGTGTCTTAAATGCCTGAATGATCGTATGATCGTCTCCAAGGGCCGGCGGTTGTTTCTTGAGGGTGGCCACCGCCACCTCAGCCATCTGCTTTGCTTCCACCACTTCCGGCATTACCTGTGTGTCAAGTACCACTTCTTGCTCTAGTACAGGATCAGGGCTCTGCTCCTCGATATGAGAAGGCTTTTGTGACTCAATCCAGCTCTTTATTTCAATATAAGCTGGAACTACCACTGGAAAAACTAGCAAAACTAGTAGAACAGCAGAAAATACTACACCAATGGCATGGCTTTGTGATCCCACAAAATCATATGCTAGAAGGTAAATAGCAACAACAGTAGCCAAAACATTGAAGATTTTGAAGTACTTATATTCCTGCTGGTCCTCCAAGGCAATGGCCAGTGGGGGCACCTCCCGGAGGAAGATCATGGCCGGCAAACAAAGAGCGAATGGGATGACAGAAAGCATTAGAAGGAAATCCGCAGAGCCGTCAGAAAATAGAGCGTTACAAAGATTCGTAAATATGGCAGTGGTCAGGCTAACATAACCCGCGAGGATTCCAACCATTGACCCTTTATTTCTCTTGAAATTTCGCATGCATGTTACCAAAATTGCAGTATTCATCCACGCTGTGCTGTTTCCAGCCATACACGAAAATATACACATCTGCACATACCCACAAAAACGTCGACGGGATGCCTTACATGATAATTTTCATCACTTCAGGAATCCAAAAGCACAAAATTACAGAAGATACTTGAGATTCTAAGTTTTAGTTTTAGTTTTTGTTTTTTTTTTCTCGCTTGTATGATTCAATTGTGTTTGGGAAGCATAAAGTTGACGTGATGTAGAGTTCCATGGACTAATTTCCAAACGAATCAAGTGAATCAGGTCATGGCAACTTTCAATTGGCAACAATAATTTTATAATTTAACAAATAAATCACAAACATCATATTATTAGGGTGGCCCACTCTCAAGTGACTTTTATGTTTCGCTTAAGTTAGTGGATTGACAGATGTTAGTCTAGATGTATGGTAAAAAAACTAGACTAGACTGGACTAACAAGTCTATGCTACTAGCTTGTTGAATCTAGGTTGTTCGACTATTCAAAATGTCTACGGTGTTTATTCGAAGTGTAGGGCTATTTAAATATAATCAAATGATGGTAGTAACTTAATACCTGAAATTTAGTCCTTTATTACAAGAAAAGCTAAATCTTACTGGAAAACATTTTAATAATATAATAATTAATTTGTGTGAAATTTATTTTTTCTTTGCAAAAATGCTATTTTTTAAAGTATGAACTGTTATAAATTAGTTTTCACCACCTAGTTATAATGGATACTTGCTCTATATGAATAGACTAAGGAGTATATATTTGATTAACACTCTAAAACTTAAAATATTAAAATTTAATAAATACAAAAAATGTGTAGAGACTTACACCGATAACAAAACACATATATCAACAATTTTGTAAAAACTAAGGGTGAGATAAAATTGAGTTTTATTTCACTCATATGAGTTGTTATATTTTATTAGTTTGAGTTTGAGATGTTATATGTTCTATGTAATTTCATTATGGTGAAGATTTACACTCTCTCTTGTAATTTTATTTTGAAGAAATTTTCACATACAATTTTAATTATTCATCTTGTCCTATTTCTCCATTATGTTATACGTAATCGATTTTATTTTCTATTTATAATTAGACTAAAACTATCTATCACAAGTAGAATATTAAAAAAAAATGCTTGAAACCCAGTAAACATACAAATTATGGGCGATCATGTGTGCTTCTGTGTGAGAGCCCCTTCAACTCTAGACAGACAATTTAATTTTTTTAATTTTTTATCCAATAATTCATATTTAATTTTTAGAAAAAAATTTTAAAAAGAATGATAATGGGTTTTTTTTTAATTTTTTTTTAATAAGAGTGTTATTTCATCCTTCTAAAAAATATAGAAAAATCCAACGGTTCCCCCAGGTATGGGCACGCAGGAGCCTCGGACTCGTAGACATACCGCCCAGTAAGGAAGGGGACTAATAATTTCGCCAACAACAAGCCATTGAGCGCCATAGCCAGTGAGCCCTTCAACAGAGCCAATAAGAAGGAGAGCCCAAGAGGGGAAGCGGTCGGAGGCAACGCCAGCGAGGAGGCCGAAGGCCAAGCCGACATCTTTAGCGGCAGAGAGGCTGTTCAATTGAACCTGGGTCAGGTTCATAAGAGTTTTGAGAGCATGGGAGTAGTTGGAGAAAGTGTAGTTATTGCCGCAGACGGCTTGGACCCAGACGGCGGTGACGAATCCCAGCCACTTCAAGGCGGTGACCCGTGACGGTTGTTGCAACCCCATTGTTTCGAAGCTTTCAAGGCTAAAATGGAGACTTGCTCCGGTTGTTAACAGTCAGCTGCTCTGACTGATTCGTCTGTGAGAAGAAGGACGAAATGGAAATGGTCGGCTAGTTTGAAGGAATGTGGCGTTGACGTTGTTGGACTTGGGGGGACGCTATTTATAAAGAATGACTAAGTGAGAATAAAATTTTTGTTTTTATTTTAATTTTTTAAAAATATTTATTTTATTATTTAATTATATTTTAATAAAAAATAATTATTTTATTTTTATTTTATTTTATTTTATTTTATAACTTTACGTGTCCTAAAAGTCTAAGAAGAAGATATTTGTATAGAGATAAATAGCAAGATATGCCATTTTATTTTATATATTTTTTTAAAAATTAAAATATACATATTATCAGAAAAATAAAAATAAAATTATTACTATATTATTTTAGTTTTTTTAAATATTGAATTTTAACTATTAAATGGGTGATCTACTGGTTAGACCTACATTAAAGAGGCTTTCCCACACTTGGGGAGAGCTCTCTGATCACAGATAATATACAAGTGACTAAAATTCTAAATTAAATTATTATCTCAATTTTAAATATTATTAATATCACATTTTAAATATAATATGATTGCGAATATGGTTATTTTATATACAGTTGGCAATTTAATACCCAAGTTTATAACTTTTTACTTACTGCTTTCTACTTAAAAAAGGAAAATTTTGAGAATAAAAAATTTAGATAAAATTAAAATTAAAATAAATTTAGAATAAAATAGTATTTTTATCCTAAAAAAAAAAATCTTATAGATACTAAATAGCTTTCTCGTGAGGCCTTTCTATCATTTTCCCAACCTTTTTCCCCCCACATGTTGGCCTTTTTGACTGAAAAAAAGGCAATAGGCGGTACTTTGGCTATGTATTGTTCTTTTCTTGTACATTCTATATATACATATTGGTATGTTCTGAATCCAAGTTTTAAACAGATTTGAGTTGAGTTGATCGTCTGAATTCGACTCTTTCCACTAAGTTTGGATCCTACACATTACTATAACAAATGAGAGGTCAGGTGAAGATGGGAGGTTGTACCACTGAAAATACTTTGACGTTCAAATTAGTAAATAGCCTTCGAATCAAGAAGGTAAAAGAAATAAATGGAATGATAATGCTAGGAAAGTGTTTCGAACGGTGGGCTGCTCTCGTTGAGAGAGGCTTTTGTGAGCTCATGAGGAGTGCCGACTCTTAACATCGTGTTTGCTGGAAACGTAGTGACAAAGAACGAATTGTTCACTGAAAGCGTTAGAGCTTTGCAGTAGAGAGAGATAGAGCTTTATGATGAAGGCGGTTGTATGCAAGTATTAAGAGCATTTTTGTCTGAGATTAAATGTCTACCTTAGAGTGAGAACTCCATGGGTTTTTATAACTATGCTGCTGGGCAGCCTTCCTTCGGTAGGAAGGTTTGATTCCCACGTTCTGTTGGAATGGCTTCCTTTTTTGGCGTGAAAGCTTTAATGACAGTAACAGCTCCTTGGGCAGATTGCTTTCCTTTTGCGTTTTGTAACCATTAGAATTTATTGCAAATAAAAAGAGAATCTGGCACTTTCCTTATGGGACTTGCGCCGAATCTGCTGATAAATGTTACAATGGAGATTACCTTTTAGGAGAGTGCGAAATCAGGGGAGAAGACTGTTACTAGTCGAAGACGAAAGTGTGGGCTAAACTAGGCCTGGCCCACATGAGGCTGGTTCTTAAGCCGGCCTACTGTGATACTTCCAGTCAACAGAAATATTGACCGTCTTCGTGAGTCAGTTATCCGTCTTGTTATCAAGTTTTGCCAGTCCACTTGGCCTTTCGTCCGGTCAATGATTTGTATTGACCGTCCGGGCACATATGGGCCTTTGTGGATCTGAGTTGTTCCTCCTTCTTGAGTCAGCCCACTATGGACGTACCCATTATTAACCCCACATACTGGTGGTCTGGATTCTAACAACCAGCATGTTCATGATGGGACGTGTTTGACTGGGGAACCTTGATGAAGAAGCCGGCCGCAACTCTAGGTCTGTTGGTCACATGATTTGGTGTCCGTCAAGATCTACTGAATTGGTGGAGGAAGCATTGACTGAAATTATTAACCGTCAAGGTCAAAGTCTGAAGAACTTCTGAAAGAAAAGTTAATCAGATTATTGACCGCCCTAGCCAGGAATCTGGAGGACTTCTGAAGGAAGAGTTGACCGTATTCGTTGACCTTTTTTGAATTATCTACTGTATTATCTGGCTAACTTGGTGTATTACATGCAAGTTGGTTGTCTACCTTGCTTAAGATGTTATTGGCGCCTTTTCAAGGTCTTGAGTCCTTGAGAAGATACCAAGGCAGATCTTGACAATAGGTCAAGTCTGATTTATACTCGTGTGTAAGCAGAAGTATGGTGGCGCTGCATAAGTGTTGACTTGGGTAGCCAGCTTTTTGGAGGAGTGCATTGCTCCTGTCAACCGTCATTGACTAATCATGCTATCTCTTTGTAAATGAAGTCGTCATGTGTGCTACTTGAGCCCCCTAAGATTTTGATCACAAACAGGCCACTTAGATGACTAAAGTTTAGATACAATCGTTTTATGGGATGCCTAGATAACCAGAGTTTAAATACGATCACTTATGAGCAGTCCAGATGACCGGGGTTTAAATACGACTGCTCATGACCAGGGTTTAAATACGACAGCCCATAGGCCGCCTGAATGACCAAAGTTTAAATACGACCGCTTATGGACCGCCTGGATGATCAAGATTTAGTAACGAGCGGGTAAAAATTCGCCCGACTTAGGGACAGTTTAGATCGTTTAGTCCTGCAACATATAAAGCAAGCATACAAATATACACACACATATACATATAGAACATGAAAAGAAATAAAAAATAACACAATACACATGGAAAAATACTTCTTTTGTTGATTGAGAACAGCATATACATACGATTACAAGCATATACATAGATGATCTACCTGGACTCCTACTAGAAGTAGCGTTTGAGGTAGATCGCGTTCCATATCCGTGGAACCAACTTGTTGTCCTGGGTCCGAAGTTTGTATGGTCTGTTCTGCAAGACAGTGAAGACTAGGAAAGGCTCTTCCTAATTTGGAAAAAGTTTATACCGGTTGACAATCTTGTTCGTAGCCTCGATGCTTTGCAAGATCAGGTCTCCGATATCAAACTGTCGTGCTTTTACCTTCTTGTTATAATAGCAGGCGATTCGTTGTTGGTAGGCCACAGTCCGCATCTTGGCACCGTTGCGGGCTTCTTCTTGTAGGTCTAGGTATTCCTAGATTTTCTGAAAGTTATCTTGTGGGTCAAAGGATTCAACCCTAATATTTAGAAGCCTGATCTCAATCGGGATTACTACTTCAGTCCCGTGGTAGAGACTGAAGGGTGTCTCGCAGATTGGCTCCTTTGGAGTAGTTCGGTAAGACTAGAGGACGGAGGGTAGCTCATTTGCCTATGAGCTCCCTGCGTCCTTTAGCTTGGCCTTAAGGCCGTAAAGTAGCATGCAGTTTGTGACCTTCACTTGTCCATCACCTAAGGGTACGCTACCGAAGTATGGACCAGTCTGATGCCTAGGCGGATGCAATACTTGGTGAAGCATTTTTCTAAGAATTGGGTTCCGTCGTCAGTCACGATGATCTTGAAAATGCTGAATCTGCTAACTATATTCTGGCAAATGAATTCATGAGCGTTGTGCTCCGTGATCTTCGCCAATGGGACGGCTTCTGTCCACTTGGTGAAATAGTCGATACCCACGATAATAAACTTTAATTGCCTCATTGTGATGGGAAATGGGCTGAGAGTGTTAAGCCTCCATTGTATGAAGGGCCAAGGAGCTTGGAGGGATTTCAGCTCAGCATGCGGCTGGTGGTGAAGATTGCCGTAAAGCTTGCAGTTCTCATACCTTTTTATCAATTCAAGCACATCTTTCTTCATTGTCAGCCAGTAGCAACCTTGACGTATGATCTTGAATTCCAAGTTCTTACCGCCGATATGCGATCCGCAAATCTCAAGGTGGACTTCGCCTAGGGCGTAGTTGGCCTCTTTAGGAGCGAGGCACTGGAGGTAAGGAGTTGAATAACCGCAGTGATATAGCCATCCATCGACCACGGTATACCAGCCGATCACCTTTTTGATCCGCTTGGCTTCATCCGTGCCTTCTGGGAGTGCTCCGTCAGTTAGGTATCTTTGATATGGTGTCATCCAATTTTCTGTGCCGAAGATCTGTACTACTTCCTGTTCATATGTGTTGGGAACTCTCAGAATCTCTCACATGTTCCTCGAGTACTGCTTTGGGTTTTCGACCGCCGCTACTCTGACAAGTTGGTCAGCCTTTTGGTTCTCAATTCTGAAAACATGGACCAGGGTTAGCCTGTCAAATCTTTGGGTGGCTTCCTTCACCTTGGCCAAGTATTTGGCTAGGTATGGGTTGCTTGCCTTAAAACTCCAATTAATCTAGTTGACGATTAACTTAGAGTCATTGTAGACAATTAGTCGCTTAGCTGAGCACTGTTTGACTAGTCTTAACCCAACTAATAGGACTTCATACTCGGTAACGTTGTTGGTGGTCGGGAAGTCAAGTCTGAGTGAAGACTTCACCTCAAACCCATCTGGGGTCCTCAAAACCAATCTGGCACCGCTACCTAAGTCTGTAGACGATCCGTCCACGTTAAGGAGCCATTCTGGCTCTTCCTCGCACCGTCCTTCGTCCTCAGTGGGCTATTCTTTGTGGTCCATCGAGGTCTTGGCCGGGCTAAGTAGTGATCATATTGACTACTCCTGCTGCAACTTGATTCTTTGGAGGGGAAGGTTCTGGTCCTTTGCCACCTGCAGTGCCAGAGCTCTGATCAGGGTTCTTGTCGAACCTGGTGAGGTGAGATCTTCAGATCAGCTCCTCGATCTCCCACTGAAGAGTCTTGTAATGCTCCGTGGAGTGTCCAAGAGACCGATGGAAATCACAGTACTTGGTTGAATTTCATCCCTCCACTTTTTTAAGTGATTTTGGCCACTTAAGGAACTTCTCCCCATGAATCTACATCAGGACGTTCAAACGCGTGTCAGCCAGGGACTTAGGTTAATCGGTCCGTAGTCCTTACGCCCTGGTGGTTCGGTCTTGTGGTGCTTTCTGCGGGAGTGGTCGCTACCATTTACTCCTCTTTCCCTCAGTCGGAAAAGAGTGAGATTGTTCGCTCCACTCAGGATGCTTAGCCTCGTTGGCCTCTTCTACTGTCGCATAGGCCCTGGTGATAGACTCTGCCTCCTGGAAGGTTTGCAGATTCTTATACGTCAGGTGCCTAAATAAGTCCTGTATGTCAGTACGGAGATAAAACTGTCAAGCATTATCTCCTCCGAGAGCCTAGGGATCCATCTAACTTCTACCACGAAGCAATCCAAAAACTTCCGCGAACCCTCTCCCCGCTTCTGCTTGATGTGGGAGAGGTGCCAAGGCTGCTTCTTTTCTCGATGACTGGGGGCGTATTGCGCCAAAAAGAGATCAGTTAACTCCCTAAAGCTCCCGATCGAACTTGAGGGGAGGTGATGGAACCATATGCGAGCATCTCCCTTCAACGTAAGTTGGAAGTAGCGGCGCATCGCTGCATCCTTCAACCTTTATAGACTTAGATGGTGTGGAAATGATCGAAGTGATCCATAGGATCAGTGCTCCCATCGTATGAGTCAGGGGTGTAATCTTGAACTTCTCTAGCATAGGACGGTTTAAGATTTTCGCCGCGAAAGGAGATCGGTCAAGGTCTATTGCGTGGTCATCGTCTTTGAACACATGGTTCTAGATCTTCTCCAATCTTGAATCTGCCTGAGTGGCGTTGTCTGATCTTTTGAAGTTGAGATAAGTTCTCAACTCCATTCTTTCTCTAGGGTGGTGCGTAGTCAGCCAGTTATTGCCACCAGTGGATCTGACGACCTAGGAGGCTCCCTCCTGAGCCTGGGTCTTCGTCTCTACCCGAGAATATCTGGGATTCCTTTATTCTGGACTTTCTTCTAGAGTCATGTTGCTCGATTACTCTTCAAGCTTTGGACGACTTTGAGTGTGCGAGGCTTCTGGAGCCTGAGTTCTGGCTAGCCTTTTGGACTTCTTAGCCGGCTTCTTCTTCTTGCCTCCATTCCTGGAAGCCGAAGTAGAGACTGCTGCGGGCGGAGCCCCTTATTGTGCGTGCTCCTTGTAGGAGCGGAGCATCTTGTTTGTGTTCTACATGTGTTCCACCAGATTTTGAAAGAATGGTGTGGGCTCCCCGTTGACCGTCTCGTTGACCGTGGTACCAGTAGAGTGGTCCTGGTCGAGCGAGGTCACGTTTCTGGTGGGCTTACTAGCTTGTGTTCTTATATTTACCATTCTGACTAATGACGTTGTATTAGAGGGTGAAACTGAGAAAAGTATTAGAGAAAAGTGGTTGGCTTTTTGTAAGTGTTCCCACAGACAGCGCAAATGATGCGTCTTGGATCCACACTTTAAATAGATTCGAGTCGAGTTGATCATCTGAATCCGATTTCGTCCACTGAGTTTAAATCCTACACACCATTATAACAGACGAGAGGTTAGGTGACAGCAAGAGATTATCCCACTGAAAATATTCTGACGCTCAAGTTAATAAACAACCTTCAAATCAAGAAGATAAAAGAAATGAATGGAATGAGAATGCTGGAAAAGTGTTTGAGATAGTGGGCTACACTTGCTGAGAGAGGCTTTTGCGGGCTCGTTAGGAGCGCTAGCTCTTAATAAGGTGTTCGCTGGAAACGTGGTGACAAAAAGCGAATTGTTCATTGAAAGCGTTAGAGCTTGGCAGTAGGGAGAGAGAGCTTGATGATGAAGGTGGCTGTATATAAGTATTAAGAGCGTTTTTGTCTTAGATTAAATGCCTACCTTGGAGTGAGAACTTCATGAGCTTTTATAGCTGTGCTACTGGGTGGCCTTTATTGGGTAGGAAGGCTTAATTTTCGCGCTCTATTGAGATGACTTACTTTCTTAGCGTGGGAGCTTTAATGGCAGTAACGGCTCCTTGTGAATATTGCTTTCTTCTACCTTTTGTAATCATTAGGGTTTACTGCAGACAAGAAGAGAATCTGGCACTTTCCTCATGGGATGTGCGCTGAATTTGTTGGTGACCATTACAATGGAGATTGCCTTCTAGGAGAGCGTGAAATCAGGGGAGAAGACCGTTACTAGTTGAAGACGGAAGTGTGGGCCAAGTTGGGCCTAGCCCACATGAGGCTGGTTCTTAGGCCGGTCTACTGTGGCCCTTTTGGTCAACAAAAACGTTGACCGTTTTCGTGACCCAATTGTCCGTCTCGTTATCAAGCTTTGCCGGTCTACTTGATCTTTCATCCGATCAACGGATGGCGTTGACCGTTCGGACACATATGGGCCTTTGTGAATTTGAGTTGTTCATCCTTTTTGGGTCAGTTCACTATAGACGTATCCTTCAATTATGATGTTATCTTTTTTAAAATTTTATTAGAAAACAAAAGTTATATAATTTAGAGTTTGATTATAATTCTTCTAAATATTACACTTATACACCATTTAAACAATTAATATTATTTTAAAATTAATGGATAATAAATATTAAAATAATATCTCATTTGTTGTTTTGATTAAAATATTTGACATTGTTAAGATGATTATTTTATAAAAAAGATATACATTAAAAAAAATCAATATGTAAGCAAAAATGGAACATCTTAAAACTTTTAAACAATAAAATATAATATTGTCCTTTTCTTCTTCAATAAAAAGAATTCATTGAGAAATTTCTTCTAAACCATACTTAGGGTTTTATATGACTTAAGTTTATGACATTTATTTATGAAACAACAAAACTAAAATTATATTTTGAAAAATATATTGGTTCAAATAAAAGATATATTGAAATATCTTTTGGTCCAGCCTTTCTACCATTTTTTCAATTTATTTTCTTGAAAGTTTTTTTAATTAAATTTATTTTTTCAAGAGTGTAATATTTATACCATAAAGGTTTAGTAATTATCCTTCTTAACATTAAATTTTTATATTGTATAATACTTGAGATTATTTTAAAAGAGATGCATGATAAAAATTAAGATAATATCTAATGTGTTCTTGATGTGTCCCTAGTGTTCGGGTTATGGTACACTTTAGGGAGCTACTCGATTTTCTACTGCGAGTTAAGTTGGAGCGGGTCTAATCTCCATTTCTGTTAATTTGAAACGTACGTACCACAAACTACAAATAAGATATTAAAAGATTGGCAAGACGTACTTCCAATTTATCTTTCAATACTCAAATCAAATCTTTCTAAAAAAAAAAATAGAAAGATATAAGGAGGATATGAGAAAATGTATAATTGCATGCATATAGGGGATGTGAGAAGACTGTGCTCTTGTAATACACCTGACAGGGACTGGCTTATAGAGATGGAGGCTTGGGCTCCTGTTTGATTACACATAGTCGGTGGCTTACTAAGATTGCATTCAGTGAATGACTTATTAGGGATGTACTTGATAAGTGGCTCATTAGGAATGTACTCACGAAGTGGCTCACTAAGACTGAAGAAGGAAAGTGCTGGCCTGGAGGGAGAGAGCTTGGTTCTCCCTTTAGGCTCCAGGAGTTGAAGGCTTTTCTCCTGGATTGAAGAGGGCTTTAAGGGCCTGGGTCTCGCTCTCTGATGATGTCAGAGCTGGATCTCCTCAAAGCTCTCGGCTTTGAGGGTGTTGACGGATGTTGGACTGGGGGGATGCTATTTATAAAGAATGACTAATGTTAAAGTTTTGTTGGTGTGAATTAAAATTTTATTTTTATATTATTTTTTTTTAAAAATATTTATTTTATTATTTAATTATTTTTTTATAAAGAATAGTTATTCTATTTTTACTTTATTTTATTCTAATAATCTAATATGTTCTATAAATTTAAAAAGAAGATATTTACGTAGAGATAAACAGTCAAATATGTCATTTTATTTTATATTTTTTTTAAAAATTAAAATATACATATTATAAGAAAACTAAAAATAAAATTATTACTATATTATTTTAGTTTTTTTAAATATTTAATTTTAACTATTAAATGTGATGGGTAGGCCCATAGTTGGCAGACTCAATTAAAAAAACGGCCCAAAGTCCAGATGCGTGTTAACGGTCAACGCTATCATTGATTACACGGAGCGCCAACCAGGCGGGCAATGTGCTCCCTCAAGATGGTCAACATTCTTGTTGACCGGAAGTACTGTAGCAGCAAGCCGCGAAAAGATATAAAATCTAATACATGCCAGGCCCAATTTGGCAGACATTTTCGTACACGACAAGCAACTGTCCTTTCCCTGATTTCACGCTTTCCTTGAAGCCAATCTCTTCTAAAGAAGGTATCAACTGATTCAGCGCCCTTCCCATGAGGAAGACGCTAGATTCTCTCTTTCTACCCACGATGAAGCCTAACGGTAACAAAAGCACAGAAGGAAGGCAAATATTCTGGAGACCTGTTATCCGCTCAGAAAAGAAACGATCCCATCAGATTACACCAGTCAAACCTTATTGCTTAAGGAAGGCCGCTCCCAACACCAGGCAGGGATCACGCCTTCTTGGCCAAGGAAAGTCGTACTCTCAACTGTCTATATAACCCCATAGAGTCTCCACTCTGGAGAGACACGATATGAGACACGAACACAGACACAAAAATACAACGCAGTGCTACTACAAAAATCCTAGAGAATACTTACGCTCGTACCTAAGCGAACAATCGCTTACTTTGCCAATCCCACTCCAAGCCTCTAGATTCCGGAGACTTCGCCTGCTCTCCGAGATCCATCCTTCTAAGCTTCCATGCTTTCAGGACGTAACTTCCCACTTGTTCCTTGCGAACATCGAGTTGGGAAACCATACTCTCGATAAGTCACGGGAACGTCTCTTACATCTACAGGCTAACACTCCCACAAATCTTAATCTCGCTCTCTCTCTCTTTTTACTTATCAATTTACCTTCTTGAAGTTTGAAGGCTTGTTGCTGACTTGAGCGTCAGAGTATTTTCGGTAAGATAACATCCCGCCGATACCCGACCTCTTGTTTATTGTAGTGGTGTGTAGGGTCTAAATTCGGTGAACGGAGTCGGATCCAAACAACCAAACGAATCCGAATCTGTTCGAAGTCGGATCCAGGTACGCATCATTAGCGCCGTCTGTGGGAAGTGCTTACAAGAAGCCAACTACGTTTCCTAGAAGCTCTTTCCAATCAACACCCTCAAACAAAATGGTGAACACAAGGGCGCAAGCAAGCGAGCCAGCCCGAGACGTGGTCTCACCAAACCATGACCACGCCATTGGGGCCGTGGTCAACGGGGTAGCCGGTGGAATTTTGGCATCTTTCTTCCAAAACCTGACGCAACATATGCACGACATGGATAGAATGCTTCAGATAATCTACTCCCGTGAGGAGCAAGCACAGTTGGGGGTTGCACCAGCGGTGGCCCCAGCACCGGTGTCCAGACGAGGCCAGAGAAAGAAAGTTTCGACCCGACGGACCGGAAGGCTAACCAGCGCTCCCGTGCCAGAGTCCTCACATGCCCAAACCTGTTTAAGGCGCGAGGAGCGGGGAACCAACTCTACCCCGGAGGAAAGTCTAGAACGGAGGAACCCCAGATACTTCCCAGTAGAATGTAGGCCCCAAGCTTAGGAGGGAGCATCCCGGGCCTCTAGATCTGCCGGAGATAGCAGCCGCCCGACTGCTGGACAAGCCAGGGAGAGAACGGAGTTGAAGGCGTATCTCAACTCCAAAGGTTCTACTAATGTCATTCCAGCAAATCCGAGGCTGGGGAAGATATGGAACTGCGTCTTCAAAGACGATGAGCACGCAGCCAGTATCGATAGATCTCCCTTTACAGCGGAGATCTTAAACCATCCCATACCGGCAAAGATTAAAATGCTAGCCCTTGACTCTTACAATGGGAGTACAGATCTCGTCGATCATCTCGCTCACTTTTGCACCCATCTGGGTGTACAAGGGTTGGAGGACGCAGCCATGTGTCGTTAATTCCTACTCACCTTAAAGGGGGACGCGCACATCTGGTTCCATCATCTCCCCTCGGACTCAATCTAAAGTTTTCAGGAATTTACGGATCTCTTCTTGTCCCAATATCCCTCCAGCTGCAGGGAGGAAAAGCAGCCATGGCATTTGTCACACATCAAGTAGAAGCATGGGGGAGAACTCATGGAGGTTCCTGGATCTCTTCGTGACAGAAGCTAGATGGATCCCTCGACTCATGAAGGAAATGAACTAGGCAGTTTCATCTCCGCACTAACGCATGGAGAATTTTCAAGCACCTGGTGCATAAGAATCCGCAAACTTTTTTGGAAACAGAGTCTATTACTAGGGCCTATGTGGCACCAGAAGAAGCCAACGAGGCAAAACGTCATGACCAACCTGAACAGGCTCACTCTTTCCTGTCTGAAGGAAAGAGGAAACACAACGGTGGTGATCACTCCCATCAAAAACACCATAGGATTGGGCCACCAGAGCGCAAGGACTACGGGCCCATCAGCCTAACGCCCTTGACTGACACGTGCTCAAACATCTTCATGCAGATTTGTGGAAAAAAGTTTCTTAGGTGGCCAAAACTACTTAAGAAGGCGGAGGGAGGAAATCCAATCAAGTACTGTGATTTCCATCAATCTTCCGGGCACTCCACGAAGGACTGCAAGACCCTTTAGCAGAAGATTGAAAAACTGATCAGAAGGGGCCATCTCACCAGGTTCGTTAAAGGCCCTAGTCAGAGCCCTGACAATACGGGCAGAGAAGGATCGGGGTCTTCCCCACCACGAAACCGGGCTGCGGTAGGAGTGGTCAATATGATCATCACTCGGCCGATCAAGAATCCGGCGGACAATAAAGACTAGCTCGTAGGGATGAAGAAGCAACGCACTACTGGCACTGTCATTAGTTTTAGTGATAATGACTTGACACATGTAGTTTCCCCCCATGTAGACCCTCTTGTTATATCTGCACTCGTTTCCGATAGTAGCGTTGACTACTAAATGAAATGAGTATTTATTGACAATAGAAATTCTTGTGATTTGCTTTATCTCGATACATTATTTAAACTTGATTTAAAGAAAAAGTCAATTAAAATCTACAGAAGGCCCATTATATGGCCTTGACAACGAACTGGTGCCCGTTTAAGGGATGATCCGATTGTAAGTCATCCTAGGAAGATACCCGAAAATGGAAATCCGTACACTTACTTTCTTGGTAGTTGACTTGCCCTCTATATACAATGCAATACTGGGCTGGCCGTGCCTAACAGCGTTTGGGGCCGTCACTTCAATACTACACCTCAAAATGAAATTTCCAACGCCATATGGTGTGGACGAAGTACTGGATGATCAAGTCACTGGACAGACATGCTACATATCTCGAATCACTCCTAACGACAGCACAAAACAGTAGGTGAACTTGACCATCAAGACGAAACAACTCTGCAGCAGGCGCAGTTCGGTGAGACAATCGACCTAGTCCCATTGAATCTGGAAGATCCAGAAAAGTGCATACGGATCGACGGCTCACTCACCGGTGCGCTACGCAAAGAACTGATCACATTCCTGCGACGGAATGCTGACATCTTCGCATGGACTCCCGCTGACATGCTTGGGATTCTGGACCAAGTAATTGTCCACAAGTTGGGCCTCGACCCAAACTGAAAACCGTCAGGTAGAAGTGGGAAAACCACTCACTAGAAAAGTTTATCACCATCCAGAAGGAAGTAAAGAAACTACTGAATGCTGGATTCATCAGAGAGGTCCAATACCCCAATTGGCTCTCCAATATAGTCTTGGTAAAGAAGAGCAGTGGGAAATGGCGAATATACGTCGATTTCACCGACATTAACAAAGACTACCGAAAGGACAGCTTTCCTTTACCCAAGATTGACTTGCTGGTAGACTCGACATCTGGATATGAGCTGTTGAGCTTCATGGATGCCTATTCGGGCTATAACCAGATCCGGATGAGTCTGAAGGACGAAGAGCATACTTCGTTCATGACAGACCAGGGGACTTACTGCTATAAGGTGATGCCATTTACACTGAAGAACGCAGTAGCCACCGACCAACGACAGGTAATTTAAAAAACAGATCGGCCGCAATATGGAAGTTTATGTTAACGATATGCTTGTCAAGAGCAGAATCATAGGCGACCATATCCGCGATTTGGCAGAGTCATTTGAGGTGCTCCGTGAGCATCAAATGAAGCTGAATTCGGCTGAGTGCGTCTTTGGGGTAGCCTTGGAAAAATTCCTGGGTTTCATCATCTCCCAACAAGGGATCAAGACAAACCTAGAGAAAATTAAGGTCCTCGTGGACATGGCTCCCCCACAAAGCATCAAGGATGTCTAGCGACTGACTGGACGATTGGCAGCTTTGTCCCACTTCTTGGCGAAGTCAGGTGACAAGTATCAGCCATTCTTTAAGGCTCTAAGGGGAACAAAATCAAATGGTTTCCAATGGTTGGCAGATTGCCAGGTGGCCTTCAATGAGTTGAAGTAATACCTGGCTAGCCCGCCATTACTAACATAGCCCAAGATCGGCCAAGAGTTGTACCTCTACTTGGCAGTGTCAGAGGTGTCCCTCAGCTCCGTCCTCATACGCCAGGACTCCGATACCCAACGGCGGGTCTACTATGTGAGCAAAATACTGACCGGCCCAGAGACGCGCTACCCGCGCATAGAAAAGTTAGCCTTAGCTCTCATATTTTCTGCGCAAAAACTAATGCCCTACTTTCAGGAACACCGCATCATAGTTCTCACCGACCAGCCTCTGAGGAGCATACTCTTGAAACCTGATGTTTCTGGACGGTTGGTGAAGTGGGCTATCGAATTGGATGAGTTCGACATTGAGTACAGACCCAGGCCAGCCATAAAGGTATAGGCTCTGGCCGACTTCATTGTCGAGATCACGACCTCGGTTCTTGAAGAGCAGCCCTCAGAGAACGTGGAACAACGCATGGAGGCTCCAAAATGGTACTCCATGTAGATGGATTATCCACAGACACGAGCAGTGGAGCAGGGGTGGTCCTCACGACCCCATACTCCCTTAGACGCGACTTCCTGGCCACCAACAATGTTGTCGAATACGAAGCCCTACTAGCCAGGTTAAGATTAGCAAAAGAGTGCTCAGCCAAGCGACTGGTTGTTTACAGCGACTTCGAGCTAATCGTCAACAAGGTTAATGGAAATTTTGAGGCAAACAATCCACACATGGCCAAATACTTGACCAGGGCAAGGGAGGCCGCCCGCAACTTTGACAATCTAACCTTGGTCCATGTTCCCAGAATTGAAAATTTGAAAGCTGATCAGCTGGCAAGAGCAGTGGCGGCCAAAAATCTAGAACAGTACTCAAGGAACATGATGGAGGTCCTGAACGCTCCCAATATAGAGGGACAGGAGGCAATGTAGGTCTCTAGGATGAAAAACTGGACGACACCCTACCTGAGGTATCTAGTAGACGAAACATTGCCAGAAGACGCAGAAGAGGCCAGAAGGATAAAGAGAACAGCCGGCTGGTACACAATAGTCGATGGGCGGTTGTATCATCGTGGCTACTCGACTTCGTACCTCCGTTGCCTAACCCCAAAAGAGGCGGACTACGTCTTGAGAAAAGTGCACCTTGGGATTTGCATATCACACGCCGGCAGCAAAAACCTAGTATTCAAGATCATGCGGTAGGGCTACTATTGGCCCTCGATGAAAAAGGATGCACTCGAGTTTGTAAAGAGGTGCGAAAGTTGCCAGCTTCATGGCAACCTTTGCCACTAGCCATCCGCCAAGCTGAAATCCCTTCAAGCGCCGTGGCCCTTCGCGCAATGGGGACTCGACATACTTGGTCCATTTTTCATTGCAACCGGGTAAATAAAGTTCATCATAGCAGGCATCGACTACTTCATGAAGTGGGTTGATACCATCTCGCAGGCCAAAATCACAGAACACAACGCACTTGAGTTCATTCTCCAGAATATCATCAGTAGGTTTGGCGTTCCAGAAGTTATTATGACGGACAACGGGACTCAATTCTCAGAAAAACGCTTCACCAAGTATTACACCAGCCCTGAGATTAGGTTGGTCCACACTTCGGTGGCATACCCCCAAGCGAATGGACAGGTAGAGGTCACGAACCGAACGCTACTCTACAGGCTCAAGACCAAACTAGAGGACGCAGGGAGCACCTGGGTAGATGAGCTCGCCTCAGTCTTTTGGTCTTACCGAACAACTCCAAAGGAACCAACGCATGAGACGTCCTTCAGCCTCTGCTACAAGATTGAATTGGTAATCCCAATCGAAATCGGGCTTCCAAGCCTTTGGATGGAATCTTTTAACTTGCAGGGTAACTCCCACAAGATTCGGGAACACCTAGACTTGTTAGAAGAAGCCCATGATGCCGCTAGAATATGGACCGCAACCTACCAATATTGGATGCCCACTACTACAACAAGAAGGTGAAAGCGCGGTAGTTCGATGCCGGAGACTTGATCTTACGAAGCATCGAGGTCATGGGAAAGGTGGCCGGTCGGAACAAGATCTCCCCGAATTGGAAAGGACCTTTTTTAGTCTCCACCATCCTGCGAAATTGGGCATACAAGCTCTAGAACCAGGATGAAAAGTTGGTCCTGTAGACGTGGAATGCAATTCACCTCAAACGCTACTTCCAATAGGGATCCAGTTACGCATCAAAATAGTTGATCTATTGGTTAGACTGACATTAAAGAGGCTAGTGGAGAGCTCTCTGATCACAGATAATATATGATTGACTAAAATTCTAAACTAAATTACTATCTCAATTTTAAACATTATTAATATCACATTCTAAATATAATATGATTGTGAATATGGTTATTTTATATACAGTTGGCAATTTAATACCCAAGGTTTATAATTTTTTACTTACTGCTTTCTACTTAATAAAAGAAAATTTTAAAAACAAAAAAATTAGATATAATATAAAATTAAAATAAATTTAGAATAAAATAGTATATTTATCCCTTTTTTTAAAAAAATCTTATAGATAATAGGATCGATCCCTCCCTGACAACTCATTCGTTACCTGTTGGGCCCCTCGTCACGTTGATGGTTGGGCTTGTGACTGGACGGCCCATAGTATTATTGCACTATCAGTTTTTAATTTTAATTTTTTGTGTTATAATAATTTTAAATATGATTTTTTTTATTAACTATATACAAATAATAATAATAATAATAAATAAATAAATATTGGATATCATTGAAATAATAAAATACATTTTCTTTTTTATTTTCTTGGTCAACTAAAAGATTTGATTGAGGATTTTATTATGGATTGAAATAGATATTTCATATAAATTATATTGAGTTTGTGCTTCAATTAGATTTTGTTTATGACTTTTTAGATATATCATTCCTTTTAGCGTCTTTAGAATTTCTACTAAAGGAAAAAGAAAAGTAAAAATACAATACAACAAAAATACTGAAAAATATATCATTTTTTTACACAAGTAGGCTTTTTTCTTTAAAAAGAAAAAAATATAAAAAAAGCAAAAATTGTTATTTTTAGAGAGCAATAATTATATTATATGAATTTTGATGCGCCTCTAGACCCGAAATTCCAAATGCATCAGTGTGCAGCCTTAATCGGGTTTTCGATCAAAAAATGAATCTCGACTTTGTTATTTTAAACCTGAATCCTACGTATCACAATAAACGAACAAAAGGTAAGAATAATATGGGATTTATTTCTCAATATATCTTTCGACACTCAAATTAGTAACTTTTCTCGGTGAATGGCTTACTAGGGATGCATTTGGTAAGTGGCTCATTAGGAGTGCACTTGCGGAGTGGCTCACTAAGGATGAATAAGGAAAGAGCTGGCCTAGAGGAAGAGAGCTTGGTTCCCCCTTTAGGCTCTAGGGAGTCGAAGGCTTTTCCCTCGATTAAAGAGGGCTTTGAGGGCTTGGGTCTCGCTCTCTGATGATGTCAGAGCTGGATCCTCTCGCTTTGTTGTGGTGAAAAGTATTTGTAATATTTTATGAAGAAGAATTTGGCGCTAAGGTCCGTGACAGGTGTCAGCTCTGGGTTTGCTGGCCGCTGAGGTATTGACAGGAGTCACCTTTGTCAAGTGACACCTTGCTGCAGTGAGGAGGTCGTGAGTTCTCCCCCCGATCCAGTCATTAGGCAGTACCTGCATGTGCGTACTCATAGCACTATAGGGGCAAGCCCTAACCGTTCTGCTGGCTACCTGGTCGAAAGCCTTTCAGATTGATCCGTCTATCTGCCTTCGCTGATTGGGTGGCTGACGCTTGTCCCTTTGACTCTTTACTCCTGAAACCTCATCTTGGCCATTGTAATAGTATTTGTGTTGGATAGGATCGATCCCTCCCTGAGACCTCATCTGTTACCTGTTGGGCCCCTCGTTGCATTGATGGCTGGGCTTGTGACTGGACCAGCCCATGGTATTACTGCACCCATCAAATTTTAATTTTAATTTTTTGTGTTATAATAATTTTAAATATGATTTTTTTTATTAACTATGTACAAAAAAATAATAATAAATAAATATTGGATATCATTAAAATAATAAAATACATTTTCTTTTTTATTTTCTTGGTCCACTAAAAAATTTGATTGAGGATTTTATTATGGATTGTAATAGAGATTTCATATAAATTATATTGAGTTTGTGTTTCAATTAGATTATGTTTATGACTTTTTAGATATATCTTTCCTTTTAGAGTCTTTAGAATTTCTACTAAAGGAAAAAGAAAAGTAAAAATACAATACAACAAAAATATTGAAAACTATATCATTTTTTACACAAGCAGGCTTTTTTCTTTAAAAGGAAAAAATATAAAAAAAGAAAAAATTGTTATTTTTTGAAAGCAATAATTATATTTTATAAATTTTGATGCGTCTCTGGACCAGAAATGCCAAATGCATCAGTGTGCTGCCTTAGTCCGGTTTCCAATCGAAAAATGAATCTCGTCTTTATTATTTTAAACATAAATTCTACACATTACAATAAACAAACAAAAGGTAAGAACAATATGGGACTTGTTTCTCGATATATCTTTCAATACTCAAATTAGTAACTTTTCTCGGTGAATGGCTTACTAGGAATGCATTTGGTAAGCGACTCATTAGGAGTGCACTCGCAGAGTAGCTCAGTAAGGATGAAGAAGGAAAGAGCTGGCCTAGAGGAAGAGAGCTTGGTTCCCCCTTTAGGCTCTAGGGAGTCGAAGGCTTTCCCTCGATTAAAGAGGGCTTTGAGGGCTTGGGTCTTGCTCTCTGATTGATGTCGAGCTGGATCCCCTCACTTTGTGGTGATGAAGAGTATTTGTAATGTTTTATGAAGAAGAATTTGGTGCTAAGGTCCGTGATAGGTGTTGCCTCTGGGTTCGCTGGCCGCTGAGGTATTGACAGGAGTCACATTTGTCAGGTGTCACCTTGCTGCGGTGAGGAGGTTTTGAGTTCTCCCCCCGATCCAGTCATTAGGCAGTGCCTGCATGTGCGTACTCATAGTACTATAGGGGCAAGCCCTAACCATTCTGCTGGCTACTTGATCGAAAACCTTTCAGAATGATCCGTCTATCTGCGTTGCTGATTGGGCGGCTGACGCTTGTCCCTTTGACTTATTACTCCTTAAACCTCATCTTGGCCACTGTAATTGTATCTGTGTTGGATAGGATCGATCCCTCCCTGAGACCTCATCCGTTACCTGTTGGGCCCCTCATCGCGTTGATGGTTGGGCTTGTGACTGGACCGGCCCATGGTATTACTACACCCATCAGTTTTTAATTTTAATTTTTTGTGTTATAATAATTTTAAATATGATTTTTTTATTAACTATATAGAAAATAATAATAATAAATAAATATTGGATATCATTAAAATAATTAAATATGTTTTCTTTTTTTTTTTAGAAAGATAGCCCCTAATCTCATGTAATAACTCAATATTACTGTTTACAAGTAATACATCATCAATATATAGAACCAAAAATATAAACTTGCTCCTACTGACCTTCAAGTATATATATTGATTAACGGTATTTTCTATAAAATTAAAGGATAAAATGATATCATGAAACTTAAGATACCATTGTCGTAAAGCTTGTTTAAATCTATATATCATTTTCTTTAATTTGCAAACCAAGTTTTTTTATCCTTCAACTAAAAATCCTTTAAGTTGTTCCATGTAAATTTCTTCATCTAAATTTTCATTTAGAAAAGTAGTCTTTACATCCATTTGGTATAACTCCAAAAATATACTACCAATACCATTATGACTCTTAAGGAATTCTTCTTTAAAATTGGAGAGAATATCTCCTTATAATCAATACCACCTCTTTGAGTATAACCTTTAGCCACAAGTCTACCTTATATTGTTCAATATTACCTTTAGAGTCACATTTGATTTTAAATACTCATTTTATAACCAATTGTTCTACAACCTTCAAACAATTTGATGAGATCCTAAACTTTATTATGTGTCATTAATTTTAATATATCTTTCATGATATCAATCTATTTAAAAGAATTATTTCTTTCTATGATTTGTTAAAAAAATTGGATCATCATATATTTCTATATCATACTTAAATTTTTATAGATAAACTAGATAATCATTTAAAATAGTAAATCTTCTTTCTCTATAAGATCTTTTTAATACTATTTCTTATAATTTTCTATATTTCACTCAATGGTGACATTCTCATTATGGAGGATAAAATCATCAATTTGTTATTCAATAGTAGTCAGAATAATAATTTCTCTAGAAATTATGGGTATAGGGACTTGTATCCTAATTTTTTTAATTTCTACATTTTGTGAAATATCACTCTCACTAATTTCACCATTCTCAAAGAACCTAATCTTACCAATTTTTGTTATTCTTATACTATGATTAGGATAGTAAAACTTATACCCTTTGGATTTCTTTGGATAACCAATGAAATATCTACATATAGTTTTTAAAATCTAATTTTTTTCTATGGATTATACATTCTAATTTCTACTAGACACTCCCAAATATATTGGTATTATATACTTGACTTTTTTTCAGTCTATAACTTAGAAAGAGTTTTTGAAACCACTTTACTAGGAAGCTGGTTAAAAATATAAATAGTAATCTTAAGGGCTTTTATCTATAAAGAATTGGATGAAGAGGAATTACTTAACAAACTCCTAACTATATCCAATAGTGTACGATTACGTCGTTCAGTACCACAATTCTGCTGTGACATCCCTAGCATAGTATATTGTGTACGTATGCCACGCGTTTCTAACAGTTTAGCAAAAGGACCAAGACATTGTCTTAATTCATCACTATATTTATCGTAATATTCACTATCTTTATCAAATCAAATAACTTTTATATATTTATTTAATTGTCTTTCAACATCAATTATGTATATCTCTAAAGTATTTATAACATAAGACTTTTCATGTAATAAATAAATATAACAACAATATAAAAATTATCGATAAAGGTATGAAATATTTTTTTACTTAAGGACGGAGAGTTAAAGGGCCCACAAGTATCTGTATGGATAATCTCTAAAATTTTTATACTTCTTGTATCACCATTCTTTGCATGTTTGGTTTATTTTTTTTAATACAATCCACATATATATCAAAATCAGATAAATCAAGATTAGGTAAAATCCATATTTTACTAATTTTTTCATGCAATCATTAGATATATGATCTAACCTTTTATACCACAAGAAAAAATAGTTTTCGTTCATATGATTATATTTTATTTCTATATTATGATATAGGGTCATAAGAGTCTCAATAAAATTTTGATCAAGATTTATTTTGTAGAAGCCATCAGAAAAAATTCCAAAGCTAGAGAAAGTTTTATTTTTATATATACTCACTCTTTTATTTTTAAATTTCAAAGAGTAGCCTTGAATATCAAGTTTGAAAATAAAAATGAAATTTCTAAAAATTGAATATACATATAATGTTTTCAATAAATTCAAATATAATCCAATATCAAGAAATAAATAAAAAATTATAACAATAAAAATAGGAACTTTGACTATATTTTTCAAGATAATAAAATTTTTATTTTGATTTAGGATTTGGGTTGTAAAGAATCTCTATATCGATTTTGATGCGTACTTGGATTCGATTTCGAACAAATTCGGATTCGTCTGGATAGTTCGACCTGGCTCCGTTTATTAAATCTGAATCGTGCACACCCATAAAGCAAAGAAGAGGTCAGCATGTCGGCAAAAGGTTGTCCCACCGAAAACACTCCGACGCTCAAGTCAGTAAAAACCTTCAAAGCAAGGAAGGTAAACTGATGAAGTAAATGGGAGAGAGAGAGAGTTGGATGGTCTAGAGTGTTGACCCGTTGAGAATGTGAGTTCTGGTTTCCTGCTCATAGAGAGCATTTGGAAGTGGCGTCCTGAAAGCGTGGAAGCTTTAGGAAACGGTATTCAGAAAACCGGAAAGGTCTCCTGAAATCCGGAGGCCTTTGGTGGGATTAGAAGATGAACTCTTGTGTAGAGAAAAAGAGAAGACGGGTCTCTATTCAAGCTCTGTAAGCGTTCGTGGTTTAGACAGTAGGTAGTCCTTAGGAAAGTTGGTTTTGAATGTTCTCAAGGAGACAGGTTAGAGAGTGAGTCAGAGAGCTTCTGTTTCTGAGTAAGCTTTTGTGTTCGTTCGTGAGCTTGTGTGTATACGTATGAGTATGCGTATGCGTGTGTGAGCATGTGTCTTCCAAAACGAAGACCTTAAGCTTTTATGGTCAGTAGGAGAGCCACCTTCTCTGGACAAGGTGGCGTGTTCTTCTTGGACTGGCAATGGCAGCCTTCTCGAGTTGGTGGGCTTGATAGGCGTGACTTGATGGATCATTTTTCTTCAGAACAATGCAACGGATATCCAGATCATCTCATGCTTTTGTGACCGTTTTGTTGGCACTGAGTTCATTGCCGTCTTTTCGGAGAAGATCAGCTTTTAGGAAAGCAGGTGATCATGAAAGAATCGTTGCTTTTTGTGCACGTGTTCGCCTACCAATTTGGGCCTGAGCAGTCACACGTTTAAAGCCTTTTTGGGCCAGCTGCTACATACATCCGGTCAACGCTTGAGTTGACCGTTTGTACGAGAGTTGGCTGCCTGCTGATGTCTCGACGGTCAACGTTGGCATTGACCGCTTGGGCCTTTTAGGATTTGGATCATCGCCTCCTATTGGGCCGTTATTTGAGTTGACATCCAACGGGCCATTTAGGCCTTCTTTGACCGTGGGCCTGCCCATATTATGGTATACCTATCACTAGCCCCCCATGCCGGTGGCCAGAATTTTGGCTTCCGATATGTTCATGATGGGATGCCCCTCACTGTCCTTCGTTGTTTGAGGATCCCAGAGGACTCTATGAAAAGCAAAGAGAAAAGTTAACCGGAGCTGTTGACGTCTTTAGCCAGTTCCGGAGGAGAAAACTGACGGAATTGTTGACCGTCTTGGGCCAGTTCCGAAGGAGAAGCTTGACCGGCACTGTTGACCATCTTGGGCTAGTTCCGGAGGAGAAGGTTGACCGGCGCTGTTGACTATCTTTGGTCAGTTCCAGAGGAGAAAGTTGATTGGAGTTGTTGACCGTCTTTGGCCAGAATCCGAAAGACTTTTTGTAAGCCCTGATTGACGCATGGCCATTAGACGGCTTGTCATGCCAAAAGTAGACACGCGACTTCTTTTGGTTGGGCGGATATCCAGGCCAATTAATGCGTCGAGATTTGTCTTTTGAAGGGCCAATTAGGGAGGCAACACGTGGCAGGAATGACGGCGTCCTTTCTGAGGCAGTTTAAGGCCTTTCACACTTCGTCGTTTAACTTTCCCTCCTCATTTTGAATATTCTCTCACACCTTCTTCGTCTTTGACTTTCATTCGTTCCTCAAAGAAACCTTAGCCTTTCTGTCAGCCATGGCCTCTGTCGCCGATGTCTCCTCTGTTCTTCGAGAGGGTGACGTGAAAGCATTGTGTATTGAGTTCAATGTCCCTAAGGATGCTGCGTGGAGGGTCCCGGGCAAGGACGACAGGGCACGTAACGATATACGAGGCCCACTTGAGGAGTGGCCTTCGTCTTCCTCTGCCGGATGACTTGCGGTTGATCCTGCAAGCCCTACGAGTCCCAGTTGCCCAGCTTCATGCCAACGTCGTATGGTACATCTGCACCCTCTGTATTTTTCTTCGTAAGCACTCTAGGAGGTTGATGATGCTGATGGTGAAGGGGCTCTTTAAAATAAATCAGGGAGGCGAATGAATTTCCCTCGTCCCCTGTCCTGGCCTTAAAATAAATATGGCCATTTATGATTTGCTCAAGAACTGGAAGAACCGATTCTTTTTTGTGAGCGTGGTGGAGTCCTGGCCCCTTGCGAGGGACTCGGGCCAGGTGCCGGATGTGTACACCGGGACGCTGTCTGTGGCGGAGATGGCGTCCTTGGAGTGGTTGACCAAATTGGTCAAGGACAACCTTCCGGATTTTAAACGAGATTTCTTAGTCTCTAGGGCAGAGACTAAGAAGGTGAACTGGGGACCGCCTTCCCCGGTTCAAAAGCTTAGGCCACAGGCGATGATGGTGCGGCCGGAGGACTCAAGGAACCTGCTTATCCATCCCCGCCCCTCAGATGAAGACTTTATCGGTCTGCAACCTAAGAGGATGGCATTGGAGACGCCTTCCTCGTCGTCATCGGGCCCCGATTATGTCACCGTCGGGATCTACAGCAGCCCCGGCAGTACCACGGGAATGGAAAAATCCATCGAAGACTTGCCAGTGGCCATGGGAGAAAGTATTATCTTGGCGCAGCCCGCGCCGCAGGCGGCTCCTCAAGTGGTGCAAACGGAGTCCTTTACGGAGCCTACCTGTGAGCTAGTGGTGGAGGCGCAAGAGCCATCTGTTGGCTCTCTAGTCGTGCAGGCACCTGCTGTGGAGCCAATGGTGGATCTTGATCCTCCGGCAGCTGCTGCGGAGGCTGTAACCCGGGATCCTGCGGTTGCTGCGGATGATGCTGATGATGGGCTTCTGGACGGGATTCTAGAGTAAGCTGCTGCCAACTCAGCTTGAGAGGACGTCGCTCCTGGCCCACCGCCGCTTGGGCCTGGTCTGGGGGCTAGGCCTGAGAGGCCCTTGAGGAGAGTTTGAGAGGTATAATTCTTTGCGATGACTTCTGCATTCTTTCTCTTTTCCTGCATTTATAACTTGTTCCTCGCTTGTCTTTTGTGTAGAATTCAAAGGTGGTTGCTGCCATCATCAAGGTAATGGACCAGCAAGACCGAGTGATTTCCGACAAGGAGGCGGAGATCGCCTGGTTAGATGCTAGGTTGGCTACTTCAGGGGAAGCACCGTGAGGAGACTGCTGCCTTGGAGACTGTTCTAGCGAGTGTTGAAGCGGAGAATGCGAACTTAAGGGTTGAGGTTGCCCATTTGAAGGAAGAGAGTGATTGAGCCAAAGCACACATTGATCAACTTGTTGGGCGAGTGGCAACCTTGGAGAACGACTTGAATCTCCGCATCCACCCCCATGAGGTCGAGAGTATGATGTACGCCCGACTGTTGGAAGAGGTCAACATTAGTTGGCGCATGGTGCGGTTGGTCGATCCTGACTTCCCTGTGGACCTCATCAATCTATCCAACAAAGCGGCGCAGCATAGAGACAGCCTCGTAGGGGAGCCTTGTGACAGTTAGAGGCCTCCCGCCCCCGTAGCTCTTATGTTGTACATTTTTTGGAACCTCCCTTGTATTTATGTATATTTGTATTTTATAACATATTCGGAAGCAATAAAATGGAAATTTTTTAACTTTGTGTCCATTTGCCTTTACTGCTTTTGTGTTTGCATATCTGTTAGCATCGGACGGCCAACTCAGTTGGCTGCCGGCCATGGTAGTGCTGCCAAAGGAGTGAGGTCCTTAGGCTCTTCGTAGGCAGTGGTGTTAACCAGCCTAGTAGTGGCAGCTTGTGAGTAAAGCCTGGTGGCGCTACCCAAGTGCTGACTTGGGCGGCTACCGTTGGAGAAGGATTCTTCTCCCTTCGACCATCGTTGACTGGTCACGCTATCTCCTCGTGGAGGACGTCGTTGTGTGTGCTGCGCAAGCCCCCTAAGATTTTAACCGCTATCAGGCCACTTGGATGACCAAGGTTTAGATCCGACCATATACGGGCCGCCTGGATGACCAGGGTTTAATACGACTGTCAATGGGCCGCTCGGATGATCAAGGTTCACACTAGACCACTCACGAGCCACCTGGATGATCAGGGTTTAAATATGACTACTAATGGGCCGCTCGGATGACCGAGGTTCATGTTTGACTACTTACGAGCCGCGTGGATGACCAGGGTTTATTAACGAGAGAGTGAGGACCCTCCTGACTTAGGGGCAGTATAGGTCAGGTAACCTGCAAGGTAAACACACACATATATATATGCGTGCACATAGGAAGGGAAGACAGTATGCGAAATAAACACTTATTTTGGCAAATTAAAACAAGCAAGCAAATGCGCATACGCATAATAATGCAAATACGCACCTGTGCCTTTCACTAGAAGTAGCGTCTGAGGTGGATTGCGTTCCACGTTCGCGGAACCAACTTCCCGTCCTGGCTCTGGAGTTTGTAGGCTCCGTTTCACATGATGGCGGAGACGAGGAAAGGCCATTCCCAATTAGGGGAGAGCTTATTGCAGCCGGCCAGCTTGCCTGTGGCCTCGACGCCTCACAGGACCAGGTCTCCAATATCGAATCATCGTGGCTTGAACTTTTTATTGTAGTATCAGACAATTCGATATTGGTAGGCCGCTGTCCGTACTCTGGCCGCATCGCAGGCTTTCTCTAGCAAGTCTAGGTGTTCCCTGATTTTTTGGAAGTTAGCCTGTGGGTCGAAGGATTCCACTCTAAGACTCGGGAGCCCAATTTCAACCGGGATTACCACTTCAGTCTCGTAACAGTGGTTGAAGGGCATCTCACGCGTTGGTTCCTTTGGGGTTGTCCGATATGACTAGAGAACAGAGAGGAGCTCGTCTACCCATGAGCCCCCTGCGTCCTTTAGCTTAGTCTTTAACCCATGGAGTAGCTTCGGTTCGTGACTTCCACATGTCCATTCACTTGGGGGGATGCCACCGAAGTGTGGACCAACTTGACGCCAAGCCTGGCGCAATATTGGTGAAGCGTTTTCTTGAGAATTGGGTCTCGTTGTCGGTCACAACAACCTTAGGGACGCCGAATCTACAAATGATGTTCTGACAAAGGAATTCCAGGGCATTATGCTCCGTAATCCTTGCCAGTGGGTTGGCCTTGACCCACTTGGTGAAGTAGTCGATGCCCATGATGACAAACTTTCTTTGCCCCGTGACAATGGGAAATGGGCCTAGAAGATCGAGCCCTCATTGCACGAAGGGCCAAGGGGCTTGAAGAGTCTTATATGCTAAGTAAACTTCTTATTTTACCAAATTAAAGCAAGCATATGAATGAATGCACACAAGTGGACAAGTGCGTACCTGGGTTCTTTATTGGAAGTACCGCTTGAGGTGGGTCGCATTCCACATTAGCGGGACCAACTTTCTACCCTGATTTCAGAGTTTGTATGCTCTGTTTCGCAAGATGGTGAAGACAAGGAAGGGTCCCTCCCAATTGGGAGAGAGCTTGTTGTGGCCGGCCAGCTTGCCTGTGGCCTCGACGCCTCGTAGGACCAAGTCTTCAACGTCGAACTGCTGGGTTTTCACCTTTTCGTTGGAGTACCGGACAACTCGGTGTTGGTATGCCGCTGTCCGTATTTTGGCGGCGTCGTGGGTTTCCTCTAGCAAGTCTAAGTGCTCCCTGATTTTCTGGGAGTTAGTCTATAGGTCAAAAGATTCCACCCTGAGACTTGGAAGCTCGATTTTGACCGGGATCACCGCTTCAGTCCCGTAATAGAGGCTGAAGGGTGTCTCGCGTGTTGGTTCCTTCGGGGTTGTCCAATAAGACCAGAGGACGAATGGGAGCTCGTCAGCTCAAGAGCCCCCGGCGTCTTCCAGCTTAGTCTTTAACCCGTGGAGTAGCGTGCGGTTTGTAACCTCTACCTACCCATTGGCCTGGGGGTATGCCACCGAAGTGTGAACCAGCTTGATCCCAAGGCTGGAGCAATACTTGGTGAAGCGTTTCCCCGTGAATTAGGTCCCGTTGTCGGTCACTACGACCTTTGGGACGCCAAACCTGTAGACAATGCTCTGACGGAGAAATTCCAGTGCATTGTGTTTCGTGATTTTTGCTAGCGGGACTGCCTCGACCCACTTGGTGAAGTAGTCGATGCCTGCGATGATGAACTTCATTTACCTCGTGGCGATCGGAAATGGGCTGAAAATATCGAGCCCCCATTGCGCGAAGGGCCACGGAGCTTGTAGTGACTTCAGGTCGGCGGACGGCTGGTGGTGAAGGTTGTTGTGGAGCTGGCAACTCTCACATTTCTTTACAAACTCAAGCGCATCTCTTTTCATCGAGGGCCAGTAATAGCCCTGCCGCATGATCTTAAAGGCCAGGTTTTTTCTGCCTACGTGTGATCCACAGATCCCGAGGTGAACCTCACTCAGCACGTAGTCCGCCTCCTCGGGAGATAGACAACGAAGATATGGAGTTGAGTATCCACGGCGATACAGCCGCCCCTCGACTACCGTGTACCAGCCAGATATCTTTTTTATTCACTTAGCCTTTTCGGCGTCCTCTAGGAGCGATCCGTCAGCCAAGTATCTAAGATAGGGTGTCATCCAATTTTTCGTCTTGGAAACCTGCATTGCCTCCTGTTTCTCAATGCTGGGAGCATTCAGAATCTCCCGCATGTCCCTCGAATACTGTTCTCGATTTTCGGCAGCAGCGGCGCTAGCCAACCGGTCTGCCTTCCAGTTTTCAGTTCGAGGAATGTGAACCAGGGTAAGCTTGTCGAAGCCCTGGACGGCCTCCTTCGCTTTAACCCAGTACTTGGCCAAGCAAGGGTTGTTTGCCTCAAAGCCCCCGTTAACCTGGTTGAGGATCAGTTCGGAGTCGCTGTACACCGCCAATCTCTTGGCAGAGCATTCCTTTGCTAATCGTAAGCCGGCTAGCAGGGCTTCATACTTAGCGACGTTGTTGGTCGTTGGGAAGTTAAGTTTGAGGGAATACTTAACCTCGAATCCGTCAGGGGTCGTGAGGAGCACCCCTGCTCCGCTGCCACTGTCCGTGGACGATTCGTCCACGTGGAGTTCCATTCTGGGACCTCGTCGGGTTGCTCTGCATTTTCTACGGGCTGTTCCTCTTGAATTAGGGTCGTAGTCTCAACATTGAAGTCAGCCAGAACCTATGCTTTTGTGACAGGTTTAGGCTTGAATTCGATGTCAAATTCACCCAATTCGATAGCCACTTTACCAACCGTCCCGAAATGTCTGGTTTCTAGAGTATGCCTTTCAGCGGCTAGTCAGTAAGGACCACTATGCGATGCACCTGGAAGTATGGCCTCAATTTCTGTGCTGTAAAGATAAGTGCTAGGGCCATTTTTTCAGCGCGTGGATAGCGCGTTTCTAGGCCGGTCAATGTTTTGCTCACATAGTAGACCGACTGCTGGGTATCGGATTCCTGGTGCACGAGAACGGAGCTAAGGGATACTTCTGAAACTGCTAGGTAAAGGTACAACTCCTCTTCATCTTTGGGTGATGTTAGCAATGGTGGGCTGGCCAGATACTGTTTCAATTTATTGAAGGCGGTCTGACAGTCAGCCGTCCACTAGAATCTGTTAGATTTTGTCCCTCTCAGGGCTTTAAAGAAGGGCTGGTACTTGTCACCGGACTTCGTGAGGAAGCGGGACAAAGCTGCCAGCCGCCCAGTCAATCGCTGGACGTCTTTGACGTTCCGTGGGGGAGCCATGTCAGCGAGGGCCTTGATCTTTTCTGGGTTTGCCTTGATCCCCCTCTGGGAGACGATGAAACCCAAGAACTTCCCAGAGGCTACCCCGAAGACGCATTTGGTCGGGATTCGATTTCATTTGGTGTCATGGAGCACCTCAAATGATTCTTCCAGGTCACGTATGTGGTCGCCAGTGACTCTGCTCTTGACGAGCATGTCGTCGACGTAAACCTCCATGTTGCGACCAATCTGCTTTTCAAATATCTTGTTGACCAGTCGCTGGTAAGTTACTCCAGCGTTTTTCAGTCCGAAGGGCATCACTTTGTAGCAGTAGGTGCCCTGGTCCGTCATGAACGATGTATGTTCCTCGTCCTCCGAACTCATTCGAATCTGGTTGTAGCCCGAATAGGTGTCCATGAAGCTGAGCAGCTAATGTCCAGCCATGGAGTCAACCAGTAGGTCAATCCTGGGCAAGGGAAAACTGTCTTTCGGGCAGGCCTTGTTGACCTCGGTAAAATTGACACACATTTGCCATTTTCCATTACTCTTTTTCACTAGGACGACATTTGAAAGCCAATCTGGGTACTGGACTTCTCTAATGAACCCAGCGTCCAATAGCTTTTTTACATCATCTCAGATGGCGATCAGCTTCTCTGTGGAGTGGTTTTTCTGCTTCTGCCTGGCCGGCTTACGGCCAGGATCGATGCCCAGCATATGGACCATCACCTCAGCCGAAATCCCAGGCATGTCTGCGGGAGTCCATGTGAACAAGTCAGCGCTCCGTTTGCAGGAACGCAATCAGTTCAGTGCGTATTGTGCCAGTGAGTGAGCCACCAATCTGCACGCACTTCTTTGGTTCCTTCGGATTTAGTGGGACAAGATCTGTGGCTTCACCGGACTATGCTTGCTGCAGGGTGGCCTCATCTCGATGATCGAGTTCTCCCATCGTGCCAGTGCCGCCGCTTGGGGCAATCTGGGACATGTAGCATGTCCGTCCGATTATTTGGTCGCCCAACACCTCTCCCACACCGTAAGGTGTCGGGAACTTCATTTTGAGGTGCGGAATCGAGGTGACCGCCCCAAACGCTGTCAGGCACGGCCTACCTATTATCGCGTTGTAAACGGAGGGCAGGTCAACCACTAGAAAGGTAAGTGTGCGACTCGTTGTTCTCAGATACGTTCCTAAGGTTACTTCCAATTGAATAGTCCATTGAACGGGCACTGGTTCGTTGTCAAGGCCGTATAGTAGACCTTCAAAGGGTTTTAACTGGTTCTGTTTTAGGCCTAACTTAAAGAAAGCATCCAAGTAAAGCAAATCTTTGGAACTTTCATTATCGATAAAGACTCATTTCGGCTGGTAGTCTGAACTACCGTCTGAAACGAGTGCTGATATAACAAGGGGGTCAACATGGGGGGACATTACATGGGTCGAGTTATTATCACTGAAGCTAATAGTATTGTCTACTGTGCGTTGCTTCTTCCTCCTCTGCTGCTCCTTGCTGTCTGTCGGGTTCTTGACAGGTCAGGTGGTGACCATGTTAACCACCCCCGCCACAATCCAAATCTGGGGTGGAGTCTGCTCCTGCCCCTCTTCATCAGCCGCTCCTGAGTTCTGTCCAGGACCTCTAACCAACTTCGTGAGGTGGCATCTTCGAATCAGATCCTCGATCTCTCTCTACAGCATCTTGCAGTTCTCTGTTGAATGGCCAGCAGAGCGATGGAAGTCACAGTACTTTGACTGGTTTCCAGAGTCTTTCTTCAACGGTTTGGGCCACTTCAAGAATTTTTCTCCACGGATCTGCATGAGGACGTTGGCGCGCGTGTCTGTCAGAGGTGTGAATTGGTGGGCCCATAGTCTCTGTGTTCTGGGGGCCGAGTCCGGCACTGTTTCTGGCGGGAGTGTTCTCCGCCACTGTACTTTCTCTTCCCTTCTCCAGAGAACGGCCGAGGCTAATCCGCCCACTCTAGAAGTTTTGCCTCGTTGGCCTCTTCTGCCGCAGCGTAGGCTCTGGTGATGGATTCCGCCTCGGGGAAGGTCTGAGGATTTTTATGGGCAAGGTGCTTGAAAAAGTCACCGTAAGTAAGCATAGAGATGAAACTACCCAGCTTCATCTCCTCTGTGATCCTGGGGATCCTTCTGGCCTCTGCCACCAAGCGATCCAGGAAATGCCGTGGGTTCTCTCTCGATTTCTACTTTATGTGGGAGAGATGCCATGGCTGTTTCTCTTCCCGTCGGCTCGAAGCGTACTGAGCTAGGAAGAGGTCCATGAGCTCATGGAAACTGCTGATGGTGCCTGAAGGGAGGTGATGGAACCAGATTCGTGCGTCTCCTTTCAGCGTGAGCGGAAAGTAGCGGCACATCGTTGAGTCTTCTAGCCCTTGTAGACTTAGATGGGTGCGGAAGTGATCCAAGTGGTCAATTGGATCACTGCCCCAATCGTATAAGTCATGGAACGCCATCTTGAACTTTGCTGGCAATGGACGGCTGAGGATCTCTTCAGTAAAAGGAGATCGGTCCAAGTCGATGGCACGCTCCTCCTCTTGGAACACACGGTTCCACATCTTGTCCACCCACGGATCGGCGCGAGCGACGTTTGCTGATCGTTTGAGCCGAGGTAATCCTCAACTCGCCTTGTCTCTGGCGGGTTAAGCACCGGGCCGATCACGCCTCCATGGATCGGGCAATCCCCGAGACTCGCTCCCGGATCAAGCGTGGTTATCTTCTCGCTCGAGAGTATCGGGATTTCTTCTTTCTCGGGCTCTCGGGGGTGACGCACTCCGAGCGTTCCATAGGCCTGCTCGGCCAGAACGCGGGAGGATGCTTTGAGCCGACAGTCCCATCTTTTCGGTCTCTTGGCTGCTTCTTCTTCCTCTCGCCACCCCTTTTGGTGGCGGGAGAGTGGGGATGGCCGCCGTGGAGTCGCTTGTTGTCGTTGCTCGTTCTGCGTGCAAAGTAACTGGAGCAGGTGATTGTTGGCCTGCATCTGCTCCACCAGTTGTTGAAAGTAGGGCGGTGGAACTCCGCCAGTGGCCCCGTTGACCATGGCACCAGCAGCGTGGTCCTGGTCGGAGTTAGCAGTATCTCTAGCGGGGTCGCTAGTTTGGACTCTCGTGTTCACCACTGCAGAATCAGAAGGTGACAGAGAGAGTTAGTGCAAATTTTTATGGTAGGCTTTTGTAGGTGCTTCCCATAGACGGCGCCAATGATGCGTCTCTGGATCCGAACTTCGAACTGATTCGGATGATCCCCTTGTCTTGGCTCCGGCTCCGTTTTCTGAGTTGGATCTTACACACCACTAAACAGAACAGGACGTCAGTGTATTCGGTGGGAAGTAGTCCCACCGAAAATATTACGATGCTCAAGTCAGTCAAACAGTCTTTAAAAGGAAGAAACTAAAATTGAGAGAGAAATATATATATAGAAAGAGTGCTTGTTCTAGATGTAAGAGAGACGTGAGGTCTTCTTGAATTTGGAAGGTGGGAAGGCAGTAAACGGCCGTGAGGGGTCGCTTGTTGCCTTAGGGTTTTTGGAGAACGTGGGCGGCAGAGAAGGCAAATCTCTGAGAGCACTCGTTCGTATCGCAGAGAGCGTATGCGGTTGAAAGTGTTGAAGGAAGCTTGTGCGATTGGAAGCACTGAAGAAGGCGTAATTGAGAGCGTTGAAGAAAGTGTAATTGAGAGCATTGAAGAAAGTGTGCCCTGGATGGTGGATCCAGGGCTTCTTTTGTAGCTGAGAGGATGATCCTCCTTCTTTGGAAGGAGTGATTGCCTTCCTGATCTGCCGACTGGCTTGCCTTCTGGAGCAGATGCCAGTTGCCAAGGTGATCGTGATTGTTTCCTTATGAGGCGGCCAACAGCTTTCCAAACCGTGTGCTTTTCTTCAGTGCATGTTACCGTTGGAAAGCCTGGGCTGGCAAAGATTTGGAGAAAATTTGGCGCCTTCCTTATATGGGAGGCGCCAATATTACCAATATTCTTTTTTGTCGCCAATTGGGATCGTGAAATATCCTTAGAAAGCCATCGCTGGCATTTTGGTGATTTGTGGGCCTAAACGGGTCATGCCCATTCTCAGAAAAGCTCCTCGTGGCCCAACGCCAGGCAACGCTGGACGGCCAACGCTTAAGTTTGACCGTTGCATGCGTGTTGGCCGCCCTTGTGGAGTATGTCTGTTACTAGCCGCCTGATGCCATGGACCGAGTGAGGCATGCGCCATTATCAGAAGTTCTTTCGCCCAATACGCATACGCATCGGCGCGAACGGCCAACGCCAGAAATTGACCATCCGCTTTAGTCGTCAGCCCTTGACGGCCAACGCCAACGCTGACCGCCATGAGCTTTTGGGTCTGCTTTTACAATCGGTAGTTAGAGTGTTGACTGTCGTTTTGCCTATCGACTTTCTCTGGCCAAATGCATTTCCCAGTATACCCATTATATATATATATATATAACACAATAAAACTAATATCATTTTATTATTTTAGTTTAATTATATTATATTACATATATTAATTTATATTAATTTTCTTTTACATTTATATATAATGTAAAACAAATATATATATTATATTATATTATATTAATATATTATTTCATTTTCCTTTATCTTTCCTGTTTTCTTCTTCCCTTCGGCCGTCTTATTGCCTCTGTTTTTCTTTCCTCTACAGTTTCCCCACCGCCGCCTAACATTGCCGACAATCGCCTCCAAATCGACCACAGCCGTTAAACGTCGCAACCTACAGGCTTCGAACGATGCCTATTGGACGGACGATGGACTAATTGCAATCGGCGGCAACCGATTTCCTCGTTTCTATTTATTTTTTATTTTTTCACTACGGTATCAGTAAAGGGAAACAAACGGCGCCGCTCCCACTCCCGCCGCTCCCACTGCGGCCGCCAACCGACGAAATTGATCGGTTTCAATCAATTCCTATTAAGCAGATGATGAACTGATTGCAACCGGCGGTGACCAATTCCAACTGTCGGCAACCGACAACACTTTCGCGTCAAATTTTGGCTTGAAATCCGACGACTATTTAAACCGACGGGCACGAACAGCCAGATTTTGGGTGGCCGACGGTGGGTTCGGAGGAAAACAGTTGTAAATCGCAGTAAACAAGATTAGCGGGTGGATAAACAACTTTTCCGTCATTAAACTTGCAATCTGCTACTATTTTTTTTTTTTTTTATGACCGACGTCCATGGGTACACCGGCGGACAATCGATGATTTCTGCAGAAGAGATTATGGACGGCTGCAGGCAATAGAAGCCATGAATAAAGACTATATTGAATGCCCTTATTTCAATTCGACGCCACTGTTTTCGGATTCGGGTGCGCTGCGACCTGGGGAGCGTCACAGCGCCGTACGACGTCCACGAGAGCCATCAGATTGGCTCCCATTTGTTTTAAAAAAAAATTATAAAATTAAAAAAATATATATAATTATTTTATTTTTAAATTAAAAACCAAAAAAATATAAAAACAAAGAAAAAAAAAACAAAACCCCATTTTTATATATATATAAACCCACGCCGTTGGATTTTTTAATCCAACGGCACGGGGGGCGTCGCAGGGGCCGCGACGCATACGGGCGTCGCAGCCCCCCTCGTTCCACTGTTTTCCAGTTTCTTTTACTCGGAAAATAGAATGCATAATTTATTCCTCCCATTACATACATTATGACAATCAATAATATAATTAAAAGATAATATTATAATTAGATTCAATTTCTCACATATCATATATTAGATACTTAATGAGATAAAAATTTTAATTTTTAGAATCTTTATTATTATATTTTTTTATTAATTAATTATATATATATATAGATAAATTTACATACCTAAATCTATTAGTATTAAACATTTATGTAACAATGTAATAATTCTTATCTCAAAAAATGGAGAGATAATTTCTCTCTCTTCTCATTATAATTTGTAAGACTTTATACAAATTTTATACATCCTAATATGATAATTAATGATGTCCTTTTATAGAATGAGAGAAAACCATTTCAAAATTATTAGAATATCTCTCCTTTTGTCTAAAAGATGCGTCTTGAATAGATATAATCATTAAGAAGTGATATCCTTTCATTTAACAGGTATATCTTATAAAAAAAGGTATATTTATTCACTAAAGGATATATTTATTGAGAATTAATATATTCTTTTTATCAAAGAACGTGTCTTGAATGAACGTATTTTTTAAAAATTTTCTCTTTAATATAGATAAACTAATAGGATATTATTTATTTAATCAATTTAATAAATTAATAACTTTTTTATCTTATCATATATGACATACTTCTAACAAGTTGGTATAATAAAAAATAAGTTAAAATAGATAATAAATTGATCCTTAAAGTCAAATGTAGTTTTCAAGATAATATTAAACTAAATAAAGTGAGTCTTATGGTAGAGGATTTTATTCACTAAAGAGGTAATGATTATTATGTAAAGAGTTTCTATTCATAATTTGAGGACTTTGCTAGGGTCATTATGGTTTTAGTTGCACATTATATATTAGAGTTGCACCAATAAATATAGAAACTACTTTTTCTCAAATAATATTTTAGATGACAAGATCTATATGGATTAGTATGAAAGAGAATTATATTTTACAAATAAAGAAGTCAATATATATATACATCAATAAACCTCCAAATGCTAGTTTAGATTTCACTTTAGTGCCTAATTCGCACATGACATCTGTATATGTGCCAATTTTCTATATAATGGCCCCTTAACTGATTTTCAGATAATTTTGTATAATTTTAGAACAAAGAGAGAAAAAGAGAATATATGAAAAGAGAAAGAAGGCTAAATAAGGAAAAAATTTTAGAGAAATATAAGAAATTTTTATTAATTTTAAGTATAAGGTAAGTACATTCAAACCTTCTTTTCCTTATTATTAATCTTTTCTTACCTATTTGTATATTTATTATTTTAAATACTTATACATCTTCTATTTTCATATATTAAGTGTTTATACCTTTCATTCATGTATTTTTATTCCCATATTATGTAATTTTCACAAAATATATAACTTGAATTTATACACATTATATTTAAATGTTAGTTTATGTAATATTAGACTTGTATATCTTAAATTTTTAAGTATACATTTTTATATGTTTTAGATTTTCATAAAATTGTAGATGTATGCTTTATAACTAGAAATAAAATGATGAAATTACGATTAATTATGTTGAATTCTTGCAATTTTAGAAATGGACACTTTTTGTATATTTATAAATCATGTGCTGCTGTTTTTACTTGTTTTTAAAATATATATTTATGTTTCTACAAAACTTATAATTTACTGTATGTAATATTTTTGAAGAAATAAAAATAAAAATCTATATAAGCTTAAATGATAAATGCATTTTCTCCGAAATAAAAAAAATTTAAAAATATATTTGTATTTGAGCAAAATTTTCAATTCAATAAGGTGTAAATTATTCTAGAGAATAACAAAATATATTCGGATATATCTTGTTATATTATAAGTGATGGGTATACCAGAAATGGGCTGATCCTAAAAAGTCAACAAAGGCCCAAGAGGGACGATCAACATTTCTTGCGGCTTAGAACGGGCCCAGAATTGAAAGGCCACCCGGACGGTCAATGCTTCTTGCAGTCCAGAACGGGCCCAAAATTGAAAGGCCCAGGACGGTCAACGCTGGCGTTGGCCGTCCGGGTGTCCAACGTACTCACAGACAGTCAACTCCAACGTTGACTGTCCGAGTGCTGCACTTTGGGCCAAATGAGGCTTTTCTACAGTAACGGGCCTGGTTCGTTTAGGCCCACGAATCATCAAAAGGCCAACAACGGCTTTTCAGGGATTTTTCACGGTCCCAGCTGGCACCAAAGGAGATTTTGACAATCTTGGCGCCCTTCATATAAGGAAGGCGCCAGATTTACCAAAATCCTTACCAACTAAGGCTCTCCAACGGTAACATGCACGGAAGGAAAGCGCCCGGTTTGAAAAACTGTTGGCCGCCTCAGAAGGAAACAATCTTGCATGATTTGGCAACTAGCACCTTCTCCCAAAGGCAAGCCAGCCAGTAGATCACGGAGGCAATCACTTCTTCCAAGAAGGAGGATTGTCCTCTCAACCAAAAAAGAAACTCTTAAGGCACCATTGAGGACACGCTTTCATTGACGCTTCCAATTACGTTTTCAACTGCTCTCTCACTTGCATACGCTTTCTGTAACACAAACAAGTGCTCTCTGCCATCGAAACTCCCAGAATTGCCCAAGCTTTCTGCTACGCAAACAGACTCACCATCAATCCTAAGGTAAACAAGTGCGCCTCTCACGGCCGTTTACTACTTTCCCACCTCCCAGATTCAAGAAAGCGTCCATGTCTCTCTTACATCTGGAAAAAAAAATACTCTTTTTGTCTCTCTCTTTCTCTCAATTTCAATTTCTTTCTTTCGAAGACTGTTCGACTGACTTGAGCGTCGAAGTATTTTCGGTGGGATAACTTTTCGCCGACATGCTGACCTCCTGTTCTGTTTAGTGGTGTGCAGGATCCAATTCAGGGAACGGAGCCGGAGCCACGACAAGAGGATCGTCCGAATCTGTTCGAAGTTCGGATCCAGAGACGCATCATTGGTGCCGTCTGTGGGAAGCGCTTACAAAAGCCAACCACAAAATCTGCACAAACTCTCTCTGTCACCTTCTGATTCTGCAATGGTGAACACGAGAGCCCAACCTAGCGATCCCACTAGAGATGCTACTAACCCCGACCCGGACCACGCTGCTGGTGCCATGGTCAATGGGGCCACGGGCGGAGTTCCACCACCGTACTTTCAACAACTGATGGAGCAGATGCAGGCCAACAATCGCCTGCTCCAGCTTACTTTTGCGCCGTAACGAGCAAAATGACAAAGAGGCGGCTCCACCAAAGAACATCCTACCCTCGCCACCAAGCGGGGTGGCCAGAGGAAGAAGAAGCCGGCCAAAAGGCTCGTAAAAGCTGGGGACAATCCGGCTCCAGCATCCTCTCGCGTTCCTGGCCAAAACAGGCCTGAGAAACGCTCCGGTAGCACGTCTCCACCAAAAAGTCCGGAGAGAAGAAACCCCCGATACTCTGGGGCAGAAGACAACAACGCAGTCCAGGAGCGAGCCTCCAGGACTACCAGGTCCACTGGAGGCAGCAGTCGACCAACTGCTGTACCATCCAGGGACAAGACGGAGTTGAGGGATTACCTCAACTCCAAACGATCAGCAAACGTCGCTCGCACTGATCCGCGGGTGGACAAGATCTTGAACCGTGTGTTCCAAGAGGAGGAGCGCGCCATCGACTTGGACCGATCTCCTTTTACTGTAGAGATCTTGAGCCGTCCATTGCCGACGAAGTTCAAGATGCCGTCCATTGACTTATACGATGGGGGCAGTGATCTAGTTAACCACCTGGATCACTTTCGCACCCATCTGAGTCTACAAGGGCTAGAAGACTCAGCGAATTGCCGCTGTTTTCCGCTCATGCTGAAGGGAGACGCTCGAATCTGGTTCCACCACCTCCATTCAGGCACCATCAGTAGTTTCTGTAAACTCACAGATCTCTTCCTGGCTTAGTACGCCTCGAGCCGATGGGAAGAGAAGCAGCCATGGCACCTCTCCCACATCAAGCAGAAACCAGGAGAGAACCCACGACGATTCCTGGATCGTTTTATGGTGGAAGCCAGAAGGATTCCCAGGATTACAGAGGAGATGAAGTTAGGCAGTTTCATCTCTGCGCTTACTTACGGTGACTTTTTCAAGTACCTTGCCCACAAAAATCCTCAAACTTTTCGAGAAGTAGAATCCATCACCAGGGCCTACGCTGCAGCAGAAGAGGCCAACGAGGCAAAACATCTAGAACGGGCGGATCACCTCGGCCGGTTCCCTGGTGAAGGGAAGAGAAAGTATAGTGGCGGAGAACACCCCCACCAGAAGCAGCGCCGGACTGGGCCCCCAGAACGCAGAGACTATGGGCCCACCGATTTCACACCTCTGACGGACACGCGCGCCAACGTCCTCATGCAGATCTATGGAAAAAAATTCTTGAAGTGGCCGAAACTGGTGAAGAAGGACTCTAGAAACCAGTAGAAGTACTGTGACTTCCATCGCTCTGCTGGCCATTCAACTGAGGACTGCAAGACGCAGCAAAGGGAGATCGAGGATTTAATTTGTAGAGGTTACATCACGAAATTTGTCAGAGATCCTAGACAGAGCTCTAGAGCGGCTGGTGAAGAGGGGTAGGAGCAAACCCCACCTCAGAACCGGGTTGCAGCGGGGGTGGTTAATATGGTCACCACCCGACCCGCTAAAAGCCCATCTGGCAGCGAGGAACAGCAGGCTGGGAGGAAGAGGCAGCGCACAGCGGATAACTCTATCAGTTTCAGTGATGATGATTTAGCCCATGTAGTGTCCCCTCATGCTGATCCCCTCGTTGTATCTGCCCTCATTTCAGACGGTAGTGTAGACTACCAGTTGAAGTGAGTATTTATTGATAATGGAAGCTCTCGTGATTTGCTTTACTTGGATGCTTTCTTCAGATTAGGTCTAAAAAAGAACAAACTAAAACCGACCGAGGGCCCATTATATGGCATTGACAACGAACCAGTGCCAGTTTAAGGGACTATTCAATTGGAGGTTACCTTAGGGACGTATCCAAAGACAGCAAGTCACACCCTCACCTTCCTGGTGGTCGACTTACCCTCAGTATACAGCGCTATACTGGGCAGGCCGTGCTTGACGGCATTCGGGACAGTTACCTTGATTTCGCAACTCAAAATGAAGTTTCCAACACCCTACGGTGTCGGGGAGGTGCTAGGTGATCAAATTACCGGACGAACCTGCTGCATGTCGCAGATTGTCCCAAGTGGCAGCTCTAAAACGATTGGGAAACTCGACCACAGAGACGAGACTACCCTTTAGCAGACGCAGTCTGTGAAGCCACCGATCTAATCCCACTGGACCCGAAGAAATCGGAAAGGTGTATACAAATCGGCGACTCACTCACCGGACCACTGCACGATGAGCTGATCGTGTTCCTGCAACGGAACGCCGACATATTCTCATGGACTCCTGCAGACATGCCCGGGATTTCGACCGAGGTGATGGTCCACAAGTTGGGCCTCAATCCTGGCTGGAAGCCAGTCAGGCAGAAGCACATAAACCACTCCATAGAGAAGTTGATCGCCATCCGAGAGGAGGTGAAAAAGTAGTTGGACGCTGGATTTATTAGAGAAGTCCAGTATCCAGATTGGTTTTCGAATGTCGTCCTGGTTAACAAAAGCAACGGAAAATGGCGAATGTGCGTCAATTTTACCGACGTCAACAGGCTTACCCAAAAGACAGTTTTCCCTTGCCCAGGATTGACCTACTGGTTAACTCCACGGCTGGACATGAGCTGCTAAGCTTCATGGATGCCTATTCGGGTTACAACCAGATTCGAATGAGTCCGGAGGATGAGGAGCATACATCGTTCATGACGGATCAGGGCACCTACTGCTACAAAGTGATACCCTTTGGACTAAAAAACACTGGAGTAACTTACCAGCGACTGGTCAACAAGATGTTCGAACAACAGATTGGTCGCAACATGGAGGTCTACGTCGACGACATGCTTGTCAAGAGCAGAGTCACTGGCGACCACATACGAGACCTGGAAGAATTGTTCGAGGTGCTCCGCCAACATCAAATGAAGCTGAATCCAGCCAAGTGTGTCTTCGGGGTGGCCTCCGGGAAGTTCTTGGGTTTTATCATCTCCCAGCGGGGGATCGAGGCAAACTCAGAAAAGATCAAGGCCCTCGTTGACATGGCTCCCCCACGGAGTGTCAAAGACGTCCAACAATTGACTGGGCGGCTGGTAGCTTTGTCCCGCTTCCTCGCGAAGTCTGGTGGCAAGTACCAGCCCTTCTTTAAAGCCCTGAGAGGGACAAAATCCAACGGATTCCAGTGGACGGCTGACTACTAGACCGCCTTCAATGAACTGAAGTAGTATCTGGCCAGCCCCCCACTGTTAGCGTCACCCAAAGACGGAGAGGAGCTGTACCTTTACCTGGCAGTGTCAGAAGTGTCCCTAGCTCCGTCCTCATGCGCCAAGAATCCGATATCCAGCAGCCAGTCTACTATGTAAGCAAAATATTGACCGGCCCGGAAATGCGCTATCCACGCGCGAAAAAAATGGCCCTAGCACTTATCTTCGCTGCGACGAAAGTTGAGGCCATACTTTCAGGCGCATCATATAGTGGTCCTTACTGACCAGCCGCTGAAAGGTATACTCCAGAAACTTGACGTTTCTGGACTGCTGGTGAAGTGGGGCTATCGAAATGGGTGAGTTCGACATTTAATTCAGGCTCAGACCTGCCATAAAAGTACAGGCTCTGGCTGACTTCATTGTTGAGACCACGATCCCAATTCACGAGGAACAACTCGCAGAAAATACAGAACAGCATGATGAAGTTCGAAAATGGGTACTCCACGTGTATGGATCGTCCACGGATAGTGGCAGGCGAGCAGGGGTGGTCCTTACGACCCTGATGGATTTGAGGTTAAGTATTCCCTCAAACTTGACTTCCCGGCAACCAACAACGTCGCCGAGTATGAAGCCCTGTTAGCCGGCTTACGATTAGCAAAGGAGCGCTCCGCCAAGAGGTTGGTAGTTCACAACGACTCCGAATTAATTATCAACCAGGTTAACGGGGGCTTTGAGGCAAACAATCCTTGCTTGGCCAAGTACCTGGCAAAGTCAAGGGAAGCTGTCCAGGGTTTCGACAAACTAACCCTGGTTTATGTTCCCAGGATTAAAAACTGGAAGGCAGACTGGTTGGCTAAAGCCACCACTATCGAAAACCCAGAACAGTACTCGAGGGACATGAGGGAGGTTCTGAATGCTCCCAGCATAGAGAAACAGGAGGCGATGCAGATTTCCAAGACGAAAAACTGGATGACACCCTACCTTAGATACTTAGCTGACGGATCACTCCTAGAGGACACTGAAAAGGCTAAGCGAGTTAAAAAGATAGCTAGCTGGTACACGGTAGTCGATGGGCGGCTGTATCGCCGTGGATAGTCGACTCCGTACCTCCGCTGCCGGTCACCCGAGGAGGCTGACTACACGCTGGGCGAAGTTCACCTCGGGATCGGCGGATCACATGTAGGTGGGAAAAACCTGACTTTTAAGATCATGCAGCAGGGCTATTACTGGCCCTCGATGAAAAAGGACACACTTGAGTTTGTAAAGAAATATGAAAGCTACCAACTTTACGGCAACCTTCACCATCAGCCGTCCGCTGACCTGAAGTCACTTCAGGCTCCATGGCCCTTCGCGCAATGGGGTCTCGATATCCTCGGCCCATTTTCCATTGCCACGGGGTAAAGAAAGTTCATCATCGAGGGTATCGATTACTTCACCAAGTGGGTTGAGCATTCCCGCTGACAAAAATCACGGAGCACAATGCACTGGAATTTCTTCGCCAGAGCATTGTCTGCAGGTTTGGCGTCCCAGAGGTCGTAGTGACCGACAACAGGATCCAATTTTTGGGAAAACGCTTCACCAAGTATTGTACCAATCTTGGTATCAAGTTAGTCCACACTTCGGTGGCATACCCCTAAGCCAACGGCCAGGTGGAGGTTACGAATCGTACGCTACTCCACAGGTTAAAGACTAAACTGGAGGATGCCGGGGGCTCCTGGGCTGACGAGCTCCCATCCATCCTCTGGTCTTATCGAACAATCCCGAAGAAACCAATGAGCGAGACACCCTTCAACCTCTGTTACGGGACTGAGGCGGTGATCCTGGTTGAAATCAAGCTTCCGAGTCTCAGGGTGGAGTCTTTCGACCCACAGACTAATTCCCAAAAAATCAAGGAGCACTTAGACTTGTTAGAGGAAGCCCGCGACGCCGCTAGAATATGGACAGCAGCCTACCAATACTGAGTTGCCCGGTATTACAATAAAAAGGTGAAAGTTTGACAATTCGATGTTGGGGACTTGGTCCTACGAGGCGTCGAGGCCACAGGCAAGCTGGTCGGCCGCAACAAGCTCTCTCCTAACTGGGAAGGGCCTTTCTTGGTCTCCGTCATCCTGCGAAACGAAGCATACAAATTCTGAAATCAGGACGGAAAGCTGGTTCCGTGAACGTGGAATGCGATCCACCTCAAACGGTACTTCCAATAGGGAACCCAGGTACGTACTCGCCCATTTGTGTGCACTCATTCGCATGCTTGTTTAATTTGGTAAAATTAGAAGTTTACTTAGCATATAGAATCCTAATCTTTGTGTGCATACATGTATACTGTGTTTTCCTTACAGGATTACCCGACCAAGACTGCCCCTAAGTCGGGAGGGTCTTCACCCTCTTATTTAACCCTAGTCATCCAGGTGGCCCATGAGCGGTCTAAACCTTGGTCATCCAAGTGGCCCATGAGTGGTCTAAACCCTGGTAATCCAAATGGCCCATGAGCGAACTAAACCTTGGTCATCCAAGTGGCCCACGAGCTGTCTAAACCCTGGTTATTCAGATGGCCCATGAGCGGTCTAAACCTCGGTCATCTGAGCGGCCCATTGGAAGTTGTATTAAACCCTGGTCATCCAGGTGGCCTATTAATGGTCAAAATCTTAGAGGGCTAGCAAAGCACACGCGACGACCTCCTTCATGGGGAGTAGCAACGTCAGTCAACGACGGTCAAAGGGAGAAGCATTTCTTCTCCGACATTGGCTGCCCAAGTCATCACTTGCACAGCGCCATCGGGCTGGTTAACACAACCGCCTACCCAGCTTAAGGACCTTATTCCTTAGGCAGCCAGCCAACCAGGTTGGCCGCCCCACACAATAACCTTCTCAACGAAAGGGTAGCGTGATCGAGCAGCGATAAGAAGCGTTTCTTCTTCAACGCTGACTGCCCAAGTTACCACTTGGACAGCACCACAAGGCTGGTTAACACAACCACTTGCCGAGCCCAAGGACTTGGCTCCTTGGGCAACCAAACAACAGTCGCCGGCCAACCAGGTCGGCCGCCTAATGCAACAATATGCACAAACACAAAAAGCAGTAAAAGTTAATGGACACCAACTGGGGAAAATTCCCATTTTATTGCATTTAATTGTGTTACACGGTAACATTAGTACAAAAACAAAGAGGAAAACACAACGGTTGTCTCTGGCTGTCATGGGGGTCCCTCACAAGGTCTTCTTTGCGCTGCGTAGCCCTGTTGGATTGATTGATGAGTTCGGCCGAAAAATTGTGATCAATCAACCGCGCAATGCACCGGCCGACATTGATCCCCTCTAACAGTCGCGCATTCAGATGCCTTCAAGCTCAATGGGACGGATGCGGAGGGTCAAATCATTCTCCAGGTCTGTGATTTGGTTAGCAAGCCGCTTCTTGACTTTATTATGTCGATCGTCCTCCTCTTTCAAGCGGGCGACCTCAGCCTTCAGCTCAGCGTTCTCCATCTCCATCCCCGCCAGAACAGCCTCCAGGGTAGCAGTCTGCTCCCGGAGCTCCCCTCCAGAAGCAGCCAGCCTAGCCTCCAACCAGGTGATCTCCGCATCTCTATCCATGATTATATGATCGCGTTGCTCAACCTCCCGGGAGAAGGTAGAGATCAGCCTCCTCGACTGCACAAGACAACAGCGAAATGTAAGTTACAAGTACAAGGAAGAAAGAAATGCAAGGAGGCTATTACGGGAATCATACATTGTAATTCTTCCTCGAGGGCCTCTCAGGCCTGGACTCTAGACCTGGCCCAGTAGGCGGTGGACCAGGCAGCAGTGGACCAGGAGCATCCTCTCGCGCCATGCTCGCCTCTGCCTCATCCAGAATGCGATCCAGGAACACATCTGTCTCGCTCATGGCAGCTGTGGGCTCCTCTCTTGTAGCCCCTAGAGTAGCTGCCGTAGGCTCCACTCTGGCAGCCTCTGGAGTAGCTACTGGAGGGTCGAGTCCCACTGTTGGCTCCTCCATGGACTGCGTGGCCGCCACTGGTTCACAAACCGGCTCTGCCATTGACTCCATCCACGCGGTGCCCGGAGTCACTCTAGACACAGGCTGCGCTAGGATGACTCCACCTACCTCCACCAGCCAGTCTTCAGAAGTCTTCTCCACGCCCGCAGCACTACGGGATCCACTGCAGATCCCAACGGTGACGTAATCAAAAAGTGACGACGACGGCGAAGGCGTCTCCAGCACCTTCTCAGGCAGGGGGCCGATAAACCCTTCGTCGGTGTGTCGTGTACGGATGATTACGCCTCTGGACTCTTCAGGGTTCATCATCCTCACCAGAGGCCTTGGTTTTTGAACCGAGGACGGCGGTCCCCAGTTAACCTTCTTGGACTCCGCCCAGGAAACCAAAAAGTCACCATTAAAATCATTGGGGGTTCTCCGTTATCACCTTCATCAGCCACGCGTAGGCCGTCGACTCCGTCAGGGACGGCGTCTTGAAGTAGCCTCCGGAACCTGGCCTCACTCTTTCGCGATGGGCCATTTGGCCCCCACGCTCACGAAGAAGAACCGGTTCTTCTAGTTCTTCAACGTGTCGTGAATGGCTTTATTAATTTTTATTCCAGTACGGGAAGAGAGCGATATCCACTCCCCCTGGTTCACTTTAAACAAAACCCTAACGGCGGACATTCTAAACTTCTGGCCAAATTTTCGAGCAAAAATGCACATAGTGCAGAGATACCTCACGACGTTAACATGAAGATGGGCAATGGGTACTCGCAGGGCCTTCATGATCGACTCTAGTTCCTCCGACAACGGCAGGCGGAGGCCGCTCCTCAGATGGGCCTTGTAAATAGTTATGTGCCCCTCCGGTGGAGCGTAAGCCCTGTCATCCTTGCCCGACACTCTCCAGGAAATCTCCTTCGGAATATTGAATTCGACGCACAGAGCTTTGACGTCGCTTTCTCTCAGAACGGAGGCAAAATCGGCGGCGGAAGCCATGGTTGCACAGAAGTTAGGTTTTCCAGAAAACGCTCTTGAAGAGTTGGAATGAAGAAGACGACGGATTGAAGGCGTAGGTGATTTCAAAAATATGGAAGGAAAACTTAAGCGCCAAGCACAAAACCCCTCATTAAGAATGCTGTCAGTCCCGCCACGTGTCACCTCCCTACTTGACCCTGCAAAAGGACGGATCTCTGGCGCATTAATGGCCAGGATCTCCGCCCAACCAAAGGGAGACACGTGTCACTTTCTGCCTTGTAAACCGGCTAAAGACTGGCAAAAAAACACTTCCAGAATCGGCCAAGACGGTCAATAGTTTTGGTGCTCCGGAATTGACCAGGATGGTCAACAATTTTGGTCCTCCGGAATTGACCAGGACGGTCAACAATTCCAGTCAAACCCTCCTTCACGCCTTTCACAAAGTTCCACGAGATCCTCAGAACAAGGAAGGGCATCCCATCATGAGCATACTGGAGGCCAGACTACTGGCCACCAACATGGGGGGCTAGTGATCGGTATACCAGAAATAGGCTGGCCCCAAAAAATCAACAAATGCCCAAGAGGGACGGTCAACATTTCTTACGGCCCAGAACGGGCCCAGAATTGAAAGGCCTAGGAGGTCAACGCTGGCGCAGACGGTCATTTTCAACGTTGACCGTCCGAGTGCTGCACTTTGGGCCCAAAGGAGGCTTTTCTATAGTAACGGGCCTGGTCCGTTTAGGTCCACGAATCATCAAAAGGCCAACAACGGCTTTCCAAAAATTTTTCATGGTCCCAGCTGGCACCAAAGGAATTTTTAACAATATTGGCGCCCTTCACATAAGGAAGGCACCAGATTTACTCAAATTCTTGCCAACTAAGGCTCTCCAACGGTAACATGCACGGAAGGAAAGCATCCAGTTTGGAAAACTGTTGGCCGCCTCAGAACGAAACAATCTTACATGATTTGGCAACTGGCGCCTGCTCCCAAAGGCATGCCAGCCAGCAGACCACAGAGGCAATCATTCCTTCCAAAGAAGGAGCATTGTCCTCTCAACCATAAAAGAAACCCTTGGGGCACCATTGAGGACACGCTTTCATTGACGCTTCCAGTTATGCTTTCAACTACTCTCTCACTTGCATACGCTTTCTGTAACACAGACAAGTGCTCTCTGCCATCGAAACTCCCAGAATTGCCCAAGCTTTCTGCTACGCAAACAGACTCACCATCAATCCTAAGGCAAACAAGAGCACCTCTCATGGCCGTTTACTACCTTCCCACCTCTCAGATTCAAGAAGGCGTCCACGTCTCTCTTACATCTGGAAAAAAACACTCTCTTTGTCTCTCTCTTTCTCTCAATCTCAGTTTCTTTCTTTCGAAGACTGTTTGACTGACTTGAGCGTCGGAGTATTTTTGGTGGGATAACTTCCGGCCAATACACTGACCTCCTGTTCTATTTAGTGGTGCGCAGGATCCAACTCAGGGAACGGAGCCGGAGTCACGACAAGAGGATTGTCCGAATCTGTTCGAAATTCGGATCCAGAGACGCATTAATAAGTATAACGAAAGCCACACCTGTCATCTGTCAACCAAAAAGGTGTTGTTCGATCCTATCTATAGGATCATATATAGATAGCCTACCTATATGTTTTGAATATTAGTTTACAACCTTTAGTTATATGAAAGCAATCATAACTCAAGTTTCGATATTCACCATTTATTGGTGAGGTTATCATTAATCTTTAGTCCCCTATACTTTTGGTATGATTTAAGTATTTTTTAAATAATTATACAATTTATTATAATAAATTATCAATTTTCTATTTTACATGTTAAGTTTACAAAATAATATTATTGATTTTCTTGACATTTGATCATGTTTGATGCATCCCTGAAATCGAGTTTCAAATAGATTCGAGTTGACTTGATCGTCTGGATCCAATTTCATTTACCGACTGGATTCTGCACACCATTACAACAAATAAAAGGTCAGGTGTTGATGGGATATTGTCCCACCAAAAATATTTCGACGCTAAAGTCAGTAATAGGCCTTTGACTTTTAAGAAGGAAAATTGAAATGAGAGTAAAGAGAGAGAGGGGGCAAGGAGTGTTCGATTTCAAAAGTAAGAGGTGTTATAGCATCTCGTGATCAGCACGGTTTCCCAGTTCTGTATTCGCGAGGAACAAATGGGAGACTAAGTCCTATAAGCGTGGAAGCTTGAAGAATTGTCGAAGTATTATGACAAGTTTTGAAGAGAATGACACCTTTGAAGTCTGAAAGATGAGTATGGGATTATTGTACTAAGCATTTGTGTACTTAGAAGTGAGCGTGCCCTGGAGTGGAGGCTCCATGGGTTTATATAGATGAAGTGCACAGCGACTTTCCTTTGGCAAGAATGCGCGATTCTTGCATTCTGTCAGGCGACCTTCCTTGGGCAAGAAGGCTTAACTTATGCAATCTGTTGAGATTGCTTCCTTTTCTAGCAGGTAATGGTTCTTAAGATTACTCACCTTCCTTTCTCACTTTGTTACCATTAGGATTTATGGTGGGCAGGAAGAGAGAAACTGACGCCTTCCTCATGGCAAAGGCATTGAATCTGCTGATATCCATTTTTGTGTAGATTGACTTCTGGGAAGGCATGAAATTAGAAAAGGAAACCGTTACTGGTCATGTACGGAAGTGTGGGTCCAATTAGGCCTGGCCTATGTGAGGTTTTTCTCCCTTAGGCCCGCTTATTTCAATGCTTCTAATCAACAGAAACGTTGGCTGTCTCATTGGAACATGTTGGCCGCCCAGTTGACCTCTCATAGGTTAACACTAGCATTGACTGTCCAGGCGTACACATGAGCCTTCGTGGATCTGGGCTGTTTTTCTTATTGGGCCATCCCATTATGGGCATACCCATCACTAGCCCCCCATGCTGATGGTCTGAATTCTGACCTCCGACATGTTCATGATGGGATGTTTCTGATTGTCGTTTGTTGAGGATGACGGAGCTATTAATCATCTAGAGTAGAACCTTAAGTGGTTCCAAAATGTTGATAGAATTTATTGACCAAATTGGCCAAAATTTGGGTAACTTGGCAAAGGAAATGTTGATCGGATTTGTTGACCATATTGGCTAGACTCCGGAGAACTCGTAAGAGTTGGAGAGACGAAAAGGAAGCCACGTGTCTTCATGCGGTAAATTTAGGATCCCAATAATTAATACGCCAGTGGATCTGATTTGACAGTGCCCTTTAGGAAAACAACACGTGGCAGTAATGATGGTGCACGTTTACGAGGCAGCTAGTGTGTTCACACTGGCCTTTAAGTTGTCCGTCTGCTTCACTTTGAATTTTCCCATGCTTTCCTTCGTTCCTTCGTCTTCCTTAATCTGAAAAAGAGGAAAATCCTAGACATTTTACTACTCCCCCTATTTTCATACTCATGGCCTCTATTGTCGATATTGCTTCTGTCCTTAATGAAGGCTATGTGAAGGAGTTGTACGTGAAGTATAACATTCCTAAGGAGGTTATTTTTCGAGTTTCCAGAAAGGACGATATAGCATTCCTGCCTCCTGTGGGCTTCGTAACCATATACGAAGCCCATTTGCAGAGTGGGATATACATTCCAATCCCTAATAAGCTATTGTCGATTTTTTGGGCGCTTCAAGAACCAATCTCATAGTTTCATGCAAATGCAATTCGATATTTGTGCACTTTTTGTATATTCCTCTGTCAGCACTCAAGGTGGCATACAATGTTGATGGTCAGAGGGCTTTTTAAGCTCAACTAGGAAGCGGAGTGGATCTCCTTAACCCCACGTGGCGATCTTCAGGTAAGCACTGCCATATACGACTCTCTGAAGAACTGAAAAAATTGGTTCTTTTTTGTTCACATGGGTGAGTTTTGGCCGTTAGCTAGGGAGTGGGGCAAGGTGCCGGATGTGTATATTGGAGCTCCTTCTAAGGCAGAGACGGCATCCCTGTCGTGGTTGGTTAAGTTAGTTGAGAGCCACATTGGGGATTTTCGGAGAGACCACTTAGTCTCCCGTGTTGAGGCCAAGAAGGCCAAGTGGGGGCCTCCTTCTCTGGAGTAGAAGGTGAGGGAACCGCCCAAAAAGAGGAAGACAGGGCCCCTAGTGATTAGAGAGCCATCCTGTGAGGGATCGCCTGAGGGCTCTAGGGTGAAAAGGATGGTGCCGCCCTCCTCATCCTCCTCCCTGGAACCTGGGAGCATGTTAGCTGGCCAACTTTTGGGTATTGGAGATAGCTCTGGTCTGGGCAGCGTCAAGCCTGCTGATGAGGCTTTTAGGACTAGATTTCAGTCCTCCGCCAGCTGCGTTGTTTTAGCCTTGTCGCAACTAGAGCACTTGGGCCCAGTGGAGTTTCTAATGGGTCCCACAGTGGAGCGGGCTGCTGATTTTCAAGAGAAGATGCCATCCGAGGAACCCAAGGAGGCGCCTACTACTGTACCATCAGAGGAGCTTTCTACTGGGGATTTCCAGGAGGCTCATGGGGCACCAATCACTGGAGAGCCTGTTCATGCTGTTGGTGAGATCGTGGAGGCGTTGGAGGAGCCCTCTACTAGGGAGTCATAAAGGATGGAGACTCTTTCTACAGGGTTTCCAGAGGAGCTTATGGAGGAGGTCACTGTCAGGCCCTCTCAGGAGAGATCCTCTCCTAGTCCATCGCCGCCAGAGCCTAGGCCGCACGTTAGGCTTGTAAGGCCAGCACAAAGGGTCTGGTAGGTATATTTTCATAACTTGCTTTGTCTTTTATTTTGTTGTTACTAACTCTTGACTTTTTTGTAGATTGACAAAGTCGTGGGCGCAGTTGTTAAGGCTTTTGGGCAGAGAGATAAGGTGATTCGGAACTGGAGGCAATGAAGGCGGGGCATAGGGAGGACGCTGCTTCCCTGGAGTCTGTCCTAGCTAGCCTAGAGGCGAAGAATGCCAGTTTAAAGGCGGAGGTCGCTAGCTTGAAGGATGCCGTGGTGGTCGGCCTGGTAGAGGAGAGTGACCACCTAAAAGAGGAGAACGCGCACTTAAAGGAGGAGAATGAACGGGTTAAGATGCATCTTGACCAGCTTGTAGGGGAGATGACTACCCTGGAGAACGATCTAAGCCTCCGCATTTGCCCTCACGAGGTTGCGGACATGATGCTGTCGCGGATATGGGAGGGGATCAATATTAGTTGGTGCATCGTGCGGCTGGTTGATCCTAATTTTCCAATCGAGTTCATTGACCTATCTAATCGGTCTGCTCAACGCCGTGAGAGCCTCATGAGGGAGTCATGGGATGATCAAGGGCTTCAACCGCCTCCTTAGTTTTTGTGATCTTAGCTCTCTTTTATTTTATGATGTAAAAACACTTTGTTGTAATAAAACGAGTGTTTTTATGTTGTGTGCGTTTGCTTTCATTGCTGCTTCCAATTTTGTCCATCGCTGTACTGGGTAGCCAACTTGGTGTATTTCTCGTGAGTTGGCCGTTCGTCTTATTTTAGGCATTCATGGTGCTTTCCAAAGGAGTGGGGTCCTTAGGGTGTTTTCGATGCTGTCCTTTGCGTTAAGCTGGCCTAGTACTCGCTTACAAGTAAGGCATGCCCAAGTGTAGACTCGGGCGGCCAGCTTTGGAGGACCCTTTGCTCCTGTCGACCATCGTTGACTGATCACGCTATCACCTTGTGAAGGAGGTTGTCGCATGTGCTGCACTAGCCCCTAAGATTTTTTATCACGAACAGGCCACTTGGATGACCAAGGTTTAGATACGACCACTTGTGGGCCGCATGAATGACCAAGGTTTAAGTTCAACCAGTTACGAGCCGCTCAGATGACCAAAGTTTATATACAACCACTTACGGGCCTCTTGGAGGACCAGGGTTTAAGTTCGACCAGCTATGGGCCGCTCCGATGACTGAGGTTTATATATGATTACTTATGGGCTACCTGGATGACTAGAGTCTAGTAACGAGAGGGCAAAAACTCGCCCGATTTAGGGACAGTCTAGGTTGTTTAGACCTGTAATAAGAAAAATATACATGCATACAATATAAAGAAGAAAACGAATACAATATGCTAAAGGAAATACTTATTTTATTAATTGAAAATTGCATATAAATGATTACATACAAACATGTGGACTGCCTACCTGGGCCCTTATTGGAAGTAGCGTTTGAGGTGGATCGCGTTCCACATCCGTGAGACCAATTTTCTTCCTGATTTTGGAGCTTGTATGCTCCGTTTTGCAGGGCGATGGAGACTAGAAAAGAGCCCTTCCAAGTTTGGGGAGAGCTTATTCCAGCCGGCTATCTTGCCCGTGGCCTCAATGCTTCGCAGGACCAAATATCTAAGGTCAAACAGTTGCACTTTTACCTTCTTATTGTAATAGTGGGCGATTTGCTATTGGTAGGCTGTCGTCCGCATTCTGACAGCCCCGTGAGTTTCTTCTAACAGGTCTAGGTGTTCGTCGACTACAGTGTACCAGCCGGCCGTCTTCTTGATCCGCTTAGCCTTCTCTGTGTCTTTTGGTAGTGCTCCATCCTCCAGATACCTTAGGTATGACATCGTCCAATTTTTTGTCCCGGAAACCTGTATCGCTTCTTGTTTCTATATTTTGGGAATGTTCAGAACCTCCATCATGTCTCTTGAGTACTGCACTAGATTTTCGGCGATAGCTGTTCTGCCAGCTTGGTCGGCCTTCCAATTTTTAATTCTGGAAACATGGACCAAGGTCAGCTTATCGAAACTCCGGGGGGTCTCCCTTTCCTTGGTCAAGTACTTGGCTAAGTGTGGGTTGCTTGCCTCGAAACTCCCATTAACTTGGTTGATGATTACCTTAGAGTGGCTGTAAACACCCAATCTTCTAGCTGAGCATTCTTTCACCAATCTTAACCTGTCTAGCAGGGCTTCATACTCGGTAACGTTGTTGGTGGCCGGAAAGTCTAGTCTAAGGGAGTACTTCACCTTAAACTCGTCAAGGGTCCTGAGGACCATCCTGGCATTGTTGCCTGTGTCCGTAGATGATTCGTCTACGTGGAGGACCCATTTCGCTACTCCCTCATATTATTTCGCGTTCTCAGGGGGCTATTCTTCGAGAATTGGGATTGTAGTCTAGATAATGAAGTTGGCTAGAGTCTGCACTTTAATGGCAGGTCTTGGCCAGAACTCAATGTCAAACTCGACCAATTCGATAGCCCACTTTACCAGCCACCCAGAAATGTTAGGTTACTGGAGAATGCTCTTCAAAGGCTAGTCGGTGAGAACGATCATGCGGTAGGTTTGAAAGTAGGGCTTTAGTTTTCTTGCGGAGAATATGAGTGCTAAGGCTAACTTTTCCATGCACAGCTAGTGCGTCTCTGGGCCGGTCAGCGTTTTGCTCACATAGTAAACCGGCCGTTGAGTGTCAGAATCCTGGTGTACGAGGATGGAGTTGAGGGACACCTCTGATACCACAAGGTAGAGGTACAGCTCCTCTCCGTCCTTGGGTGACACTAGCAATGGCGGGCTAGGTAGATATTGCTTCAATTTATTGAAGGCCACCTAAAAGTCTGCCATCCATTGAAAACTGTTCGATTTCGTCCCCCTCAAGGTCTTGAAGAACGGTTGGTACTTGTCACTAGACTTTGCTAAAAAGCGGGATATGACTGTCAGTCGATCGATCAGCCACTGGACATCATTGACGCTCTACAGGGGAGCAATATCTGTGATGGCCTTAATCTTCTCTGGGTTTACCTTGATCCCTCACTGGAAGACAATGAAACCCAGAAATTTTTCCAAGGCCACCCCAAAGACCCACTTGGCTGGATTCAGCTTCATTTAATGTTCACGGAGCACTTCAAATGATTCTGGCAGATCGCGAATATGGTCGCTGATGGTCCTACTCTTAATGAGCATGTTGTTGATGTAAACCTCCATATCTATTTCTTAAATATTTTGTTCACTAGCCGATGGTAAGTGGATCCTGCGTTCTTCAGACCGAATGTTATTACTTTATAACAATAAGTGCCCTGGTTCATCATGAACGAGGTGTACTCCTCATCCTCTGGGCTCATTGGAATCTGGTTGTAGTCCAAGTATGCGTCCATGAAGCTTAATAGCTCATGATCAGACGTCGATTTCACTAGCAGGTTGATCCTAGGTAAAGGAATGCTGTCCTTCGGGTAGTCTTTGTTAACATCGGTAAAATCAGCGCACATTCACCACTTTCCATTGCTTTTCTTTAGCAGGACGACGTTAGAGAGCCAGTCGGGGTACTGGAGTTCTCTGATAAAATTGGCGTCCAGTAGTTTCCTTACTTCCTCCTAAATGGCAACCAATTTTTCTACCATGTGGTTTCTCCGCTTCTGCCTGGCTGGCTTACAGTTATGATCGAGACCCAACTTGTAAACCATTACTCCGACCGAAACCCTAGGCATGTCAGTGAAAATCCATGCAAAGATATCAACGTTCTGTCGCAGAAACACGATTAGCTCATCATGCAGTGTACCAGTGAGTGAGCTGCCGATCTGCACGCGCTTCTTTGGATCCTCCAGGTTCAGTGGGACAAGGTCGGTTGCCTCACCGGATTGCACCTGCTATAAGATTGTTTCGTTTCGATGGTCGAGTTCTCCTATCGTTTTGGTGCTGCCACTATGAGCGATTTGGGACATGTAATATGTCTGCCCAGTGGCCTGGTCACCCAGTACTTCGTCGACATCGTATGATGTTAGAAATTTCATTTTGAGGTGCAATATCGAAGTGATGGCTCCGAACGCCCTTAGGCACGGTCGGCCTACTATAGCGTTGTATGCAAATGGCAGGTCGACTACCAAAAAGGCAAGTATACTACTTGCCATTTTTTAGTATGTGCCCAAGGTGACTTCTAATTGGATCGTCCCTTGGAAGGGCATTGGTTCGTTGTTTAGGCCGTACAATGGGCTTTCGACAGGTTTTAATTGATTCTTTTTTTAAACCAAGTTTAAAAAATGCATCGAGACAAAGTAAATTACGAAAACTTTCATTGTCAATAAATACTCGTTTCAGTTAGTAGTCGACATTACCGTCTGAAACGAGTGTGAATACAATAAGGAGATCTGCATGGGGGAAACTATATGTGCTAAGTCGCTGTCACTAAAACTAATAACATTGTCCGCGGTGCGTTGCTTCTTCCTCCCAATTTGCTGCTCCTTATCGTCCGCCGGGTTCTTAGTCGACCGGGTGGTGATCATGTTAACTACTCCTGTTGCAACTCGATTTCGTGGAGGGGAATGCTCCAGTCCTTCTCCACCTACAGCGCCAGAGCTCTAGCCAGGACCTTTAACGTACTTGCTGAGATGGTCTCTCCGGATCAGCTCTTCTATCTCCCGCTGGAGAGTCTTGTAGTCCTCTATGGAGTGTCCAGGAGATCAATGAAAATTACAGTACTTAGCCGGATTTCTTCCCTCCGCCTTCTTAATTGGTTTTGGCCAGTTAAGAAACTTTTCCCCACGGACCTGCATGAGGGCGTTCAAACGCGTATTAGTCAAGGGCATTAAGCTGATGGGCCCGTAGTCCTTGCACTCTGGTGGTCCGGTCCTGTGGTGCTTTTGGCTGGAGTGATCGCCGCCGTTAAGCTTCCTCTTTCCCTCTCCTAGGAACGAGTGAGGCTGTTCAGTCCATTCTAGACGTTTAGCCTTATTGGCCTCTTCCACCACTGTGTAAGCCCCAGTGATAGATTCTGCCTCCCGGAAGGTCTGCGAGCTCTTGTGTGCTAGGTGCCTGAAGAAATTTTCATATGCTAGTGCGGAGATGATACTGCCCAACTTCATCTCCTCTATGAGCCTGGGGATCCGCCTGGCCTCCGCCACGAAGTGATCCAAAAACTTCCGCGAATTCTCTCCCTACTTCTACTTGATGTGGGAGAGGTGTCACGGCTATTTTTCTTCTCAACGACTGGAGGCATAGTGGGCCAAAAAGAGGTCAGTCAGCTCCCTGACACTCCTGATCAAGCTTGAAGGGAGATGGTGGAACCATATGCGAGCGTCCCCTTTCAATGTGAGTTGGAAGTAGTGGCACATTGCTGGATCCTCTAGCCCTTGCAGACTTAGATGAGTTCAGAAATGATCAGGATGATCTATTGGATCAGTACTCCATCGTAAAAGTCAAAGTGAGGCATCTTAAATTTGGTTGGCATTGGACAATTCAAGATCTCTTCCATGAAAGGAGATCTGTCCAAATCAATGGCGTGCTCATCATCCTTGAACACATGATTCTAGATCTTCTCCAATCTAGAATCTGCTCGAGCAGCGTTGGCTGATCTTTTAGAGTTGGATAGGTTCTCAACTCTGTTCCTTCCCTGATGTGATCAGTAGCTGGCTGGCTACTGCCTCCAACAGATCTGACGACCCAGGAGGCTCCCTCTTGGGCCTGGGTTTTGGTTTCCGCCCGAGAGTATTGGAGATTCTTTCGTTTTGGACTTTTCTTCGGAGTCATACTTCCTGAGCCCTTTTCAAGCCTGGGCTAGCTTGGAGCATGTAAAGATTCATGCATCTGGGTGTAGGCCGGCCTTTTGTGTTTTTTCATCGGCTTTTTCTTCCTCTAGCCTCCTCTCCTAGAGGCCTGTGTAGGGACTGCCGTAGCTGGAGCTCCCAACTGAGAATGCTCCTGTCGGGAGCAGAGCATCTGGAGTATCTTGTTGGTGTTCTACCTATACTCCACCAGATGCTGAAAGAAATGTGCTAGCACCCTGTTGACCTTCTCGTTGACCATGGCACCAACAGCGTGATCCTGGTTGGGAGATGTCGCATCTCTAACAGGTTCGCTAGCTTGCACTCTTGTGTTCACCATTCTGGTTAGTTCAGGTGGTGAGGACGTGAGCGTTTTCTGGAAAAGTGTGGTAAGCTTTTTGTAAGTACTTCCCATAGAATGCGCCAATGATACATCCATGGATTCGAGTTTCGAACAGATTCAAGTTGACTTGATCGTTTGGATTCGACTCCATTCACCGAGTGTGAACCCTGCTCACCACTATAATAAATAAGAGGTCAGGTGTCAATGGGATGTTGTCCCATCAAAAATACTCCAACACTTAAGTAGTAATTAGCCTTTGACTTTTAAGAAGGAAAATTGAAATGAGAGTAAAGAGAGAGAGATGGCAAGGATTGTTCGATTTCAGACGTAAGAGGCATTCTAATTGGTCGTGATGAGCTCGGTTTCCCAGCTCTGTGTTTGCGAGGCACAAGTGGAAGACTAAGTCTTGTAAGCATAGAAGTTTGAAGAACTGTTGAAGTGTTATGACAGGTTTTGGAGAAAATGGCACCTCTGAAGTCTAAAAGACGAGTGTGTGATTATTACAGTAAAGGTTTGTGTGCTTAGAAGTGAGTGTGTCCTGGAGTGGATTATTGCTTTCAAGAACTGTTGAAGTGTTATGACAGGTTTTGGAGAAAATGGCACCTCTGAAGTCTAAAAGACGAGTGTGGGATTATTGCAGTAAGGGTTTGTGTGCTTAGAAGTGAGTGTGTCCTGGAGTGGAGACTTCGTGGGCTTATATAAATAAAGTGTAGGGCGACCTTCCTTTGGCAAGATGGCGCGATTCCTACACTCTGTTGGGCAACCTTCAATGGACAAGAAGGCTTAACTTATACAATCTGTTGGGATTGCTTCCTTTTCTAGCGGGCAATGATTTTCAAGATTACTCGCCTTCCTTTCGTACTTTGTTACCGTTAGAGTTTACAGTGGGCAGGAAGAGAGAAATTGGCGCCTTCCTCATGGGAAGGGCGTTGAATCTACTGATATCCGTTTTGGTGCAGATTGATTTCTAGGAAGGCACAAAATAAAAAAAAACCGTTGCTGGTCGTGTATGAAAGTATGGGCCCAACTAGACCTGGCCCATGTGAGGTTTTTCTCCCTTAAGCCCGCTTATTTCAGTACTTTCGATCAATAAAAATGTTGACTATTTCATAGAAGCATCTTGGCAACCAATTGGTCGCCCAGTTAGGCTCTCATACGGTCAACGCTGACGTTGACCGTCCAAGCATACATGCCTTCGTGGATCTGGGCCATTTTTTTTATTAGGCCAGCCCATTATGGGCATACCCATTAATGTTATATTTTAACTTATTTTTAATATATATTTATTTACTTATGAAAATTTATATGATTTACTGATCAATTAACTCATTCTCACTTTTATTTTTATTAACCATTCAAATTATAGGGTTTGGTGGTTACTTACAAGTGATTCAATCTGAGGATTGGTTGTTCGAGAATAGAATTAGATTTTTGGATCAACTTATATAAAATATTAATTTGAACAGTAGTTTATGTGTTAATTTTATTTCAGTTATTAAATATTGTACTTTCAAATGGTGATGATGTTTGATGTTGGTATAGGAGTTTGATTTCAGTTTCCTTCAATAGTTTAGTCAAATTATGATTTTTGATTACTTTGATCTAATATAGATGTTTTTTATTATTTATATTTTGAGACCTTGTATTCTTTGTGTTTGGAATCACTTTAGAATGTGATATTTTAAATCCTATAAAGTAACTTAAAATTTCTGAGTTGTTTATTAATCTTTGATATTTTACGTTTGTGTTCTAATTTTGTTTAGATCTTAATAGATGGAATAGATAATTAAATTTTAAATAATTAATGACAAAAATTTATTTAAATTAACTATGAATTAAGAATTAATAATCAATTTCGGGCTTGGAGACATGTCAAATATAGTACTAGTAAATGATTTCTAGGCATTTGAATAAGTAGTTATAGAATAGGCTTGCCATTCCATATTATTAGAGATTATTAGTTCTAAAAAGGGGTGACATCTTCATTTTACATGTAACTTTATAAAGTATTAAGAATGATGTTTGAAAAGATTGTTGTTAACTGAGAGCAAAAGAAGTGTGAAGGAATTTGTCCGGCGGTTGAAGTACAAATACAAAGGGTAAGCTTCCTACAGGAGTGTTAGCCAGGAAGCGCCAAGAAGTCGAGTTCAAGGTTTGTAGAAGAAACTGTCATTGCTCTTTGAAAAACATGGGATAATCTTTTCTGAGCTAAGAGAGCTTCCTTTTCAGAGAAGGCAAGATCACAAAATTCCTGTCAAAGCAGGTATCGGCCTGGTAAACATCAAACCTTAATGATATCCCTATTACTAAATGAATGACATAGAGAACATAATTCCAAAGTTATTGTCATTTGGGGTCATCTAACCAAGCAATAGCCTCCATTCCTTGCTATTCTTTTGGTGAAAAAACATGATGGGTCCTGGAGATTATGTGTGGATTATCAAGCTTTCAACGACATCACCATCAAAGATGAGTTTATAATTTTAGGGATTAATGAATATTTAGATAAGTTACATAGAGCCCAATTATTCATCAAGCCTGATCACTGATCCGGATATCATCAAATCTACATGCACCCTATAAATGCGAAGAAAATGAACTCACTACTGCCACTATGAGTTTTTTATTATATCCTTCAGGCTAACAAATATGCCCTCCAGATTTCAAGATACTAAGAATCGGAAACTTTATGTGAAAATATATGTTGGTATTTTTCTTTGAAAATATATTAATTTACAACAAGATTTGGAGGGATCACACTAACCATGCAAAGACTACTCTTACAAGGTTACAAGAGCATCGATATTTTGTTAAAAAAAAAAAAGTCAGTTTGGGTCATTGAAAGTTAGCTATTTGGGTCATTCTATATCTAGAGGAGTGGCCATGGATCCTTAAAAATATCAAAGCAATGGTAGCTAGGCGCAAATTGGTCACATAGAAGGGCTTGAGAGGATTCTTAGGTCTAACCGACTACTATTTAAAATTCATCAAAAACTATGGGGAAATGGCTAGCTCTTACTAATATGTTAAAAAAAGGACTCACTTGAGTGGTTAATTGAAGCAGGAAAAGCCTTTGAGTGATTAAGAGGAGCTATGACTATTGGGCTGATTCTGGCTATGCCATCATGCGCTCTATGTTGGGGTTCGACAACTGGATTCACACACAACTCAACGCAGCGAAAAATCTAAACCCCCCATCAGTCGACGATTACCAATTTAGTAAGAATAAGTAACAAATTACGCTTAATATTTTTTTAACGTGGAAATATTTTTCAAGTTGAAGGAAAAAATCACGGGACAAACTCTGAATAAGGCTTCCACTATATAAAATCGGTTACAAAAATTTTCGAAACAGAATTTCCGCTACATATCCGAGACAGAATAAGAAAAATAATTTCAGAGTAAGGAAACTCTCATTCCCTCTTATCTTTCTATTTTTCTTCTGTCATTCCTTTCACTGATGGTACACTCTGTTTACTGATTTTACAAGTGTGGCAATAGACGATGAACAATGGGAGCTCTCTTTCGCACTCCCTACTTCATTCCACTTTCCTTCTATATTCTACGGCAATTATTACTGCTACTGCTTCCATCTACTACTCCCGTGACTACTCTCCTCTACCTTCACCTTGTTTGTCTATCAACCTAAAGCGCCTATTGTGCTCTTTATAAAGACTCTGGTACCAAATGTATCTACTCACCTCACCTGATCTTACGGATGATTTATTATTCCAAACCTATCTTTTCCTATGACCTTACCAATTTCTACGTTTTTTCAAACATGCATACTTTGTAGGTCAACCTATTTTCTGTATAGACAGGCTCATACTGCATGATGACAGCTACTTGCTCTATGAAACTTGAAAAAGCACGTTTCGTGCTAACGTGTTTTGACCCCGTTAAAAATATAGCGGAAGCAACAATAAATAATAAATATCTAATACACGTAAAAGATATATCACATAAATCGAGCGGGCGACCTACTGGTTTTTCGGCTCGAGCGGCTAGTGAGCGAGAGGCGAGCGGCCGCACTACTGGTTTTTGCGCTCGAGCAAGATTCGAGCTTATGGCGAGCGGGCGGTCAATGGATGGGCTTGAGCGACTGAGGGCGGACCGAACGGACTTTAACCCGACAACCCACAACCCGATATTAATACAATAATACATATGGTCACGGAATATGCCAATAAGACAAATGTCTCTAACAAAACTTACCAATTCTAAAAGTCAACTTGCTCTACACAATCAATTGCCAACATTCCAGACAACCTGTCCTTGGCCATCACCTATTGTCGCTCGGTCTTCACTAGTCTATTTGCCCAACACAACTTGCTAACCGCCCGGCCTTTTCATTCCAGATTTCATTCCAAAATTCCTGTCATGGAATTCCAGGAATTTTACTTCGACCTTTGCATTCTGAAATTCCATACCGAAATTTCATACCGGTCATTCTTGCCAAACCGGGTTTTTTGCATACCAGCTTTTTGCATACCGCCATTCCCTGTCAAACCGGCCTTTTTGCATATCGGCCTTTTTGTATACCTGACAAATTGCACACCAGAATTCCAAACCGGTCAAAGCATACCAAAATTCCAAATCAACCAAAGCATACCGGAATTCTAAACCGATAAAAACCATACCGGCCCAAACCATACCAATAAATTCTTGCCTTGCCATTCTATTCCAAAAAATGCCAAACCGCATTTTCCATTCCGGCTTTTCATTTTGGCATTTGCCACTTCTACAAATGTCACTCTGAAAATCCGCTCCGGATTTTCACTCCGAAATTTGCCACTCCAGCAAACGGTCATTCTGAGATTTGCCTTCTCTGGCAAATGATAATTCCGATATTTGCCTTCCCCGATAAATGGTCTTCTACGAGATCTGCCTACTCCGGTAAATGGACTTCTCTGAGATTTACCTACTCTAACAAATGAACTTCTTCGAGATTTTCCTACTCTGGTAAATAGTCTTCCTAATCTTTACTGTAGCCAATTTCCAATACTCTGAATATCACATAAAACCTATACGATCCTCCGATGACTTGTCCATTTGTTAAGCCACCCACAGGGGAATGATCAAACCTAACAAACTTTTTCTCACGACCTTTTGGGAAAACCTTCGCCTTTTTTTTGCGACCGTCATTGCCTGCCTTTTGATAGCTTCCCCTCAATTGGGATCCTGACGTTGGCCTTCGCAAAACTAAATGATACCTTCTTCTACTCCACTGAATCTTGAGTAATTAAACTCCCCTTCAACTTCTTTTCCGTGGTCAAATCATTCTCCCTTACACTCCGCCTTGGCCACCTCAGCTTTGCCCTTGGCCTTGCTAGCTCCGCCCCTAACCCTACTCAGCTCCGCCCTTGACTCTGCTGGCTCCGCCCCCTGTCCCTATTTGGCTTTGCCCCTGGCCCTGCTCAGCTCCGCCCTTAACCCTGCTGACTCTGAAGTAATTTTACCGTTCCTTTTCGCGCCATACTAAATAGCATGCTCCTCGACGACGACACCATCAAGCCCTGAGAGACTTGATGCAACCTGTCTCTAATACCACTTATTAGACTCAACATCCAGATTCACACCCAACTCGATACAGCGAAAAACTCGAACCCCCCGTTAATTGATAATTACCAATTTAGTAAGAGTAAGAAACAAAGAATGCACAATATTTTTTTTAACGTACAAACCCTTCTCAAGTCGAAGGAAAAAATCACCTGACAAACTCCGAATAAGACTTCCACTATGTAAAATCAGTTAAAAAACTCTCGAGATAGAATCCTCACTACACACACGAAATAGAATAAGAAAAATAACTCCAAAGTAAGAAAACTCTCATTTCCTATTATCTCTTTGTTTTTCTTCTCTAATTCCTTTTACTAGTAGTGCACTCTACTCACTAATTTTACTAGTGTGGTAATAAACAGTAAACGATGAGAACTCCCTTCCGCACTCTCTGCTCCGTTCCACTCTCCTTCCACGTTCCATTGCAGCTATTACCGCTGCTACTTTCATCTACCACTCCCATGACTATTGCCGGGGCCGCTTGCCTCTACCTTCACCTTGTTTGTCTATCAACCTGAACCATCTAGTGTGGTCTTTATAAAGACTCTAGCATCAAATCTATCTACTCACCTAGCCTGATCTTATAGATAATTTGTCACACCAAACATGTCTTTTTCTCGTGACCTCACCGGTTCCACGCTTCCCTAAACACACATGCTTTGCAGGTCAATCTGCTCTCTGCACAAGCTGACATATGCTCTACATGATAGTTATCTACTCTACAAAATTTATCAACTCTGAAAAGTCAACAGCTCTACACAATCAGCTATCAGCATTCCAAATAAGCTGTCCTTAACCATTACCTAGTGTCCTCGATCTTCATTAATCTCTTTACCCAACACAACTTACTGACCGTCCGACATTTCATTCTGAAATTCCATTCTAGAATTTCTCTCCTAGAATTTCTAGAATTTCACTCTGACCTTTGCATTCTGGAATTTCATACCGATCATTCCTGCCAAACAAGCTTTTTTTCATACCAGCCTTTTGCATACCGGCCATTCCTGCCAAACCGGCCTTTTTGCATACCAATTGCATACCAAAATTTCAAACTGGTAAATCTATTCCGAAATTTCATACTGGAATTCCAAACCGGCCAAAGTATATTGGAATTTCATACTGAAATTCCAAACCCGCCAAAGCATACCGAAATTCCAAACCAGTAAAAACCATACTGGTCAAAACCATACCGGTAAATTCCTACCTTACCATTCCATTCCAAAAAAATGCGAACCTGTATTTTTCATTTTGGCTTTTCATTCCGGCATTTGTCACCCCCGCAAATGCTACTCCGAAAATCCGCTTCTAATTTCCACTCTGGATTTTCACTTTGAGATTTTCCATTTTGGCAAATGATCACTTCGAGATTTGCCTTCTCTAGCAAATGGTCACTCTGAGATTTGTCTTCTTTGGAAAACAATCTTCTCCAATATTTTTCTACTCCGACAAATGGTCTTCTCTGAGTTCTGTCTTCTTCAGCAAATAGTCACCTCTGAGACTTGCCTTCTCTGGCAAACAGCCTTCTCCGAGATTTGCCTCCTTTGGCAAAAGCCTTCTCCAAGATTTGCCTGTTCCGTCAAATGGACTTCTCCGATATTTGCCTACTCCGACAAATGATCTTCCTAATATTTACTGCAGCCAATTTGCAATACTCCGAATATCACACAAAACTTGTGTAATCCTCCAATGATTTATCCGTTTGTTGAGTCACCTACAAATGAATGACTAAACCCAACACTCTACGCTCTGAGTTTGAGTGTGACACATTTGGTATAGAGATTGGAGCAGTGCTAATGCAAAATGGAAGGCCTATGGCCTTCTTCAACTAGGATTTAAGGAGTAAGAAGCTTGCCCTATCTACATATGAAAAAAAAAAAGAGAGATATTTGCTCCAGGTTGTGCAGTGCAAAAATGGTGGCAATGTTTATTGGGTTCCAGATTTATTGATAGGACCGATCATAGGAATTTATAATATCTCCTAAATGAAGAAAAAGCTCAACAAAAATGGTTGATCCGATTGATGGGCTATAAATTTGAGATTATATACAAAAAGGAAAATGAGAATTGAGCTACTGATGCGCTGTCCCGTAGGCATGAAGGAGAATTGCAAACTATCACACAAGTAGTTCCGATATGGGAAAAAGCTATTGAAAAAGAGGTTTAAAGAGGAGGAGTTACGATAGTTGGTAAGAGGAATTCAGGAAGGGGAAGCAGTGTGTCCTTGAGCTTACAAAGCAGGTATGATTTTCATTAAAGGGTGCATTTGCCTTCAACCCACTTCTCCCTTAATCCCATTGATTATTCATGAATTTCACTCTAATACTAACGAGTGGTAGCATAAAACCTTGTATCAGGTGCACCAAATTTTTTTCTGGAAGGGAAATAAAAGAGCGGTGTGGGATTTTATATGAGAATACAATATTTGTCAAACCCATAAATTGGAGCACAGAAACCTCTCAGGTCTTACGAGCCCCTTCCCAATACCCCAACATGTGTGGACAAATATTTCTATGGACTCTGTGGAGGCCCTCCCCCTCTCTTTAAGGAAAAATCGGGTATTTTTGTGATTGTTGATGGACTATCAAAATTTGGACACTTCTTCACTATTAGTCATCCTTATGTAGCGATGACTATTACTGATTTGTTTTCTGATTACATTTTTAAGCTTTACGTAATGTTGAAATCAATTGCATATAATCGCAATTGGGTATTTACAAGTAATTTTTGAGAAAATTATTTTAACTATAGAGCATTAAATTCAATTTTAGTTCGTTTTACTATATTCAAATATATGGACAAATAGAAATCATCAATCAAATGTTGGAAATGTATTCGAGGTGACTGACGAGAACTCCAATACAAAAGATTGAGTAATAAATTGCTTGGCTGCAATAATGTTACAACACAAGTATCCACTTGGCCTAAGGCAAATCTCCTTTTAAGGTGCTATATGGACGAGAGCCAGCACTCCTCCTAGCATATGTTCATAGCATGACAGCAACAGAGACGGTTCAGAAATTCTTGGAAGAGCGTATTTCGGTAGTCTGAGAAGCAAGGAAAAATCTAGCTAAGGCATAAAATCATATGCAAAAAATCCATGACAAGAACAGTGAACGAGCCTTTTGAGATTAGAGAGTGAGTATATCTCAAGCTTCACCCGTGTTGCCAACAAATGCTTGCTTAGAGAAGGAACTAGAAATTAGCACCTAAGTATTTGGAACATGATAAGGTGATTGATAAAATAGGCCAAGTTGCTTATCGGCTTTAGTTACCTATCACTGCTAAACTGCACCCTGTCCTTCACGTTTCTTTACTATCGAAGAGGGTAGGGCAAGAGGCTATGATTACATTAGAGTTGCCACAACTGATTGACTATTTGCCATCACTAGGCCATCAGCCGCAAGCAACCGGGATGCTTAGGGGAGTTTTTGAAGTTCTTTTCCGTTGACAAAATGCCTCTCCAGCTGAAGCCACACGGGAGAAATTTAAAGATTTCAAATTGCGTTTTCCAAATTTTCCTCTCGTGGACAAGAGGAATATTTTAGTGGGCCGAAGTTGATATAGTCCTGACCCGATATCCTGATCCGGTGTGGTAAATGCGTAGTAACTTAGGGTGAAAGTTGGCTAGCAAGGTAGTAGCAGTAGTTGATGATTTCTAGGAATTTGAATAAGCAGTCATGGAATAAGCTTGCTATTTCAAATTATTAGAGATTGTTAATTCTAAAAGGGAGGATATCTCCAACTTGTATGTAGCTCTATAAAGCTCTAGGAATGATATATGGAACGGTTGTTGAATGTTTAAGAAATTCTGGTGATATTAAAAGTTCTTAGAAAATTCAAATTTTCTAGTTGGAAGTCAAAAATTTCTTAAAATGTCATACCAGTTTAAGAATAGGTCGATCTTATAAAATCGATTAGTTTTCTTTTTCACTCTCAAAACCCATTGCACATTCTCAGACTAAGGAATATATCAGTGGCTAGCGGGGCACCTCTAGTAGGAAAAATCATGGCCGTCAAACAAACAAGGAATGGGGTACTAGAAAAGATTAAAAGGAAATCTGCCGAGCTGTCAGCAAATAGAGCATTGCAAAGATCTATACATACGGCAGTGCCCAGACTAACTTAACTTGTGAGGATTCTGGCGGCCATACATGTTACCAAAATGCTTGTATTCCACCCAAATTCAAAAATATGCACATCTGCGACATACCCACTAAAACATCATCATATAGGAGCATACCTCACGTGATATTGCTATCAATTCAATCAACCAAAAGCATAAAATTACAGGAGAAACTCGAGATTTTATGTTCTTTTGCTAGCTTGTATTATTCAATTGTATTTGAGTAACATAAAGCTGACATGAAGCAGAGAGTGCTTGGGATTAATTTCCATATGAAACATGTGAATCGGTTCATGGCATATTGAATTAGCACTATTGGTTTTATATTCTAACAAGTTGATCACAAACAACATGTAATTAGAGTGGGCCACACTCATGTACATCATATGTCAACATTTACTTCAATGGAATTGAATAAATGTATCAATATTTAATTTATCTAAATTGAAAAAGGTTGTCTCGACATATGATTAGAATAATGGGTTGACTAAATAGTGTTGAAATTTTCGAGTATCCAAAATGATCTATCCAAGATATTCTCTCCTAAGTGCAGGATTGTTAAAATAACAAAGGTATATACAATAATCAAATGAGACTAAGATGTACTAACTAAATTCTTAAATTTTGTCTTTTCTTATAATAGAAGTAAAGCTAATTGTGAAAGTTTCAAGAAAGAAGTAATCAATTGTGTGAGTCATTTTTAAAAAAATAATTGTTAGAAACATGGCTTTTTTCTTAAATATGTGCCCAAGTGCATCAATTTTTATTGTTTAGTTGTCGTGATTGATCGTTTCAGTTGTAAAGAGATTAAGGACTATATAATTGAACAATGCTTTGGGATTTAAAGTGTTAAAACTCAGTAAATATATAGAGCATATATAAAAGCTTATTGGGATAAATACACATAAATAGCTTTTTAAATACTAAAAAGTAAGAGAAAATAAATTTTATTTCAGCTATGTGAATTGCTACATTTTACTATTTGAAGTGTGAAATGTTACATGATCTATCTATTTTTATCATACTATAAGATTTTTATACTCTATGTCACATAAGTTTTCTCTTTTATCGAATGGTTTTTCACGTATACTTTATTTGTCCTGCCTTTTAATTATATTGTGCTTAATTCTTTTTTTCTATCCATGAATACTTTAAAATTATGTGTCAACTTATGATTTTGATGTTGTGGCAGAATGTTAGAAAAAATGCTTAAAACTTAGCAGATATACAACTTGAACGACTCTATATATAGTCAAAATATTTAATTATTCTAATTAACTGCTCATATGTACTATATCTCTGCAAAATAGATTGATAAAATATTATACCGTTGCATTATTAGACATCATAATTTAAAAAAATCATAAATATTTACTATTATTTTATTGATCATAAAATATTACCATTGTTTAAAAATATTATTACGGTTAATAATCATAAATATTTATTATTATTGATTTATTTATACAATAATCTATATTTTTGTATTTACTTTAAGCATCAAAAAATATTTTAAAAAATATTTTTCTTAAAAAATATGAAAAATCTTTTTCAGGAAGATATTTTCAGTTAAAATTATTTTCTTATCTAATAAATATTTTCTGTAAACATAGGGAGATATATTGAGATAATTTCCTTAAGCTTTAGTATTTATTTCAAGAAAAAAAATTAAATTTATAAAAATCAAAATATGGACTGAGCTGGTCATTTTCACTTCTGACAGTGCCCCAACTTGGAGTGAATCGAACATAATATTGTTTTACTGTGTTTATCCAAAATATTCATATATAATAATAATATTCTATTAAATTTTAAGTTGTATGGAACTGAATAATTGAGCAATCTGAATTTAATAAGATGTAGATGTTACTAAATGTTTTTCTTAAGTAATTGCAACTGAAACCTCCCTTGGAAAGTGTTTTTTATATGACTATTAATATTGATGCGTCTCTAAATTTAAATTGTCAAATGAATTAAAGAACCACTTTAGTCGATTACTCGATTGAAAAATGGATTCGATCTTTATTACTTTAAACTTGGATCATACACACCATAATAAACGAATACGAAGTAAGAGAAATACGAAACTCGCACCCCATTATATCCTTCGAAGCTCAAATTAATAATTTTTCTTTACGAAAGGGAAAGACAGGCGTAAGGTCTGAGATTTCGCGATCAAACTAATTTTATCAATTATGTTAAAAGTTTGGAAACCGAAGATTTGCCTTTGGACATAACGGTGATACAAAAATTTATCGGTAGGGTAAATTAATAGAATTTAATCCGATTACATTTTAAGGGGACAAAATCGGGCTGAGGCATTCAATTTGTATAATCGGCCTTGACAACAAAATCCGGGCAGCAGCGGCATCCGGGCAGCGGCATATAAGTTCATAATTCAGCAGGGGCAGCAGCTGATTAAATTCAGCAGGAAAAACCGGGTAGCAGCAGCAACTAAAGGGGCAGCAGTATAATTCAGCAACATATATATATATATAATTAACAGCCACAGCAGCAACCAACGTGAGACAGCGGCCTGTTTCAGCAAGGAACCATCAGCAGCTTGCTTCATCAAAATTCAGCAGCAGCAAAACACGACTGATTAATAAGGCAACAAGTAAGTTAATGGCTAAGCAAAAAATTAAGGGAGTAATCAGCTTAACGTGGGAAAGAAAGGGAATGACAGCAGAAGAGTAACCGTGGCAAGAAAGGGAGGAGAGGAAGCTGATGAATCAGCTTTATGTGTTAGAATAAATTCAGGAAATTCAGCAAAGGAAATCAGGAGAGAAATTCAGAGAACAGAAAGCAGAAGGGAAAACGAGGGGAAGCAGAAGGGAGTGAACCAAAAAGTAAGAGAAGTAAAGAAATTCAACTTGGGCAAGTGCACCTTATACTTTTCCTTCGTTTGTTGTAAATTCTTAATGATTTCCTCTAAGTATTGTTTGGTCCAATACTCATTTCCCTTACTATAATATTATTGTATCACGTTTCAGTTTGTGTCTTGCATGTTTCAGCATGTGTCTTGCTGAATTTGGCTTCATTTCAAATCTGAATTATGCAATATGCCTTGCTGCATCACGTTGCTGCATCATAATTGAAGTATCATGTTGCTGAACTCTTTTTTACTAGCTGGTATAAATTAATGTTAGAGACATTTGTCAAATTGGCATATTCCGTGACCATATGTTTATAGTATCGATGTCGGGTTGTGGGTTATCGGGTTAAAGTCCGTTCTGTCCGTTCCGCCCTCTAGTCGCTTGAGCTGTCCGAAGCCCCAGCGCTCGCCTGGTGCTCGATACTCGCTCGAGCAGAAAATCCAGTAGGTAACCGGCTCGCGAGGCGCTCAATACCCGCTCGAGCCGAAAATCCAGTAGGTCCCCCGCTCGCCAGGTGCTCGAGCTTCGCTCAAGCCGAAAATCCAGTAGGGTGCCCGCTGGAAGCGCGCCTTCTGGCCGCTCGAGCGCCGGTGCAACGGGCAAAATTTTTAAACGTCTTTTTGCGCCTTCTATAAATATTGGACTTAGGTTTTTGAACCCTAAGGATTCTGCAGAGTTGATTTGCGTGCCTCTTTGAGAAGAAAAGCCTCTCATGCTTCAAAGTTATTGTTGCTCCTCTTGAGAAAACCAACACTACAATATTGCTCTACATGTTCAAACTAGTTTTCTCACCCACCTTCTTTAACCATTGAAACTTTGCCTTCTACCATCGTTGGAGACTTTGGTTCGTGAAGAATAAGACTCATTCGTGATTGGAAATTCAAGTGGTTCGAGGGAAGATTGACGTGAAGACCGAAAGGTGTCCGGTTCCGTTGTCGCGGGCAAATCTAATGAGTTCTTTGGTAGGGATCACGTGACGGGAGTAAGTCGGCTAGGTTAGCGCATCGTTACCACCCGATCTGTAAGTTGATTTTCGTAGTGCATTGCTTCCCTGACCGTTGAAACCCGGAGTGTTTTTCTCGATACTGTGGGTATCGAGTTTTCACTTCGTCACCAAAAAAAATTGAGTCTTTATCTTTATTACTTATAAGTACTTAATCGTGCATGATTGTTAAACTTATTAGCATCTAGTATTAAATATCTTTTACGTGTATTATATATTTATTATTATTCACTGCTTCCGCTATACTTTTAACGGGGTCGAAACACGTTAGCACAAAACGTGCCTTTTCAATTGTTATCAGAGGCTCACCCCGATCCACGACCCTGATCTAAATGCATTCTAGTCAATCACTGTCCGTTCCTCCCTATTTTGATGGGAGCAATTATGCATACTGGAAAGTACGGATGAGAGCATTTTTAAAATCAATGGATGAACGAGTTTGGGTTAGTACCCAAATTGGGTGGACGTCACCCACAAGTTCCGTCAATAACCAACCAAAAGCTGTGTCGTTTGGACTAAAGAGGAACTTGATGCATGCAATTGGAATAGTAAGGGGTTACATGCTATATTTATGGCTATTTTCCCAGAAGAATTTAAATGCATCTCTATGTGTGAAAAATCTAAAGAAGCCTGGGACATTCTTGAAATTACTCACGAAGGCACGTAACTAGTTAAAAATTTAAAATTGCAAATACTCACCACTAAGTTTGAAGAAATACGCATGAAAGATGATGAGTCCTTTGATGAATTCTATGCAAAATTGAATGACATTGTGAATTCTACTTTCAATTTAGGTGAACGTATCCCTGAAACTAGAATTGTCAGAAAAGTTCTTAGATCTTTACCAGAACGTTTTAGACCTAAAGTTACTGTCATTGAAGAAAGTAAAGATCTAGATAAACTTAGAATAAAAGAACTGGTAGGGCCTCTTCAAACATATGAGCATACTCTTCCTCAATCCAAAAGAAACAAATCAATTGCCCTGAAAACAGTAAATGAAGAGAAAGATCATCACTCCGACGATGAATCATGTAGTGATGAGGATTTTGCTCTGTTAGTTAAAAATTTTAAGAAATTTTTTAAAAATAAGAACAGCAAACGACCTTCTAAAATACCTGATCTGTCTCACAATCCATTCAAAAAGGATAAAAAGGAAACTAGAGATGTTAAAACCAAGAAATCTCCAGGAATCCAATGTCATGAATGCTCCGGTTTCGGTCATATCCGGACTGAGTGTCCAAATTTTAAGCGTCAAAAAGGAAAAGCCTTAAATGTGTCTCTAACGGATGATGAAGATGGCACAAATCACAATGAACAATCCTCCGAGGATGATGAAATAAATTATATGGCATTCATGACATCTATCATCAATGGTGACGAAGCCACAAGTGCATCTCCCCAACAGTCAGATTCTTTTCATGAAGAATCTGATAATGATTTTGATGGGCTTCAAGAAGCGTATGATAAACTTTTTAAGGAATGTTTGAAAGTAAAGAAAGTGAATAAAAGTTTAAATACTAAACTCATCAATCTGGAAAGAGAAAAGGATGAAGTTGCAACGAAATTGAAGGGTGCCACTGTTATCCGTCTAGATTTGGAAAGTCAAAACAGCTCCTTAATCACTAGAATTAAGACTCTAGAAGTGGAACTTGAGAACACTAAAGAGGATCTGAAAAAATTTTTAAGTGGAACACAAAAAACTTGATCATATGTTGGGAATTAGAAAAGTGGGCTGGAAATAAAAAGGTTTGGGATATGTTGAGAAAATCTCCCAACATGGACCACAACCTAAAATTATATTTGTTCCCGCTATAAAACCTCCACTCAAAAATACTATCACTCCCAAAGTCATTAAGACCGTGCCTCAACGTGTGGAGAAAAGTTTTGGCCCAACTCGGTTGCCTAACTCATATAATCAAAAGGTCATGAACAAATCATCAAACACTTTCAAGACCTCCAAAAATTTCAATCAAAGGTCTATGAACAATTCCTTCAGACCTAAATTTGTACCTACCTGCCATGCGTGTGGAAAAGTAGGTCATATTCGTCCTCGGTGCCACACTCTGAATCTTCTATACAACCAACGACAATGGCTAAAAATGAATAAACTCGTTGATCACATTCAGCACTTGGATAAACAAGTGAAAATGTTGAATCAGAAAATGCATTCGGGAAGAAAAATTTGGATAAAGAAAAGTGAGCTAAAAAATTCTTCAAAAACAATCCAATGCCATGTTGCTCACATAGCCTTAAAAGCTCAAAATCAATCTCTGTGGTACTTGGATAGTGGATGCTCTAGATACATGTGTGGAAATAAAGCCATGTTCTCTTCAATGTCAGACCATCCTGATGGGACGGTCGTCTTTGGTGATGGCTCAAGAGCTCCTATCCTTGGTCGAGGCTTGATTGATATTTCTGGTCTCTCGAAGCCCTGTGATGTTTTGTATGTATCAGGATTGAAATCCAACCTCCTGAGTATTAGTCAATTTTGTGATGACAATTTTGAGGTCCGATTTTTTCAAGATAAATGCTCCATCTATGACACAAATGGCTCAATTGTTTTAGAGGGAAAGAGAACTCCTGACAATCTTTATGGTATTGAGCCAAATAATATTCTTGAATGCAAATCTGCTAAAATTGACACAACTGAATTGTGGCATCAACGCCTTGGCCACCTAAATTTTAAAAGCTTATCAAAAATTTTGAAGAAGAGTTGTGTTGAAGGACTACCTAAATTTTCAAATATAAAACATCATGTGTGTGATCCTTGTCAATTAGGAAAGCAAATTTGATCAAGTCACTCATCTCATAGTGATATCAACACTTCACGGCCTCTTGAATTAATTCATATGGACCTTATGGGGCCGTCTAGAACTGAAAGTTTAGGTGGTAAAAAGTACATTTTAGTTGTTGTGGATGATTTTTCTAGGTATTCATGGATAGATCTTATTCGAGAAAAAAATCCGATACTTTTGACCACGTAAAAATATTGTGTAAAAGACTTGCCAATGAAAAGGGTACTTCCATCTATAGAATTCAAAGTGACCATGGCAAGGAGTTTGAGAATTCTAAATTTGAAACATTCTGTAATGATGAGGGAATTCACCATGAATTCTCTTCACCCATCACCCCTCAACAAAACGGGATTGTAGAATGTAAAAATCGGGTTATTCAAGAAATGGCCAGAATAATGATGTAATGTCAAAATGTTGCCATGCACTTTTGGGGCGAAGCTGTGAATACGGCTTGTCACATAATCAACCGGGTCTACCTAAAACCTGGGACAGAAATAACCCCTTATGAGCTTTGGAATGGAAAGAAACCAAATGTCAAATACTTCCATATCTTCGGCTGTCAATGTTTTATTCTACATGATAGGGAAAACTTAGGAAAATTCGACTCAAAAAGTGATGAATGAATATTCTTGGGATATTCCTTAACTAGTCGAGCTTATCGTGTCTTCAATTTGCGCACTCAAACAGTTATGGAATCCATAAATGTTGTTGTGAATGATACTCCTCATGACCATCCTAAAAGCACTGATTGCTCAAATCAAGATGATGATCATGATGACGCCTTATCCAACTTATCCTCTCCAGACATTGAGCAAGTTACTCCTACTGCCATTCCTATAAAGGAACCTTCTTCTAGATTTAAGCTCAATCATCCAAAGGACCTAATGTTGGGCGATGTTAATGAAGGTATGAGGCTGCGTCGCCGCATTCTGAATCAGCTCGTCTATACCTGTTATGTCTCTCACATCGAACCCAAAAAGGTCGAAGAGGCATTACTTGATGAGTGCTGGACTAATGCCATGCATGAGGAACTCAATCAATTTGTGAGAAATGATGTTTGGACCTTGGTTCCCCAACCTACTAATACAAATGTCATTGGAACCAAGTGGATATTTAAAAATAAAACCGATGAAAATGGAAATATCACTCGAAATAAAGCCCGCTTTGTTGCTCAAGGATATACTCAGGTAGAAGGTATTGACTATGACGAGACTTTTGCCCCTGTGGCCCGTCTGGAGTCTATTCGTATCCTTCTATCTGTTGCTTGTACCATGCGTTTTAAATTATACCAAATGGATGTCAAAAGTGCATTTTTAAATGGGTTCATACAAGAAGTCTATGTTGAACAACCGAAAGGCTTCGTGAACCCTACATTTTCTAACCATGTGTACAAACTCAAGAAGGCTCTATACGGCCTTAAACAAGCTCCCCGAGCTTGGTACGAACGTCTTACATCGTACCTAAATGATCATGGTTTTATTCGAGGGAGTGTTGATAAAACTCTATTTGTGCAAATGACTGACAAATGTATGTTGGTAGCCCAAGTTTATGTTGATGACATAGTCTTTGGCGCTACTGTCGACTCCCGTGCACATTCCTTTGCAAAATGTATGGCCTCTGAATTCGAAATGAGTATGATTGGAGAACTTACATACTTCCTTGGCCTGCAAATTCGGCAACTTCCTCACGGTACCTTTATTTCCCAAGTAAAATATGCCAAGGACCTTGTCAAACGATTCAATCTTGATAACTCTAAACATACTCGGTCTCCCATGAGCACCTCCTCCAAGTTGGATCGTGATCCTGCAGGCAAGAGTGTCGATCCCTCTCTTTACAAAAGTATGATTGGCAGTCTCTTATATTTGATGGCTAGCAGACCCGACATTACATTTAGTGTCGGTGTCTGTGCCCGCTATCAATCCAATCCAAAAGAATCTCACTTAAGTGCTGTCAAGTGCATTATTCGATATATCAACGGGACATCTGCTTTTGGAATCCTTTTCTCAAACGACTCAAATTTTGCTTTGACCGGATACTCCGATGCCGATTGGGCAAAAAATATTGAGGATCGAAAGAGCACCTCCGGTGGGTGTTTTTATATCGGCTCCAATCTGGTGGCTTGACTGAGTAAGAAACAAAATTCAATTTCATTGTCTACGGCCGAAGCCGAATACATCGCCGCGGGCAGCTGTTGCACCCAACTCCTATGGATGAAACAAATGCTTCTTGACTATGGTATTATCCAGGACACTATGCAGATTTACTGTGACAATACTAGTACAATAAATATTTCTAAAAATCCTGTGCAACATTCCCATACCAAACATATTGATATTCGGCATCATTTCATTCTTGAGCTTGTAGAAACTCGTGCAATATCACTTACGCACACACCAACCGAACATCAGCTGGCCGATATCCTCACCAAACCTTTAGACAGTGTGCGGTTTGAATTTTTAAGAACTACCCTCGGAGTGTGCTCATCCCCCAACGAATGAATCCTCCCCTTTATAATTACAACAAAATAACATTTAAAAAAAAAAGAAGGAAAAGGCGCATTGTGCGCTCGCTCTCTAAGGGCTCGAGCGCCCGCTGCCTGCTTTTATCCTCCAGCACGCAGCGAGCGCTTGCCCACAAAAGCCTCACGTTCCTCGCTCTCTTTCCTCTCTTCTTGCGTCGGCCATCGTTCTCCTTCTCCTACTTCACCAGCTTGGCCAGATCTACCATCCGTCCTCTCGATTTCGGGCGTTTCTCAAGGTAAATTCCTCCACCTCCTTCTCGATTTTGTTTTCGGTGACCGCCACCGTTCTTAGTGGTGTCGGCTGCGATTTTGCCCCCTTTTGGGTGGCTGACTTCACGGATCTTAACTTGCTCTCCTCCTTCCTTCACATCCACCGGTTCTTGCGTGGATTGTGTTCATTGCCCTTGGATCCGTGAATCCTCGACCTTCCTTACCCACGGCCGTTCATGGCGGCTCTGCTGTTTGCTCCCACATCTCTGGCCAAGCCTCGTGTGGTGCTCCTCTTGCTGTCAATCAGCCGGTGTCGTGGGTGCCGGAGGTGGTGTTCCGGCGGCCACTGGTGTGCGTTCCCGTTCATCTTACAGCGTCTCTGTTTCCCTTCTCGCCGTCGTCGCCCCATGAACAGCTCCAGCCGTCGGCTGAGGACGCACTGTTCACGGCATCAGTCACGTGAGTCACGTGCATGGCATTCCCAACCAAAACGTCCAAAATACATATATATATATATATATATATATATATATTTGTTTATATATATACATATATATTCAACACTCTTATATTTAAATTGTGGTGTTCAATTTCCTTTCAGATGTCGGCTCCTCGCAAGTCTCTGTCACGCAAGTCCAGCGGCAAACGATCTCGGCCGAGTGGGATCTCCGCTCCTAATCGCTTTATTAGTCCCGAGGCCGAGACTCTTTTTCAAACCCGCATGTCTCATCGGCAACTCTCCCTCGAACGGAAAGTCCGCCTTGACTCTGTCGACCCTTCGATCTCGTCTATTTTCCTTGACCGTGGTTGGGCGTCGGTCATCACAGGTTTGATTGCTCCGTCGCTCATCCTTATTTAAGAATTTTATTCAAATATTCATGCGATCACTTATAATTCTTTCTCCACTTTCGTGTGCGGGGCACAACTGCACATTATTGCTGATATCATTGCCCGCATTATTGGTATCCCTCGGGTGGCCAATCCACCCTACCCTTACTCTTCAGCGCTCACCCGGCCTTGTTTTAATGAAATTACTACATTTCTCCATGGTGCCCCTCTGGTGTGGAATGGCAAAGCATTCCAGACTTCGTACCTCTCCTCTCGGCGACTAGTTGTGAGCCGTATCATGCTCACGAACCTATTCCCGGTCTCCCACTTCTCATCCCTTTCCGAGGAGAAGGCATTATTTCGGTATGCTCTGTTGAGTGGTCAGCCTATTGACTTACCCTCCCATTTTATCACTCATATTATTGCCAACTTCTCCGGCCGAAAAGAGGCAAACCTACCTTTTGGGTGCCTTATTCAGCGACTCCTTGCTGGGCTCGGTCACCCATTCGCGGACTATCCTCGCCTACCGCTTGTCCGCCCCATCAACTCCACCACTTTTGCCCAGAGTCGGTCCCATGCACGTCGCTTTGCTGTCGACCCCGAGGAGCTATTCGATGAGCCTCTCCCTGCTATGCCTCCTCCTCAGCCGGATGAAGGCCCCTCTGGCTCTGCTTTGTCCTTTTCTAACCCTTCGGCTCCTGGGCCATCCACCTCGCATTGGCACTCCACCTCCTCCTCAGCCGCTCTGATGGGTCAAATGTCTCATATTGTTGACCGTTTTGAGCTTCTATTCTCTTCCCAGGAGCGGATTCTTGCATCCCAATCTCAGCTCCAGTCCCAAATGCTTGCTCGTTTTGATCGGTTGGACACTCAGGAGGCTACGTATCAACGCTGGCGGTGACATTATGGCACTCCACCTCCCAGCGATTCTGAGTGATCCCCTCTCTTTGGCTCTTCGTGACAAAAAGGGGGAGATCGTGGTTTCCTTTTGGCGCACGCTGATAGGGGGAGCTTGGGCGAGATGTACGTCTTTTTGTTAGGGGGAGTTAGACTTGATGCACTTCTTTTTGTTAGGGGGAGTTCGATTTAATGTATTTCTTTTTGGCACTTCTTTTGTGTTCCGTACTATCTATATTATCTGGCGCTTTGCTATTGATGTTATCTACTCTCTCTGTTACACTTTAGTACTGCATGTTGTATCTATTATTGCCTAGATCTTTGTTGTTGGTACTAACCTTGCTTGACCAGGAAACTGAAGTTTCATCACATCGCCTCAGCAGCTCTCGTATAGCTATTTACATTTTTTTATGTATCTCTTTTGTATCACAAGGCGTAGGTTTTCATGTACACGGGTTCTATTTCGGTGGTGTCTGAACCGGTGATTCACTTGTATTTATTTATTTTCTGAGTTTTGTTACGGAATTGCCAAAGGGGGAGATTGTTAGAGATATTTATCTAATTGACATATTCCGTGACCATATGTTTATAGTATCGATGTCGGGTTGTGGGTTGTCGGGTTAAAGTCCGTTCTGTCCGTTCGCCCTCTAGTCGCTTGAGCCGTTTGAAGCCCCAGCGCTCGCCGGTGCTCAATACTCGCTCGAGTCGAAAATCCAGTTGGTAACCGGCTCTCCAGGCGCTCGATACCCGCTCGAGCAGAAAATCCAGTAGGTCCCCCGCTCGCCAGGCACTCGAGCCCGCTCAAGCCGAAAATTCAGTAGGGTGCCCGCTCGATGCGCACCTTCTGGCCGCTCGAGCGCCAGGAGGGTTTCTCACGAAACCCTACGACCGCCCGCCACGCGCTCGAGCCCCACTCGAGCACCAGTGCAACAGGCAAAATTTTTGAACGTCTTTTTGCGCCCTCTATAAATATTGGACTTAGGTTTTTGAACCCTAAGGATTCTGCAGAGTTGATTTGCGTGCCTCTTTGAGAAGAAAAGCCTCTCATGCTTCAAAGTTATTGTTGCTCCTCTTGAGAAAACTAACACTACAATATTGCTCTACATGTTCAAACTAGTTTTCTCACCCACCTTCTTTAACCATTGAAACTTTGCCTTCTACCATCGTTGGAGACTTTGGTTCGTAAAGAATGAGACTCGTTCGTGATTGGAAATTCAAATAGTTCGAGGGAAGATTGACATGAAGACCGGAAGGTGTCCGGTTCCGTTGTCGCGGGCAAATTCAATGAGTTCCTTGGTAGGGATCACGTGACGGGAGTAAGTCGGCTAGGTTAGCGCGTCGTTACCACCCGGTCTGTAAGTTGATTTTCATAGTGCATTGCTTCCCTGGCCGTTGAAGCCCGGAGTGTTTTTCTCGATACCGTGGGTATCGAGTTTTCACTTCGTCACTAAAAAAAATTGAGTCTTTATCTTTATTACTTATAAGTACTTAATCGTGCATTATTGTTAAACTTGTTAGTATCTAGTATTAAATATCTTTTACGTGTATTAGATATTTATTATTATTCACTGATTCCGCTATACTTTTAACGGGGTCGAAACACGTTAACACAAAACGTGCCTTTTCAATTAAGTTTGAAGTGATAAAGAGGCTGCTGAACCAATTTTAAGCATCATGTCTTGAAGTTGATTTTAGCATGTGCTGAGCCGGTTGTAAATCAGCCTGAACCAGCCTGAATCGACCCAGAACTGGCCAAAGCATCCAAGCTGATGCTGGAATACGGAGCCTATGAAAATAGGCTGAATCGGCCCCCTGAACTGACCCTCTGAACTGGCTAGAAATCGGCTTGAACTGGCCCTCCTTGAACCAGCTGGAGCATCATTTTGATGCTGTAGAATTAGTCTGAACCAGCCCCCCTGAACCGATCCTCTGAATAGGCTATAGCATCCTTGCTAATGCCGCACTTTTAGCCATGAAAATCAACCAAATCAGCCACTGAACCGGTAGCAAACCGGCTGGAGCATCAAGCTCTGATGCTGAAATTTCAGTCCATAAAAATCAGTTAGGACCGGCCAATGATACGGCAATTAAACCAGCCACGAACCGACAGTCACACCAGTTAAATGCACCATGTACGGCTCCTAAATTTTCGGGATGTAATGTGTTACATATTATTACTCCAACATATAAAAAAATTGCAAGACTTTCGGTTCCCTACTAATTGTTAAAATTCTAGAATTTGAATGCTAAATTTTCACTTCGATATTATGAAAGTTTAAGTGGAGGCTCTACAAAGTATCAAGAAGTTTGATTTTTTTTTTTTTTTTTAGAAATTGAGAAAATTAAGAATAAGTATCAAGAATAAGTGTAAAATTTTTATAAGAAAAAGTTTAAAAAAATTAAGAAATTGGCCACGGATTAATCAACAAATAGTATATTCTAACTTGCATTGGTATATTATAGTGAAAAATCGTTATCTGATAAGTATTGCTATACGATTTTATCCCAATCTACATGGAGATAATATATAGATAACCCACCTCCAGGTCCTGGAATAGGAGGGTAGGTATTTGATTGTGTGGAGAAAAAATACAATCCAAACTTTAATCAATCGCTCATTTAATTAGTAAGGCCTACTAGTCTTGATTCCTAAAGAAAAGTAAGTTTTCAGTATATTTTGACAAATAAGAATAAAAAAATAACAAGATAAGAAATTAAAAAAAAATGTATAAGTATTCTGACCATATTTTAAATTATTGCATGCTATGACAGCCTCTATTCCTACTATTATATTTTCAGTGAAAAGATTACATGATCTTTACTATATATTATATCTTGTTGAGTATTTGATACACTCTCTTATTATTTTACTAACAATTTAGATAATTCACACGAGTTTGTGCCCGACTAGCTGGAGTGAAGTTTAAAGTGTTTAGTTTATACCTTTGAAATTATTATTTTTACTAATCTACATCTTTGGGATAGTATGTAAAGTATCTAGTTTTAATTTATAGTCGACTGTAAATGTAGATATGATGTAAAGTATATAGATATGTTTTGATGATTGTATAAAGATCAATATTTTAGTAATGATTCTGGATCAGATGGGTAAGTATTATAGATGTTATTGCTTCCGCAGGTTGGTACGTGATTTAGCTGGTATCTTTTCTTAATATAAAGCTGACATTATATTATTGTTGGACTGAGGTCAGAGTCATAGATGACATGGTAATGTATTTGGATCATGTATATGTTAATTATTATTTTTGCAAAGGTTAATTGGGACATTAATATGATAAGCTCATGTCCATTTGGTTGATAATTTATTATTGATATAAATTGATAATTAAATGATAATAAACTATGATTAAGTTTAATGACGAATTGTCGGACATTGTCCATGACCGGTAGTATTAGAAAATGTTAAAGGAAAATACCTTAGGATAAGAAGATACTTTAGGATTTAGGCTAATTGATTTTGTTTGAAGTTAAGCTTGATGGATTTAAACTTGAAGTCCAAATTTTAGAAATTGCGACATTGAGATTTAATGTTATTTGATGATGATCTAATCTGTATATTGATATTTTTGATAATAGGACTGAAAAATGGATGGTTGATGAAAAAGCTCTGGAAGTAACTCCCGACCTAATCGGGGGGAGGAGTATTTGAACGTTATGGGACAAATGGCAAATATTTTAGAGCAAATGACGCAGGAGCAACATAACCCCAAGCCAGCCCTAATTTCTGCCCCAATAAATCCTAGAGCAACGGCTTATGAAAGGTTTACAAGTGAACGAGCACCAAAATTCATAGGGGATTCCGATCCAGCAAAGGCGGAGACTTGGATCAAGAGGATCGAGAAGATCTTTTCAGTTATCCGATGTCCAGTGGAGGACAATGTGAACTTTGCAATGTGTAAGTTGGAAGGAGAAGCAGATCATTGGTGGGTAATGCAGAGGAAGACTATGAGAGTAGCCAAGAATGAAATTACTTTGGAGATATTTAAGGAAACATTTCTATATAAATATTTTTTGAGAAGTTTTTGAGAGCAAAAGGAAAACGAATTTGCTCGATTGTGGCAAGGGAACAGATCGGTGGAGGAATATGATGTAAAGTTTACAGAATTATCCCGTTATGTGCCACACGTTGTCCATGACAAGGTGAGGAAGGTAAGAAAATTTCAGTTTGGATTATAGGATGAGATTAGGAAGCAACTGGTGACATTGAAGCTGAGGACCTATGGGGATGTCTTGGACTGAGTGCTTATCTTTAAGAAAGAGTTGGAAATGAAGAAATTCTTTTAGAAGAGATCAAGAAGTCATGAAAGCCCAATATTATGTTCAGATTCAACGTTGGAAGCACCTTTAAGAGGCAAAAGTGGAGGAGAAGGGAAAAAGAAAGTGTATCTTGCAAGTGAAACTAAGTCCAGCAGCACCAATAGCAACAACAGCGTATCCGCAATACAGGAATTGGCATGGAGGAAGACCTTGTTATAAATCTTTGGGAGCCTGTTTTAATTGTGGCCAAATTGGTCATTTGTTTAAAGATTGTCCGAAGCCAAAGAGGCCATTGGCGGCGAAACCAAATATTCCAAGCAAAGCTTTTGTAGTTCAAATTCAGGATGCAGAGGCCACCCCTAATGTTGTGGAAGGTACTCTTTTTATTTTTGGTACTCCTACTCATATACTCTTGGATTCGGGCTCCACTCATTTCTTTGTATATCCAAGATTTGTGTATTATTTGTTATCACCCCCGCATATTCTAAAACATGTATTAGTTGTATCAATGCCGATAGGATCATCCACGATGACGGCTATTATGTATTCGAAATGTGTAGTATGGGTTGTTGAATTGCAGCTGGTTGCGGATTTGATATTGTTAGAGATGTATGATTTTGGTGTGATTTTTGGTATGGACTGGTTAATAAGTTATCATGCTAATGTTAATTGTTTTCATAAACAGGTTTATTTTACCATTCTAGGATGCAAACCTTTTTGTTTCCAAGGGGTAGTGCAGAAGAAGTTGTATTGTTTTATTTCAGCTTTACACGTTTGTCATTTAATAAAAAATGGATGCCAAGCCTATTTGGCTTATACTAATACAATTGTAAGTCATCATGTATTGGCAAGGAATGTTCGAGGGGTTTGTAAATTTGAGGATGTTTTTCCTAAAGATTTGCCTAATTTGCCACCATATTGGTAGGTTGAATTTGAAATAGAGGTTATTTCTAGATCAGCATAAATTTTAAAAGCACCATACAGAATGGTACCAGTGCAGTTAAAGGAACTAAAGGTGCAAATGTAGGAACTTTTGGAGAAGGGATTTATCTAATCAAGTGTTTCTCCTTGGGGTGCTCCGGTATTGTTTGTGAAGAAGAAAGATGGATCATTACGGGTATATATTGATTATCAGGAGCTAAACAAGATCACCATCATGAATAAATACCCGTTGCATAGAATTGATAATTTATTCAATCAATTGCAATGAGTACTGATATTTTCTAAAATTAATCTTCATTCAGAGTATCATCAACTAAAAATTAAGAAGGATGCGACGAAGACTACATTTCGGATGAGGTACGGGCATTATAAGTTTTTAGTTATATTGTTTGGATTGACTAATACCCCTATAGCCTTCATGAATTTAATGAACTGAGTATTTTAACCATATCTGGATAAATTTATAGTTGTATTATTTGATGACATATTGATCTATTTAATGAGTTATACAATCACGAGGCACATTTAAGAATCGTGCTTCAGATATTTCAAGAAAAGAGACTGTATGCCAGGTTGAAAAGGTGTGAGTTTTGGCTCGAGGAAATTATATTCTTGAAACATATTATATCGAAGGGAGGTATTTCTGTTGACCCCAAAGAGATTGAGATTGTTGTTAATTGGAGTCAACCTACAATAGTAACTGAGGTGCGGAGTTTTCTTAGGAAGGCTGGGTACTATCAGAGATTTGTGAAAAATTTTTTAAGAATTACTATGCCATTGACTCAAATGACGAAGAAAGAAGTCAAGTTTACTTGGACTGATGAATGCGGTTAGATTTTTCAGGAGTTGAAGAATTGATTGATTTTCGCTCCAATCCTAACAATTTCTGAAGGATCTGGTGGATATGTGGTTTATTGTGCTACTTAAAGAACGGGACTAGGTTGTGTGTTGATACGATATGAGAGAAAAGAATTACGCGACTCATAATTTAGAGTTGGCCATAGTAGTCTTTGCTTTGAAAATTTGGAGACACTATTTATATGGTGAAAAATTTTTGGTGTATTTAAATCATAAAAGTTTGAAGTATTTATTCTCCTAGAAGAAATTGAACATGAGACAAAGAAGATAGTTGGATTTCTTAAAAGATTATGATTGTAAAATCTAATATCAACCAAGAAACAGCAACATAGTGGCAGATACTTTAACTTGCCAGACGACATTTGTGGCCAATTTGAGGATTAAGGAGATGAAAATATTAGAATGCATAGAGCAATGTGGCATTAAAAGGTACGTCCAAGGTGATTGGATGATTCTATCATATTTTCAAATTCAACCGGAGATGCTGAAACAGATTAAGAACAGATGAATGATCCGTTCTTGGTTGATATCGTTGGAGATTTGAATTAGGACTCTAGAGTTGATTTTAATATTCGCGCTAATGGAGTCTTAAAATTTCGAGATCGAATATGTGTGTCGAATATTAGAGAATTGAAAGAGGAGATTATGAATGAAGCTCATCGATTGAAGTATACTATTTACCTTGATATCAACAAGATATATCAAGATTTGAAGAAGATATTTTGGTGAAGGATTATGAAAAGAAAAATTGTGGGTTATGTGGGAAGGTGCTTTGTTTGTCAATAGTTAAAAGCCAAGAGCAAAAAGTCACCTGGGTTGTTACAACTATTGCCTACTCTAAGTTGGAAGTAGGAGGATATCTCAATAGATTTTGTAATGGGCCTACCGAGGACTCCGTAGAACCATAATGCTATTTGGATGATCATTAATCGACTCACAAAATTAACACATTTTGTAGCCATTCGGGTGACGTATTCTAGAGATTGGTTAGCCCGAATGTATATCGATGAGATAGTAAGATTGCATGGTGTACCCACTTCTATTGTATCAGATCGGGATCCAATATTTGTCTCAGTATTTTAAAAAACTTACACCGTGAATTAGAGACGAAGTTAAAATTCAGTACATCATATCACCCACAAACAAATGGGCAATTGGAGAGAACTATCCAGATTTTGGAAAATATGCTAAGGACTTCAGTGTTAGAAATGAAAGGTAATTCAAATGATCACTTGGCATTGATAGAATTTACATATAACAACAGTTACCGGACAAGCATTGAAATGACCCCTTTTGAAGTATTGTATGGGAGAAAATACCGATTACCAATTCATTGGATGGAAACGGGTGATAGAAGACTTATGGGACCAGATATTATTAGGGAGACATCCGAGAAAATTAAAGTGATCTATAAGAAATTGAAAGTGGCTCAGAGTAGGCAGAAAAGTTATAAAGACCGAAGGAGATCGGACTTGAAATTTGAGATTGGAGATTCTATTTTCTTGAAAGTGTCACCATTTAAAAAAATATCTAGATTCGGGGTAAAGGAAAAATTAATGCCTAGATTTATTGGCCCCTTTAAAATTTTAAAAAAAGTTAGCAAAGCAGCCTATCGGGCGGCGTTACTACCAAGTATGGGGAAGCACACAATGTTTTTCATGTGTCTATACTCCGAAAATATATCCATGATCCAGCCCACATTATTGAGTACAAGCTTTTGACGATTGACGAAGATCTAATGTGTATCGAGGAACAAGTACAAATTTTGAGCCGTAGAAATCAAATACTCCGGACAAAGTCCATTCCATTGGTGAAGGTTTTGTGAAGAAACCATTCGCAAGAGGAAACTATATGGGAACGAGAGGATGAGATTTATGACAAGTATCATTATCTGTTCCATTATTAAGGTATATAATCTTGTTCAATTTTAATGACGAAATTTTATAAGGAGGGTATGATTGTAAGATCTGGGATTTCACAATCAAGCTAATTTTATCAATTATGTTAAAAATCAGAAAACCGAAGACTCCCCTTTGGATACAGCTGCAACAAAAAAACTTTATCGGTGGGATAGATTAATATAATTTAATCCGATTATAATTTAACAGAGCAAAATCGGGCTGCGACACTTGAATTTATATAATCGGCCAGGACAACAAAATTGGGGCAGCGGTGGCATCCGGGCTGCAGCATATAAGTTGAGAATTCAGCTGGGGCAGCTGCTGATTAAATTCAGCAGGAAAAACCGGGCAGCAGCAGCAACTAAAGGCGCAGCAGTATAATTCAGCAACATATACATATATATAATTAACAGCCACAGGAGCACGGCAGCAGCAGAAAATCAGCAGCAACCAACGTGAGACAGCAGCCTGCTTCAGCAAGCAACCATCAGCAGCTTGCTTCATCAAAATTCAGCAGCAGCAGCAAAACACCGCTGATTAATAAGGCAACCAATAAGTCAATGACTCGGCAAAAAATTAGGGGAGTAATCAGCTTAACGTGGGAAAGAAAGGGAATGACAGCAGAAGAGTAACCGTGGCAAGAAAGGGAGGAGAGGAAGCTGATGAATCAGCTTTATATGATAGAATAAATTCAGGAAATTCAGCAAAGGAAATCAGTGGAGGAAATCAGAGAAGAGAAAGCAGAAGGGAAAACGAGAGGAAGCAGAAGGGAGTGAACTGAAAGGCAAAAGAAGTAAAGAAATTCAACTTGGGCAAGTGCACCATATGTTTTTCTTTCATTTGTTGTGAATTTTTGTTGATTTCCTCTAAGTATTGTTAAGTCTAATGCTCATTTCCCTTGCTATAATATTACTGTATCTTGTTTCAGCATGTGTCTTGCTGAATTTGGCTTCATTTCAAATCTGAATTATGCAATATGCCCTACTGCATCACGTTGCTGGATCATAATTGAAGTATCATGTTGCTGAATTCTGTTTTACTAGCTGGTATAAATCAAGTTAGAAATGATAAAAAGGCTGCTGAACCGACTTTAAGCATCATGCCTTGAAGCTGATTTTAGCATGTGTTGAGCTGGCTGTAAAATCAGCCTAAACCAGCCTGAGTCAGCCCTCCCAGGACTGGCCAAAGCATCCATGCTGATGCTGGAATATGCAGCCTATGAAAATAGACTGAATCGGCCCTCTGAACTGGCTGGAAATCAGCTTGATCCGGCCCTCCTTGAACCAGCTGAGGCATGATTTTGATGCTGTATAATTTATCTGAACCGGCCCCCTGAACCAACCCTCTGAACTGGCTGGAAATCAACCTGAACCGGCCCTCCTTGAACCAGCTAAAGCATCATTTTGTTGCTGTAGAATTAGTCTGAATCAGCCCTCTGAACCGGCTGGAAATCAGTCTGAACCAACCCTCTGAATCGGCTGTTGCATCCTTGCTGATGCCGCACTTTCAGCCATGAAAATCAACCGAATCGGCCACCAAACCGGTAGCAAACCAGCTGGAGCTTCAAGCTCTGATGCCGAAATTTTAGTCCATAAAAATCAGCTAGACCAGCCAATGATACGGCCATTAAACCAGCCTCGAACCAACAGTCACACCAGTTAAATACATCATGTCAGGTCCTGAATTTCCATGATGTAATATGTTACATATTATTACTCCAGCATATGAAAAATTTGCAAGACTTACGGTTCCCTACTAGTTGTTGAAATTCTAGAATTTGAATACTAAATTTCAGCTTTGATATTATAAAAGTTTAAGTGGAGGCTCTACAAAGTATCAAGAAGTATGATTATTTTCTCCCAAAGATAAAAAAAATTGAGAAGTATTAATAATAAGTATAAAGTTTTCACAAGAAAAAGTTAAAAAGAATTTAAAATTTTGACCACAGATTGATTAACAAATAGTATATTCTGGGATGCCTTAGTATATTATCGTAAAAAATCATTATCTGATAAGTATCACTATACGATTTTGGCCCAATCTACAGGGAGATAATATGTAGATGGCCTACCTTCGGATCCTTGAATAGGAGGGTAGGCCTTTCAATGTGTAGAGACAAAACATAATTCAGGCTTTGATCGACCACTCATTTAGCTAGTAAGGTCTACTGGCCACGATCCCTAAAGAAAAGTAAGTTTTCGGTATATTTTAACAAATAAGAATAAAAAAAGAACATGATAAGAAATCAGAAAAAGATTTGTATAAATATTCTGACCATATTTTAAGTTATTGCATGTTATGACAGTCCTTACTCCTACTATTATGTTTTCAGTGAAAAGATTGTATAATCTTTGCTATAAATTGTATATTATTGAGTATTTGGTTTACTCTCTTACTATTTTATTAACATTTTACATGATTTGCACGAGTTTGTACCCGACAAGTTGGAATGAAGTTTAAAGTGTTTAGTTTATGCCTCTGGAGTTATTATTTTTCCTAATCTACATCTTTGGGATAGTATATACTGTATCTATTTTTAATTTATAGTTGACTTTAAATGTAGATTTGATGTAAAGTATCTAGATATGTTTTGATGATTGTATAAAGATCAATATATTTCAACAATGGTTTTGGATCAGATGGGTAAGTGTTGTAGATGTTATTGCTTCCACAGGTTTGTACATAATTTAGCTGGTATCTTTTTTTAATATGAAGCTGATGTCATATTATTGTTTGATTGAGGTCAGAGTTACGAATGACGTGACAATATATTTGGATCATGTATATGTTGACTTATTATTTTTGTACAAGTAAATTGGGACATTAATATGATAAGCACACGTCAATTCGGTTGATAATTTATTATTGGTATAAATTGATAATTAAATGATAATAAACTATAATTGAGTTTAATGATGGATTGTAGGACGTGGTCTATGACAATAGGAGGAAGTAAATGCATAAATGCATGGGTGTAAGCAGATGGGGATTGAGTGTTTCTTGGATGATTAGGCTCCGTAAGATGCACTCAAAGGAGTGAGCGATTTTTGAGGAATTATACTCGTATGGTAGAGTGGCTTTGAAAAAGAAACACTCAAATGGAAAAGTGGCTTAAAAGGTGCTTCGACTTGCTTACTTGTCTGAGTGTTCATCTGAGAATTCACTTTGGGATCCCTTTCTCTGTGGGGGTTATGCCATATTTATTGTGTGAAATACCGGTTGGAAGACCCCTGGGCGTTATGCCTCTAGATTTATATGGGAACTTACTTTTGCAACTGTCGCCTATATTTGATGGCCGGGTTGTACTGTTTTTAACCATTGATTTGATATTGTAATCGCCTATAATAATCTATTGCTTATCCACTAATACCCATTTACTATTAGACAGGTTGGATCACACGTCTTGGGTCAATCGCTGCGCTTTTTGGTTGTTGGGCTCAAAGGATTTTTTGATGGGTCGTTGTCAATTAGGTTTTTCTTCCTTCTACTTATTAGATTTTAGGCCAGCCCATAGGCTACAGTACCCAACACTAACCTCTCATGTTGGGAAGTTTAAATTTTCAACTCTTAGAATGTTCGTAATGGGATGCTGAATACAGATCTTCCATGCCTGCTCCTTCTCCAAATGTTCTATGGATTCGGTGCTCTATTTGGCAAGATTTGTTTTGATTCTCTGCGATCAACGTTAGAATGCGTAATCTTCTTGAATTAATGCTCGCTAATCTTTCCTTTCAGTTATAAATGGAGGGGCTCTCTATGTTTTACATCACGAAGCATCTCTTATTCGCAAAGGAGTGAGTCCATTCAGAGCTAATATGGAGCCTTCATTGCCACAAGCCAGAATTAGAGGAAGTTCTTCTCCAACGTTTGAAGTTGAGATCCCAGGATGGATATGAAGTCTGCCTTAGTTACTATATTTCATGTAAGAATCCACTTTATTTTTTCTCTTTTACGTCCGTTCTAAAACCTAGCCTTCATCGTTGTAGCAAGCTCCCGAGTTTTGGAGGGTGGTTTCATCCTCTCCCTATTTATGTCGGGCAATCCTCTCTGATATAGGTCTGAAGAGGAGGTGGCTTAAACTCTTACTAATCCTAACTCTAATTGGGGAGAGATTTTTTTTTTTTTTTAGGCCTCCCCATTGAGAATAGATGTAGTTCTGAAAGTGGCTGCTATTGTTCCTCTAAGGAGGGAATTTTTGCTCTTTCCCTACTTGAAATGGGTAGTTCGGTGAGCTTTTCTTACGTTTTCATCCATCTCAAGGTCGATTGGACTACTATGGTTGAATCGTTACTCCATTTATTATTTATTTCCTTCTAAGTTGTATTTTCGCTATTGTAACTTGTACATTATGAAAGAAATTAATGAATAAAACATCCAGAGTAGTTTTTCTCTTTATTACATGTCTCAAATATTCTCGTATACTTTGAGTAATTGAAGCACTTGAATATTACTTTATGTTACATAACTTATGTCAATCTGATAATTCAGACCACTGACAATTCAGTCTTCTAACAATCCAACTTCTAATAATCTATTTCGAACGTTCGGCTAAACATTGGTTAATTAATCACATTAGTCTTGAGTACGTTAGGGCCATATGTTATCAACCTACCGTCTTGGAAAGCGAAGTGTTAGAACATCATAATATGCGCTGTGCTAGAGATTTGTCAATCTGGGTGTCAGAGCCATCAACTATCTAACTATTGCGCTAGAAGGTGTATCGTCAGACTGTCATTACTGGCACAATAAAATTGGCATGCCGCAGCACTCTCGAGTGCGAGCACATATTTCATCCATAAACTGCGGTCTTCCGCTACTTAAACGACATCATTCCTTGGCCAAAGCTTTGGCTATTTAAACTGCGGTCTTCCTCTACTTCTGCATTTCTTTAGTCTCAAATCGCTATGTCCTAATTTGCTCCTCTTTTTTCTCACATCCTTGGCTTCTCAAACAACTTCCTAGGACATCACTTCGATCCAATCCATTCTCACTTGTAATGATATGGAGGACTTGTATAAGAAGTACAACATTTCGGCTGCAATTCCACATATAATGCCAAGGGTTGAAGATAGGGCTTACGCTTCTCGAATTGGATTCAGTACCATTTACAAGGCCCATCTGAAGGAGGGCCTTCGTATTCCTTTCGCAAAAGACCTATACAAGATCTTGGAGGCCCTTGAAATTCCCATTGCGTGCCTCCACCCCAATACTCTTCGATATTTGATTTCATTATGTATTTTCTTCCATTATAAAAAGCTTCTCCTAGATGCCCAGGCCATGAATGTAATCTTGTAGTTTGACCAAGAGGCAGATTGGATTTTTTTCATCCCCGCAAGAAGTACAAAATAAGTAGGAAAATTTCAAATTCAATAAAGGGTTAGAAGAATTAATTCTTTTATTTGATGGTTCCTTCTGACTGGTCCCTTTCCAATATTTAGGGCAGAGTCAATGGCCCCTACTCCGGGGATGTTCTGGAGATAGAGGACCAAATAGCTCGACCACTAACTAAGCTCATCGAGGAGAACGCCACCACTTTGCACCGTACAGGTACTTGGCTTACCCGGAAGGCATTCGCTAATGGTCAGTTGGAGGTAAGGATGGTAGGGAATGATATCACCACCACACCATTTCACTAGCCCAAGAGGAAGAAGAGAAATCTGTTCATCTGAGACTCTCCAAAAAATGCGACTGGCGAGGCGGTTCCTTCCTCTACCGACAATGAGTGAGTTATGGATGATGCTTGTGAAGCGATGATAGCATAACATGTTGGAGAGTCATCACAACAGCTAGGTTCTATCTATTCTTTCTCAGTTCACCCAATTTTTAAAGAGGCAATTGGATTTGTAGAGGGGGTGAGCCCCCTATTTATTCTACTACAAGAATAGATGACCCCTCGGCTAACAGATCAAGTGAACTGATTGATGCTCCAATATAGTACAGGGTTCTAATTTTGGTCACCTCATCGCCTGATACATCTATCTCCACGCCTCCGCTATTTTGGTCAAGGAAGATGCTAATAACGATCAGGTGACTGAGAAAATAATTGATATAATCCAAAGGCCATGGCTGCAGAGGAGGCTCCTCGCTCTAAGGCTTCAGCACCTAAGTTTCCAGAGGCTTCAGGCGTATCTCCTTCTCCTCCTGGCTTTGAGGTGCCCCTCTATTGCCATGCATTGCCTATTTCTTGCTGGAGGTCCCTTCTATATCTGGATCTACGGATCCTCCTGATCCATCTTTTCAGGAGGGACCATCTCTCATTGAGGTACTGACTACAAGACCCTTCATTCTGTTGTTATGTTCTGTACTGTCATCATCCCTGAATGATCATTTTTCCTTGCAATCAAAGGAATTGCTTCATCTGATGGCAGAGGCCTTATGCCAATGAGATGCTGAGATTTTTCACTTGTCTCATACGTATGCCGATCCTACTGCACTTAAAGAGATGGAGATACGAGTAGATGTTGCCATTACCGAGGCTCAACAGAGTCGAGATTGGGCTGTTTTCTCAACCAAGAGCTATCCGAGTCTCTATATCTGAGTCTCTAGCGAGATTCTAGGAGCTCTCAGATAAAAGATCTCTAACTCTAGATCAAATCACTTCACTTGAAGATGAGCTTTAGGATGTTGAGCAGTAATTTCCCGATCTTTGAAATAAGTGCACCTGACTCGAAGGAGAGCTGAGAACTCGTCTCCATCCAAATGAAGTTGGTCCTGTGCTACATGATAGATTATGGGATAGCATTCATTGCTGCAGATGGATTGTGTCCCTAGTTGCCTCCGACTTTCCTCTTAGTTTTCTCTATCCTAGAAAAGCTGGAACTCTCAGAAAATTAAATTTCGTTGATTTTTCAAAGACAGGTGGGGAACCTTCGCCACGTCTAACGGGAACTCCCAATCGAAGGATAGTCGTTCTGTCTGAGTTGCAGGCATTAGGCAGTATCTTGTAGTCCTCCTAATAGACACTCATTGTTGTATATGTTAATTCTTCAATAAATCAACTAAATCTCTTAGATCATTGTCACGATATCTTTATGTTTGTGCTGAACCATTTTGCTCAACATTTATTTTGTTTTCCAACTAAGTGTTGATACTGTTGTCGCTGGGCTTGCTTGGATTTATTTGTCCAACTGTTCTCATTCCTGCCAGAGGATATTGAAATAGTGGGAAAGCCTCTTTATGGTGGACTAGGTTTAATTGCCATAGTTGTCGGGTTTCAACGGAGCTTAAACCATCATCCACACAAAACTGATGGTGCTAATTCTTATAAAAATAAGTTGTTGCACTTATAAGTTGGGTTATAATCTGTCAACCGTTATTGACTGATGGTGCTCTTTTCTATTGAAGAAAGTTCTCGCATGCATACTGAAAAGCTCCCTAATATTTTATTTTTCTTTGACCACTTTAAGGACGGTTAAACTTCTATCTTCAAGCCCCTCGAGCTACTATCCCTAACCTCGTTTGGGTCGCTTAGTTATCTAGACTAAGGTTTAGTATTCGACCTCCTTTGGGCCATTTGGTTATTTAGACTAAGGTTTTGACCATGCTTTTATAGGTTGATTCACAAGTGAAAATGTTCGTCCGACTCAGGGTCAATCTGGACCATTAAATTTATGCTACCATATACAAGCATTCATATGAATAACAAAATAAATAAGTGATTATTTTATTAATTAAAACATGATTACATCATACTCACAGTTCGCATGACACTTACTAGATTTACTTGTGATCATATTTTTTGAGGTGGATGGCATTCCATGTTCTTAGAACCAGTTTTTCGTTTTGGATGAATAACTTGTACACACCATTTCAGAGAATTGTTGAGATTATAAATTGTTCCCCCCAATTCGGGGACAGTTTATTACTGTCGGTGGTTTTGCCTATTACCTCTATACTCCATAGAACTAAAATTTTCACCTCGAATTGGCATACGTTTATCTTCTTGTTATTGTACAAAGCGATCCGTTATTGATAAGTCACTGTACATAGCCTTGCTGCATCTCGAACTTCTTTGAGTAAGTTGAGATGCTTTCTAAGTTGTTGGAAATTATTTTGTGGGTTAAAATTTTCGATTTGAAGGCTAGACAAACTGATTTCTATCAAAATGACCGCTTCATTCTTGTAACTTAAACTAAATAGTGCTTCTCCTGTAGGTTCCCTCGATGTTGTCTTGTAGGACCACAACACTGAAGGTAACTTGTCTGCCTAGAAGACCTTGCGTCTTCTTACTTCGTTTCTAACTCGTGTAGTAGGGTTTAATTCATTACTTCTACTTATCCCTTCGCCTGCAAATAGGTGACAGAAGTGTGAATCTATCAGATTCCTAAATCTGTGCAATACTTGGTGAATCTTTTACTAATGAATTGGGTTCCATTGTCGGCCATTATAACCTTAAAAATCCCAAATCTATATATAATATTCTACTAAATGAACTTTGTTGCATTCTGCTCAGTTATCCATGTCAATCGAGAGGCTTATCGCATGATTCTGAATGTCAAATTCTTGCCCCATATGTATGATCCGTAGATTCTAAGATGTACCTCACTTAACACGTAGTCAGCTTCTTTCGGCGTGAGAAGCTATGTTCTATCTAAGGGACGGAATAACCTCCTCAGTATAGTCTTCTATCCATGATGGTGTACTGGCCAGCTGTCTTCTTTATACGCTTGGCGTCATCCAGGTTTTCTAATAGAAGGCTTTTGATAAGGTACCTTTTGTATGAAGTCATCTAGATTTCGCCGTCTGAGATCTGAAGCATCACTTGCTCTGGGACTTTTATGCTCAGGGTTGTAAGAATTTCTCACATATCTCAAGCATATTGAGTGGGATTTTCAGTTGCTGCCGCCTTCACCAACTGATCCGCTTTCTAGTTGTCTTCTCTTTGAACGTTGAGTATTTTTATCCTGTCGAATGTCTCTATTAGGCTTTTCGCTCTAGCAAGATATCTCGCAAGTAATTGGCTAGATGCTTCAAAATTTTCAATGATTTGATTAACAATCAGCTCTGAATCATTATGGATGATTAGGATTTTTGCAAAGCATTCATTTGCCAACTTGAATCTGGCTAATAAGGTTTCGTATTCAACGACGTTGTTGGGGGCTGAAAATTCGAGAGTCATTAAGTATTTCATCTCCAACCCATCCAGAGTCCTCAAAACCACGCCTGCTCCACTCCTTGATTGGGTTGATGACTTGTCCATATATAAGATCCAAATAGGAGTCTCTTCTTCTTGCTGGTAGGTGCCCTTGCTTGTTTTGACAATATCTAGAATTGGGGTCGTCATTTCAACTATGAAATTCGCGAGGGCTTGATCTTTTATAGTCGGTCGTAGTTGAAATTTCACATCAAACTCACCCATTCGATGATCCATTTGATCAGTCATTTGGATATCTCAGGTTTTTACAGAATCCCTTTTAATGACTGGTCCGTTAGGATGATAATCTTGTGGGTCTAAAAGTATGGTCGTAACTTCCTGGTTGAGTAGACTAGTGTTATAGTGATCTCTTCGGCATGCGAGTAACAAGTCTCAGTGTCTGTCATGATCTTACTGATATAGTAAATCGGTTATTGTACCTTGGATTCTTGCCTAACCAGGACCAAGTTTAGCGCTATATCTAATATTGCCAAATAGAGATATAACTCATCTCCTTCTTTTGGAGAGGTCAATAGAGGTGGATTGGTAAGGTTCTCCTTTAATTCTTAGAATGTTGCCTAGTAGTTGACAATCCACTAAAAATTGCTCATCATTGTTCCTCTCAGGGCTCTAAAGAAATGGAAATATTTCTCTATAGACTTTGCTAAAAACCAAAAGAGCATTGCGAGTCTCCCAATAAGTCTTTGGACTTCTTTCACAATCTGAGGTGAGTTTATATCCATTATGGCTTGTATCTTCTTGGGATTTATTTTGATCCCCCAGTGAGATACAATAAAGCTAAAAAATTTTCTAAAAGTCACTCCGAATACACACTTGGTTGTGTTCAACTTTATTTGGTGTGCTCGGAGCACTACAAAAACTTTCAAGAGATCACAAATATGGTTATCGGCTGTTATACTTTTGACGAGTATGTCATCTATATACTCCTCTATATTCCATCCAATTTGTGTCTCAAATATTTTGTTCACGAGACTCTAATATATGGCTCCCGTAATCTTTAGATCAAAGGATATGACTTTATAATAATAACTCCATTGGTTCATCATATAGGATATGTACTCTTTATTGTCGGGACTCATTCGAATCTAGTTGTAATTTGAATAGGCATCCATAAAATTTAACAGCTCATATTTAGACATTGAGTCTACCAACAAGTCAATTTTTTACAACGAAAAATTGTCTTTTGGATATGTTTTATTCTCGTCTGTGAAGTCGATGCACATCCGTCATTTCCCATCACTCTTCTTGACTAGTACTATATTTTACAACTAGTCCGGATACTGCACTTTCTTTATGAAGCCTGCGTCGAGTAGTTTCTTGTATTCTTCTTTCATGACAATTAACTTCTCAATAAAACGGCTCCTCTGCTTTTACCTAACAAGTTTGTGATCGGAATTGAGGCCCAACTTGTAGACAATTAATCTAGTCAGAATTTCTAGCATATCGGCGGGTGTCTATGCAAATATATCAGAGTTTTATTGGAGAAAAGCCATCAACTGTTCAAGCAGATGATCCGTTAATGAGTTTCTATTCTGAATATATTTCTCGGGCTCATTGGGATCTAAAGGAATTTCGTCGATTGACTCATCGAACTGTCCTTACTGTAGTGTTGCTTCGTCTCAAAGATTGAAATCTTTAATCAATTAATTTGGAATCACCTAATTGACTTGAGACAAGTAACATCTCCGACCAGTGACTTGATCGCCTAGGACCTCTCCAACGCCGCATGTTGTCATAAATTTCATCTGAGATGTGGGATCAATGTCACTACTCCGAATACAACTAAGCAGGGTCATCCCATAATTATATTGCAGATCAATGGTAGGTCGACCACCGAGAACGTGAGTATGCGAGATGCTGTCTTTGGATATATTCTTAGTGTGACCAATAATTAAATGGTTCTCTGGACCGAAACAAGTTTGTTATCTAGTCTATATGGGAGTCCCTCAGCCAGTCTCATTTGGTTCTTTCTTAATCCAAGCTTAAAATAAGCGTCAAGATACAATAAATTTCTTGACCTTCTATTATCACCAAAGACTTACATCAGTTGGTAGTTTAGTGTACCGTTCGAAACGAATACAGTTGCAACTAGATGATTAGAATCGGAAGTTGTTACATATATCATATCATTATTGCTAAAATTAATGACGTTATTTCTCATTCCTATCCTCTACTTCTTGTTATAAGAAGTTTCTCTTGATGATTTAGAGTGTAACTTTTGGGTGATCTAATGGAAACCATATTAACCATTTTGGCCACAACCCGATTGTGCAACTGCTCGTGTAAGCCAAGCTCATCTTCATCTGCTCTCTCGAAGGTATACCCCGGGTCTCTCAGAAACTTGTTGATGTACCTTTTCTAGATGAATGTCTCAATTTCTTTATGCAAAGTCTAGCAATCATTGGTACTGCGACTCAAAGATTAATGGTAAAAATAATACTTAAACTGATTTCCTCCTTCTGAGTTATTGGGCTGCTTGGGCTATTTCAAAAACTTCTCATCCCAGATCTACATAAGAATGCTCGTTCGAGTGTCATTCAATAAAATCAGGTTCAAAGGCCTGAACTTTCCTCAGACACCCAACTAATCATTGGCTACTTCCTGGGATCTCAGGTGCTAGAGTAGTCTTCGTTTCTCTTCTTGTTGCTCGTTAATCCCAGATGGTGATTTATCTGCTTTTGGCCTTTTATTTTGTTAGCCTTCTTGGTAAAGATGTAAGCCCGAGTGATGGTCTCCACCTCAAGAAAAGTCTTAGACTCTTGTTGGATTAGGTGTTTGAAGAAATCTCCCAACTGTACCGTCACCATGAACGAGTTCAGTTTCATTTCATCGGTTAACTTAGATATCTTTCAGACCTTTGCGTTGAATCAGGCCAGGAAACACTTCAGACTTTCATTTGGCCCTTATCGGATACAGACAAGGAATCACGACTGCTTCTCCTCTCTTCAGCTGGAGGTGAACTGTGACAAGAAGCTATCAGCTAACTTCTAAAATGTTCTGATCAAATTTGTATGTAGTCTGTAAAATCAAACTCAAGCATCTCCCTTGAGGTTCAGTAAGAAGCAGAGATACAAGCTTGCGACGTCAAGGCCCTGGAATCCCAATAAAGTACAGAAAAGATCCAGATGGTCCATCAAATATGAACTTCCGTTGTAGGGCTACAACGTCGACATCTTGAACTTGCAAGGGAGTTGATGTATTTGGATCTTCCTCAAGAGTGGTGACCTTCTCAGGTCGGCCAAGTGTCTGTCAAAGCTTCCTCTAAACAGTTACTACTTGATCTTTCTAATTCTCTTATCCACTTGGGAGGTGGAAGCAATCTTCTTAGTATTGAAAAAGGTCCTCAACGCCGAGTAATTCGGGGTGACATGTTGGATCGACTGGCTATGGGCCCTCCTTGGCAGGGCGCTGCATGATTCATCTTCTTGGGCTGAAGACCTCCAATTATCTCAGAAATAACAATGATTCTGCCGTTCTAAGCTTTCATCTCATTCTCTGAGACTTAGTCAGCCTTCTAACCATACTTAGGCCCTGTCGCTCGTGGACTCTCTAGCTTCGAGGTCGTCAAGCCGCTGGATCATCTTCCTGACAGACTGTCTCTTCCTCTGGTTTCTCTTTTTAGATGATGAAGTTTGGTTGTCCCTCTAGATGAGTACATATGGTTTAGAGTAGTTTTGACATCGTGTCCACCCGGGCAGCCAGTGTCTCCATGTTTAAGTTCATGGCCAGGTGATCGTCTCCATGACCACCCACAGTTGGGTTGTTGCCATGGAAGACGGTGTCTCTTGCTAGTGCACTTGTTTGAGCCTCAGTATTTATCATATCTGTTTTTTTTTGTTGTATGGTTAGACTTTTCGTTATTTTTCACAGATAGTACCTATGATATGTCTCAGGATCCAGATTGTTGAACAAATTAAAGAGTTACCTTGGTCGGGTGTCCAATTAAAAAATAGGTTCGATCTTCATTATTTTAAATCTAAATCCTACATACCATGATAAACAAATAAAAGGTAAGAGAAATACAAAACTCGCTCCTTAATATATTTTTCGATATTGAAGTTAGTAATCTTTCTTTATGGAAGAGAAAAGATAGGATAAAGTAAATGTGTAGATGCAAGCAAATAGGGATTGAGTATTTGTTGGATAACTAATCTCTATAATGTGTGCTCAAAAGAATCAGCAACTTTTGAGAAGTTGCACTCTGTAAAGTAGAGTGGCTTTGAAAAAATTGTACTCAAATGGAAGAATAGCTTAGAAGGTGATTCGACTTGCTTGCTTGTCTGAGCGTTCGTATGAGAATGCACTTTGGGATACCCTTCTCTATGGAAGTGATGCCGTATTTATAGTGTAGGATGCCAGTTAGTAGACGCCTAGACATTACACCTCTAGATTTATTAGGAGAGTTACTTTTGCAACTATCGTTTGTATTTAATGGCCGAGCTATATGTTTTTGACCGTTAATTTAGTATTGTAACCACTTGTAACAATCCATTGATTATTTATTAATACCCAATTTCTATTGAACGAGTTGGGTCATACCTCTTAGGTCAACCGTCATACCTTTTGGTTCTTCGGTTTAGAGGGTTCTCTGATGGGCTGTCGTTACTTGAACTCTCCTTCCTTCTATATATTAGATTCTGAGCCGGCTCATGGATTGTCATACTCATCAAATATAGAATGGTTACGATTGGTAAAATGCAAAAATAAAAAAAAAATACACGAGGAAATATCGAATGAGGCTATTTAAACCTGTGAAGATATCAAAGGAATGAAAATAAAGTAAATGGTGAGTCTAAATGGGCCACCAAAGTTAATAATAATAATTACAAATAATATAGTTAAATTATTATGATGAGCTTAATTTTAATCCTTATATATCTATGGTTATATAGTCTACGCCATTTGAGGGTGAGTCGGGCTTGTGAGGGTGATTCCCCCATCCGATCGATTATTTCGGTGATCTTTGCATTGCGGGTTAAGAGGAGCCCATTTTTCACAGGATTTGGAAGGCACTTCCGTGTGATAAGGAGGAGTCGGTTCCTATTGGTTTCTAGCTATTGAATCAAACATCTAACCATTAAGGTTAAATATGATTGAAAAATAAAAATTTATTTTATGATTTTTTTAATATTATAAATATTTTGATATTTGAACTTTTTAAAATATAATATCTTTTAATAATAATTTATTCTATTGTTAAAAATTTAGGAAATATAGGGAATATATTTTAATTATTATCTAAATATTTTTAGATGATATAATATTTATTTATTAATTTATCTTTATATGAGCTCATTAGTATAAATGGATAGATAAGATATCATATCACTCTAGTACTACTCAGTAAAAAAAAGACAAAGTGATGCACTTTTATATAGTTCTTTTCATAAATATCATTATTTGTTTTTTTTATACATATATTATGGTTTAGGAAGGAAACGATGAATCAATTTAAGGAAAAAGATAAAATTTATCAAATTTATTCTTAGTTTTTTACGTTCTAATTTTATTTTCATCTTTTTTTTGAATTGATTTATCCAATCTTTTAAAATTAAGTCAATTTACGAATTAATATATTTATTATCAAATTAGCAATTTAAAATCCTAATTAAAATAAAACAAAACTATTGTAGCTTATTCAATCTCAATAGTGTTTTAAACCAATAAAATTTAATATATATGTTTCTTAGTCCGACTGTACCCAATTTGACAAAAAAAAAAAAAAAAAGAATCTTAATTGATAAAGTTGACTTAATTTTGTAAATATAGAATATAAATTACTTAAATAAAAATAAAATTGAAATTACCTCAATTAAAAGGCATGAGTATTTTTCATAGTTTAGCATCATAAAAAATTGAATTTCGGACAAGAAAACAAGGTAAAAGTAGGCATGAAGATTTTTATATAAGAGAAACATTAAAAGTTTAATAAAAAGGGGAACCGTCTTAAGCAAAGATATTGTTCAATGGATTTTGTCACAATGCTTCCAATTATTGGATGGTTTTTTAATTTAATGATTGAGATTATATTAAAAATAATAGGGATAAAAATCAATGCACAAAACCACCAAACAAATCGACATTTTGCTGAGTCATATGCCAACAAAATATGGTGACTATGAAAATTTTATTTCAATATTAAATTATGAATCACTTTTGTGTGGGCCCTTATCAATTTGATATGTCCATTTATAATACGAATGATAAGTATTTTTAAACGCGCAATAAAGGCCTGATGTGCTTATTTCAAAGGCATCATACTCGATGCATGCCTTAGGCGCCATTTTTAGAAGCTCTATGCTCTATCCGTGCCTACTAGGAGCTCAAACGCCATTTCCATAAGCTCTCCACTTGAGTCGCGCTTGTCGAGTGCTTGAGCCTAATTTCAAAGCTCCATGCTCGAGCTATGCCTGTCAAGCACTCGAGCACGACTCCGAAGTATAAAAGCACAGCTAACACGTGTAAGGGTTTGATTATTGCAATTTGAGCACCGTTTTAAGAGAGAAAAGAAAAAGAGAAAAAATGGAGAATATAAAGATTTGTGCATCCGTTTGAGTTTTGGATTATTTTTCTGTTTCCGTCGACCGTGGGTACGCTGTTCTTTCCATAAAGAAAAATATTTACTCGGTTTTTATCTTTTATCTTTCATTTTGTATTCTCTATTACACGGTCTTATTTTGAGATAAAGTAGTTTGACATTGTATTTGAGGATTTGTGTAATTGAGATACTATATAGTGGATATATTTTCAAATCTCAAATCCCATAATTTTTCTTTCTTATTCAAAAAAAATTTTTCACATAAAAATTATATTTTTATTGATCGTATATAATTATTATATGCTTGTCGTATGTTATTGTTTGTTTCCTCACAATTCAAATAGTTGGTCGGGCCCCAACATTCAGAACATATAATTTGATTCCCTATGTGCCATCAATTAGAAAACATCCAAGAAAATACTCAATTAAATCCTTGATGCATATAACCATTGCTCGGGCAAATTAGTGAATTACCCCAAAAATGTTATTTTATGAGAACAATGAATAACTATTCCCAAAGGATGAATAACTCTAATGCCACTTTATTAAACATGCTATAAGTTCGTAATTGTATTATAATCACAAGCACTTATCTACAAGATTTCGATCTTTTGATCAAAGAATTCTTTCTGTAAAGATTATTTGTCCTCACAGCCAATAAGATATCAAGGATTGAGCCGACAAGGCAAATGCACGCCAAGATGAAAAAGCAAAGCCTGTAACAACGGGCACCGTAACATTCATTTCTTCCACTGGAAGTGGCGGTAGCCTGGGCATCATATAAGTAACCAGCTAGAAGGCCAGAAAACAGTAAGGAGCCTATCGAAACGTTGAGCATCATGACGTTGTAGATGAGGCCATAGTATTTAAGACCAAATAGTTCTGAAGCAGTTGGCAATGTGATGGCAAAACAAACTCCATAGCATGTCCCGACTAGAATTGACCCAATATATAGACAACCCGGAACATCTATAGCCATCATGATGAATCCAACGGTGAGTAAAATTTGAGAAGCTGCATTGAAAAGCGGCCTCGGAGTTCCAGCTTTCCTGCATAGAATAAACTCATTGAATACGAGATACATCAATATCAACAAAGCATTATGAGTTCATGATATGGACAATGTTCTTTTAATTTAAGTGTTTTCTCGTAATTTTATCAATAAAGACCATATATTAATTAAGTCTAGACACGCAGCAATTGTGATTGAACTCATACCCCTGAAAAATAATATAATATTTAACAAATTATGTATTAAACAAGAAAAAAACAATAAATCGGATGATCAATGAGTCATAGCATGCTATATTCTCGGAATCTCTTTTTAAGGGCTATGAAGAGTCCACACCTCCAATTTGAGAACTTTTCAAACTCCCAAGAGTAGGGCCTCACTTGTAAAAACAAAAAAAGTCTAGGCCCACAATAAAAAAAATTAGACTCAAGAACAAATACCTATCAACGATGCTTCAAATCATACTAATCAACTATGCTAATCCATGTAAGTCATTTTTGAAACCTTATTAAGGTTTTCACACTTAATTTCATAAAGTTAGATATAGATTACTTATTTAAAATAATAAGGTTCGACTAAATAATTTAGACTAAAATCGACATGATAAGACAATGGTAAAATATCCAACAAATTATTGGTTGATCAGTCCAATGTAACTGCAATCAAAAGCCCACAATATATGTCACACCCATGTATCCCTCCTGTGATACCTTTTACAAGGTTGCTCTAAAGTCACCTAGAAACTATAAGTTTAGTCAAATCACAAAACAAATTTATCTTTCTCCATATCACTAAAATCTATGCCTTTTGTTTTACTAAAATAGATAATAATGCAATGAACATTTAACCTTGCATCATTTGGCCTCATATCAAACTTCACCTAAAGATTCAGTTTTATTCAAGTATGAAGCACAAGAAATGCTTATAAGACAAATATAGATGACAGTATCAATTATCTATCATAACAACCATTTACACAATAGTTCTACTAATAAGCGTATGACCTCTCATTTTTATCTTGATAATTATAATCTTATCATAATATTAACTACATGTCATTCCTTATAAATTGATAGAGGATTTGTTGGTGTTGTGGATATACTGTCAACAAGCATAAGAGTCATATTGCATTTGAATTGTCTAGTAGTTGCTCCAATGCACATGTGGCCCATATCTAATTCCATGAGATGGACCACATCTCCAGGGCTCTTTGTTAAAAGAGAGACAATATTGTGCATAAAACTTTCACTATTGTGAGATTTGGGGAAGGGATAGACTGCATTAAAAAATTATATGTAATTTTATTTTATATTATATAAGAGTTTGTCTATAAGATATGAACTCGTAATCATCAAATTTATAATCATAGCTCTTAAAAATCTATTAAAAAATAAATATCACCTTCTATTCTACTAACCATAGTAATTATTTGATTCGGAGGGCTCCCCCGCATTGTCAAGAAGAGCCCCTCCCTTGCGGCTAAAGGCTATTAGATCAAATATCCAATGACTTTTATTATATATTATTTAAAAATTAAGAAAATATAATTATAGTAATATTTTGTTATTAATTCTTTTCATAATATAGGTATTTTGATACTTCAATATTCTAAAAACTTTTTAAAAATATATATTTAATGATTTTTTAATGATACAAAATAAGAGTCATTGAATCCTGATAATCCAACCACCATCATCTGCATGGAATAGGCTCCCCCTCAGTGCATGAGGGGGCTCCCCTCATTCCATCAATTTCCATGACTTTCTTTTATTAATTGCTCTAACTAAATAAAATTTTCTCTAACAACATAACTTATTATCATGACAAATAAATACGCTTGACAAAATAGTAAGCTGTCTAAATAAATCAAGGAAGCAATTGTAAAACTTTACAAGATTTATAATTGGTTCAAAAATTATCGAATTATCATGCTATTTCACCATTAAAAATATAAAATTAAATATTAAAAATATACCTGAATTTAACATAGTATTCTTTTCTCAAAGAAATTACAATCAATTTTTTTATTTTTTATCACTCTTTCTTAACAAGAATTACAAAAGTTTTATTATAAAAGACTATTAACATTAAAATCAAAATAAATAGAAGTTAACAAAACTCCACTTATTCTAGTATATAAACTGCTATCATATTAATCTAAAATTTATCAATTTATCAGCATATATAATGGATAATTCTATCATTTATATCGTTAATATAAACTGATATTTTAGTTATATAAATGATCTTCTTCCAATCAAATAAGGTGCTCCATAAGAATATAATTTTTTTAATAAAATATAACAAAACTATACATGATTGTCTTACAATATTTTTTTTTACTTGGTTTATATAATGATTATGTAATTATTAAAAAACTCAGATCAATTTTAAGCATTGATCATAATACTATTATAAAATAATATACAATTACAAGTCATAGTGGTTTGGTATTATAAATAATATAGTTCTATCTATATTTTATAGCATTGGCAAACACTTCAACCACAATTTAAAATAAGAAGTATCAATAAGGTCTAACAATAATATCTTTATCAAAGACTATTAATATTATCATTCATCCAAAATCCTAATGTTTGAACATAATGAAAAAATAAGAATTATTAAAAATTTGCACAAAGAGATTTCAAATATCAATATATATAATATAATACAATCCAAGCATTCTAGGTTTACAATAAAGACTCATATTATTAATATAATTCATAAGAATTTTCGACCATAATCATTTTATTGATGGATCTCCAATCATAAAATCAATGATAATATATTTTATCACACCTTTTATTTTTGAACTTAATTTTAATGACAACTTATTTAATTTTTAAAAATTCTTAGAGAATAATGCTGATGCAGAATTATCACAATAGGTTTTTAGCAACTTTGTTAAACTATCAATAATCTCAAGTTCTAAATAACTTTTTGTAGATATAATACATAAACTATTGCCTCAAAATATGCCAAAAATAGCCAAAGGTAGATTTTCTATTATTTGAACGTTTAACATAATTTGAATCTGGATACCCAATTGCTTTAAGTTCATTTTACTTTCTATAACTGAACATTAAATCATTCATTCCACACAAATAGTTTAGTATTTTCTTCACAACTTTTTAATGATCTATACTCATACTATTTTGGTATCTTCCAAGCATACTAATCATAAAACTATTAGATAGACTAGTGTAATTTTGATATTTTTTATGCATACCAATAGTAAAATTAATTTGTAGTCTAACACAAGTCTATGCAATAAACAATTTTTTCTTTACTAGAAGTATAAAGAATATATTTTATTTGTTTCGTTCTATTCATTTTACGAGGACCGCTTAAAATTAAACTTGTCATTTTTCTAGATTAGAGTAATATTAGTTATATGATTTTTTATTTAAAAATTTTCTAGAATCTTTTTTATATAAACTTTTTGAGACAAAATAAACAGTTCATGTGATGTATCATGGAATATTTTTTTTATCATACAAGATGTCTTATTTATATCTTCTATTTTAATGTTGTTGAAAAGAAAATCCTTATATTCATGTAATAATTTAAAATTACTTATAGCAAGTAATATATTGTCAATCATGAAAAAAATTTCCCTAACTAACCATCAAATATACACTCCAATCAACTATGTTGTTGTCCTTAAATCCAAGGTGTAGAATGGAATCATGAAACATATAGTATTATTACTGGGAGGTTTATTTAAGTTCATACATTAACTTTCTAAATTTGTATACCAAGTGATCAATTACTTTAATTTGTTCGCATTAAGGTTGTTTTACCAAAACTTCTACATCGAAGCTCATACTCAAAAATGCAATTTTGATATTCATTTTGTACAATTTTAAATCATAATATACAAATAAAAAATAATTATTATTATGAACATGTTATTTTTAGAAATAGAAGAAATTGTCTCTTTATAATTAAAGTTTTCTCTTTGAGTAAAATTCTCACAGAAGACTTCTTTATATCATTTAATATTACCCTTAGAGCTAGATTTGATCTAAATGATCCATCTACATCTATTTGTGTACATCTTTTGGACAATTCAATAAGATTTAGTTGATTTCCGCTCTTTTTTTTTTTTTTTTTTTTTTGCCTTCAATCCATTTACAAAACTCTATATTTTATGATTTCTTTACATAAATTTTGGGTCATTCACAATCTATATAAATTCTTATAGATATACTACATAATTATTTGAAACAACTAATTTTATGAGATATTATTGACATTATTTCTTGTGGCCGGTTTATAATTAGTTCAACACAAATAAACTTATTATAGAGTAATTTATCATTAATTTGTTACTCAATATTAATATTAACAATAGTTTTTTTAGAATATATAGGTAAATAGACTTGTACCATGACTTTCTAAATTTTTTATATTTTATGGAATAGTACTCCCATTGTTGTTATCATCTTTAAAAAAATTTGTCATTTTCAATTTCTATGTTCCTAGTACTGTGGCTAGGATTGCAAAATATATACCATTTGGATTTATCTATATAACCTATACAATATCCATTACCATTCTAAAGTCCAATTTCATTTCATGTAAATTATGTATTATAGCTTTTGTGGGACAATCCCAAACATGCTAGTATCTTATACTCGATTTTTTCCATGCCTATAATTGAAGCAAAATTTTAAAATTGTCTTACTATGATCCTAATTAAAATATATACACTGATTATAGAGGCTTCTATCTATAAAAGTTTAGATTGCTGATACTTGCTTATCATGCTCCTAATAATGTCAAATAGGATATAGTTGTCTTTTAGCAACATTACTTTATTGTGACGTTCCTAGTATAGTGAACTAGGCATTTATACTATGCTTTTGCAAAAACTTAGTAAATGGACTAAAACATTGTTCTTTCTAATCATTTTTATTATAATATTTATTAGACTTTTATATTTTTTTCTTATTGTCTCTCAACCAAAGTAATATATACATATGTAATATCCACCACTTTTCATGCAATAATAGATGTGATAAAAACGTGAATAGTTATCAATAGATGTTCATATAAAAAGGCTCCAAATTATCCGTATGAATAAATTTAAGAAGTTTTTAACTTCTTGTGGATCATTTTTGTTATATTTGGTTTATTTTTTTAATACAATTCACACATATGTCAAGATTAATAAAATCTGTGTTTGACAAAATCTCGCCTTTCATAAACTTCTTAGTCATTTTATGAATATATCATTCAATCTTTTATGCAAGAAATTAGAATATTTTTTTATTTATATGACTACTTTTAATTCAAACATTATAATACAAGGTCATAAGAATTTCTACAAATTGGTTGTTAAAATTATTTTGTGAACATCATCACACAGAAAACGGAACCAAGAAAGTTATTCTATTTAAACATACTAATCCTTCGATTTCTAATTTTCAAAGAATAGTCATCGAAATTGAGTTTGGATATATAAATTAAATAATGGCAAATAAAATGTTCATAAAATAATTCATATAAATTCAATGAGAAGCTTTTATAGTAAAAATAGAAACTTTAACACTTGTTTTTAAGACAATAAAACTTTCACTTTGACTTAAAACCTTAGTTGTAAAAAGTTTTTGATCATACCAAAAACCTAAATGGTAAAACCAAAATTAAATCACTAATATTAAAAGAAACTTTAGTAAGTATTGATTGAAAATATACATAAGCCAAATCCTTATATTTCTTTTCGAATTCAGCATTCTTTTTGTAGCAATCTTTCTTAATGTATTTCTTCTTTTTACAAAAATTGCACTTAGTATTACTTTCTTTCTTTTGAGCTTTAGATCTAGAATATGACTCACTAAGCTAAAATAGTCCAACTTTCATGATCTTTTGGTTTTTTTTTTTTTTTTTGACTTCATAGTTCCTTTGGTTAATTGAATAATATCCAAGTTGCCTAATCCTCATCCCCATCTTTGATAAGTATGTTTGCCAACTCATTCAATTATATTTATTCGTAATAGCATTATAATAAATTTAAAATAATCCACACAAAGGAAGCAAAAATTCGTGATAAATTAGACAATGAAAGATTATTTTCATACCCATACTAAAAATTTTGAGTTTTAAAGTTAGATTTGTTATTTCAAAATGTGATCATGCATCACACCCATATTTATCCATAATTTTTATTGAAATGACAAATCATCCTAATTTTTTAACATACAAAGATATAATCATAATAGAATCATAAGAAATATCCACATTTAAACAAAAAACAAATTGAATGAAATAAGAAAACAGTAAGTATATTCTGCGAGTTGAATTGTATTGTTTGTTTGTGATAATCACAAACCACGTTGATTTTTAAACACATGAAGCCATAATGCTATTGGAATCATAAAAACACCCACAATTAAACATGTAAAAAAATTGAATGAAGCTAGAAAACATTAAGTATATGTAAGAACATTGGACTTACTTAATGCAATACTCAGAAGTTGTGCCGGAGATAATTCTGCCAAAAAATCCCATTATACTAAAGAGAGACTCAAAAATTGAGATATTTGAGAAACCAAGAGCTGATCCCATCTGCCCCATGTTGTTCATCACCATCATACCTGGCCCAATCCCACATAAGAATGACGCAAACAAAACCCAAAAATCAAGTGTCTTAATTGCCTGAATGATCGTATGATCCTCTCCAAGGATCGGCTGTTGTTTCTTGGGGGCGGCTGCTGCCGCCTCAGCCATCGGCTCTGACTTCACCACTTCTGACTTTGTCTGTGTGTCAGGTAGTACGGGATCAAGGCTCTGCTCCTTGACATCAGAAGGATTTGGTGACTCAATCCAGCTCTTTATTGCAATATACGCTGGAATTATCAATGGCAAAACTAACAAAACTAGTAGAACAACGGAAAATACTACACCAAAGGCACGGCTCTGTGATCCCACAAAAACATATGATAGAAGGTAAACAGCAAGAACAGTAGCGAAAACATTAAAGATATTTAAGTACTTGTATTCCTGCTGGTCCTCCAAGCCGGTGGCCAGTGGGGGCATCTCCCGGAGGAAGATCATGGCAGGCAAACAAGCAGCGAATGGGGTTATAGAAAGCATTAGAAGGAAATCCGCTGAGCTGTCAGAAAATAGAGCTTTACAAAGATCCGTAAGTATGGCAGTGGTCAGACCAACATAACCCCTGAGGATTCCAACCGTTGGCCCTTTGTTTCTCTTGAAATTTCGCACGCATGTTACCAAAATTGCAGTATTCAGCCACGCTGCACTATTTCCAGCCATACACAAAAATACACACGTCTGCAATATACCCACAAAAACATCCTCAGCAAGCCTCACATAATAGTACCATCATTTCAGACATCCAAAAGCATAAATTTAAAAAAGGTACTTGTGATTTTAAGTTTTTTTTTTTTTTCCTTCACTTGTACAATTCAATTGTGTTTGAAAAGCATAAAGCTAACGTCAAGTAGAGTTTTAGGGACTAATTTCCATACGAAACAGGTGAATCAGTTTGTGGTAATTTTGAATTAGCAAATATTATTTTATAATCTAACAAATAAATCACAAACGTCACATTGTTAGGATGGTCTGGATGTATGATAAAAAATATTTGGCCAAACTAACAAGTCTGAGCTATTAGTCTATTGGATCCGGAGTGTTTAGGTGGCAAAAATAAAATAATCACAATGTTTAGGTACTTATCACGGGGAAGTTTAAATGGTAAAAGTGCATGGAATGACCAAACAAAAACAAGGATAATAACTAAATATCTAAAATTTAGTCTTTCATTAAATGAAAAGGTAAACTTTATTGGAAAAAGTTTCAATGATATAATAATCAATTTGTGTGATTATTTTTTTTTTCTTTGAAAAAAGGAGCTATTTTTTCTTAAGCATAAACTGCTGTAAATTATTTTTTATCACCTAATTACAATGGATAATTACTTTATATAAAGAGACTAACTGTTACTCGTGAACATACCGACCAATAAGGAAGGGGACTAATAGTTTCGCTGACAACAAGCCATTGAACGCCGTAGCCAATGAGTCCTTCAACCGACCCAGTAAGAAGGAGAGCCCAAGCGGGGAAGCGGTCGGAGGCAACACCAGAGAGGAAGCCAAAGGCCAAGCCGACATCCTTAGCGACGGAGAGGCTGTTCAATTGAACCTGGGTCAGGTTCATAAGAGTTTTGAGAGCATCGGAGTAGTTGGAGAAGGCGTAGTTACTGCCGGCGAAGGCTTGGACCCAGACAGCGGTGACAAATCCCAGCCACTTCAACGTGGTGATCCGTGACGGTCGTTGCAACCCCATTGTTTTCAAGGCTAAAATGGAGACTTGCTAGGTAGTTAGCAGTCAGGTGCTCCGGCTGACACGTTTGTGGGAAAAAGGAAGAAACGGAAATGTGGTAGTTGGCCAGTTTGAAGGAATGTGGTGTTGACGTTGTTGGACTTGGAGGGACGCTATTTATACAAAGCCGGGTGCTGAAACCCGTACGGTGTCAAAGGGTCTTTGATGCCACTGGTACCGTTAAATTTTAAATTTAATGGTCCATATTTTTATATTAAAAAATATTTATTTATTTTTATTATTATTTTTTAAAAATATATATTATTAAATTTAAAATTCAACAACTCTTAAAAATATCGTAAAAGGTACAATGTCCATACAGCATCATAGCCTCCCCTCTTTTCCACTATTTATTAAGGACAACTGAAAGCTAAAGAAGATGATATTTGGGCTGAAATAAATAGTCAAATACGTTATTTTATTTTATAATTTTTTTAAAAAAATTATAATATACATATTATTTAAAAAATTAAAAATAAAATTATTACTACATTATTTTAGTTTTTGTTTTTTAATATTAGATCCTAACTATCAAATGGTTAATCTATCGTTTGGATTTATATTAAAAGAGATTCCCCTCACTTGTGGGGAGCTCTCTGATCACATATAATATATGTGTGATAAAACTCAAAATTAAATTATTATTTAAATTTTACATTTTTTGATATAATATGATTGCAAGTATGGTTATTTTATATATCGTTGGCATTTTAATACCTCAGGTTTATGACTTTTTACTTACTGGGATTTTCGTAGCTTCTAATATTGAGAATTTCTACTCAAAAAAAAAGAAAATTTTAAAAATAAAAAATTTAGATAAAATTAAAATCAATATTACAATAAAATATTCAATTTTTTTTTTTGTAAAAAAAACAAAAATTTATAGATATATTAAATTCTCTTTTTCGTGAGGCCTTTCTATCATTTTCCCAGCTTTTTTTTTCAACAAGTAGGCCTTTTTGACTAAAAACGAAAAAGGCAAAGTCGGCCCTTCAACTATATATTGTTCTTTTCAGGTGCATTTTATAGGATGTATGATGCTATCATTTTTAAAAAAAATTTTACAGAAAAAACAAATGTAATATAATTTAGGATTTGATTATAATTCTTCTAAATATTAAGCTTATATATTATTTTAATAATTAACACTTTTTTTTTGAAATTAATGGATGATAAATGTTAAAATAATGTCATTTGTTGTTTTGATTATAATATTTGACATTGCACAGACGATTATTTTAATTAAAAAAAGATATTATCAATATATCAATAAAAATAGAACATCTTATAACTTTTGAACAATATAATATAATTTTGTCCTTTTATTCTTCAATAAAAAAAATATTTCATTGAGAAATTTCGTATAAACTATATTAAGTTAGCATTTTAAATAACTTAAGTTTATGACTTTATATTTATATATGCAGCTTTAGTAGCATCTAGCCTTAAATTTTCAACTAAAAGAAATAAAAAAAATTAAAATAAAATGAAACAACAAAAATAAAACTGATGCGTCTCTGAATCCGAATTTCGAACAGATTCGGATGATTCCCCTGTCTTGGTTCCGGCTTCGTTCCCTGAGTTGGATCCTGCACACCACTAAACAAAAGAAGATGTGAGCGTGTTCGGCAGGAAGTTGTCCCACCGAAAACACTCCGACACTCAAGTCAGTAAAACAGTCTTCTAAAAGAAGAAACTGAAAATAGAGAGAGAGAGAGTTTGAGTATTTGGTCCAGATGTAAGAGAGACGTGAGGTCTTCTTGAATTTGGAAGGTGGGAAGGCAGTAAACAATCGTGAGGGTCCGCTTGTTGCCTTAGGATTTTTTGTTGGATGAAGGTGGCAGAGCGGGCAGATTGCTCTGGGCACTCAGTCGTCTTACAGGAAGCGTATGCAATTGGATCTGTTGAAAGTGTCAATCAAAGCTTCCATGAAAGCGTAGATAAGAGTCCGTCCCTAGAATGATGATTCTAGGGTTTATTTAATGGCTGAGAGGATGATCTTCCTCCTTTGGAAGGCGTGATCTCTTCTGTCCACCTTGGCTGGCTTGCCTTCTGGAGAGAATGCCAGTTTTCAAGGTGGGTGTGATTGTTTCCTTGTGAGGGGGCCAACAACTTTCCAAGTTGGTTTCTTTCCTTCTTAGCATATTACCAATGGAATGCCTTGGTTGTCAAGGAATTGGGAAGATCTCGCGCTTTCCTTCTTTGAAGGGCGCCAGTCTTGTCAATGTCCTTTTTGGTCTGTGTTGAGATCGTGGAATATCCTTGGTGAACCGTTGTTGGCCTTTTGAGGATTCGTGGGCTTAAACGGGTCAGGCCCGTTACTGTAGAAAGGCTTCTTGGGGCCCATTGTGTAAAACGCGGATGGTCAACATTCGAGTTGACCGGCAGCATACGTGTTGGCCGCCCTTGTAAAGAACGTTAGCTATTAACCGCATGATGGGCCATGGGCCTGAGTATGCCAGGCCCATTACTGTAGTAAGCTTCTTTGGGCCCAAGGTGCACAAGGCAGACAGTCAACGTTTGAGTTGACCATCCGTTTGGAAGTTGACCGCATGACAGTCAATGCCAGCGTTGACCGCCCTGGGCTTTTTAACTCTTGGGCCCGTTTTCCAGTTGGGCCGTTAGAGTGTTGACCGTCGTCTTGGGCCTTTGACTTTTGTGGAGCCAGACCATTTTTAGTATACCCATCATTAGCCCCCCATGCTGGTGGCCAGAAGTCTGGCCTCCAATATGTTGATGATGGGATGTCTTTTCTTGCTCTGAGGATCTCATAGGAATTCATAAAAAGCGTGAAGGAGAGTTTGACCGAAACTGTTAACCGTCCTGGTCAATTCCGGAGTACCAAAATTATTAACTGTCTTGGTCAATTCCGGAGCACCAAAATTGTTGACCGTCCTGGTCAATTCCGAGCACTGTAATTGTTGACCGTCTGTAGTCAATTCCGAGCACTGCAATTGTTGACCGCCCCGTCCAATTCGAGCACCGAAATGTTGACCGCCTTGGCCAATTCTCGAAGCATTTTCTCGCCAACTTTTGGCGATTTACGAGGCGTGACGACACGTGTCTCCCGTTGGTTGGGTGGAGATCCTGGCCATTAAGGTGCCAGAGATCCGTCCTTTTGCAGGGTCAAGTAGGAAAGCGACACGTGGCAATCCTGACGGCGTCATTAATGATGGATTTCTACACCAGAGACCCGTCCTTTTATGGGGTCAAGTGAGAAGGTGACGCGTGGCAGGACTGACAGCGTCCTTAATGGGGGTTTGTATGCTTGGCGCTTAAGTTTTCCTTTCATACTATTGAAATTACTTACGCCTTCAAACCGTCGTCTTCTTCGTTCTCGTTTCTCAGACGAACTCTTCCAAAAGAAACCCTAGCTTCCGCTCGATTATGGCTTCAGTCGCAAACTTTTCATCCGTCTTGAGAGAAAACAATGTTAAGGCACTGTGCGTTGAATTTAATATTCCCAAGAAGATGGCCTGGGGGTTCTGGGCAAGAACGACAAAGCCTTTTCCCCATCGGAGGAGTTCATCACCGTTTACGAGGCCCATCTGAGGAGCGGCCTCCTTCTACCTTTGCCGGAAGAGCTGGAGTCGATCATAACGACTCTATGAGTACCCATCGCTCAACTCCATGCCAACGCAATGAGGTACCTTTGCACTTTATGTATTTTTGTCCGGAAGCTTGGCCAGAAATTTAGGATGTCGGCATTAAAGTTGTATTTAAAGTGAACTAGGGGGCGGAGTGGATTTCACTCAGTCCCCATACAGGAATAAAAATTAACACGGCCATTCATGATTCACTGAAGAATTGGAAAAATCGGTTCTTCTTTGTGAAAGTGGGAGAGAAATGGCCTATTGCGAGGAGCTGGGGCGAGGTTCCGGAGGCGTACCTTGGTACGCCGTCTACGATGGAGAGCGCCTCCTACGCATGGTTGACCAAGGCCATACGGCTTAACCTCGACGAGTTCAAGAGGGACTTCTTGGTTTTCCTGGTGGAGACCAAGAAGGTTAAATGGCGGCCGCCATCACCGGCTCAGAAGCCACACCCTCTGATTATGATGATGAGAGCTGAAGACTTAAGGGGTGTGATCATCCGCCCAAGGCCCACGGAGGAAGCTACTGATAGGGTAATTGGCACCCCACATCGTCTTCATCGCAGATTGACCTTGTGGCTGCTGGGATCTGCGGCGGATCCGGCAGCACCTTTGGAGTGGGGAAGTCTGTTGAGGATAAGCTGGCGTAGGCCAGAGGAGTCATCCTGGCCCAGCCTGCGGCGAGGGTGGTTCCAGACACTGCCTGGATGGAATCTGCGGAGGAGCCAGCTTGCGACGTGCTTGAGGGTTCACGCTTTTTATTGTGGAGCCGTCGACGAGAGCTAATCCACTAGCAGCCGTTCCAAAGGCAGCCAGGAGAAGGAAGCCTGCTGCAACTGCTCCAGAGGCTGCAAGAGAGGAGCCCGCCACTGCTGTTGATGATGATGAGTTTCTGGACCGTATTTTGGATGAAGCAGCAGCGTGTTCGGCGTGAGAGGATGCTCCTGACTCATTATCTCCTATTCCACTGCCAGCTGGACCAAGCCTAGAGTCCAGGCCTGTGAGGCCCTTTAGGAAGACTTACAAGATATGACTTCTGCAATGGCTCCCTTGTATTTCTTTCTTCATTGTGTTTGTAACTCACACTTTGCTTTTGTCCTGTGCAGTCGAGAATGTTAGTCTCAACTGTCTCCCGGGAAGTGGAGCAACACGATCACATCATCGTGGATCGGGAGGCTGAGATCGCCTGGCTGGAGGCCAAGCTGGCTACCTCAGGAGGGGAGCTCCGTGAGCAGACCACTGCTCTTGAGGCTGTCATGGCGGGCGTGGGGGCAGAAAATACTGAGCTGAGAGCCGAGGTCGCTTGCTTGAAGGAGGAGGATTGACTTAAGGCGAGCAATAAGCGCCTTGCCGACAGAGCCGCAGCCTCAGAGAACGAGTTGGCCACTCGGATCAGCCTCCATGAGATCGGAGGTGCACTACACGCTCGGCTGTTAGAGGGGCTCAACATTGGGCAGCGCGTTGCACGGTTAATCTATCCTAACTTTTCAATTGAGCTTATTAATCAGAGTAACCGTGCAGCACCAACGCAAGAAGACTTGGTGGGAGAGCCCCGAGACAGCCAGGGTGGTCCGCCGCCTTTATAGCCTTTTGCACCTTCTTTGTACTTTAGGGACTTATGTAAAATGTAATACACTTTTTGAGCAATAAAATAGAAATTCCTTTCAATTTGGTGTCCACTGTCTTTATTACTTTTTGTGTTTGTGTGAATCATTACATTAGGAGGCCAACCCGGTTGGCCGGTGACTGTTGTTTGGTAGCCTAAGGAGCTAAGTCCCAAGGCTTGGCTGGTGGTTGCGTTAACCAGCCTTGCGGTACTGTCCAAGTGGAAACTTGGATAGTCAGCGTTGGAGAAGGAACGCTTCTTGCCACTGTTCGATCGCGCTACCCTTTCGTTGAGAAGGTTAGTGCGCGGGGTAGCCAACCTGGTTAGCTGGCTGCTTATGGAATCAGATCCTTAAGCTGGATAGGCGGTTGTGTTAACCAGCTTGGCGGCGCCGTGCAAGTGATGACTTGGGCAGCCAACGTTGGAGAAGAAATATTTCTCCCTTCGACCGTCGTTGATTGACGTTGCTGCTCCCCGAAAGGAGGTCGTCGGTGTGCCATATTTGCCCCCTAAGGTTTTTAGACCGCTGTCGGGCCACTTGGATGATCAAGGTTTAGTACAACCGCTATTGGGCCGTTCGGATGACTGAGGTTTTAGATCGCTCATGGCCACTTGGATGACCAAGGTTTCAGACCGCTCATGGGCCACCTGGATGACCAGGGTTTCAGACCGCTCATGGGCCACCTAGATGACTACGGTTTAAGACCGCTTACGGGCCACCTGGATGACCAGGGTTTCAGACCACTTCTGTACCACCTAGATGACTAGGGTTTAACGAGAGGGCAAAGACCCTCCCGACTTAGGGGCAGTCTAGGTCGGGTAAACCTGCAAGGCAAACGCAGTTCATATGTATGCACACAAAGCCTAGGATTCTATATGCTAAGTAAACCTCTTATTTTACCGAATTAAAACAAGCATGCGAATGAATGCGTATAAGTGGGCGAGTGCATACCTGGGTCCTATTGGAAGTATCGCTTGAAGTGGGTTGCGTTCCACGTTCGTGGGACCAACTTCCCGTCCTGGTTTCGGAGTTTGTACGCTCCGTTTCACAGGACGGCAGAGACAAGGAAAAGTCCCTCCCAATTGGGAGAGAGCTTGTTGCGGCCGGCTGGCTTGCCTGTGGCCTCGACGCCTAGTAGGACCAAGTCCCCAACGTCGAATTTCCGAGCTTTCACCTTTTTATTATAGTACCGGGCAACTCGGTGTTGGTATGCTGCTGTCCGTATTCTAGCGGCATCGCGGGCTTCCTTTAGCAAGTCTAAGTGTTCCTTGATTTTCTGGGAGTTGGTCTGTGGGTCGAAAGACTCCACCCTGAGACTTGGAAGCCCGATTTCGATAGGTATTACTGCCTCAGTCCCGTAACAGAGGCCGAAGGGTGTCTCGCGCGTTGGTTCCTTTAGTGTTGTCCGATAAGACCAGAGGACGGATGAGAGCTCGTCAGCCAAGGAGCCCCCATCGTCCTCCAGTTTAGTCTTTAACCCATGGAGTAACGTACGGTTTGTAACCTCCACCTACCCGTTGGCCTGGGGGTATGCCATCGAAGTGTGGACCAACTTGATCCTAAGGCTGGTGCAATACTTGGTGAAGCGTTTTCCCGTGAATTGGGTCCCGTTGTCAGTCACCATGACCTCTGGGACGCCGAACCTGCAGACAATGTTCTGGCGAAGAAATTCATGCGCATTGTGTTCCGTGATTTTTGCCAGCGGGACAGATTCGACCCACTTGGTGAAGTAGTCGATGCCCGCGATGATAAACTTTCTTTGCCCAGTGGCAATGGGAAATGGGCCGAGAATATTGAACCCCCATTGCGCGAAGGGCCACGGAGCCTGAAGTGACTTCAGGTCAGCGGACGGCTGGTGGTGGAGGTTGCCGTGAAGCTTGCAGCTTTCACATTTCTTTACAAATTCTAGCGCATCCTTTTTCATTGAGGGTCAATAATAGCCCTGCCGCATGATCTTAAAGGCCAGATTTTTCCCGCCTACGTGTGATCCACAGATCCCGAGGTGAACTTCGCCCAGCGCGTAGTCGACCTCCTCGAGAGATAGACAGCGAAGGTACGATGTTGAGTATCCGCGGCGATACAGCCACCCATCGACTACTGTGTACCATCCAGCTGTCTTTTTAATTAGCTTGGCCTTTTCGGCGTCCTCTACGAGTGATCTATCTGCCAAATATCTAAGGTAGGGCGTCATCCAGTTTTCTGTCTCAGAAATTTACATTGCCTACTGTTTCTCTATACTGGGAGTATTCAGGATCTCCCGCATGTCTCTCAAATACTGTTCTAGATTTTCGACAGCAGCGGCTCTAGCCAACCGGTCTGCCTTCCAGTTCTCGGTTCGAGGAACGTAAACCAGGCTCAGTTTGTCGAAACCCTGGATGGCCTCCCTTGCCTTTGCCAGGTACTTGGCCAAGGAAGGGATGTTCGCCTCGAAGTCCCATTGACCTGGTTGATGATTAGTTCGGAGTCGCTGTAAACTGCCAACCTCTTGGCTGAGCACTCTTTTACTAATCGTAAGCCAGCTAGCAGGGCTTCGTACTCGGCAACGTTGTTGGTCGCCGGAAAGTCAAGTTTTAGAAAATACTTAATCTCGAATCCATCAGGGGTCGTAAGGACCACCCCTGCTCCGCTACCACTGTCTGTGGACGATCCATCCACATGGAGTGTCCATTCTGGGACCTCATCGGGCTGTTCTGCATTTTTTACGGGCTGCTCCTCATGAATTGGGGTCGTGATCTCAACAATGAAGTCAGCGAGAGCCTGCGCGTTTATGGCAGGTCTGGGCCTGAATTCGATGTTGAAGTCTCCCAACTCGATCGCCCACTTTACCAGCCGTCCTGAAAGGTCTGGTTTCTGGAGTATGCCTTTCAGCGGTTAATCAGTAAGGACCACTATGCTATGCGCCTAAAAGTATGGCCTCAATTTTCGTGCTACGAAGATAAGTCTAGGGCCGTTTTTTCTGCGCGTGGATATCGTGTTTCTGGGCCGGTCAACGTTTTACTCACATAGTAGACTGGCTGCTGGGTATCGGCTTCCTGGCGCACAAGGACGAAGCTGAGGGCCACTTCTAATACTGCCAGGTAAAGGTACAGCTCCTCTCCGTCTTTGGGTGATGCTAGTAATGGCGGGCTGGCCAGATACTGCTTCAATTCATTGAAGGCGGACTGGCAATCAGTCATTCATTGGAATCCGTTGAATTTTGCCCCTCTCAGAGCTTTAAAAAGGGCTGGTACTTGTCACCGAACTTCGCGAGGAAATGGAACAAAGCAGCCATCCGCCCAGTCAATCGCTGGACGTCTTTGACGTTTCGTGGGGGGCCATGTTAGCAAGGGCCTTAATCTTTTCTGGGTTTTCCTCGATCCCCCGCTGGGAGACGATAAAACTTAAGAACTTCCCAGAGGCTACCCTGAAGATGCACTTGGCTGAATTTAGCTTCATTTAGTGCTGGTGGAGCACTTCAAAGGATTCTTCCAAGTCACGTATGTGGTCGCCAGTGACTCTGCTCTTGACGAGCATGTCGTCGATGTAGACCTCTATGTTGCGACCAATTTGCTTTTCGAACATCTTGTTAACCAGTCGCTGGTAAGTTGCTCCAACATTTTTTAGTCCAAAGGGTATCACTTTGTAGCAGTAGGTGCCCTTGTCTGTCATGAACGAGGTATGTTCCTCGTCTTCCGGACTCATTCGAATCTGGTTGTAACCTGAATAGGCGTCCATGAAGCTGAGCAGCTCATGTCCAGCCGTGGAGTCAACCAATAAGTCGATCATGGGCAGGAAAAAACTGTCTTTCGAGCAGGTCTTATTGACGTCGGTAAAATCGACGCACATTTGCCATTTTCCGTTGCTCTTTTTAACCAGGACGACGTTTGAAAGCCAATCCGGGTACTGGACTTCTCTAATAAACCCAACGTCCAGTAGCTTTTTCACCTCCTCTTGGATGGCGATCAGCTTCTCTGTGGAATGGTTTCTCCGCTTCTGCCTGACCGACTTTTGGCCATGATCAAGGCCCAACTTGTGGACCATCACCTCAGCCGAAATCCCGAGCATGTCTGCAGGAGTCCATGCGAATATATCGGCGTTCCATTACAGGAATGCAATCAGTTCAGTGCGCAGTGTGCCAGTGAGTGAGCTGCCAATCTGCACACACTTTTTCAGTTCCGTCGAATTTAGTGGGATAAGATCTGTGGCTTTACCAGACTGCACTTGCTGCATGGTGGTCTTGTCCCGATGATCGAGTTCTCCCACCGTGCTAGTGCTGTCGCTTGGGGCAATTTGGGACATGTAGCATGTTCGCCCGGTTATTTGGTCACCTAGCACCTCTCTAATACCGTAGGGTGTTGGGAACTTCATTTTGAGGTGCGGGATCGAGGTAACTGCCCAGAATGCCGCCAGGCAAGGTCTGCCCAGTATAGCGTTGTATACTGAGGGTAGGTCGACCACCAGGAAGGTAAGCGTGCAACTTGCCATCTTTGGATACGTTCCTAAGGTAACTTCTAGCCGAATAGTCCCTTGGACGGGCACTAGTTCGTTGTCAAGGCCGTATAACGGGCCTTCGGCCGGTTTTAGTTGGTTCTTTTTTAGGCCTAACTTAAAGAAGGCATCCAAGTAAAGCAAATCTTTAGAACTTCCATTATCGATAAAGACTCGTTTCAACTGATAGTCTGAAGTGCCATCTGAAACGAGTGCTGATATAACAAGGGGGTCAGCATGGGGGGACATTAAATGATTTGAGTCATTATCACTGAAGCTAATAGTGTTATCTACTGTGCGCTGCTTCTTCCTCCCAGTCTGTTGTTCCTTGCTGTCCGCCCGGTTCTCGGCAGGTTGGGTGGTGACCATGTTAACCACTCTTGCCGCAATCCTGTTCCCGGGTAGAGTCTACTCCTGCCCCTCTTCATCAGCCGCTCCTGAATTCTGTCTAGGACCTCTAACGAATTTCGTGAGGTGGCCTCTACGAATCAGGTCCTCGATCTCCCATTATGGTGTCTTGCAGTCCTCAGTTGAGTGGCCAGCAGAGCGATGGAAGTCACAATACTTTCACTGGTTTCTAGAGTCTTTCTTCGGTGGTTTGGGCCACTTCAGAAATTTTTCCCCACGGATCTGCATGAGGACGTTTGTACGTGTGTCTATCAGAGGCGTGAAACTAGTGGGCCCATAGTCTCGGCATTCTGGGGGCCCAGTCCGGCGTTGCTTCTGGCAGGAGAGTTCTCCGCCGCTGTACTTTCTCTTCCCTTCACCAGGGAATGGCCGAGGCTAATCCGCCCACTCTGGATGTTTTGTCACGTTGGCCTCTTCTGCTGCAGCGTAAGCCCTGGTGATGGATTCCGCCTCGCGGAAGATCTGAGGATTCTTGTGGGAAGGTGCTTGAAAAAGTCACCGAAAGTAAGCGCAGAGATAAAACTGCCCAACTTTATCTCTTCTGTGATCCGGGAATCCTTCTGGCCTCCGCCACGAAGCGATCCAGGAAGCGTCGTGGGTTCTCTCCCGGTTTCTACTTTATGTGGGAGAGATGCCATGGCTATTTCTCTTCCCGTCGGCTCGAAGAGTACTAAGCCAGGAAGAGGTCCGTGAGCTCACGAAAACTGCTGATAGTACCTGAAGGGAGGTGGTGGAACCAGATTCGAGCGTCTCCCTTCAGTGTGAGCGGGAAGTAGTGGCACATCGCTGAGTCTTCTAGCCTTTGTAGACTCAGATGGGTGCGAAAGTGATCCAGGTGATCAACCGGATAACTACCCCCATCGTATAAGTCAAGGGACGGCATCTTGAATTTTGACGGCAGTGGACGGCTCAGGATCTCTGTAGTGAAAGGAGATCGGTCCGGGTCGATGGTGCGCTCTTCCTCTTGGAACACACGGTTCCAGATCTTATCTACCCGCGGATCGGTGCAAGCGACGTTTGCTGATCGTTTGGAGTTGAGGTAATCCCTCAACTCTGTCTTGTCTCTGGCGGGTTCAGCAGCCGGTCGGCTGCTGCCTCCAGTGGATCGGGCAGTCCTGGAGGCTCGCTCCTGGACTGCGTGGTTGTCTTCTGCCCGAGAGTATTGGGGATTTCTTCTTTCTGGGATCTCTGGCGGAGATGTACTCCCAGAGCGTTCCATAGGCCTGTTCTGGCCAAGAACGCAGGAGGATGCTGGAACCAGGTTGTCTCCAGTCTTTTCGGGCCTCTTGGCTGGCTTCTTCTTCCTCTGGCCACCCCTTTTCGTGGCAGGAGCAGGAATGACTGCTGGTAGAGCCACTTATTATCGTTGCTCGTTCTGCGTGCAAAGTAGCTGAAGCAGGCGATTGTTGGCCTGCATCTGCTCCACCAGTTGCTGAAGGTAAGGTTGTAGAATTCCGCCGTGGCCCCGTTGACCATGGCACCAGCAGCATGGTCCTGGTCGGGGTTAGCAGTATCTCTAGCGGGGTCGCTAGCTTAGGCTCTCATGTTCACCATTGTAGAATCAGAAGGTGAGAGAGAGAGAGTCAGATTTTAGTGGTAGGCTTCTGTAAGCGCTTCCCACAGACGGCGCCAATGATATGTCTCTAGATCCGAACTTCGAACAGATTCGGATGATTTTCCTGTCTTGGCTCCGGCTCTGTTCCCTGAGTTGGATCCTGCACACCACTAAACAGAACAAGAGGTCAGCGTGTCCGGTTGGAAGTTATCCCACCGAAAATACTCTGACGCTCAAGTCAGTAAAATAGTCTTCAAAAGGAAAAACTGAAAATAGAGAGAAATAAAGTTTGAGTGTTTGGTCTACATGTAAGAGAGACGTGGGGTCTTCTTGAAGTTGGAAGGTGGGAAGGCAGTAAACGGTCGTGAGGGTCCGCTTGTTGCCTTAGGGTTTTTTGGTGGATGAAGGTGGCAGAGCAGGCAAATTGCTCTGGGCACTCAGTCGTCTTACAGGAAGCGTATGCAATTGGATCTGTTGAAAGTGTCAATCAAAGCTTCAATGAAAGCGTAGATAAGAGTCCGTCCCTAGAATGATGATTCTAGGGTTTATTTAATGGCTGAGAGGGTGATCTTCCTCCTTTGGAAGGCGTGATCTCCTCTGTCCACCTTGGCTGGCTTGCCTTCTGGAGAGAATATCAGTTTCCAAGGTGGGTGTGATTGTTTCCCTGTGAGGGGGCCAACAACTTTCCAAGTTGGTTTCTTTCCTTCTCTGCATATTACCGTTGGAGTGCCTTGGTTGTCAAGGAATTGGGAAGATCTCACGCTTTCCTTCTTTGAAGGGCGCCAGTCTTGTCAATGTCCTCTTTGGTCTAAGTTGAGATCGTAGAATATCCTTGGTGAATCGTTGTTGGCCTTTTGAGGATTCGTGTGCTTAAACGGGTCAGGCTCGTTACTATAGAAAGGCTTCTTGGGGCCCATTGTGTAAAATGCGGACGGTCAACGTTTGAGTTGACCGGCAGCGTGCATGTTAGCCGCCCTTGTGAAGAACATTAGCTATTAACCGCCTGATGGGCTATGAGCCTGAGTATGCCAGGCCCATTACTGTAGTAAGCTTCTTTGGACCCAAGGTGCATAACGCAGACGGTCAACGTTTGAGTTGACCGTCTGTTTGGGAGTTGGCCGCCTGACGGTCAACACCAGCGTTGACCGCCCTAGGCTTTTCAGCTCTTGGGCCCGTTTTTCAGTTGGGCCGTTAGAGTATTGACCGTCGTCTTGGGCCTTTGACTTTTATGGATCCAATCTATTTTTAGTGTACCCATCAAAAACCATATTTTAAAAAAATATATTGATTTTTTTAATCTTATAGATATGTTGAACTCTTTCATCGTCGAACCTTTCTATCATTTTTCCAATTTTTTTCTTGAAAGACTTTTTAAAATTAAAAAGTATTTTTTAAAGAGAGTAACATTTGTACCATATTGGTTTAGTAAGAATCCTCATGATGAAAATCCAAATTATCATACAAATTAAGAAATCATTTGATCACGTCTGGGTATTCGAATTGAACGGATCTAATTTGTGTTACTTGGAATCTGGATCTTGTACACCGTAATAAGACAAATAAGAGATAAGAGATATACGGGACTCATTTTTCGATATATCCATTAACACTTAAATTAGAAATTTTCTCACTCAAAAATAAAAGATGCAAAGAAAAATAAGTGTGAAAATATAAAGTAGATAGAAATGAATATTTATTTAGAGGGCGATACTTCATTTAGTGCACTCGGTTAGAGGAGTGGCTTTGATTGATACACTCGATTGGCGTAGTGTCTAACTTTAAGAATTTTACACTCGATTGATAGAAAGACTCACTTCTTTTCTCTTTTTCTTTCAATCATTCGTCCCCATTATTCTATAGGGGAGAGACAGTATTTATAGTGAGGGGTACCATTTGGTTGGTTGTCCCCTAAATCAATATTTGTGTGAGGTACCTCGTCGGTGATGAGGATGTCACTTGTGCATACAAATACCACCTTCATTCAATGGTTAGATTTTCTGGTTTTCGACTATTAGGATCGTCGTAGCCGTCACTTGAAGTAATTCATTTTATACTTCATTATGATCCATTCAATGCTTTGTAGTTTAAGTAATATCAATTGGTTCAGTCGTTGTGCCTTTGACATCATAGGCTCAGAAGCGTCTTCTATTAGGCCATTATTACTTGAGTCTCTCATACCTCCATGTACTAGATTTGGGCCCGCCTGATTCTTAATGTACCCATCAGTAGTCCCTATATTAAGAAGTTTGAATTTTAACTCCCAAAATGCTATTGATAGGACTCCAACTATAAATTCTTCACACATGTTCCTTCCCCAGATATTCTGTTGATTTGGGGTTTTGTTTTGCAGGATTTGATTATCTGACATCAATATTGAGATATAATATCTTCTCAAATTGAATACTCGTTGATCACTCATCTCCACCGTAAGTGGCTTAATTCTCTTTACTTCATATCATGAAGCGTAATTTGTCCTGCCTGGTAGTATGACTATCCAAAGCCAACATGAAGCCTTCACAGTCACAAGTCAAAACCGATGGGATTTCTCTTTTAACCTTTGAAGTTAAGATCTAAGGATACACTTAAAGACTTCCTTAATTATCATCTTTTATATGAAAAATCATCTTAGTTTTTCTCTTTTATATGGAAAACCTTTACAACCGTCCCAAAATTGGGCCATCGTTATCACAACAGGTCTTGCCATGACAATACCTTAATAATCATGACCTAGGAAACTATAGCAGGTTTAGGCGGATAATTTTTTGCTCTCCCTCCTCGTCTGATATGGACAGTTATTAGGGTGCTGCTATTGTGTCTTTCTAGGGAGAGGGTTTTTCTTCATTTTGCATCCATCCCAATGTTGGGCCTGCATGTTGTACAATACCCTTTATCTCGCTTGTCCTCATAGAGGTGATCGAGATACACGTTGTCGGATTGCATGGATGTCAGATCACCATTCCATATCTACTTTATCTCCTTTCGAGTTGTCTTTTTATTATTATAAGCTTATATAGTGTGAAAGAAATTAATGAATGGGACATCGAAGGTTGTTTGTTTTCATTGCATGTCTCCAATATTCTCATATCCTCTAAATAATTGAAGCGTTTGAATGTTGTTTTTTATAATTTTAATTTTTGACAATTTGATAACTCAGACCAATGATAACTTAGTCTTTTAGCAGTCCTTGTAATAATTTACTTTGAACGCTCAGTTGTGTATCTTGAAATCTATCAAATCAATCTCAAGTGACATTAGGGTTACCTCTTACCAATCTGCCATCTTGAGAAATGATGTGTCAGGGCAACATAACCTGCGCTACGCAGTAGATATGCTAATCTGGGCGTTAGGGCCGTCAGCTATCTACCTACTATAGTAAGAGACATTACGTTAGACCATCATTACTAACACAACGAAACAAACACACCGCTACACACACCAGTGTGAGCATGTGTCTCAACCATTATAGGGGCACACCACTTCAGTGCCCCTAGATGACGCTATTTCTGGGCCAAAGTTTAGGCTATTTAATCTCTGGCGCTTCTTCGCTTCTACATTTCTTCACTTTTCGCTTTACCTTAGTTTGTTCTTTTTCTCTTGCCTCCATGGCTTCTCAAACAACTTCTCAATGTGTCACTGCAATCCAATTCGTCCTCACTTGCAATGATGTGGATGGTATTTATGAGAAGTATAATATTTCTACAGTTGTTTCATATATAATGCCTCAGCCCATGATAAAACCTGGGTTCCTCGATTTAGTTTCATTACTATCTATGAGGCCCATCTGAAAGAATGCCTTCGTATTTCTTTTACGAAAGAGCTGTATAAGATTTTTGAGGCTCTTCAGATTCCAGTAGCACTTCTCCACCCCAATGCCCTTAGATACTTGATTTCTTTGTGTATCTTCTTTTGCTATAAGAAACTTCTCATGGATACTAAGGCCATTAAAATAGTGTTCCCATTCAACTAGGATACTGACCTGGGTTTCGTTTGCCCCGTAAGAAGTATAAAATAAGTGTGGATAATCTAAGTTCAATAAAGGGTTGGAGAGACTAATATTATTATATCAAAGTACCTTCCAATAGGTCTCTTTTCAAAAAATAGGGTAGAGTTAATTCCGCATACAGTGGAGATGTCATGGAGAGAGAGGATTGCATAGCTTAACCCTTGACAAAGCTTATTGAGTAGAATGCTATCCCTCTCTGAAGGACGGTACATGGTTGACTCGAAAGGCATTCACCGACATCAACTTGGAGATCAAAATAGAAGGGGAGGATACTGTGGTCATACCTTTTCATTGTCCTGAGAGGAAGTTAGGATCACTTTTATCTGGGACTCTCCTGAAAGGACAATTGGCAAGGCATATCCTCTCTCATCTTTCTTGACCGATTATGACAGAGTCATCGACGAGTGTTGTGATGTGATGATTGCATTGCATGCCAGTTAATCATCTTGGAAGCCAGGTTCTACTCATTCTTCTCCAGGTTATCCAGCTTTTGAAGAGGCGACCGGATTCTTTGAGGGCAATGTGGCTCCATTGCCCATGGTTTAGAGAATAAATGACACTGTGGCTAACAAATCGAATGAGCCGATCAACACTCTATTTATAGCCATGTATGGTGTTCCAGTTTTGGTCAATTTGTGGCTTAATGAGCCTGTTTTCATGCCTCCTACCATTTTTGTTGAGGAGTCCATTGACAACGATTAAGTGGTAAAAGAGCTCTTTGATAATAATCTAGAGGTCGTGGATGAGAGGAGGTCCCTCACACTGATGCTTTCGCATCTAAGATCCTAGAGGATTCAGGCGTCTCTTCATCTCCTCCGGGTTTGAGATTCCTCTCCAGCATCGCACATTGCCTCTACTGTGCCGGAGATCTCTATCCTTTTTTGGGCCCGATGATTCCCTTGTCCATCTTTTCAGAAGAGACCATTTTTCATTGAGGTATCACATGTGGAATCCCTCATTTTATGATTATTCCTTTTGTCGTCATCGTTTGTGACTAACTATTTCTCTTTGTCCAACAGTTGTAGGAGTTGGTCTGTTTGATCGCACATGAGCAGTACTAATGAGATGCTGAAATTTTTCGCTTGTCTCAAACATACAAAGATCCTGCTATTCTCAGGAAGATAGAGATTCAGGTTAATGTTGTCATTGCCAAAACCTAATAGAGTCAATATCGGACCGCTTTCCTCAACAACAAGTTGTTCGAGTGGCTGGCAAAATCCCGAGAGCTCTTAGATGAAAAATCTTTAGCTCTAGATCGAGTCATCTCACTTGAGGACAAACTCCAAGTGGTTGAGTAGTAATTTGTCGATCTTCAAATCAAGTGTGCCCAACTTGAAAGAGAGCTGAGGATATGTCTCTATCCAAAGAGGTTGGATCTGCTTCTGGATGAAGATTTTGAGGTGAATTCCATTGTTATAGGCAAATTATGTCCTTAGTTACTTCCGACTTTCCTCTTAGCTACTTTGATCCCAGAAATTTCGAAACCCTTCACTAATCAAATATAAAAATTTCTCAGAGCCAAGTGGGGATCCATCGTCTCAATCACCGGAAGCCTCCTAGCCTTAGGATAGTCGATTTGTTCGAGTTCAGGTAATCAATAGTGTCAGTGTAACTTTTTCCTTGGAAGCTTCAGGTCTCCTTTTTGTAAATATTGAATCATCAATAAATCAGCCAGCTCATTTTGATCATTATCACTTATATTCTTTTTTATGTATGTTGATCTCTTTACTCAATGTGTTCTTTGTTTGTTGGCTAAATGTGGTCGCTATTATCGCCAGACTAGTCGGACCCTAATCGGTCAACTATATCTATTTAATAGCACTTAGTTCTGTGAGAGAACATCGTAACACTTTCCTTGGATAGTACTCTTTCTTGTAAAAGGACATCATAGCACTCTTGTTGTTTGGTGGTACTCTTTCTAGTGAGAGGACGTTGTAGCACTCATACTTGAAAAGTCCTTTTTTGGCAGATTAGGTATGGTTGACATAGTCGTCGGGCTTTGATGAAGCCTAGTTCGTCATCTACATTTAACTGATAATGTTCATTCATGTGAGACGACGACAATGAACTCATGTGTCGGGGCTCTAGTTCGTCAACGGTCTTCAACTGATGGTGCTATTCCCTATGAAAAAATGTCACCACACGCATGTAGAAAATCCTCCTACGTTTTCTTTTGTTTTGACCTCTTTAGGGGATTAGATTTTAGTCTATAAGCCCCCCAAGCCTTTGCATTCGATCTCATTTAGGCCGTTCGATTGTCTTCGCAGAAGTTTTACATTTGATCCCATTGGGATACTCGGTTGTCTTGATTAAAGTTTTGACCATAATTTTAACAGGTTAATTCACTTGTAAAAGTTTTTACCCCACTTAGAGTCAGTCTAGGTTGCTAACTTTATGTAAATACACGCAAATATTCACATGAGAAATATAACAAATGTATGACATTTTTTTAATTGTAATCAAAATTAATTTCAAGCACTTCATATGCCATATATAGGACTTACTTTTGTTTGATGGAAGTTCACTGGTTGTATTTTTGGTTATGTACCATTTTGAAAAATCATTGATACTAAAAATGGTTCCTCCTAATTATGGGACAGTTTATTACTGTCGGTAGTTTTACTTGTTACCTTTATACTCCATAAAATTAGATCCTCTACATCAAATTGGTGAATTTTCACCTTTATATTGTAGTACCAAGTGATTCGTTATAGGTAAACCACTGTCCAGAGCCTTGCTAAATCTCAAGTTTCTTCAAGCAAATCAAGATACTCTTGAACAATTGCGAGTTGCCTTCTGGGTTGTATCTTTCAACTCAAAGGTTGGGCAACTCGATATCTACCAAAATGACCACTTTTGTCCCTATCATAAGTTGAACAACATTTCTTGTGTAGGTTCTCCAGGGGTTGGATAAAACCACAGCACAGAGGACAACTCATCCACTCAGGAACCCCCTATATCCTCAAACTTTGTTCTCAACCCATGCAGTAGGGTCCAATTCGTTACTTTCACTTACTCGTTTACTTGTAGATAAGTAACAGTAGTGTGAACCAACCATATTTCCAAACTCGTGCAATACTTGCTAAATCTCTTATCACTTAATTAGATTTTGTTGTCGATCACTAGAACCTTGATAATATTAAATCTGCAGATGATACTTTATAGAATGAACTCAGTCATATTTTGCTCACTTATTCTTGCCAGTGGGACCCATGTTATAAAGTAGTCGATACTAATTATGATGAACTTTCTCTATCCTGATACAATGGGCAATGGGCCTGTATGCCGAGCCCCCACTGAGCGAACGGTTAGGACGACTAAAAGGTTTGCAATTCCTTGTGTGGCCGATAAGGGGCATTTCTGTGGGTTTGACAATTTTTATATTTCTTTAAGAATTATATAGCGGCTCACTTCATCATATGCCAGTAGTAGCCTTATCGCATGATTTTGAATGCCAAATTCTTACCTCCTACATGCGACCCATAAATTTTGAGGTGTACTTCACTCAGGATGTAATTGGTTTCTTCAACATTAGATACCACATGCAAGGGATAGAGTATCCCCATCGGTATAATTTTCCATCCAAGAGGGTGTACAGCCTGCTATCATTTTTATGCATTTCATATCATCTAGGTTTTCTGATAGAAGGCCTTCTTCTAAAGTACCATTTGTATGGAATTATTCAGATATTGCCATTTGAGATCTAAAGTATCTCTTTTTCTAGAACTTCTATGCTCGGGGTCGTAAGGATTTCTCTCATCTCTCTAGTGTATTGCCTAAGATTTTTAGTCGCAGCCACTTTAGCGAACTAATCTGCCTTTCAATTGTCTTTTTTCGAGATTCAGAGAATCTTCACTCTATCGGATGACTTGGTCACGTCTTTCACTCTATCAAGGTATCTTGTGAGTAATAGGTTGAATACTTCTAAATTCTCAGTGACTTAGTTGACGATTAACTCCAAGTCACTATAAATGACCAGGTTTTCCAATTGAGCATTCCTTCGCTATTCTAGGTCTAGCTAATAAAGTTTTATACTCAGCAACATTATTGGTGGTTGAAAATTCAAAAGTTATCGAGTATTTCATTTTTGACTCATTTGGAGCTCTCAAGACCGCACCTACTCCACTCCCTAAATGGTATGATGACCCGTCCACATGTAAGATCCAGGTAGGGACCTCTTCCTAGTGACGAGTGTCATCTTGTTTCTCAATGTCTTCCGAAATTGGTGTTGTCGTTTCGATTATGAAGTTCACAAGAGTATGACCTTTTATTGTCCATCGTGGTCAAAATTTTATGTCAAACTTACCCAATTCGATAGTCCACTTGATAAATTATTTGAACAATTTGAGTTTCAGTAAGATCTCCTCTAGTGATTGATTGGTTAGGATGATGATCTTCTAAGTTTAGAAGTGTGGTCGTAATTTTTCAGCAAAGTTAACCAACGCTCGAGCGATCCTTTCGCTGTGTGAGTATCAGACCTTGGTGTCTATCAGAATTTTGCTAAAATACTTGATCGGTTATCGAATCTCAAACTCTTGCCTGATCAGGACCAAGCTTAACAACGTATCGAATATCATCAGATATAGGTACAATTCCTCTCCTTCTTTTAAAGAAGTCAAGAAAAGTGAATTAATGAGGTATTCCTTCAACTCTTGGAAGGCTACCCTGGCAATCTTTCGTCCACTAGAAATCATTTGCCTTAGTCCTCTCAGGGTCTTGAAAAAGAGAAGATATTTCTCTATTGGTCTTGCTAGAAATTGAGAAAATGTTGCAAGTCTTCCGGTCAATTTTTACACTTCTTTCATAGTTCAAGACAGATTTATATCTATGATAGCTCTTATCATCTTGGGATTTGCTTCAATCTCCTAGTGAGACATAATAAACCTAAGGAACTTTTTAAAAATTATTCCAAACACACATTTTGTTAGATTAAAATTCATTTGGTATGCTCGGAGCACCTCAAAAGTTTCACCTAGGTCACGAACATGATCATTATCTACTATATTTTCTGACAAGCATATCATCTATATTTACCTCTACGTTCTGTTCGATTTGTGCCTCGAATATTTTATTCACAAACCTCTAGTACGTGACTCTTGCATCCTTCAGATCGAATGATGTGATCTTGTAACAGCACGTTCCCTAGTCAGTCACGAAGGAGATGAACTCTTCATCTTTGGGACTTATTCAGATCTGGTTGTCACCTAAATAAGTATCCATGAAATTTAACAACTCATGCCCAGATATCGAGTCACCAGCAGGTCAATTCTTTGTTATGAAAAATAATCTTTCGGACATATTTTATTTACGCCAATAAAATCAATACACATTTGCCATTTTTTATTACTTTTCTTGACAAGTGCTACGTTTGATAGCCAGTTCGGCTATTGAACTTCCCTTATGAAGCTAGCGTCAAGTAGTTTTCTGACTTGTCTCTTGGCAATCAGTTTCTCAATCAAGTGGTTTCTCTACTTTTGCATCACTAATTTGTGACTAGAATTGAGGCTCAGCCTGTGGACCATCACCTTAACCAAAATACAAAGTATGTCAACGAGTGTCCATGCGAACACATCTCAATTAAACCGAAGAAAAGTCACCAGCTATTCACGTAATTGACCCGATAGAGAGTATCCGATCTGCACACATTTTTTTGACTCGTTTGGATCCAGTGAGATTTGGTCGGTTGATTCGCCAAACTAACCTTGCTATAAGGTGGATTTGTCTCAAAGGTCAAACTCCTCAATTGGTTGTGTTAAAGGGTAGCATGTTCGTCCTGTTACTTAGTCTCCTAGAACCTCCCTGACTCCACATGCTATCATGAATCTTATTTTCAAATGTGAGATTAATGTCACTACTCTGAATACAACTAAGTAGAGCCATCTCAGTATGGCGTTATAAACTAATAATAAGTCGATTGTTAGGAATATGAGCATGTGAGACGCTGTCTTTGGATTCATTCCTTGTGTGACCTTCAATTGAATGGTTTCTTGGACCAGTATAGTTCATTATCTAACTCATATAAGGGTACCTCAGCCGGTCTTATCTGATTTTATTCAATTTGAGCTTAAAATAAGTATCAAGATACAATAAATTTTTTAAACTTCTATTATCAATAAATACTCTTTTCAATTGGTAGATAAGAGTACTGTCTGAAATAAATGCAGATATAACAAGAATATCAGAATGAAAAATTATTACATAAGTCATATCGTCCTTACTAAAACTAATAATATTATTTCTCACTCCTGTCCTCTATTTCTTGCTAGAAGTCTTCTCTAGGTGACTTGAAACTTTATTTCTAAGTGGTCTTACTGACACCATCTTTACCACTCTAGTCATAACCCGTTTGTGCGGCTTTTCTTACTGGCCCAACTCATCATTATTGGCACTCTTGGAGGTTTGTCTTGGGTCATTTAAGAATTTATTGAGATACTCTTTTTAGATAATGGTCTCAATTTCTTTCTATAAAATTAGATAATCCTCGATGTTACGACCCAAAGATCGATGGTAAATATAGTACTTAGATTAATCCTCTCCTTTCAGGTTTTTGAACGGTTTTGACCACTTCAGAAATTTTTTATTTCAAATTTGTATCAAGAAGTTCGTCAAAATGTTGTTTAAAAGGGTTAGGTTCAAGGGTTTGTACTCCCTTCTGTTGCTCGGCTCTATCCTCAGTTGCTTCTTGTAATCTCAAGTGGCGAAATTGTCTCAGTTCCTCTTCTTCACATTCGTCGACTCTGGATGCTGGTCTGTGCGTCCTGGCCTTTCCACTTCGTTGGCCTTTTTTGCAACAATGTATACGCAAGTGATGGTCTCCATCTCAAGAAATGTCTTAGACTCTTGCTATTTTAGATATTTAAATAAGTCACCCAACTGCATAATAACCATGGAGGAATTCAACGTTATCTCATCAGTTACCTTCAATATCCTTTGGGCCTCTGCATTGAACTGAGCCAAGAAGTGCTTTAGACTTTCATTTGGCCCTTGTCGAATGCAGATAAGATGTCACAACTGCTTCTCCTCCCTTTAGCTAGAAGTGAACTATGACAGAAAATCGTCAGCTAACTCTTAAAATATTTGGATCGAGTTTGGCTGTAGCCGATAAAACTAAATTTGAGCATCTCCTTTGAGAGTCAGTGAAAAGTAAAGACACAAGGCTGATTCGTCTAGGCCTTAGAATCCTAACAAGGTATGGAAGTGATATAGATGGTCCGTGAAGACTGAAGTTCTGTCATAGAGTTCCAAGGGGTTGACATTTTGAACTTGTGAAGGAGTTGTTGCATCCTGATCTCCCTTGTGAATGACGGCTTACCCAAGTTGACCGATTGCTTGTCTATGCTTACTCTAAATAATCACTGCTCGATCTTTCTGATTCTATCCTCCACACGAGAGGTGGACACAATCCTCTTAATATTAAGAAAGGTCCTTTACTCCTATTGGTTCAAGAAGATGTGCTGGACCAGCCGGCTACGGGCTCTTCTCCGCTGGGTGTTGCATGAGGTTTCTTTTCGAGATGAAGGCCCCCTACATCTCAGGAATAGCATGGATTCTGCTGCTTAGGACTTTCATCCCGTGCTCTAAGATTCAGTTGGCCTTCTAGCCCGATCTGAACCCTGTCGCTCTTGGCCTCTCAAGTCTCGAGGTCATCGGGCTGCAAAGTCAACTCTTTGGCTGGCTGCTTTTTCCTCTAATTCTTCCTATTAGATGTTGAAGTTTAGGAGTTAAAGGAATGAGCCCTTAGTGTGTGTCCCTCTAATCTGGTACAAATGGTCTAGAGAACTTTAGACATGGTATCCACTTGGGCCGCCAACATCTCCACGTTTATATTCATGGCTGGACGAGCATCTTCATGACTACCCACTATTAGGTCATCACCATGTGAAATGACATTTCTAACTAGTACATTTGTTTGGATCCTAGTGTTGATCATATTCTCACTTGGTTGTTGTAAAGTTTGATTATTGTTTTTCCACAGATGACGCTAATAATGCATCTTAAGGATCTAGATTATCAGAAGAATTAGGGAGCCGCTTGGTCACATTTGGATGTCTAAATTAAATGGGTCCAACCTTCATCACTTGAAATCTAAATCCTACATACAATAACAAGACAAATAAGATGTATGCGGGACTCACTCCCCGATTTATTTCTAATACTCAAGTTAGAAATATTTTTACTCGAAAGTGAAAGATATACGAAAATGGGTGTGAGAATATAAAATGGATGGAGATAAGTGTTTAATTGAAAGGCGATGCTCCATTTTGTGCACTTAGTTAGGCGAGTGGCTTTGATTGATACACTCGACTGGCGAAGTGCCTAACTTTGATAATGATACACTCGATTGATGGAGTAGCTCGCTTCTTTTCTCTTTTTCTTTCAGTCCTTCATCTCCTTTGTCTTAAGGGGAGACACTATATTTATAGTAAAAGGTAACATTTGGTTAGCTGACCCATGAATCAATATTTGGATAAGGTATGGGATCGCCGCAATTGCCGCTTAAAGCAGTTTATTTGGTACTCCATTATAATTCATTCAATACTTGATAGTTTGGATCGTATCCCTTGGTTCAACCATTACAACTTTTGCCTCATGAATTCTAAGACATTTTCTATTAAACTGTCACTATTTTGATCTCTCATATCTCTGTGTACTGGATTTGGGCTAATCCAATTCTGGTAGTGCCCATCACCTTCTAAATATTAAAATTTTATGTCATTTAATAGTTGAGATTATCGTAAAAGAGATGTAAGGTAAAGATTAAAATAACATCTAATTGTTCTTAATTTTAATTTTTGATATTCAATAATAATAATTCTAAATATGGTTGTTTTATTAACAACATATAAAAAATAATAAAAATAATAAAACGGCAGATAACTTTAAAATATGGTTTGTGACTTTTTAGCTATATCTTTCCCTTTAGCGTCTTTTGAATTTTCTAAAAAATAGAAATAGCGGGCTAATATATATAGAGAGAAAGTCTCTTTTCATGGGGAATTTCTATCATTTTCCCAAACATTTTTACACAAAGTGGGCTTTTTGCCCCTAAAAGAAAAAAAAAAAGGCAGAAATGGTCCCTTTAACATCACATAGTTATTTGCAGGTACATGTTATACGATACATCTTGCTATCGTTTTTTTTTTTTTTCAATTTTTTTAAATTTATTTTCTTAAAAAGGGAGCGATAATTATATTATATGGATTTAGTTACAGTTTTTTTTTTAAATTTTAGATATTTATATTATCTTAATGATTGAGATTGTTTTAACAGTGATGAATGATAAAGATGAAAATGATATCTAACTATTATTCTAAAATTAGTCTTTTATATTTTTTAAAATAAGCTTTAATTATTATGAGGATAAATATATTATGTATATATTATTCAAAAAATACCATAATAAAGCCATATATTATAGGGTTTGAAATGTGGTAAGGCATTTCCCTGTCTAGAGAAGCCAAAAAATTAATAATAAAAACATGATATATATATAAACTTTTGTTTCTGATTTATATTTTAGTATAATTTTCTTTATATATTAATTTAAACTTAATTAATTACTAATTAAATAAAAAAGTTATATTTTTTAATAAATATTTTATTCAACATGCACCATTTGATTGAAAGGATGGGTACTCTAAAAAAATTGATCATCTTTCTCTATAAAAATAATAATAATAATGTATTCTCATTAGTATGGCATTGTATCAAAATATATGTTGAGAAAAAAAAGGGAAAAGAAGAGCGATAAATCATTTTGGGCTATTTGAGGCAAGAACAAATTGATAGATTAATTCTATAGGTAATTTTTACAAACTAAAAATTTAATTTCATGTATTTAGGTATGTTATTTTATGCTTTTATATAACTATTTAGTGAAAACATGATAACAACAATCCTAATAATCAAAATTTAAATCTTATTATAGAATTCTTTCAAAATTTAAATCTCATTATAGAATTCTTATATATATTATCAGATCAATAGTGTTACGTCCGGGAACTCTGGCCGCGCGAGAGATTGAGTGCGGGCGGATCTCTAGGCACGCGGGCGGAAGAGTTGGAGCAACACAAAGTAACGGGAGTTAGTGAATAGAAAAGCGAGGGAGCAGGGGATGAACACTTCAGTTTACGTAGAAAACCCCTCAATATGGCGAAGGGTGAAAAACCACGGTGGTGGACGTGTAGTCCGAGAAATCTCACTATGAAGAAGAGGAAATACAGCAATGGAAGCCTGGGAAACTTAGCGTCCTCAGGGTGATTACAACTTGAGAAATATAGCTTCTCTCTTTTCTCTCTTCTTCTGGGGATTTTTTGCTAGAGTCTGGCTAAGAAGTTCTGGAGAACCAAAGGTCCTTCTTCAGCTACTGGAGTTGGGTATTTATAGAGAACGTGATGCCGTAGGGAAGACGACACATGGCGCTGGTATATCAGGGCTGCCTGCCACCAACGCCACCACTGTTGATGCGGCTGTAACAGGAACACCTGCCACCGCCTGCAGATACGGTGCTCAGAGGCGCATGGCCTACAGGTACGGTGTGTCAGGAGCCGTTGCATGTGCTGAGCTGGCATCCGGGTTATTTTGGTCTTTCTGATGGTCCCCGTCCTAAAGGGGTCTCAGTGTCTGTCCGGGCTGCCAAACAAGTCGGAAACGAGCCAGTTGTTCGAATTTGGCCGGGTTCATGGGCCTTTTGGGCCAACCTTCTTATGCGGCTTTTTGGGCCTGCGTCTGTGATTCTGGGCCCAGGTTCCAAGACCCATCACGAGCCCCCCATGTCAAGCGGTTCGAGGACTCAACCGTTTGACATGCCTTGCAAGCGTCTTTTCGTCATCATAGACCGCGGTCTTCGTCTTCTGCTGGCGTGAGAGGCGTCCGAGGTCTTCTTGTAAATCACGGAACCTATCTTTCGCCGCCGTTTCTTCTCCCCATGGAGCATTGAATGCGATGGTCTATTGATGTGACATCGCCTCAGGAAACCCTAAGGCCTACGCCTGCCCACTGCATATGGGGAGTTGACACGTGGAACGGTCATGATGAGGGCGCCTCTTCACCATTTCAAAAATCTCTTTAAATCCTTCGTCGTATCCTCATTATTCTTCGCGTTTTCTTCTTCCTTCCCTTAGTTTCCTTCGAAAACCTTCACGACGTTCTTGCTTTTCTTACTCGCCACCATGGCTCCTGGTGTTAAAGAGATTGCTTCTTCTCTTACTTCGCAAGATCTCGAGCAGATCAGGGCGAAGTATGGCATTCCGGCGTCGGATTCGATAGCGGTTCCAGGCGCCGCTGAGAGGGCTGACAGCCCGCCGGCTGGTTACATTACCGTATACGAAGTTCACCTTAAAGGTGGACTTCGTTTCCCTGTTCCGGCTGAGCTCCGCCGCCTGATGAAGGAGTTAGCTGTCCCGCTCGCGAAGCTTCAACCTAACGCCATCAGGTATTTGGTCTCTTTGTGCGTCTTCGCGCGCTGTCATGGCAAGACCCTCGAGGCGGTCATGGTGAAGATCATGTTCCGCTTTAATCAGACTCTTGAGTGGATAGCCAAAACCCCCCGCCCCGAGTTCGCTGAGATGAGCGGTGGGAACCCGGATTCCACCAAAAGGTGGAAGGACAGGTTTTTCTTTCTCAATGTGGCTGACGACTGGGAGCTCTCCTCCATGTGGGGAAACGTCGCTAGCAAGTATGGCTCCGACGTTACTGACGAGGAGAAGGATGTTGCCAGGGAGGTCACGGATTTGGTGTTAGCAAACCTGGGCGGTTTCAGTGCGGGGAAGAAGAACATCTGGCTGTCCCCCGAAAAGCTGGCGGAAGCCAAGTGGACGGTGCCGTCCGGTGATTCCGCCGTTGCTGCCTCGAAAAAGAAGAAGAAGAAGAAGTTGAGGAAAAGAGAGGGTCCTCTTGTGATTCAGGAGCCCTCCGAGCGGCCTTCCAAGAGCCCGCGGGTTGAGGTCCCTGGGGATCCGCCGAGTGCTGTTGCTGAGTCTTCCTCAGAGGACGACCGCGTCATAGCCCCCATGGTCAGGACGGCCGCGCGGCTGACTCTGGCCCTTCCACGGAGCCAGAGGCCGTCGCAGCACCGTCTTCTGCTGTCGAGGTCCGTCCTGAGGCGTCTGCCATCTCTGCGGGACATCCTTCTGAGGATCCTGCGACCTTTGGTGCCTTGGAGTAGGTCATAGAGCCTCATAAGGCGGAGGCTGCTGCTGATGTCACTGCTGGGGAGATCTTTGACCTTCTTGGCAGCGAGGAGGCAATGGCCGCGGCCTTAGAGGTCCCGGTCGTTGTTGACGTCCCGGAGGTAGTGGAGCCCCCCACCCCTGAGGGTCCTTCTTCTGAGGCCATTCTTGATGTCCCTGCGGCGCCCGCGGAGGGCCCACTCGCTCCCGAGGTCCCAGAGGAGATCGCCCCTACTGAGGACCCTGTCATCTCTCAGGTATTTCGCTGCCTTATTCTTCGTCTCCATTCCTGCTAACTGTACTTAAGTGTCCTTGATTCTTTTTGCAGCTCCAGGATCTGCTTGGTGGCTTTAGCCGGCTGGTGGGCGAAATCGCTCGGTCTCGACGGGAGGCGGAGTCCTTGAAGGTCGTCCAAGAAGAGAACCAGCGGCTTCATACGGCGCTTGCTTCATCTGAGGAAGCGCTTGCTTTATCTGAGGAGGCCCTTAGGCTCTCAGAGGCCCGACATGGTTTCCTGACGGGACGAATCCTTCAGCTGGAGGAGGCGCAGAGGACCTCGGTGCAAATTGCTGAGATGGCTCCTGCACTGCAGTCCAAGTTCTGGGATGGTATCCATTTGTGTCGCCGGTTGATGCAGATCCTGCACCCACAGTTTCCCACTGCTGTTTGGATCCGCGTAACCCGGTCGCCGTATCTCCTCAGGACGTGTTTGGTCTTCGGGGCAGGCCATTTCCCGAGTCTTTGGTGCCGAGTCCCTCATCGGGTCCTCATCCATCAGGTCAACCGGGGACTTCGAGCCGCGGGGCTAGTCCTTCATCTTTGGGAGAGTCATCTGGAGCCGCTCCGCCTCGGGGCCCCTGTGAGGGCTAGACTTTGTTCTTCTTTTTGTATCATTGTATTGTATTTTATGGAATAAAAGAAATCCTCGACTTTTATCACAAGTGCCTCTTTCTCTTTTCTTCTTTTTGTTCCAGTCAGTTTTTGTAATGACCTCAAGGGCCCGGCCTCTGGGACCGCTCGGTCACAGCCGAGTTTTTGTAATGACCTCAAGGGCCCGGCCTCTGGGACCGCTCGGTCACAGCCGAGTTTTTTGTAATGACCTCAAGGGCCCGGCCTCTGGGACCGCTCGGTCACAGCCGAGTTTTTGTAATGACCTCAAGGGCCCGGCCTCTGGGACCGCTCGGTCACAGCCGAGTTTTTGTTTGTTGGAGACGGCCCGCTTTTCACTGGTAGTACTTCCTTAGGTGAGTGGCGTTCCAGGTCCGGGGAATCAGCTTGCCATCCTGGGTACGTAGCTTGTAAGCTCCTCCTCGAAGGATAGCCGAGACTAAAAATGGCCCTTCCCAATTTGGTGAGAGCTTGTTTCTTCCGGCTATTTTTCCCGTGGCTTCCACGCTTCTTAGTACGAGATCCCCGACCTCGAACGGTCGCGCCTTCACCTTCTTGTTGTAATAGCGGGCCACCCGTTGTTGGTAGGTCGCCACCCTGAGTCTTGCCTGGTCGCGGACTTCCTCGAGGGCATCGAGGCTTTCTCGGAGCCTTTGGCTGTTATCCGTTGCGCTGAAGCATCCAACCCGGGGACTGGTAAGGCATACTTCTATTGGGATGACAGCTTCGACCCCGTAGCAAAGGTTGAAAGGGGTCTCTCTCGTGGACTCCCGTGGCATCGTTCTATACGACCAGAGGACTGAGGGCAATTCATGTACCCATGAGCCCTCTGATAATTCCAGCCTGGTTTTCAGCCCGTGTAAGATTGTGCGATTTGTCACTTCCACTGCGTCTGGTGGCTTATGGGTACACCACCGATGTGTGTACCAGGTTGATCTCAAGCTTACAAGCGATTGTGAACCGCTTTCCAAAGAATCGTGTCCCGTTGTCGACCACGATGCACTGGTACTCCAAATCTGCACACGATGTTCTGTCGGAGGAACTCCGTTGCGTTTTGCTCTGTTATTCTGGCCAGTGGCACCGCTTCCACCCATTTGGTGAAGTAGTCAATTCCCACGATCAGGAACTTCCTTTGTCCAGGGGCGAGAGGGAATGGTCCGAGGATGTCGAGCCCCCACTGGGCAAACGGCCATGGGGATTGTAGCGCCCGGAGTTCCGTGTGGGGGCGATGGCTCATGTTACCGTGGAGTTGGCAACTCTCACATTTGCGTACGAAATCCATGGTGTCATATTTCATAGTCGGCCAGTAGTATCCTTGCCTCATGAGCTTAAAAGCTAGATTCTTTCCTCCAACATGGGATCCGCATATTCCAAGATGCACCCCCTGCAGGGCGTATTCGGCTTCTTCTAGAGTAAGACATCTCAAGTAGGGGGCTGAGAAGCCCCTTCGATACAGCCGGCCGTCTACGATCGTGTACCAACCCGCTGTCTTCTTTATCTTCTTGGCTTCGCTTGGATTCTCGGGCAACGAGCCATCAGATAGGAACTTCAAGTAGGGAGTCATCCAGGTGCTTCCGTCCGCGACCTGCATCACCTCCCGCTCGGGGTCTTCAATGCTGGACCTCTCCAGGATCTCTTGCATCCCCCTAGCGTACTGCTCAGGATCTCCGAAAGCTACGGCTCGAGCGAGCGTATCTGCTTTGGCGTTTTCTTCCTGCGGGATGTGGATGAACTCGGTCGTCTTGAATCCCACGATCAAGTCCTTGACCTTTGAAAGGTACTTGGACAGCTGCTCGTTGTTGACGTCGAAGCTCCCGCGAACCTGATTGATGACCAACTCGGAATCACTGTAGATGACGAGCTCTTTGGCCGAGCATTCCTTGGCGAGTCGGAGTCCGACCAGCAAGGCCTCGTATTCTGCGACGTTGTTTGTGGCAGGGAATCCCAACGCCAGCGAGTATTTTATCTCCATTCCCTCTGGTGTGCGTAACACGATCCCTGCTCCGCAGCCGTCCTTCATGGAGGAGCCGTCCACGTGCAAGGTCCATGCGGAGGTTCTGTTGAACTCGTCCGTGGTAGTCTGGTCCTCGTCACAAGTGGGCGGTGCCGTTGTCTCGACAAGAAAGTCCGCGAGCGCCTGTCGCTTTAAGGCTGGTCTCGGACGGAACTCAATGTCAAATTCACCCAACTCGATGGCCCACTTGATCAGCCGGCCGGAGATCTCGGGTTTCTGCAAAACAGCTCTTAAAAGTTGATCGGTTAGGACTATTACCTTGTGCGCCTGGAAGTACGGCCTGAGTTTCCTTGCGGAACAAACCAACGCCAAGGCCACCTTCTCCGTCAAGGGATACCTGCTCTCGGCGCCCGCGAGAGTCTTGCTGACATAATACACGGGCTACTGCTTGCCGTGCTGCTCTCGTACCAATACCGAGCTCAGTGCTGCATCGGACACGGAGAGGTACAAGTACAACTCTTCACCTTGCTGAGGGGAAGCCAATAGGGGTGGACTCGAGAGGTAGCTCTTGAGCCCATGGAATGCTTCCTCGCAGTCATCATTCCACTGAAAATCTCGGGATTTTGTTCCTCTTAGCGCCTTGAAGAATGGCAGGTGCTTCTCGGCCGATTTTGCTAGGAAACGGGAGAGAGCGGCCACTTGCCCAGTAAGCTGCTGTACCTTCTTTACTGTATGTGGAGACCGCATGTTCAGGATCGCTTGGATCTTCTCTGGGTTCGCCTCAATTCCTCGGTGTGACACGATAGAGGAAACACCGAACGTGCACTTACTGGGGTTGAGCTTCATTCCATGGGCTCTGAGCACATGGAAGGTCTCAGCCAAGTCCTTCACGTGATCACCGCTCATCCGGCTCTTGACGAGCATGTCGTCAACGTATACTTCCACGTTTCTGCCCATTTGGTCTTTGAACATTTTATCCACGAGCCGCTGATAAGTTGCCCCTGCGTTCTTGAGACCAAAGGGCATTACCTTGTAACAGTACGTCCCTTGGTCCGTCATGAATGACGTATGCTCCTCGTCCTCGGGACTCATTTTGATTTGGTTATATCTGGAGTACGCATCCATGAAGCTTAAAAGTTCATGGCCGGATGTTGAGTCCACAAGGTGGTCGATCCTTGGCAATGGGAAGCTGTCTTTGGGGCACGCCTTGTTGAGGTCGGTGAAGTCCACGCACATTCTTCACTTCCCATTGTTCTTTTTCACCATGACCACGCTGGCCAACCAGTCCGGGTACTGGACTTCTCGGATGAATCCAGCGTCCAGGAGTTTCTTGACCTCCTCGCGGATGGCCACCAACTTCTCTATGGAATAGTTTCTCCGCTTCTGTCTGACCGGCTTATGCCGAGAGTCGACGCTTAATTTGTGGACGATGACCTCGGGTGAGATCCCGGGCATGTCACTGGAGGACCATGCGAACACGTCCGAGTTTTCCCGTAGAAAACTGACGAGTTGGTCCTTTACTGCCTCTGAGAGTGAGCTTCCTATTTGGACATACTTCTCTAGATCCGCGGTATTCAACGGGACTCGAACTACAAGCTCTCCTGGCAGAGCGTGTAACAGTGTTGCCTCATCCCTGAGGTCGAAATCTTCCATAGGTTGGGGAAGTGTTACTTGCTCGGTCTGGGCCAAGTAACACATCCGTCCAGTTGACTGGTCTCCGAGGACCTCTCCTACCCCACACGGGGTGGGGAACTTCATCTTAAGATGTGGAATGGAGGTCACTGCGTTGAACGCGGCCAAGCAAGGCCGTCCGAGTATTGCGTTGTAGACCGAGGGCAGGTCTACGACGAGGAAGGTGAGGACTTTTGAGGCCGTCCTCGGATAGATTCCCAGGGTTACCTCCAACTGGATGATACCCTGGACGGGCACTGGCTCGTTATCCAGCCCGTAGAGTGGCCCTTTCGGCGCTTTCATTTGATTCTTCTTAAGCCCTAATTTGAAGAAGGCATCAAAATACAGCAAATTGCGAGAGCTTCCATTATCAACAAATACTCGTTTCATCTGGTAGTCATTTGCTCCATCTGAAACGAGTGTGGTTACAACCAGGGGGTCGGAGTGAGGAGAAGTTACATGATCTAGATCCCTACTACTAAAGCAGATAACATCGTCTTCATTTCCAGTCCCCATCCTCGGCTTCTTCGCTGCTGCAAGTCCACGCCCGTCTTCCCTAGCCGGTCGGCTGGAGATCATGTTCACGACCCCCGCAGCCACTCGGTTCCTGGGGGGCTCTGCGTCTCCACCGTCCTCGGGTCCTGAGGACTGTCTCGGCCTCTGAAGGAAGCGGCTGAGGTGTCCTCTCCGGATGAGCTCCTCAATCTCGTTCTGTAGGGTCCTGCAATCCTCAGTGCTATGACCCCCGCAGCGGTGGAAGTCACAATACTTCGTTTTGTCCCTACCGCCCGGGTTCTTCAGCTGCTTCAGAGCCACTTCAAGAACTTTTCCCCCCGGATCTGCATGAGGACGTTGGTGCGGGAGTCGTTCAGCGGCGTGAGATGGATTGGCCGTGGCTCTCGTCGAGAGCTCTGCTCGGCCTTATGGTTCTTCTTTGTCATCTGGGGACTTTGATAGTCCCCAGATTTCCTTTTTCCCTCCGCGGGCTTCTGCTGAGGGTGCTCGTCCCTCTCAGGCTTCTTGGCGTCGTTGGCCTCTTCGGCCGCTATGTAAGCTCTGGCCACAGCCTCAGCCTCTATAAAGGTCTGCGGGCCTTTATGTATGAGGTGCTTGAAGAAAGCACCCCCTTCGAGGGCCGAGAGGAAGGCGTTCAGCTTCACCTCGTCAGTCAGCCTCGGGATCTGCCTGGCCTCCGCGGTAAACTGCGCCAGGAATCCTCTCAAACTCTCCCTGGGTCCCTGTTTGACACGAGTGAGGTGCCAGGGCTGTCTCTCCACTCTCTTGCTGGAGGAAAACTGGGACAGGAAAGCCATCGCCAGGTCTCCAAAGTCACAGATGGAGTCCGCGGGCATCCCGTAAAACCACATCCGCGCGTCCCCCTTTAGCGTCAGAGGGAAGCACTGGCACATGGTTGTCTCGTCCAAACCCTGGAGGCTCAGGTGCTCCCTAAAATGGTTAAGGTGATCCATGAGGTCACCGCTGCCGTCGTACAGCTCCAAGTTGGGCATTTTGAACTTCGGGGGGAGCGTCCTCGTCCTAATCTCCGTGGAAAATGGAGATTGGAGCGCGTTAGCTCCTCCTCCGCTGCTTTCACGTAGCATCAGGTTCCATCCTCTTTCGGGTCTGGACTCCACTCGAGGTGGGGCAGCCGTCCTTCTTTCGTTCAGGTAGTGCCTTAACTCATAAGGCTCCTGAACTGCACGGCCCTCTGGGACCGTGCGGGCTCCTCTAGGGAGCACATCTCAGGGAACCGCCTCCTGATCGTCGCGGTCGCGGTGGTTCCCTTGAGCCTCCGAATGGCGTCTCTCGGGGCTTTCCCCTTGAACCCGAGGACCTGGTTGGTCCTCGACCCTTCGTGGCACTCTGCTGCTGGAAGCCACCTAGGTCCTCGAGTGTTCCCTCCGACTAGGAGGCCTTTCGCGGCGGCTGCCTCCTTCGTTCCCGACTTGCGGCGCCTCAGCTTGTGAGGCCCTGTCGGGAGACGCCTGCTTGAGTTGGTCGATTTTGAAGCAGAGAGTCACAAAGGCCCTGTGACATGCCAGCCACCTGGGCGGCCAAGCCCCTCACCACTGGATCGGGGTGATTCTCAACCCCAGCACAGGGGTTAGCGCCTCCATCCTGCGAGGCCACTTCTCTGGGGGCTGCGCTCGCTTGCGCCCTTGTGTTCACCATTGCAAGATTCGAAGCTTAGGTTATTGGGTACTTCGTAGAAAATGTGAAAAGCTGACTTTCAGTCGCTTCCCACAGACGGCGCCAATGTTGCGTCCGGGAACTCTGGCCGCGCGAGAGATTGAGTGCGGGCAGATCTCTAGGCACGCGGGTGGAAGAGTTGGAGCAACACAAAGTAACGGGAGTTAGTGAATAAAAAAGCGAGGGAGCAGGGGATGAACACTTCAGTTTACGTGGAAAACCCTTCAATATGGCGAAGGGTGAAAAACCACGGTGGTGGACGTGTAGTCCGAGAAATCTCACTATGAAGAAGAGGAAATACAGCAATGGAAGCCTGGGAAACTTAGCGTCCTCAGGGTGATTACAACTTGAGAAATATAGCTTCTCTCTTTTCTCTCTTCTTCTGGGGATTTTTTGCTAGAGTCTAGCTAAGAAGTTCTGGAGAACCAAAGGTCCTTCAGCTGCTGGAGTTGGGTATTTATAGAGAACGTGATGCCATAGGGAAGACGACACGTGGCGCTGGCATGTCGGGGCTGCCTGCCACCAACGCCACCACTGTTGATGCGGCTGTGACAGGGACACCTGCCACCGCCTGTAGATACGGCGCTCAGAGGCACATGGCCTGCAGGTACGGCGTGTCAGGAGCCGTTGCATGCACTGAGCTGGCATCTGGGTTATTTTGGTCTTTCTGATGGTCCCGTCCTAAAGGGGTCTCAGTGTCTGTCCGGGCGGCCAAACAAGTCGGAAACGAGCCAATTGTTCGAATTTGGCCGGGTTCATGGGCCTTTTGGGCCAACCTTCTTATGCGGCTTTTTGGGCCTGCGTCTGTGATTCTGGGCCCAGGTTCCAGGACCCATCAAATAGTTTTAATTATTGTGTTTTCTTCTTGAAATCATTTAATCAATTACCATAATAAAAATTTTATGAAGTGATTTATCTCTTTTTTGGTTCATGAAAGATATATGTTAAGCTTATTTGGCCTATGTTCCTAATTTTGGAAGTCATAATGTGCCAATTGAATATGTTACTAATTTTGGAAATCATAATATATTTATTGAAGAGACTCTGATGACATTTAAATTTAAGAATATTTTTTTGAAAGATTAATCTAGGTTATCTCCTAATCGAGAGATTGAGTTTGCCATCGATATCGTGTTGGGATTTGCACCAATTTCAAGAACTCCCTATAGAATAATACCATTTAAATTAAAAGAATTAAAATAGCAATTATAAAAGTTATTTAAAAAATGAATTATTTGGCTAATAATGTCACTATAGGGAGTATCAATACTCTTTGTAAATAAAAATGATGATCAATAAGATTATGTATTGATTATTGAAAGTTAAATAAGATTATAATTAAAAATAAATACCTTATATTGAGAATTAATAATCTATTTAATGGAGAGGGTCAAGCTCATCTATGTCATATGCCTATATTTACTTCAATGGAATTGAATAGATGTGTCTATGTTTAATTTATTTAGACTAAAAAATGTTTGTCTATGTTGGGGTTCGAATGACCCGGATCAACCCGATTCGGCAGCAGCGGAATATCTGAACCCCACATCATCGTCAACCACCGTATAGTAGGAACAAGAAATACAAGAGATGTACAATATTTTTTACGTGAAAAACATCTTCTCAACTAACGAAAAAAATCATGAGACATAAAGTCTACCGAAGGATCCACTACATAAAATGGTTATAAAAATCTAGAGACAGAATACAGCAACCACCCTGGCTACACAATGTCTAGAGGCAAAAACGAAGAACAAAGTACGAGAATGCTAAGCCCCACTCTTTGTGTTTCATTCACTGCTCTCTCTTTCTTCCATTATTTCTCTCTTCGCTGTGGTGCTCTCTACTCTACATTTTATAAGTGTTGGTGAAATAGCGACCGCCGTTTCACCCCCGCACTTATGCAGCCGGCGCACAGTGCGCCTAGTGTTGTCTCCCATGCCAGTCCGATGCAACCTGCACCCATGGTGGTTTTCATATGCCACGCTCCACCTATTGCCTGAAGCTCCGGTGCTCATATATAGACGTCCGAGCTCCACCTAATCTCATCTGCAGAACTGGTCATCTTGTAAATAATTGGTGCCACGTCTTCATCAGTTCTCGAACTTCCTGCAGGCTCGTGTCCTACAAGACGGCGCATGTTCTGTACTATGCAGACCCGTGCTTTGCAACCCAACTGCCAGCCTGTCGACCAATCCTGGAAAGATATCTATCCATTTTCAGCTGCCACTTTTCACAATCTCCTAGGCCCATTACTCAGCCGGTCAACTTCTTATTAACCGTCTTCATCATTCATCCAGTCAACCTCCGTTGACCGTTTTCTACTTCCATCCGGTCAACCTCTATATTGACCATCTTCTACTACCCGTCCGCCATCCAGCAGTACTCCTGTAGCCCTCAGACGGTCAACCTCCTATTGACCATCCGCGGTCAATCTTCATTGACCGTCCACTGTTCTCCTGCGGTCAACGTCTCGTTGACCAGAATCAGTTCTTCGGATTTGTTCTCCACAAATTTTCCGATGACAAACCAATTTATCAGATTACCCATAAGGGAGTGACCAGATTCAACAATATGGACATTTCAACAAATTAATATTTAAAAAATTAATAATGACTTACTTCATACTTTTACAAAGTAAATTTATCGAAGGATTCAACGCTCCCTTGACTACCAGGGGACTAATAGTTTGGCCAACGCTCCCTTGACTACCAGTGGACTAATAGTTTGGCCAACAACATGCATTGATTGCCATAGCAAATGAATCCCTCAACCGATCCTATAAGAAGGAGAGCCCGAGCGGGGAAGCCATCAGAGGCAACTCCAGCGAGGAGGCAGAAGTCCAAGCCGACATCTTTAGCGACTGTGAGATTATTCAATTGAATTTGGGTCAGGTTCATAAGAATTTTGACAGCATCGGAGTAGTCAGAGAAAGTGTAGATACTGCCGAAGATGGCTTGGACCCAGACGGCGGTGATGGATCCCAGCCACTTCAAGGCGGTGACCCATGAAGGTGGTTGCAACCCATCGTTTTGAATCTTTTAAGGCAAAAATGGAGACATTCTCCGGCAGCAAACAGGTTGCTGCTCTGACTCGTTTGAAGGAAAAGGAAGGAGATGGAAATGGTGGTCGTGGCTGAGGTAAAGTGGCGTTGATGTAGTCGGCTAGTAGTGAAATTATTTATTAAGAACGACTAAAAGCAAAAGAAGTTGATATTTGAAGTGGGATTCATAGTCAAATATATTATATTACTTTATTAAAAATAATATTAAATAAGATTTTTAAAATTTTTTAAAATGTTAAATTATTACAACATACATATTATAAAAATATCAAGAATAAAATTATCACTATATTATTTTAGTTTTTGAGATTAATAAATCAGAATTGTTGAATATTTAATTTAACAAACTTGATGGATACGAATCCCCAAAGCACACGCCAAAGATCCATTTTTTAGGAAATAGGCTTAGAAGCCACGAAAGCCCAGGCACATAGACTAGCCATTGAAGTGTAGTGGGCCTGAAAGTCACTATACCCCGCCACAAGCCCATGATAGATCTTAGGCGTCGCTCAGCCTACAGAGTCAAAGTGGGAAGTATTTAGCAGCTGGCCAGTCAGATTGCAGAAAAAATGATGATCTACGTAGTACGCGGCTAGCAGAACGGACGTCACAGGAAGCAGCCGTGCATACAATCCACTTGATTGAACAAGAGGAACTTGTAAAGTTTGTGGCAGGTCTCTGGAACACACCAACGCTATGTGGACAGATTTCACGGGAAGCTCAATCATTATAAATATTTTAACTGTTCACCAAACCAATGATCCCCGTATTTTACTCCAGCTGCCATAAGCATAGAGAAAGAGAGAAACAAAGGGCCCGTGTTATAAGAGTGTCACTTCGAGTTTCCATACACAAAGTTCCCAACTTGTCACACGTAAGTGTATATTGTAAATCCTTGTATTCAAACACAACATAGTGAAAGCAATTCTCAGATTAAAGTCCTACGGCGTTTCCTTCTCGTTCAGATGAAGGTTTTTCACGTAAAACACTTGTGTACTAGTCATCGTCCCATCACTCATTTATAGTCCTCATACTCTCTCTCTACTTTTTGAACGAATAAATTTTTAGTATTGCTGTTGGATCCTCATCCTAGATAGAGTAGGGATCCGAGAACACAACAAGAGCTATATTAGGTTTTCCCCCACAATTTTTCGGAAAGCCCTCTAAACCGATATAATACATGTGTGATTAAAATTCCAAATTGAATTATTCTTTTAATTTTAAATTTTCTTAAAATCACATTATATATATATATATAACACAATTGTTAATATTATTACTTTATAAAAACTATGCAGTAAAAAATCAACATAAAAATAAAGTAGTGTCGAATCTTGAGAAATCTACTTTAAAAAAAAGAAAAGTCAAAAAATAAAAAATTTAGACAAAATTAAAATAAAATATGATATTTATTTATTCATTTTTAATCCCAATTTTTTTTTTTTTCCACACAAGTAGGCCTTTTGACTTTAGAAAAAAGCAAAAGTGGAACCTTCAACTATATCTTGTTCTTTTCATGTATATTTTGTAGGGCATTTTGTAGGAAAACAATAGTTAAATATCTTAGGGTTTGATTATAGTAATTCTAAATATTAAAATTCTACATTATTATAATAATTAAGATTATTTTAAAATTAAATGGAGGATCAAGATTAAAATATTATCCAATGCGTTGCATAATTATGATATTTGGTAATGTAAATATAATTTTAGACATAATGGTAATGTAAATATTATAGAAAATATATGGTAGAAATAAATATATATGAAAAAATAGAACATCTTACGACTCCAAAACAGTAGAATATATTTTTTATTTTTTTATTTTTTATTCAATACAAAATAGATTGAAAATTTTAACACCAAGCCAAATAAAATATCATCGAAATTCTATTGAGTTAGCACGTTAAATAGCATAAATTTATAACTTTTTAATTATATTTGTGGTTTTAATAGGATCTAGCCTTTAAATTTCAACTAAAAGAAAATAAAAATTTTAGAATAAAATATAACAACAAAATTAAAAATATATTGAGAAAGAAGAATGTACTGATATATATATATATATGTTAACTCTTTTTATCATCAGGCTTTTCATTTTCCAAAATTTAATGCCCAAGTAGGCCTTTTTGACCTAAAAAAAAAAGGTAAAATGGTCCCTTTAACAATAAATTTTTGAATTACAAAAATATATATATATATATTTTTTCAGGTACATTTTGCGGGACATATGGTGCTATTTATTTAATCTTAATGTTTGATATTGTAGTGATAATTTTAAATATAATTATTATATTAGATGATATAGAGAAAAAAGTAATATAAAAAATAAAAATATATCTGTTATTTTTAAATTAATGAAATATTTTTTTTTCTTTTCTTTATCCATTAAAGAAAAAAGGAATTGATGGGATAAATAAACGGGTTCTATCAATTTAATACTAACACATATTATTCATTAAAATTTCACAGTTAAGAACTAGTTTGTAAGAGCTTCGATTGTCAAGAACTAGTTATTTGTTCTTAGTAAGTCAAATGCTATAGACAGTCGTTGCCAAGGATGCTCTCGAGTGGAATGAAGTCTCCTTTGTTGGGGTTAGTCACTTCCTTATGGGTGACTAAACAAATAAGTTTGTCATCGGAGAATTTTCGGAGAGTAAATGATGGAGTGCATTTACCTGAGAGGAAATTCAGAGAACATTAGCCGATCAACGTTCGTTGACCGGTTGAAAGGCAAAATATCGGTTAACAGAGTTGATCAACTAAGAGAGGCAGGTGAATCCGGTCAACAGGAAGTTGACCGTCTGAGTAAAGAAGCCGGTCAATTGGAGGTTGACCAACTGATGGCTGCAGGAGTACTACTGGATAGAAGATGGGCAGCAGAAGACGGTCAACGGAGAGGTTGACCAAACGGCAGCGGAAAACGGTCAACGAGAGGTTGACCGGATGGAAGTAGAGGACGGTCAACGAAGGTTGATCGAATGAATGCTGAATACGGTCAATGAGATGTTGATCGATTGGGAGAGGAATCTGGTCGATGAAAAGTTCACCGGCTAAGTAATGGGCCTTGGAGACTGTGAAAAGTGGCAGCTGGTAACGGCAAATGTCTTTACAGGATTTGTTGACAAGCTTTTTTAGATAGTTGGGCTGCAGAGCACATGTCTGCACAGTGTAGAGCATGCACTGTCTTGTAGGGCATGGGCCTGCACGAAGCTCAAGAACCGGTAAAGACGAGGCACCAATTATCTGCAAGATGACCAGTTGGGCAGATGGGATTAGGTGGAGTCAAGACGTCTATATAAGAGTATCAAGAGCTTTAGAAAGTATAGAAAACCACCAAGTGTGTGGGTGTATGAAGATACCAGAAGGGGTGGATACACCAAGGGGCCAGGGTGCTGGGCACCAAGGGGTGTGGGCGCCGGACACTGGCCGCATGAGTGCGGAGGTGAAATGACGATTATCGTTTCTCAACACTTTTAAAATGTGAGAGTAGAGAGCACCACGGTGGGGAGAGAAAGATAGAGAAGAAACCAAGAGAAGTGAGTGAAACACAAAGTGTAAGATCTTTGTATTCTCACATTCTGTTCTTCGATTTTCGTTTCTAGGACTTGTGTAGCCAGGATGGTTGCTTGTATTCTATCTCTAGGTTTATATAATCATTTTACATAGTAAATTTATGGGTACACTATGTGTCCCGTAATTTTTCTATTGTTTTCTAATTTCTACTAAATAGTGGCTAACGATGACGGAGAGTTCAGGTATTTCACTGCTACCAAATCGAATGGATCCGGGTATCGAATCCCAATAAATGGTATCATAGACGGTGCTGATACAAACAAGTGGTATCAAATATAACTGAGATTAGCACAGGCCCAAAAAGGCTACTTGCGGTGGGTGCTGACTGGAGAGAGCTACCTGGGGAGGTGCTAACCTGCTACAGAAGTGGAATGAAGAGTCACAGAGGGAAGCTGCCGAGTAAAGTGCCGCAAAAGTAGAGCCGCTGAGGTCTGCGGCGGTCGAAGTGTATATAATATCATCATAGAGGTGTTTGCCATTTAGTATGGAATTGAAAAAAACGATAAAAGTATAGCAGAGTCAGTAGGGCGAAGAGGCGGAGCTGTGCAGGGACCAAGAGGCAGAGCTGTGCAAGGGCCAAGAGCGAAGCTGTGTAGGGCACGAGTGGAGCCAGCAAGGCCAACGGTGGAGGGCCAAGGGCGGAGCTGAGTAGGACCAAAGGCGGAACCAGTAAAGCCAAGGGCAGAGCCAACAAGGCCAACGGCGGAGCTGAGGTGGCAAAAGTATAGCAAAATGATTTGACCCCGGGGAAGAAGTTGAAGGAGAGTTGGAGTACTCCAGGTTCAATGGAGAGAAGAAGAAGGCATTATTTCTGCGGAGGCCAACGCCGGATTCCCAGTTGAAAAGAAGCTACCAAAAGGTAGAATAACGGTCGTCGGGTAACGGTGAAGATTCCCCACAAGGTCATGAGGGGAAGGTGTTGGGATTAATCACTCCATTGTGGGTGACTCAACAAACAAGTTTGTCATTAGAAAATTTTCGGAGAGCAAATGATGAAGTGCATTTACCGGAGTGAAAATCTGAAGAATATTAGCCGGTCAACCTCTGTTGACCCGTTGAAAGGCAAAATATCGGTCAACAGAGTTGACCGACTGAGAGATGCAACTGAATTCGGTCAACAGGAAGTTGACCGTCTGAGTAAAGAAACCGATCAATTAGAGGTTGACCGGCTGAGGGATATAGGAGTGCTACTGGATGGCGGACGGGTAGTAGAAGATGGTCAACGGGGAGGTTGATCGGACGGCAGTAGAAGATAGACAACGGGGAGGTTGACAAGATGGAAGTAGAGGACGGTCAATGGATGTTGACCGAATAAATGTTGAAGATAGTCAATGAAATGTTGACCGATTGGAAGAGGAATCCGGTCAATGAAAAGTTGATTGGCTAAGTAATGGGCCTAAGAAAAAATAAAATTTATCAATTTTATTCTTAGTTTTTTAAGTTCTAATTTTATTTTCATCTTTATTTTGAATTAATTTATCCAATATTTTAAAATTAAGTCAATTTACCAATTAATATATTTATTATCAAATTAATAATTTAAAATCCTAATTACTATAAAACAAAACTATTGTAGCTTATTCAATCTCAATAGTATTTTAGACCAATAAATTTTAATAGATATGTTTCTATACCCAATTTGACAACCAAAAAAAAAAAAAAAAAAGAATCTTAATTGATAAAGTTGAATTAATTTTATAAATATAGAATATAAACTACTTAAATAAAAAAAAATTGAAATTAACTCAATTAAAAGGCATGAGTATTTTTCATAGTTTAGCATCAGAAAAAATTGAATTTCGAACAGGAAAACAAGGTAAAACTAGGCATGAAGATTTTTATATAAGAGAAACATTAAAAGTAAAAGATATTGTTTAATGGATTTTGTCACGATAGTTCCAATGATTAGATGGTTTTATTAATTTATTGATTGAGATTATCTTAAAAATAATAAGGATAAAAATCGATGCACAAAGCCACGAAACAAATCAACATTTTGCCGAGTCATATGCCAACAATATATGGTAACTATGAAAAAATTCATTTTAGAATATATAATTTGATTCCCTATATTACTGAATACATAATTTATTTTATAAATATTATATTAGAATAGTTGTATTTTAGGGTAATTGTAATTTGGTAAGATTTTATTTCTTGTATATTGTAGGCAAAATGTTGTAGGCAATATTACTTTCCTTGTAGGTAATATTCTTTGTATATTTGTAAGGATATTTTTAGTTATTAGGAGATTTGTTTTAATTATATAACGGCACCTCAGGCAGCATCCCTTGTGTGTGAAAAAGCTGAAGCATTGATGAGAAAGTGGTTTTGCATTGTTTTCCTGCCTCTGTAATTGATTCCCGTCTTTTCCTCCATCATCCTCTTCCTTCCATCTCCAATCTCCGTTTTGTCTTTTGTTTTCTTACATGGTATCAAAGATTATAGAGCAACACCGCAATACTTTAGAAAACATGTCCAACACCGACAACCCAAATTCCGATCTTACATAAAATGTCTTACGATTTCAAAATCTTTCCGATCCTACAAGCCTTTTTTGATTGGAGGTCAGTGATAGTCCGGCCGTTACCTTGGTCGCCGATTTACTCACAGTCGACAACTATTCCACTTGGTCCAGAACTATGCGTCGAGTTTTGAGGGCTAAAATCAAACTCCAATTCATTGAGGATACTGTCCCTAAACCTATTGACTCCAGTGACCCCCTTTTTGAAGCCTAAGGATGATGCAATGACATTGCGGTTTCCTAAATACAAAACTCCAGCAGCCCATTTATCAAATCTAATGTTATTTTCGTTGATGATGCTTTCAAGATATGGAAAGAATTGCATGACCGTTTTACTCAACAAAATGAGCCACAAATTTTTCAGCTAAAGAAATCTTTGGTGGGTGTCTTGTAAGAATAAGATTTGATAAGTTTGTAGTATGGTAAACTAAAAATAATTTGGGATGAACTTTTCGTACATGAGCTTCTCCCAGATTATAACTGTGGTAAAACAAAAGTGCTCATCGAGCGATATCAAAAGGACTATATTATACAATTTTTAATGGGTTTGAATGACTCATATACTAATGTCAGATACCAAATTATATTGATGGACCCTTCCGTCCGTTAATAAGATCTTCTCTATTATCCAACAACAAAAATGACAATGCAAATGTTGTCCACTGTGCACCCTTCAGAAACAATGGCTTTAACTACCAAACAAGTTACTAGTAATTCCAAAAATATCATGAAAAACACCCATGTATCCAAGAAAGATAGGCATTTTTGTATTCATTATCGTGTCTCAAGACACACTTTATAAAAGTATTTTAAATTGGGAATGCTAAAAAGCCTATATATTCTTATTGTAACAAACCTGGACATGTCATTGATAAGTGTTACTAGCTTCACGGGTTTCCTCCTAATCACAAGTTGCTTGGTAAGTCTGGGCTTACAGCCCCTTTTGCTAATCATTTGAGCTTCACCACTATTTCTAACCAAGAGGCTAATGAGGATGACAAAGTCGTATTGATTAAGGTACAGCTCAAGCAACTCATGAATCTGATTCAATCCAAAGGCTCGGCTGCTTCTTCAGAAATGACTAAACAGGTCTCATCTCCCTTTGATCCCATATGCTATCAATCAAAAGCAGCTAACATGACTGGTACTTATTTCTGCTTCTCTATTTCCTCTTACAATAGAAAGAACATCTGGATTCTGGACACTGGGCCATAGATCAAATGATCTGCGACCCATTGTTATTATGCTTTGTTTCTTTTACTTACCAAAAAAAAGATTTGCGACCTATCCTTATATCTTTATCAGATGATACAAATTTCTTGTTCTATTAAACTTCCTGATGAAAGTAAAGCTCCCGTTTTCCGTATTGGGGTCATTAAACTTAACAACAAGATGATACTGCAAAACATTTTATGTGTTCCCTCTTTCACCTTTAATTTGATTTCTGCGAAACAGCTCACTAATGCTTTTAGTTGTTGTCTGTTTTTCTTCTCTGGCATTTACTTGATTCAAGACCTTACCTCTTGAACAACGATTGGGATTGGTGAAGAGAAAAATGGTTCACATCATCTGATAAACAATGAAGTTCATCTAAATACCTTGGCTTTCTTCTCTCCAAAATTTTCAATTAGACCATGAAGCTCTCTGCTAATTTTATTTCTTCACCAGTTGATCTTTGGCATTACCGATTAGGCCATGTTTCACATTCTAGGATAAAACTGATAAATTATCCTCTTGTAAGGAGCATTGCATTCGATTAATAATAATCGCTATTCTATTTGTCACATGGCTAAGTAACGTCGCCTCCCTTTTACTCCCAACACTCAGAGGTCACAAACCTTATTTGATGTGGTTCATTGTGACTTGTGAGAACCTTTCTCTAAAATTTCTTATGATGGTTATAAATATTTCTTGACTATTATTGATGATTATTTAAGAAGTACTTGAATTTATCTTCTGAAACAAAAATCAAACACTAAATTGTGCTTGGAAGCTTTTTACAATCTAGTTAACACATAGTTCAATGTTAGAATTAAAGTTATTCAAAGTGAATGAATTTGAGATTTGCCTAGGAGATTTCTACAGCAAAAGAGGTGTTCTCCATCAATGAAGTTGCATGAAAACACCATAACAAAATGGTATCGTTAAACAAAAACACTAACATTTATTTAATGTAGCCAGAGCTATTGGATTTCAACCATAACTTCCTTTAAAATTTTGGAGTGATTGTATACTTACTGCTATCTATATTATAAATAGCTTTTCCACTCTATTGCTGGAAAATAAGACTCCTTATGAAATTCTATTTGGTGTCAAACTGAGTTATGCCAATTTGTGAATATTTGGTTATATATGTTTTGCTTCTACTCTCTCACATGGGTGGAAAAACTTTGATTCCAAAAGTAGAACATGTATATTTTTAGGCTATCCATTTGGAATTAAATGTTACAAATTATTTGACTTTCATAGCCGTGTTACATTTTATTCTAGGGATGTTATTTTTCATGAGAATATTTTTCCCTTCCAAAAAAACAAAACTGAAACTGCTCCTGGTGCTCAATTTGATGCATTACCTCCTGCTGTGACGAATAATGACCATTTTTTCTTCAACTCAACCACCATCTTATATCAATGAATCTGTTTTAAATCCTGCACCAGATGGAAACCAACCAACCATTGTACTTCCTCACAATGAAGAACAATCCAATTTACCCTTAGTCCACGGCCGATTGCAGGATGATTAGGAACCTTTGAGCAGTAACCCACACCCTAGTGAGTCCATTGATCCTGCCACAAATATCCAATCTCCAGCGAGAGACAATACTTCTGTTTGTAGAACCACAAGAGTTAGAAAAACTCCTCAATATTTAAAGAATTTTCATTGTCATCAGGTATCTCAAACTGCACCCATCCAATCAAAAGTTCAAATTTTTCTACGTAAACCTTATCCCCTCGAGAATTACATATTATATCAAAAATTGTCTCTTGCTCATAGTTCTTTTTCTTTCTCTTTCTCATCCCAAATTGAACCACAAACTTATACTCAAGGTATTTGCGATCCCAATCGGCGCAAAACCATAAAAGATGAGTTGAATGCTTTAGAATCCAATAAAACCTAAATTATTACTAATTTACCTCCAGGAAAGAAAGCTATTTGATCTTGATATGTATTCAAATTAAAACTTAATAGTGATGGGAGTATTGAAAAATATAAGTATCGACTAGTGGCTAAAGGACACACAATAAGAAGGGGTAGATTACCACGAAACTTTTTCTCCTATTGCTAAACTTGCAACTGTGCGATGCCTCTTAGCGGTTGCTTGTATTAAAGGATGAAATTCGTATCATTTTGATATTAATAATGCATTTTTATATGGAGCCCTAAATGAAGAAATTTATATGCAATAACCTCCGAGTTATACCAAAGGAAAACCCTATCAGCTATGTAAGTTGTTGAAAAGTATATATGATCTTAAACAAGTTTCTAAACAATGGTATTCAAAACTATCTACTTCTCTTGTTGCCTTTGGTTTCATCCAATTTAAGGCTAATTATAGTTTATTCATTAAGTAAGATAACAAATCATTTATAATTCTTGTTGTATATGTTGATGACATTATTGTTGCAAGTAATTGCTTGGATTTTATCGTCCCTATCAAGTCTTTTCTAAATCACGCTTTCAAGATTAAGGATCTTGGTGTTCTCTGATATTTTCTTGGCATTGAAATAGCACGATCAGCAAAAAATATACATATTTGTCAAAAAAAATATACTCTTAATATTTTAGTTGATCTGACATTATTGGTACTAAACCTCTTAAACTTCCTATGGATCAAAAATTGAGACTAAGTAAGCAAATTAAGGTGGTTCTACAAAACCTAAGTATGTATAGAAGGCTCATTGGTTGCCTTCTTTATTTAACCGTCACAAAATTGGATATATCTTATGTGGTGTAAATTTTAAGCCAATTCATGAACTAGCCCACTTCTAATCATCTGAATGCAGCATATCAAATTTTGCAATATCTAAAACTAAATCCAAGACAATGAATATTGTTTTCATCAAACTCTAACATATAGTTAAGAGTTTTTTGTGATGTAGATTGGGCATCCTGTCCTGACATACAAAGATCTATTACCGGTTATTACATTTTTATTAAAAATTTACTTATTTCATGAAAATGTAAAAAACAATCAGTAGTCTCTTGCTCCTCAATAGAGGCAAAGTATAGATTTATGGCCACCACTTGTTGTGAATTATCTTAGTTATGTTATATTTTGAATAATTTGTAGGTTCCATACCCTAATGCAGCAGATCTATTTGTAACAATCAAGCAGCCATTCATATTGCAGCAAATCTAGTTTTTCATTAACGCATTAAACACATCGTGCTGGATTCTGATCTTATCCGTGACAAAATCCAAGACGGAAGTGTACACACATATCATGTCACCACTCATAATCAACTGGCGAATATATTCACCAAGATTTTACCCTCACATCGTCTCAATTCTCATCTATCCAAAATAGACGTTATTAATATATATGCTCCGTCTTATAGGGGCACATAACAAAATACATAATTTATTTTGTAAATATTATAGTGGGATAGTTGTATTTTAGGATAATTGTAATTTGGTAAGATTTTATTTCTTGTATATTATAGGCAAAATATTATAGGTAATATTACCTTCCTTATATGTGATATTCTTTATATATTTGTAAGGATATTTTTAGATATAAGGAGATTTGTTTTTATTATATAGCCACACCACACCTCGGGCTGCGTCCCTTGTGTGTGAAAAAGCTGAAGCATTACTGAGAAAGTGGTTTTGCACTGTTTTCCTGCCTCTGTAATTGATTCCCATCTTTTCCTCCATTATCCTCTTCCTTCCATCTCCAATCTCCATTTTGCCCTTTGTTTTCTCACAACGTGCGACGACATCAATTAGAAAACATCCAAGAAAATACTCACTTAAATCCTTGATGCATGTAACCATTGTTAGTCAATTACCCCAAAAATGTTATTTCATGAGAACAAAGAATAGCTATTCCGAAAGGAATAATAACTCCAATGCTGCTTTATTAATCATGTTTTAAGTTCCTAATTGTATTATGATCACAAGCGCTTACCTACAAGATTTCTATCTTTTGGTCAAAGAATTCTTTCTGTAAAGATTATTTGTCCTCGCAGCCAATAAGATATCAAGGCTTGAGCCGACAAGGCAAATGCACGCCAAGATGAAAAAGCAAAGCCTGTAACAATGGGCGCCATAACATTCATTTCCTCCACTGGAAGTGGCAGTAGCCTGGGCATCATAGAGGTAACCAGCTAGAAGGCCAGAAAACAATAAGGAGCCTATCGGAAGGTTGAGCAACAAGACGTTGTAGATGAGGCCATAGTATTTAAGACCAAATAGTTCTGAAGCAGCTGGCAATGTGATAGAAAAACAAACTCCATAGCATGTCCCGACTAGAATTGGCCCAATATATAGACAATCCGGAACATCCATAGCCATCATGACAAATCCAACGGCGAGTAAAATTTGAGAAGCTGCATTGAAAAGCGGCCTCGGAGTTCCAGCTTTCCTACATAGAATAAAGTCATTGAATACGAGATACATCAATATCAACAAAGCAATATGGGTTCTTTGTTTGAACAATGTTCTTTTAATTTAGATGTTCTCTCGTAATTTCACCAGCGAAGACCATGTACCGATTAAGCCTAGGCATGCAGCAATTGTAATTGAACTCATACCCATAGGAAATAATATAATATTTAACAGATTATGTATTAAATAAGCACAAATAACAAATCGGATAATCAATAAATCATAGTATGCATATTCTCAGAAACTTTTTTTAAGGGTGATGAAGAGTCCACACCTCCAATTTGAGGACTTTGCCAAACTCCAAGCGAGGGCCTCACTTGTAAAAATCAAAAAAGTCAAGGCTCGCAATAACAAAAATTAGACTTAGGACCAAATACCTATCAGCGATGCTGCAAATCATGCTAATCAACTACGCTAATCCATGTAAGTCATTCTTGAAACCTTATTAAGGCTTTCACACTTAATTCCATAAAGTTAGATATAGATTAGTTGTTTAAAATAATGAGTTTCAACTAAAGAATGTAAACTAAAATCTACATGTTGTGACAAGGGTAACAATGATAAGTTGTTTCACCTTACATCATTTGGCCTCAAATCAAACTTCATCTAAAGATTCAGTTTCATTCAAGTATGAAGCACAAGAAATTCTTATAAGACAAATGTGGACGACAGTATCAATTACCTATCAGAACAACCATTTACACATAGTTCTACCAATAAAACTATGCCCTATCATTTTTCTCTTGGTAATTATAATCTTATCATAATTCTAACTACATATCCTTACTTATAAATCGATTGAGGATTTGTTAATGTTATGGTTATACCGTCAGCAAGCATAAGAATCATATTGCATTTGAATTGTCTAGTAGCTGCTCTAATACACATGTGGCCCATATTGAATTCTATGAGATGGACCACATGTCGAAGGCTCCCCGATTAACGAGAGACAATATTATGCCTAAAACTCCCACTATTGTGGGATCTAGAGAAGGGACAAAGTACATTACAAAATCATATGCAATTTTATCTTATATTATATAAGAGTTTGTCTATAAAATATGAACTCGTAATCATCAAATCCATAGTCATAGTTCATAAAAAGCCAGTAAAGAACAAATATCACCTTTTGTTCCACTAGCCGTAGCAACTATTAGATTCAGAGGGCTGCCCTGTATTGTGAGGAAGAGTCCTTCCCTTGTAACTAAAGGCTATTAGATCAAATATCCAATGACATTTATTATATATTATTTAAAAATTAAAAAAAATATTATTATAGTAATATTTTGTGATTAATTTTTTTCATAATATAGGTATTTTGATTCTTCAATATTCTAAAAACTTTTTAAAAAATATATTTAATAAATTTTTAATGATACAAAATAAAAGTCATTGAATCTAGATAATCCAACCACCTTCATCTGCATGGAATGAATAGGCTCCCCCTCATTGTGTGAGGGGGCTCCCCTCATTCCATCAGTTTCCATGACTTTCTTTTGTTAATTGCTCCAACTAAATAAAATTTTCTCTAACAACGTAACTTATTATCATGACAAATAAATACGCTTAACAAAATAGTAAGTTTTCTAAACAAATCAAGGAAGCAGTTGTAAAACTTTTCGACATTTATAATTGGTTTAAAAATTATCGAATTACATGCTATTTCACCATTAAAAATATAAAATGAAACATTAAAAATATACCTGGATTTAACATGGTATTTTTTTCTCAAAGAAATTATAATCAATTTTTTTCATTTTTTTATCGCTCTTTCTTAACAAGAGTTGCACAAGTTTTTTTATAAAAGACTATTATCTTGGTTTTTCCTCAGTTTATGCTTAAAATCAAAATGAATAGAAATTAACAGAACTCCACTTATTCTAGTATGTAAACTGTCATCATATTAATCTAAAAATTTATCAATTTATCAACATATATAATGGATAATTTTATCATTCATACCTGTTGGGTCTGGCCACGCCCTTATGAGTAACCTAACAAATTGGTTCCCAATCGGTGGATTTTTAAAAAGCAAATAACAGAGTACTTTTGTTGGAGGAAAAGTCCGAAAAACACTGACCGGTCAATAGAGTTGACCAGCAGAATGAACAGTCGACCTGTTGAAGTAGCCAAGGAAGGCTAAGAGGCAAAATGCTAGTCAACTGTGTTGACCGGCTGATAGAGGTAGGCGGCGAAAAAGGTGCGCAGAAGCTCCCTGGCATAGTGGCAAATGGCCGATTAAGTCATTGACCGGCCAAGAAGCTAAGGGACCAAAGTGGCAAACGCAAGAAAAGGCTTGCGGTTGGTTGAAAGCCGAGGTGCGCAGATTTGCTTGAAGCAAATTTGGCAAGTCAAGACGTTGACCGGCCAAAGAGCACAAAGGCGTGCGCATGGGCAATGGCACGTGGACAGCCAATGAGCGGACGACCAGGATGCAAATGGAGGAGCGCGAGGGACTTAGTGCCTTTTGCCGATCAATGTGTTGATTAGCAAAAGGGGGCAAATTGAAGGTGCCTGGATTTATCGGTTGGCAGAGATGGCCCAATGAGGAAACAAGCTGCTGAAGGCTTGCACAGCGCTGGACGGTCGTGAACCTCTATGATAGCCAAAGTGCACAGAAGCGCCCGAGGACTTAGGCAGTGCAAGGACCGAGGACACCGTGGCAGATGACATGGTAGATAGTTGGCTTTGTAGGCTTTACAGAGCATGTGACAGATCTGCAGTGTATGCACTGTCTGTGCAGGTGGCAAGTTGCAAAATTAGTGGACAAAATTGGTGGTAGGTTGTAAAACTTGTGGCAGCCGTTTATCCAAACGCAATCTGCCTATTGGTGGATGGTCTCCGGACTAATCAATATATATATATATGTGCTAGGCAAGCGGTGAAGTGTGTGTGAAGACACCAAGTTGTGCTAGGAGGATGAAATTTTGGTCAACTTTGTTGACTGGAGTCAACTCTTCCAGTCAATATGTTAACTGTCCTAAGTTGTGAGTCGTCTGAAGAAGTAAGATGGGCTATTTGGATCGATCAATGGTGGTTGACTGGCTAATATGAAGCGACGGATATCAAAGTTGACATGCCATATTGGGAGATCTGAACGATTGTCATATCCAAAAAGTGTACAATTGACCTACCCTTCTGGGTGATTGGTGGAAGTCATTTTTGGGACTCCAAAGGCTGATTGGTCTACAGAAGCAAGCATGCGCCGCCTGCTGCAGGACCATGCATGGGCATGCAGGCAGACCTTGAAAGTTGAGCACCAACCACTAAGCTATGGTGATGGGCGTGGATATATATATGTACACTTTGCACATAGCGAATGTGTAGATGTGAGTTCCAAGAACAAGAAGAAGAAGAAGACACCAAGCAAGTAGAGAGAAAAAGTGTAACTTAGGAGTAAAAGTGAAAAAAAAGAGAGCTATAAGTAAAAACAACGTGAATGAGCTTTGTTTATTTTGCTCTGATCTTATTTTCACCTCCTGTAAATTTCTCATACTTAGTAAATTTTGTGAACTTAGTGTCCCGTAATTTTTTTCTTAATTTAGAAGGGTTTTTCACGTAAAAATAGGTGTTCGTTTCTCTTCTCTTGTCTCTACCTCACAGTGCTCGTTGTGTTTTATCAGTTGGCCATTCATTCCGACCAATATAAAAAAACTGTCATGTATTCTGTCCATAAGTCTCCCATTGCCGACCAACAAGTGGTATCAAAGATAGGTTGTCAAATCTGTCTAAATGGCGTCATCACCCTCAAAGAACTTGTCATTCATTGTAAACCAGTTCAATGGGTAGGGCAACTTCATCCTCTGGTAGAAGAGGGTGAAGAACATCTTAACGAGAGAAAGAACAACAAAGCATTAAGGAAGAAGGAAGATAAGCGGGAAAGCCTATCAGAGGAACACTGGCAAGATAAACGAGATCTAGCCAATTGCACTATCAAACTATGTTTAGCGGACAACATGCTCCAAGAGGTCCTTAGCTTGACTGATCCGATGGAGGCGTGGGTGAAGCTTAAAAGTCGATAAAGTCCAAATCATTGACAACCAAGTTTCATATTAAGAAACAGTTCTATGGCATACGGTTGTTAGAAGGTGGCAATTTTAAAAAGTATTTGGACAACTTTAATCGAATTGTAACACAAATGTCTGCCCTTGATAGGTAATCAAGGAGGAGGATAAGGCATTGGTATTGCTGGCCTCTCTGCCAGCTTCTTATGATCATATTGTCACCACATTACTGTTTGGGAAAGACACTCTCAAATTGGATAAGATCATCTCCTCCCTACTCATAAATGAGTTAAGGCGGTCGGCAGGAGTTTCGATATCTTCTCATAGTGAAATATTTGTGACTGAGTCCAGGGGACAAAGCAAAGGTCGAAGCCTGGAGAGAAAAGATGGAGCAAATCTCATTCAATGTATCAAAATCTTGAGTGCCATCATTATGACAAAAAGGGCCATATCAAGAAGTAGTATTTCAAGTGGAAGCGCAGAATGCCGAGAAGGAGAAAGGAGAAAAGGGACGTAGTGAGGACAAGTCCTCCATCTCAATGGTCACAGGAATCGACCTCCTGGTGACATGTGAAGAACATGTGGCAAACTTGACAGACGAAAAGTCCGGTTGGGTGATTGACTCTAATGCCACCTTGCACACCACGTCAAAAATGGGGTTGTTCACATCTTACACTCTAGGAACTTTGGAGTGATAAGGATGGGCAATAAAGTAACATCCCAAATTGTCGGCAAGGGTGACGTTGTGGTGATCACCAATAATGGGATGAAATTGATATTAAAGGACGTTCTACATGTTCCTGACTTCAGGCTTAATATCATCTCAGCAAGGTCGATTGGATAATAAAGGTTATTGTAGCACCTTCTGTAAATGTGAATGAAAACTTGCCAGAGGCTCTCTGGTAGTGGCAAGAGGAAAAAGATGCTCCGACCTGTACATCATGAAAGCGTTCGCAACTGTTGGAGTTATAAATACCGCTACCGGTAAGGAAATCGAGGACTTGAAACACAGGAGGTTAGGCCACATGAGTGAACACAGACTAAATCATCTAGCCAGGAAGGGCCTTATTGCCGAAGAAAAGGAGAACGGACTAAAGACGTGTCCTCACTGCTTGGCCGGCAAACAGAGGAGGGTCTCGTTTCATGGAAACATGTCCGCCCCAAAGGCAGAACTGCTTGAGCTCATCCACACAGATATATATGGACCATTCAAAAAAAAGTCATTTGGTGGAGATCAATATTTTGTCTCTTTCATTGATGACTATTCTAGAAAACTGTGGGTTTATCCGTTGAAATCCAAGGACCAGGTCCTTGATGTATTTAAGCAATTTCATACTCTTGTGGAGCGTCAGACGAGGAAGAAACTGAACGTCGTCCGGAGCGACAACGGTGGCAAATACTTAGGATCTTTTGATACCTATTGCCGGTCACGTTATATTAGGCATTAGAAGACACCACCAAAGATACCACAGTTGAATGGAGTGACATAACGGATGAATCGTACACTTCTGGAGAGAGTATGTTGCATGCTGTCGAAAGCCAAACTTTCTGAATCCTTTTGGGTTGAGACACTCAGGATGGCGGCCTACATCATAAATAAGTTGCCTAATAAACCTTTGATGGGTGAAGTGCCGGAAAAGACATGGACGAGCAAAGAGCCATCTTATGATTATCTACGAATATTTGAATGTAAAGCCTTTATCCATGTCCCAAGAGATGAAAGGACAAAACTGGAGCCAAAGATGATACAGTGTATCTTTTTGGGCTATAGAGAATATGAGTTAGGGTACAGATTCTATGACCCAACTAGAAGAAGACTTGTCCGATCAATGGACGTAACCTTTGTTAAAGATGAAACGATTAATGATATTTGCAGAAAAGTCAAGTGTGATGACGAGCAGACGGACAAAGTAAGTGCTGAAGTTGTCCGTCCAGTATCTCAGGAAGGCGGGAACAATGGTCCTGAGGCGGTCGATCACAATGGAGAAAAAATAATAACTCCTGATGAAGGCAAGGATGAAGTCATCCCTCAACCGGCCGAGGATCTGCCTGTCAAACGATCATCACGAAACACAGTTGTCCATCTGTCAGCCTAGTGAGTATGTTATGCTCACTAATGCCGGAAAGCTTGAGGACTATAAAGAGGTTGTGAAGGATGAAAGTAAGGAAAAATGGCTGGAAACCATGAATGATGAGATGAGTTCTCTTCATGAGAACCATACTTTCGACCTAGTTAAACTTCCCAATGGGAAGAAAATATTAAAGAACAAATGGGTCTTCCGGTTGAAAACAAATAAGAACACCAATAAGCCTAGATACAAGGCACGGCTAGTGGTGAAAGGTTTCGGTCAATGGAAGGAAATTGACTTTGATGAGATCTTTATTCCGGTAGTAAAGATGTCCTCCATACAAGTCGTGCTGGGTTGGCAGCCATCCAGGACCTTAAGATAGAGCAAATGGATGTCCGAATGGCTTTCCTTCATGGTGAACTTGAAGAAGAGATCTACATGGAATAGCCAAAAGGGTTTGAGGCTAAGAAAAAGGAACAACTTGTTTGTCATCTGAAAAAAAGTCTGTATGATCTAAAACAAGCTCCACGGCAGAGTACAAAAAGTTTGAGTCAGTTATGGCCCATCAAGGATACTAATGGACTACTCGTGATCATAGCGTATTTGTACAGATATTTTCTGATGATGATTTTGTCATCCTTCTCCTATACGTGGATGACATGTTGATCGTTGGACGCAACGATGCTCGGATAAAGGAGCTGAAAGAGCAAATTAGGCAATTATTTGCTATGAAGGCCCTTAGATTGGCGAAGCAAATTATGGGAGTTAGAATTATATGCGATTGAAAGGCAAGTAAATTGTGGCTATCGCAAGAAAGCTATATTGAGAAGGTACTCCAACGATTCAACATAGACAAGTCGAAGCCTGTGAGCACACCATTGGCGAACCACCATAAGTTAAGCACTCGCCAATGTACATCCTCAAATGATGAGAAGAAATACATGAGAAGTGTGCCCTACTCCTCAACTATGGGAAGCCTGATGTGTGCCTTAGTATTAGACCGCATATAGCTCATACCATTGGGACAGTTAACTAGTTTCTGTCCAATCCAGGGAAGGAGCACTGATCTATAATAAAGTGAATTTTGAGATAAATCCGAGGAACCTCCAAGAGATGCCTGTGTCTTGGAAGCAATAAGCCCCGACTAGTGGGTTACTCGGACGTTGATCCGACATAGGTGATCTACTAGGCTCACACTTGTTGCGTATGTATGGCCCTATCCACCACTGAAGCAGAGTATATCGCAGTGACAAAGGTTTGCAAGGAAATGTTATGGATGAAAGAATTTGTTCAAGATTTGGGCATTGAACAGGAGAGATATGTGGTACTCTGTGATAGCCAGAGAGCCATTCATCTATGCAAGAAGTCATCATTTCATTCCATATCAAAGTACATTGATGTGCAATATCACTAGGTAAAAGATATACTTAAGATGGTCTACTATTTCCGAACAAGGTTGACATTGAGAAGAATGGAGCAGATATGATGACCAAGATTCTATCAAAGGGGAAGAATGATGCATGCTACAAGATAGCCAGGGTAATGGATTCAACTTCCTCACGGTCGTGAGAGGGAAGTTTGTTAGGATCACTCCAATGTGGAAGTCCTTAGGACTTGAACAGAGTACGGATGTGCTAAGAGGATGAAATTTCGGTCAACTCTTTCGGTCAACTCTTCCGGTCAATATGTTGACCGTAATAAGTTGTGAGTCGTCTGAAGAAGCGAGATGGGCTACTTTGACCAATCAACGGTGTGGTTGACCGACTAATATGAAGCGACAGATATCAGAATTGACATGCCATATTTGAGTGATCTGAACGACTGTCATACCCAAAAAGTGTACAATTGACCTACCCTTCTGAGTGGTTGGTAGAAGTCATTCTCGGGACTCCAAAGGCTGAAGACATGCGCCGCCTACTGCAGGACCAGGCATGTGAATGCAGGCAGATTTTGAAAATTGAGCACCAACCACTGAGCTATGGTGATGGGCGTGTGTATATATATGTACACTTTACATATAGTGAATGTGTAGAGGTGAGTTGCAAGAACAAGAAGAAGAAGAAGGCATTGGTCAAGTAGAGAGAAAGACTGTAACTGAGGAGTGAAAGTGGAAAGAGAGTTGTAGTGAAAACAAAGTGAAAGGGCTTTGTTTATTTTACTCTGTTCTTATTTTCGCCTCCTGCAAATTTCTCAAACTTAGTGAATTTTGTGAACTTAGTGTCTCGTGGTTTTTTCCTTAATTTAGAAGAATTTTTTATGTAAAAAACAGGTGTTCGTTTCTCTTCTCTTGTCTCTACCTCACAGTGCTTGTTGTGTTTTATCAGTTGGCCATCCATTTCGGCCAACAGAAGAAAACTATCTTGTATTCTGTCCATAGGTCGCTCGTTGCCCGCCAACAAGGTCTAACAATAATGTCTTTATTAAAGACTATTAATATCATTATTCATCCAAAATCCTAACGTTTGAACATAATAAAAAAATAAGAATTATCAAAAAATTGCACGTAGAGATTTCAAATATCAATATATATAATATAATACTATCCAAGCATTCTACATTTACAATAAAGACTCATATTATTAATATAATTCATAAGAATTTTTGACAATAATCATTTTATTGATGGGTCTCCACCCATATAATCAGTGAAAATATGTTCTATCGTACTTTTTATTTCTAAACTTAATTTTAATGGAAACGTATTTAATTTTCATAAGTTCTTAGAGAATTATATTGATACAGAATTATCACAATAGATTTTTAGCAACTTTGCTAATCTACGAATTACCTCAAGTTCTAAATAACGTTTCATAGATATAATACATAAGCTACTACCTCAAAATATGCCATAAATAACCAAAGGTAGATTTTCTATTATTTGAACTTCAACATCATTTGAATCCGAATACCCAATTGTTTTAAGTTCATTTTACTTTCTATAACTGAATATTAAATCATTCATTCCTTATTAGTAGTTCATTATTTTCTTTGCAGCTTTGTAATAATCCATACACTGACTACTTTGGTATCTTCCAATCATTCTAATCATAAAGCTATTAGATGGACTAGTGTAATCTTGGATATTTTTGAAGCATACCAATAGTAAAATTAATATGTGATCTAATATAAGTCTATCCAATAAACAATTTTTTCCTTGTTAGATGTATAAGGAATATATTTCATTTGTTTTATTCTACTCGTTTACGAGGATTGCTTAAAATTGAACTTGTCATCTTTTTAGATTGGAGTAACATTAATTATATGATTTTCAATTTAAAATCTTTCTGGAATCTTTTTAATATAGACTTTTTGAGACAATATTAATACTTCATGTGATGTGTCATGGAATATTTTTTTTTTCATATAAGATGTCTTATTTATATCTTCTATTTTAATGTTTTTGAAACGAAAATCCTTAGATTCATGTACTAGTTTAAAATTACTTATATAGCAAGTAATTTATCGTCAATCATGAAGTCAATCATGAAATAAAAGTGCCCTAACTGACCATCAAATATACACTCCAATCAACTATATTGTTGTCCTTAAATCCAAGGTGTAGAATGGAATCATGAAACATATAATATTATTATTGAGAGGTTTATTTAAATTCATACATTAACTTTTTTAATTTGTATGCCAAGTGATCATTTACTTTAATTTGTTTGCATTAATGTTGTTCTATCAAAACTTCTGCATTAAAGCTCACATTCAAAAATGTAATTTTGACATTGATTTAATACAATTCTAAATCATAATATACAAATAAAAAATAATAAGTATTTTAAACAAGCCATTTTTAAAAATAGAAGAGAGTATCACTTTGTAATTAAAGTTTTTTTTTTAAGTAAAATTCTCAGGCAAGACTGATTTATATCATTCAAAATTACCCTTAGAGCTAGATTTGATCTTAATGATTCATCTACATCTACTTTTCTACATCTTTTGGACAATTCAAAAAGATTTAGTTGATTTCAACTCCTTTTTTTTTTTTTTTTTTGACATCAATCCATTTACAAAACTCTACATTTTATGGTTTCTTTATATAAATTTTGGATCATTTACAATCTATATAAATTCTTGTAGATATGTCACAAAATCATTTGAAACAACTAATTTTATGAGATATTATTGACATTATTTCTTGTGGATGGTTTATAATTAGTTCAACACAAATAAACTTATTATAGAATAATTTATCATTAAGTTGTTAGACAATATTAATATTACCAATAATTTCTTTAGAAGATATAGGTAAATGGGCTTATACCATGGCTTTCTAATTTTTTTTTATATTTCATGGAATAGTACTCCCATTGTTGTCATCATCTTTATAGTATTTTTCATTTTCAATTTCTATGTTCCTAGTATTATTGCTAGGATTGCACAATATATACCATTTGGATTTATCTACATAACCTATACAATATCCATTACCATTCTAAAGTCCAATTTTATTTCATGTAAATTATATATTATAGCTTTTGTGGGACAATCCCGAACATACTAGTGTATTATACTTGATTTTTTACATGTTTATAATTAAAACAAAATCTTAAAACTATCTTATTATGATCTTAATTAAAATATATACATTGATTATAGGAACTTCCATCTATAAAAGTTTGGATAGCAAATAATTACTTATCGTGCTCCCAATGATGTCAAATAGAATGCAATTATCTTTTTTACCAACACTACTTTATTGTAATGTTCCTAGTATAGTGTACTAGGCATGTATACTATGCTTTTTCAATATCTTAGTAAATGGACCAAAACATTGTTCTTTCTAATCATTTTCATTATAATACTTGTTAGACTTTTATTTTTTGTTTCTTATTGTCCCTCAACCAAAGTGTTATATACATACATGATATCCACGGCTTTTCATGCAACAACAGAAGTGATAAAAACGTGAATACTATCAATAAATGTTCATATAAAAAGGCTCCAAATTATCTGTATGAATAATTTTAAAAAGTTTTTAACTTCTTGTGACTCATTTTTGATATGTTTGGTTTATTTTTTTCAATACAATCTGCACATATGTCAAAATTAATAAAATCTTTGTTTGACGATATCTTGTCTTTTATAAACCTTTCAATCTTTTTATGAATATATCACTCAATCTTTTATGAAAAATTAGAAGAATTTTTTATTTATATAACTATTTTTAATTCAAACATTATAATGCAAGGTCATAAGGATTTTTGTAAAGATCATCACACAGAATACAGAACCAAGAAAGCTATTCTATTTAAACATTCTAATCCTTCAATTTCTAATTTTCAAAGAATAGTCATCAAAATTAAGTTTGAATATATAAATCAAATAATGACAAATAAATGGTTTATAAAATAATTTATACAAAATCAGATAATAATTAGCATCTAGTAATCAATGAAAAGCTTTCATAGTAGAAATAGAAACTTTGACACTAGCTTCTAAGACAACAAAATTGTTACTTTGACTTAAAGTCTCAATTGTAAAAAGTTTTTGATCATACTAAAAATCTAAATGGTAGAACTAAAATAAAATCACTAATATTAAAAGAAACTTTAGTAAGCATTGATTTAAAATATGCATAAACTTTGCCTTATATTTTTTTTACAAATTCAGCATTTTTCTTATAACAATCTTTCTTAATGTATTTCTACTTTTTACAAAAGTCATGCTAGGTATTATTTTTTTTGTTTTGAGCTTTAGATCTAGAATATGACTCACTAAGCTCAAATAGTCCTACTTTCATGCTGTTTTGGCATTTTATTTTTATTTTTTGACTTCATAGTTCGTTTGCCTAATCCTCATCCCCTCTTTGATAAGTAGGTTCACCAACTCATTCAATTATACTTATCCATAATAACATCATAATAAATTTAAAATGATCCATACAAAGAAAGCAAAGGGTTCATTATAGATTGGACAATGAAAGATTCTTTTCATACCCATACTAAAAATTTTGAGTTTTAAAATTAGATTTGTTATTTCAAAATGTGATCATGTGTCACACCCATATTTATCCATAATTTTTATTAAAATGGCAAATTATCCTAATTTTTCGACACACAGATGCAATGATAATAGAATCATAAGAAATACTCACATTTAAACAAATAAATAAATTGAATGAAGTAAGAAGACAGTAAGTATATTTTGTGAGTTGAATTGTATTGTTTGTTAGTGATAATCACAAATCACCTTGATTTTTAGACGCATGAAGCTATAATACCATTGGAATCATAAAAACGCCCACAATTAAACATGTAAAAAAGTTGAATGAAGCTAGAAAACATTTAGTGTATGTAAGAACATTGGACTTACTTAATGCAAAACTCAGAAGCTGTGCCAGAGATAATTCTGCCAAAAAATCCCATTATAGTAAAGAGAGACTCAAATTTTGAGATATTTGAGAAACCAAGAGCTGATCCCATCTGCCCCATGTTTTTCATCACCATCATACCTGGCCCAACCCCACATAAGAATGACGCAAACAAAACCCAAAAATCGAGTGTCTTAATTGCCTGAATGATCGTATGATCCTCTCCTAGGATCGGCTGTTGTTTCTCGGGGGCGGCTGCTGCCGCCTCAGCCATCGGCTCTGCCTCCACCACTTCTGCCTTTATCTGTGTGTCAGGTAGTACAGGATCAAGGCTCTGCTCCTTGATATCACAAGGTTTTGGTGACTCAATCCAGCTCTTTATTGCAACATACGCTGGAATTATCAATGGCAAAACTAACAAAACTAGTAGAACAACAGAAAATACTACACCAAAGGCATGGCTCTGTGATCCCACAAAAACATATGATAGAAGGTAAACAGCAAGAACAGTAGCGAAAACATTGAAGATATTTAAGTACTTGTATTCCTGCTGGTCCTCCAAGCTGGTGGCCAGTGGGGGCATCTCCCGGAGGAAGATCATGGCAGGCAAACAAGCAGCGAATGGGGTGATAGAAAGCATTAGGAAGAAATCCGCTGAGCTGTCAGAAAATAGAGCTTCACAAAGATCCGTAAATATGGCAGTGGTCAGACCAACATAACCCCTGAGGATTCCAACCGTTGGCCCTTTGTTTCTCTTGAAATTTCGCATGCATGTTACCAAAATCGCAGTATTCATCCACGCTGCGCTGTTTTCAGCCATACACAAAAATATACTCATCTGCAACATACCCACAAAAAAAATCCTCAGCATGCCTTACATGATATCACTTCAGACATCCAAAAGCATAAATTGAAAGAAGGTACTTGATATTCTTTCTTTTTTTTTTTGCCTTCGCTTGTATGATTCAATTGTGTTTGAGAAGCATATAGCTGACGTCAAAATGAGTTTTAGGGACTAATTTCCATACGAAACAGGTGAATCAGTTCGTGGCAATTTTGAATTAGCAAATTTTATTTTATACTCTAACAAATAAATCACAAACGTTATATTGTTAGGATGGGCGACTCCCTCAGTGAATTTTATTCATATTTACAGTTTAGTTGGTGGATTGACAAATGTTGGTCTGGATATATGGTAAAAAAATTTGGCCAAACTAACAAGTCTGAGCTATTTCTCTGTTGGATTCAGAGTGTTTAGGTGTCAAAAATGATATAATCACGATGTCTAGGGTACTTATCCGAAGCACAGGGATGTTTAAATGGTAGAAGTGCATGGATTGACCAAACCAAAATGAGGACAATAACTAAATATCTAAAATTATGTCTTTAATTAAAAAAAAGGTAAATTTTACTGGGAAAAGTTTCAATAATATAATGATCAATTTACGTGATTAAGTTTTTTTTTTTTTTTTGAAAAAAGGGAGCTATTTTTTCTTAAGCATAAACTGCTGTAAATTAGTTTTTACCATCTAGTTACAATGGATAGTTGCTTTATATAAAGAGACTAATAGTTACTTATGGACATACCAGCCAATGAGGAAAGGGACTAATAGTTTCGCTAACAACAAGCCATTGAACGCCATAGCCAATGAGTCCTTCAACCGACCCAATAAGAAGGAGAGCCCAAGCGGGGACGTGGTCAGAGGCAACACCAGCGAGGAGGCTGAAGGCCAAGCCAACATCTTTAGCGACGGAGCTGCTGTTCAATTGAACCTGGTTCAGGTTCATAAGAGTTTTGAGAGCATTGGAGTACTTGGAGACGGCGTAGTTACTGCCGGAGAAGGCTTGGACCCAGACGGCGGTGACTAATCCCAGCCACTTCAAGGTGCTGACCCGTGACGGTCGTTGCAACCCCATTGTTTTCGAGGCTAAAATGGAGACTTGCTCCGGTAGTTAGCAGTCAGGTGCTGTGACTGACTCGTTTGTGGGAAAAAGGAAGAAAAGGAAATGTGGTGGTTGGCCAGTTTGAAGGAATGTGGTGTTAGACGTTGTTGGACTTTGAGGGACGCCATTTATATAACGCGGGGCCCTGCGATTCCGCGTTTATACATTAAACAAATATGTCATTAGATTTAAAGTTCAATACCTTCCAAAGACGTCGTAGGAGCTTCCGTGCGGCATTATAGCCCCCCTCTTCTCCACTATTTATTAAATACGATTGAAAGTTAAAGAAGAAGATATTTATATTAAGATAAATGGTCAAAAATACGTTATTTTATTTTGTAATTTTTTTAAAAAAAATTAAAATTTACATATTATTTAAAAAATTAAAAATACAATTATTACTACATTATTTTATTATTTTTTTAATATTAGATCCTAACTATCGAATGGTTAATCTATGGTTTGGATTTATATTAAAAGGGATTCCCCTCACTTGTGGGGAGCTCTCAGATCACATATAATATATGTGTGATTAAAACTCAAAATTAAATTATTATTTAAATTTTACATTTTTTTTAATATAATATGATTGCAACTATGGTTATTTTACATATCGTTGGAATTTTAATACCTCAGGTATGGCTTTTTACTTACTGAGTTTTTCGTAGCTTCTAATCTTGAGAATTTCTACTCAAAAAAATTAAATTTTAAAAATAAAAAATTTAGATAAAATTAAAATAAATATTACAATAAAAAATTTTTTTTATTTTTTTGTAAAAAACAAAAATTTATAGATATATTAAATTCTCTTTTTTGTGAGGCCTTTCTATCATTTTCCCAGCTTTTTTTTTTCCACAAGTAGGCCTTTTTGACTAAAAACAAAAAAGGCAGAGTCGGCCTTTCAACTATATATTGTTCTTTTCTGGTACATTTTATAGGATGCATGATGCTATCATTTTTTTAAAAAAAAAATTATAGAAAAAACAAAAGTTATATAATTTAGGATTTGATTATAATTCTTCTAAGTATTAAGCTTATATATTATTTTAATAACTAATAGTTTTTTTAAAAAAATTAATGGATGATAAATGTTAAAATAATATGTCATTTGTTGTTTTGATTATAATATTTGACATTGCAAAGACGATTATTTTATTAAAAAAAGATATTATCAATATTTCAATAAAAACGGAACATCTTATAACTTTTAAACAATATAATATAATTTTGTCCTTTTATTCTTCAATAAAAAAATATTTTATAGACTTTTTATTTATTTATGCACCTTTAGTAGCATCTAGCCTTAAATTTTCAACTAAAAGAAATAAAAAAAGTTAAAATAAAATGAAACAACAAAACTAAAATCATATTTTTAAAAAATATATTGATTTTTTTAATCTTATAGATATGTTGAACTCTTTCTTCGTCGACCCTTTCTACCATTTTTTCAATTTTTTTCTTGAAAGACATTTTTAAATTAAAAGGTATGTTTTTTTAAAGAGAGTAACATTTGTATCATATTGGTTTTGTAAAAATCCTTCCGATTAAAATCCAAATTATCGTGCGAATTAAGGAAGTTATTTGGTCACGTTTGGGTGCTCGAATTGAATGGATCCAATTTGCGTTACTGAAAATTTAAATTTTGCACATTATAATAAAAAAAATAAGAAATAAAAGATATACGAAACACATTCTCAGATATATCCATCAACACTCAAATTAAAAATCTTTCTACTCGAAAATAAAAAATCCAAGGAAAATTAAGTATAAGAATGTAGAGTGGATTAGAATGAATATTGATTTAGAGGGCGATACTTCATTTAGTGCACTCGGTTAGGAGAGTTGCTTTGATTGATACACTCGATTGGCGTAGTATCTAACTTTGAGGATTATACACTCAATTGATGGAGCAGCTCACTTCTTTTCTCTTGTACTTTCAATCCTTCGTCCCTATTTTTTTGTGGGGGAGAGATAGTATCTATAGTGAGGGTACCGTGTGGTTAGTTGACCCCTTAATTAATATGTGAGTGAGGTACCTCATCAATGATGAGGGTGTTACTTTTGCATACAAATGCCGCCTTCATTCAATAGTTAGACCGTCTAGTTTTTGGCTGTTGGGATCGCCATAGCCGCCACCTGAAGTAATTCATTTGATACTTCATTATGATACATTCAATCCTTGATAGTTTGAGTCATACCATTGGTTTAGTCATTGTGCCTTTGACCTCATAGGCTCAGAAGCGTCTTCTATTGAGCCATTATTACTTGAGTCTCTCATACTTTCGTGTACAAGATTTGGGCCGGCTTGATTCTTAATGTACCCATCAATAGCCCCCATATTAATAAGTTTGAATTTTAACTCCCAAAATGTTATTGATAGGACTCCAGCTGTAAATTCTTCACACGTGTTCCTTCCCCAAATATTCTGGTGATTTGGAGTCTTATTTAGTAGGATTTGATTATCTAACATCAATATTGAGAAACATTATCTTCTCAAATTGAATGCTCGTTGATCACCCATCTCCACTATATGTGGCGGGGCTCTCTTTACTTCGTATCATGAAGCATCATTTGTCCTGCTTGGTGGTATAACTATCCAGAGCCAACATGAAGCCTTCACAGTCACAAGTCAAAACCGATGGGATTTCTCTTCTAACCTTTGAAGTTAAGATTCAAGGATATGCATAAAGACTTCCTTAATTACCCTCTTTTATATAAAAACCGCTTTGATTTTCCTCTTATATATGGAAAACCTTTACATTTGTCCCAAGATTGGGCCATCGTCATCACGGCAAGTCTTGCCATGACAATGCCTCAATAATCATGACCTAGGTGACTATAGCAGGTTTTGGCGGATAATTTTTTGCTCACCCTCCTCGTCTGATTTGGATAGTTCTTAGGGTGCTACTATTATATCTTTCTAGGGAGAGGGTTTTTTTTCTTTTTGCGTCCGTCCCAATGCTAGGCCTACATGTTGTATCTATACCCTTTATCTCGCTGGTCCTCATAGAGGTGATCGAGGTACATGTTTTCGGATTGCATGGATGTCAAATCGCCATTCCATATCTTATTTATCTCTTTTGGAGTTGTACTTTTGTTATTATAAACTTATACATTATGAAAAAAATTAATAAATGGAACTATTCGAAGGTTGTTTGTTTTCATTGCATTGTTCCAATATTCTCATATATTCTAAATAATTGAAGCGCTTGAACATTATTTTTTATTATTTTAATTTTTGATAATTTGACAACTCATACCAATAACAACTTAATCTTTTGGCAATCCTTGTAATAATTTTACTTGAACACTCGGTTTGTGCATCTAAAATCTATCAAATCAGTCTCGAGTGACGTTAGGGTCACCTGTTACCAGTCTGCCATCTTGAGAAATGCTATGTCGGCATCATAACTTGCACTGCACTGCAGATACGCCAATCTGGGTGCCAAGGCCGCCGGCTATTTGCCTGCTGCAGTAAGAGACATTATGTGAGACCATCATTACTGACACAACGAAACAAACGCGCTCCTACACACTCCAGTGTGAGCACATGTCTCAACCATTATAGGGACACGCCTCTTCAGTACCCCTAGATGACGCCGTTTCTGGGCCAAAGTTTAGGCTATTTAATCTCTGGCGCTTCTTCACTTCTACATTGCTTCACTTTTCGCTTTACCTTAGTTTGTTCTTTTTTTCTCACCTCCATGGCTTCTCAAATAACTTCTCAAGGTGTCACTACGATCCAATCCGTACTCACTTGCAATGATGTGGATGATATTTATGTGAGGTTTCAGGTTAAGAATATAATAATTATAAGATAATTAAGTCAAAATAGGTGAATTATAGTCAAAAGGTACAAAAGGAATCAGATTGAAAAGCTCAAAGAACCAGAATTAGTAAATCGGGATAAAAATTGTAAGCTGTAAAATATTAATTCGTAAATAAGATTTTAAATTTTAAATTATGATAATCATGACTTATCAAGGTTATATAATCAAAAGTAGGGTCTAAGGATGTAAAAGATTGAATTAGAATGGTTAAAACGGGTCCAGACGGCAAAAATGAGAGGTAGGCTTGCTGTAGACCTGACCCGCGCCCTCCGTGGGCTCGATCCCATGATGGTTGCCGAATCCAGATTAGTAGCGCTTGTCACGTGCTCGAGCGCGGCCCGGGCAGTGAAGCTGCACTCGCTACACGCTCGCTTGGCGCACAAGCGCCAGGCCGTTTTAAAGCCCCGTGTTGCTTCATGATTTTTATTTTTTTGGCTACCCAAACCCTATCTAGAGAGAGAGAGAGCGATGACTAAGAGAGAGAAAGGAAAAGATTGAGGCCGTGGAGTCCGAATCCGTCCAAGAGCTAGTTATAAAAGTGGTAGTACGAGTTGAGGCAAGTGTTCTCATACTCATTAACTATTCTCTTTTGATATTTATTCATTTATCATCCGATATTTTTATCTCAATACCCACCCAAACCATGAAAAATATGTTACCCGTGCCTTGAAATCAAGAAATATGTAATTTATTGTCCGATTTGCATACCGATTCATTCGGTTGGGTTCCGCCAAACCCTAACCCACGCGAAATTGAGGGTTTTTCATTTTCCTTCATAATTTGTTAAATTGAAAAATATGAATCACAATGTCCCAATTATGCATACATATCGACCGAACATCCGATTTCTCAAAAATCAACCCGTTGGCGACATCCGGAAGTGTTAAACATGTACTGTTGCTGTTCATCCGAAAATAAATGAGAAATTTTCATGCTTTTTCCTTTGAATTATGTTAAATTGATCTCAAAATATGAATCCACATATCCTAATTATGTATATAGATCGACCAAACGTCCAATTTTACAAGAATCGACCCGTTCGCGATATTCGAAAACTCTAGAAGCCCCCTATTACTATTCATCCGAGGTCAAATGGAAAATTTGCATATGCTTCCACTCCATTCAATTGTTATGAAATTCATGTTTAATTATTTAACTGTAAATGCAAGCTTCGAAATATGTGTATAAGCTCCGTTTACAAGAGCAATGTGTTCGGAGAACCCCAAAAGTGAATTCCATCTAATGTAGTAAGAAGTTTCACTCTTCTCTACAAGTTATGATATCCATGTATGTGAAAGGTATTGTTAAAGGATATAGGTCCAAAAGAAAGATGTGAATCGTACAAGTAAATGGAAAGAAATTCACAAAGTACGATGTGATGGATTTAATCTTCCGGGTGGAGATATATGATGGGAATGTGATTTTCTGATTGAAGAATATAAATGACAAATGGTGGATCCCCCTTCAAAGGATTAAAGAATCCTAAAACTAGGACTATGAACTTATATTCATTTGGTAGTACTCTCCAACTTGCCACATCCATCGGGTGAGAACCCAAAGAGTACTTGGCCGCGTATTCTGGCCACTCATGGAAGCGGGCGGTATTCGTGGCATGCTTAAGAATATTATTGTGGAAGAACGAGAACTGCCTCTGGACCGCGGGAGGGAAGGGTAGTGGGTGACACCGCTACGCCACGTGGTGACGGGCCTAGGTTGGCCAAATGATGCCTATGTTGGCAGAACGTTAATGGATTTTGATTACATCATATGACCTTAAATCATAGGGGTTGTCATGATCCGTTTCTCATTCTCTTGCACCTTTTGTTAGTAAGGCCTATTGACCTTAATTTGTAAAGATTAATAAAAATAATGAAAATAAATAAAACGTAACTAGTGTAAACATGTTATCCATGTGACCCCAGGTATTCCCTTTCCTCTCACGTTTTCTTGTTAAGGAGATTATATGTTTTTTCCCATCCATTTATCGTTTCACTATTTACCTGCCTGTTGTTAGTGATGTATGATTTTATTTACTGAGTTGTATACTCACCCTTACTATTTCTTCTTCCAGATAAGAGTATTAAGCTGGCGTCTGATTAATTAGAGTAAGGAAAGGGACTTGCTTGAGGAAATTAACTGGATGTCGAAGGCTTAAAGATTTGGCATGTCTAATGTAATAGAATATGAATAGTCAAGACAGATTAATGTGCGTAGTTATTATTTTATGATTATTATTATACTTCCGTAGGTTTCTGGATTTAGTCATGCTTTCGCCTTCATTTGGATGTTTTGGATTTTGTTTAGTCCTAGATGGCATCTCTTTAGATCTAATAGTTAGGAGTACTGTATTAGAGTTATGGATGATATGACAATTGTGGTTCTGTGTATTGTGTTGTAGGCCAAAATGTTGAATTTGGATAGTTGTGTGCTTGAACATATTTATTCTAAACATGTTATATTTTTTGTTTTTATCCAATTGTAAAGAAAATTTTGCCAAAATTTCTACAAAATTCATAATATTAAATAATTGGTATTAGTTTATATTGTTATTAACGGAGATTGTTGAAGAAAAAATAAACCTGGTCCATCACAATTTATGAGAAGTATAATATTCTTACCATTGTTTCATATATAATGCCTTAGCCTAATGATAAAACCTGTGTTCCTCGATTTAGTTTCATTATCATCTATGAGGCCCATCTGAAAGAAGGCCTCCACATTTCTTTTATGAAAGAGTTATATAAGATTCTCGAGGCTCTTTAGATTTCAGTGGCACGCCTCCACCCCAGTGCCCTTAGATACTTGATTTCTTTGTGTGTCTTCTTTTGCTATAAGAAACTTCTCATGGATACTTAGGCCATTAAAATAGTATTCCAATTCAACCAAGATACTGATTGGATTTCATCTAGCCCCGCAAGAAGTATAAAATAAGTGCAGGTAATCCAAATTCAATAAAGGATAGGAGAGACTGATATTATTACAATACAGTACCTTCCAATAGGTTTCTTTTCAATAAATAGGATAGAGTTAATTCCGCCTATGCTGAAGATGTCATGGAGAGAAAGGATTGCATAGCTCAGCCCTCGACAGAGCTTATTAACTAAAATGCTATCCCTCTCTGAAGGACAGGTACATGGTTGACTCTAAAGGCATTCACCGACGTCAACATAGAGATCAGAATAGAAGGGGAGAATACTATGGTCATACCTTTTCGTTGTCCTGAGAGGAAGTTGGGATCACTTTTTATCCAAGACTCACCTCAAAGGGCAACTGGCGGGGCATATCCTCTCTCATCTTCCATGTCCGATTACGACTGGGTCATCGATGAGTGCTGCGATGCAATGATTGCGTTGCACACCAATGAATTGTCTTGGAGGCCAGGTTCTACTCATTATTCTCTAGGTTATCCAGCTTTTGAAGAGGCGACCAAATTCTTTGAGGGCAATGAGGCTCCATTGACCACAGTTTAGAGAATAAATGACCCCATAGCCAATGGATTGAATGAGCCAATCAACACTGCATTTATAGTCGTGTATGGTGTTCCAGTTTTGGTCAACTTGTGGCTTAATGAGCCTATTTCCATACCTCCTGCCATTTTTGTTAAGGAGTCCATTGACAATGATTGAGTGGTAAAAGAGTTTTTTTGATAATAATCTAGAGGTCATGGACGAGAGGAGGTCCCTCACACTGATGCTTTCGCATCTAAGATCCCGGAGGATTGAGACATCTCTTCATCTCCTCTGGGTTTGAGATTCCTCTCCAGCATCACACATTTCCTGTACTATGCTAGAGATCTCTATCCGTTTTTGGGCCCGGTGATTCCCTTGTCCATCTTTTTAGGTGAGACCATTTTTCGTTGAGGTATCACATGTGGAATCCCTCATTTTCTGATTAGTCCTTTCATTGTCCTCGTTTGTGACTAACCATTTCTCTTTGTCCAACAGTTGTAGGAGTTGGTATGTTTGATCCCAGAAGAGTAATACTAGTGATATGCTAAAATTTTTTGCTTGTCTCAAGCATATGAAGATCCTACTGTTCTCAAGAAGATAGAGATTTAGGTTAATGTTGTCATTACCAAAATCTAATAGAGTCAAGATCGGGCCGCTTTCCTCAATAGCAAGTTGTTTGAGTGGCTGGCAAGATCCCAAGAACTCTTAGATAAAAAATCTTTAACCCTGGATCGAGTCGTCTCACTTGAGGACAAACTCCAAGTGGTTAAGTAGCAATTTTTCAATCTTCAAATCAAGTGTGCTAGACTCAAAGGAGAGCTAGGGATATGTCTATCTGAAAGAGGTTGGACCTGCTCTAAATGACAGATTTCAAGACGAATTCCACTGTTGTAGGCAGATTGTGTCCTTGGTCACTCCCGCCTTTCCTCTTAGATACTTTGATCCGAGAAATTTTGAAACCCTTCGCTATTCAGATATGAAAACTTTCTCAAAGCCAAGTGGGGATCCATCGCCCTAATCACCGGAAGCCTCCTAGCCTTGGGATAGTTGATTTGTTTGAGTTCAAGTAATCAATAGCATCAGTGTAACTTTTTCCTTGGAAGCTTCAGGTCTCCTTTTTGTAAATGTTGATTCATCAATGAATCAGCTAGCTCATTTTGATCATTATCACTGATATTCTTTTTTATCTATGTTGATCTCTTTACTCAACGTGTTCTTTGTTTGCTAGCTAAGCATGGTCACTATTATCGCCGGGCTAGTCAGACCCTAATCGGTCAACTATATCTATTTAATGGCGCTTAGTTCTATTAGAGAACAATGTAACACTTTCTTTGGATGGTACTCTTTCTTGTAAAATAACGTTATAGCAATCTTGTTGTTTGGTAGTACTCTTTTCTGTGAGAGAAAATTGTAGCACTCATACTTGGAAAGCCCTTTTTTGGCTGATTAGATATGGTTGACATAGTTGTCAGGCTTTGACAAAGCCTAGTTCATCATCTACTTTTAACTGATAATGTTCATTCCTTTGAGAAGACGGCGTTGCACTCTTGTGTCGGGCTCTATTTTGTCGACCGTTTTCAATTGATGGTGCTCTTCCCTATGAGAGAATGTTGCCGCACGCATGTTGAAAATACTCCCAAGTTTTCTTTTGTTTTGACCTCTTTAGGAGATTAGATTTTAGTTTATAAGCCCCTCAAGCCTTTGCATTCGATCTCATTTAGGACGCTCGAATGTCTTGACTGAAGATTTACATTTGATCTCATTTGGGCTGCTCGATTCTCTTGACTGAGGTTTTGACCATACTTTTAACAGTCAATTCACAAGTGAAAGTTTTCACCCCACTTAGAGTCAATCTAGGTCGCTGAATTTATGCAAATGCACACAACTATTCACATGAGAAATATAACAAATGTTTGATAGTTTTTTTAATTGTTAATAAATTAATTTATCATATAAGCACTCCATATGCCATATATAGAACTTACCTTTGTTTGATGGAAGTTCATTGGTAGTATTTTTTTGAGGTGGATGGAATTTTATGTCCTCAGGATCAACTTTTCATTATGTACCGTTTCGAAGAATCATTAATACTAGGAATGGTTCCTCCTAATTATAGAACAGTTTATTCCTTTCGGTGGGTTTTCCTGTTGCCTTTATACTCCACAAAATTAGGTCCTCTACCTCAAATTGGTGAGTTTTAACCTTTACATTGTAGTACTAAGTGATTCGTTACAGGTAAACCACTGTCCATAGCCTATCTACATCAAAAGTTTCTTCGAGCAAGTTAAGATGCGCCAAAACAGTTGCGAGTTGCCTTCTAGGTTGTATCTTTCAACTCAAAGGTTGGGCAACTTGATCTTTACCAAAATGACCACTTTTGTCCCTATCACAAGTTAAACAACATTTCTCGTGTAGGTTCTTTAGGGCTTGTTTGATAAGACCACAGCAACAAAGATAACTCGTCCGCCTATGAGCCCCCTACATCCACATACTTTGTTCTTAACCCGTGTAGTAGGGTCCAATTCATTACTTTCACTTACCCGTTCACTAGTAAATAAGAAACAAAAGTGTGAACCAACCAGATTTCCAAACTCGTGCAATACTTGCTGAATCTCTTATCACTAAATTAGATTTTGTTTTCGATCACTAGAACCTCGATAATATTAAATCTGCAGATGATACTTTTTCGAATGAACTTAGTCATGTTCTGGTCAATTATTCTTGTCAGTGGGGAGGCTTCTACCCATTTTGTAAAGTAATCGATGCCGATTATGACGAACTTTCTCTATCCTAATACAATGGGCAATAGGCCTGTATGTCGACCCTCCATTGAGCGAATGGCCAGGGCGACTGCAGGATTGGCAACTCTGTGTGTGGCCAATGAGGGGCATTTTCGTGGATTTGCCAATTTTTATATTTCTTTATGAATATTGCATCTCACTTCATCGTATGCTAGTAGTAGCCTTATCACATGATTTTAAATGCCAGATTCTTACCTCCTACATCAACCCACAAATTTCGAGATGTACTTTACTCAGTGTGTAATCAGTTTCTTCTAACATTAGATAATACATGTAAGGAATGGAGTATCCCCCATCGGTATAATTTTCCATCCAAGAGGGTGTACAGCCTGCTATCATTTTTATACATTTGGTATCATCTCGGTTTTTTGATAGAAGGCCTTCTTCTAAAATACCATTTGTACGGAGTCATTCAGGTATCACTGTCTGAGATCTAAAGTATCTCTTTTTCTAGAACTTTTATACTTGGGGTTGTGAGGATTTCTCTCATCTCTCTAGTATATTGCTCAAGATTTTTAATTGCAGCCACTTTAGCAAACTGATCTGCCTTTTGGTTGTCTTCTCTCGAGATGAGGAGAATTTTCACTCTATCAAATGATTCGATCACGTCTTTCACTCTATCAAGGTATTTTGTGAGTAATGGGTTGGACGCTTTGAAATTTCCTGTGACTTTGTTGCCGATTAACTCCAAGTCATTATAAATGACTAGGTTTCTAGTTGAGCATTCCTTCACTATTCTAGGTCTAGTTATTTAAGTTTTGTACTCAACAACATTATTGGTGGTCAAAAGTTCAAAAGTTATCAAATATTTCATTTTCGACTCATCCGAAGTTCTCAAGACCATGCTTACTCCACTCCCTAAATGAGATGATAACCCATCCACAGGTAAGATCCAGGTAGGAGCCTCTTCCTAGTGACGAGTGTCGTCTTGTTTCTCAATGTCTTTTGGAATTGGGGTTGTCATTTCAATTTTAAAGTTCACAAGAGTCTAACCTTTTACAGTCTGTTGTAGTCAAAATTTTATGTCAAGCTTACCCAATTCGATAGTCCACTTGATAAATTGTTCAGACAATTTGAGTTTCTGTAAGATCTCCTTTAGTAATTGATCGGTTAGGATGATGATCTTATGAGTTTAGAAGTACGGTCGTAATTTTCTGGCAAAGTTAACCAACGCTAGAGCGATCCTTTCGGCATATGAGTATCAGACCTTAGTGTATATCAAAATTTTGCTGATATAGTTGATCGGTAATCGAACCTCAAACTCTTGCCTGATCGGGGCCAAGCTTAACTCCATATCGAATATCTTCAGATATGGGTACAATCCTTCACTTTTTTTCGAAGAGGACAAGAAAGATGAACTAGTAAGGTATTCCTTCAACTCTTGGAAGGCTACCTAGCAATCTTTCGTCTACTAGAAACCATTTGCCTTAGTCTCTCTCAGGGTCTTGAAGAAGAAAAGATATTTCTCCATTGATTTTGCTAGGAATCGGGAGAGTGTTATAAGTCTCCCTGGCCAATTTTTAGACTTCTTTCATAGTTCGAGACAGATTTATATCTATGGTCACTCTTATCTTCTTGGGATTTGGTTCAATCCCCTAGTGAGATATAATAAACCTAAGGAACTTTTTAAAAGGTTTTCCGAACACGCATTTCCTTAGATCAAACTTCATTTGGTATGATCGGAGTACTTCAAAAGTTTCACCTAAGTCACGAATATGATCACTATCTGCTATATTTTTGACGAGCATATCATCTACATTTATCTCTATATTCTGTCCAATCTGTGCCTCAAATATTTGGTTCACCAACCTCTAGAATGTGACTCTTACATTTTTCAGTTCAAAGGACGTGATCTTGTAACAGTACATTCCCTAGTCAGTCATGAAGGAGATGAACTCTTCATCTTTGGGACTTATTCGGATCTTGTTGTAACCTGAATAAATATCCATAAAGTTTAACAACTCATGCCCAGATATCAAGTCTACCAACAAGTCTATTCTTGGTAACGAAAAATTATCTTTCAGACATACTTTATTCACGCCGATAAAATCAATATACATTCATCATTTTTCATAACTTTTCTTGATAAGCACTATATTTGATAGCCAGTTCGGGTATTAAACTTCTCTTAGGAAGCTTGCATCAAGTAGTTTTCTGACTTGTCTCTTGGCAATCAGTTTCTCAATCAAGTGATTTCTCTACTTTTGCATCACTAATTTGTGACCAAAATCAAAGCTTAGCCTATGGATCATCACCTTGGTCGGAATACCTAACATGTCAACGAGTGTCCATGCAAACACATCTAAGTTAAATCGAAGAAAAGTCACCAGCTATTCACACAATTGACCTGGTAGAGAGTCTCTGATCTGCACACATTTTTCTAACTCATTTGGATCTAGTGAGATTCTATCGATTGATTTGCCAAACTAACCTTGCTATAAGGTGGCTTTGTCTCAAAGGTCAAGCTCCTCAATTGGTTAATTCAAAATCGCCTATTTCACATAAGATAAGTAGTACGTTCGTCCTATTACTTAGTCTCCTAAAACCTCCCTAATGCCACATGCTATCATGAATCTTATTTTCAAATGTGCAATTAACGTCACTACCCCAAATACAACTAAGTAGACCCATCTCAGTATGGTGCTATAAATTGATGGTAAGTCGACTGTTAGGAATATGAGCATATGACACGCTGTCTTTGGATATATTCCTTGTGTGACCTTCAATTGAATGATTTTGTGGACCAATATAAGTTCGTTATCTAACCCATATAAGGGTCTCTCGGCTGGTCTCATCTGATTTTTTTTCAATTTGAGCTTAAAATAGGTATCAATGTATAATAAATTTTTTAAACTTCTATTATCAATGAAGACTCGTTTCAATTGATAGATAAGGGTATCGTTTGATATAAATGCGAATATAACAAGATGGTCAGAATAAAAAATTGTTACATAAGTTATATCGTCGTTACTAAAACTAATAATATCATTTATCACTCCTATCATCTATTTCTTGCTTTTAGAAGTCTTCTCTAGGTGATTTGAAACTTTGTTTCTAAGTGGTCTTACTGACACCATCTTTACAACTCTAGTTACAACCCAATTGTGCGGCTTCTGTTACTAGCCCAACTCATCATTGTTGGAACTCTTAGAGGTTTATCTCAAGTGTTTTAAGAATTTATTGATATACTCTTTTTAGATGATGGTCTAAATTTCTTTCTGTAAAATCTTATAATCCTTGGTGTTACAACCCGAAGATCGATGGTAGACATAGTACTTAGATTGATCCTTTCCTTCCAGGTTCTTAAACGATTTTGGCCACTTTAGAAATTTTTTATTCCAGATTTGTGGAAAAAGGACTTTTTATTCTAAATTGTACAATCAAATTTCGACCCTTATAAAAATAGTGGAAGCAGTAAGAATTAAATATTCAATATTCATAAAAAATATTTATTTCTAGATTCTAATGATAAGGACAAGCATGCAAAATATAAACGAGTATAAACAATAATAAAAAAAATATAATTTTTGGTGACGAAAGAAAAACTCAATACCTATGATAATCGAGAAAAACCCTCCGGGTTTCAACGGCTAGGGAAACAATGCACTATGAAAATCAACTTACAGACCAGATGGTAACAACGCGTGCTAACTTAGTTGACTTACTCCCATCTTGTGATCCCTACAAAGGAACTCCTTGGATTTGCCCGTGATAACGGAACTTGACACCTTTCGATTTTCACGTCAATCTTCCTTCTTTAGTCACTTGAATTGCTGAACCTGATCGAATCTCCTTCTTCAATATATCGATGTCTCCAACGAAGGTAGAAAGATGGAAGTGTTTAAATGGTAAAGGAAAAATATAGAGAAAACTTGTTATAATATGAAGCTCAAGGTTGTAGCTTTTAGTTTTCTCAAAAGAAGTAAGATCAATGGAATATGAACAAGATTCTTCTCAAGTGGGGTACGAAATTGATCTGCCAAGAGTCCCTGGGGTTTTAAAATTATAGGCCAAGTATTTATGGAGGGCGCGAAAATCGCATTCAAAAAGTTGCCCATTGTCGCGGCGCTCGAATGCGTAGGCAGCGAGCAGCGAGCGGGCCCTTTCTGGATTTTGCGCTCGAGCGCACAGCGAACGCAATGTTTTGGGTTTTTGGGGCCAAGCAGGTAGAGAGCGTACGGAGAGCGCGGAGTTTCGGGATTTTAGGCTCGAGCGGTTGGAGAGCACACAACAGGCGCAGTATTCATGGAAGTCGGAACAGACAGCAACAGATGTATATTGATGCAGCACTTCGACAATTCATAACCTGACATTGATATAATATTATATATTGTCACGGAATGTTCCAATCATAAAAATGACCCTAACAATTTGTATCAGGGAGTTCGTTAAAATGTTGTTTAAAAGGGTTAGGTTCAAGAGCCCATTCTCCCTTCTAATGCTTAGCTCTATCTTCGGCTGCTTCTTATGATCTCAAATGATGGAATTGTCTCTGTTCTTCTTCTTCACACTCATCAACTCCGGATTCTGGTCTGTGCATCCTAACCTCTTCACTTCGTTGGCCTCTTCTGCAACAATGAATACATAGGTGATGGTCTCCATCTCAAGAAAGGTATTGGACTCTTGCTGAACTAGATAATTAAAGAAGTCACCCAACTGCATAATCGTCATGGAGGAATTCAACTTTACCTTGTTAGTTGGCTTCAATATCCTTTGGGCCTCTGTGTTAAACTGAGCCAAGAAGTGTTTTAGACCTTCATTTGGCCCATGTTGAATACAGATAAAATGCCACTGCTACTTCTCCTCTCTTTAACTGGAAGTGAACTATGACAAAAACTCGTCAGCTAACTCCTAAAATATTCTAATCAAATTTGGCTGCAGTCGATAAAACCAAATTCGAGCATCTCCTTTGAGGGTCAGTGGAAAGTAAAAACACAAGTCTGATTCGTCTAGGCTCTGGAATCCTAACAAGGTATGAAAGTGATACAGATGGTCCATGAAGTCTAAACTTTCGTCATAGAGCTCCAGGGTCATCATTTTGAACTTGCGAAGGAGTTGTTGCATCCTGATCTCCCTTGTGAATGACAACTTACCCAAGTCGATCCATTGCTTGTCTATGCTTGCTCTAAACAATTGCTGCTCGATCTTTCTGATTCTATCCTCTACAAGAGAGTGGATACAATCCTCTTAATATTGAGAAAGGTCCTCAATTCCAAGTGGTTTAATAAGATGTGCTGGACCAGCTGGATACAGGCTCTTCTCGGCTGGGTGTTGCATGAGGTTTCTTCTCGAGTTGAAGGCCCCCTACATCTCAGGAATAGCGTGGATTCTGCTGCTTAGGACTTTCATCCCGTACTCTAAGATTTAGTCTGCCTTCTAGCCCGGTCTAGACCCTTCGCTCTTGGCCTCTCAAGTTTCGAGGTCATCAGGCTGAAGAATCAACTCTTTGGCCGGCTGCTTTTTCCTCTAATTCCTCCTATTAGATACTGAAGTTTGGGAGTTAGAGGAATGAGCCCTTAGTGTGTGTACCTCCAATCTGGTACAAATGGTCTGAGAACTTTAGACATGGTGTCCACTTGGGCCGCCAATGTCTCTACATTTATATTCATTTCTAGGCGAGCATCTCCATAACTAACCACTATTGGGTCATCACCATGTGAGAAGACGTCTCGACCGGTACATTTGTTTGGATCTTAGTGCTGACCATATTCTCACTTGGTTGTTGTAAAGTTTGATTGTTGTTTTTTCACAGACAACGCCATTAATGCATCTCAAGGATCTAGATTATCATAAGAATTAGGGAGCCGCTTTGTCACATTTGGATGTCCAACAGGTCTGACCTTCATCACTCGAAATCTAAATCCTGCATACTATAATAAGACAAATAATATGTAAAATGTATAGGGGACTTACTTTCCAATATATTTCTAATACTCAAGTTAGAAATATTTCCAATCAAAAGTGAAAGATACAAGAAAATGAGTGTGAGAATATAAAATGGATGGAAATGAGTGTTTATTTGAAGGGCAGCACTTTATTTAGTGCACTCAGTTAGGCGAGTAGCTTCGATTGAAACACTTGACTGGCGAAGTGTCTAACCTTGAGAATTATACACTCAATTGATGGAGTAGCTCGCTTCTTTTCTCTTTTTCTTTCAGCCCTTCATCCCCCCCCTTTTTTTTTTTTTTTTTTTTTTTTGAGGAAAGACTACATTTATAATAAGGGGTCTCATTTGGTTGGCTTACCCGTAAATCAATATTTGGACAATGTCCCTTTTCGATGATAAACTGTGTTACTTGTGCATGTAACTGCCACTTTCATTCAACGGTTGGACCGCATGACTTTTAACTATTGAGATCGCCGCAATTGTCGCTTAAAGCAATTTATTCGGTACTCCATTATGATTCATTTAATATTTGATGGTTCGAATCGCATCCCTTAGTTCAACCGTTATGCCTTTTACCTTATGTGTTCAAAAGTATTTTCTATTGAGCTATTGCTATTTGGATTTCTCACATCTCTGTGTACTGGATTTGGGCAAACCCAATTCTTGCTGTGCCCATTGCCTTCTAAATATTAAATTTTTATGTTATTTAATAATTGAGATTATCTTAAAAGAGATGTATGATAAAGATTAAGATAACATCTAAATGTTCTTAATTTTAATTTTTGATTTTACAATAATAATAATTCTGAATATGGTTGTTTTATTAACAACATATAAAAAATAATTAAAAAAAAAGTAAAAAAGCAGATAACTTTAAAATAATAAAATATAGTTTCTTTGTTTTTTTCTTCGTCCATTAAGAGATTTGATTGAGGAATTTGATATGGAGTGAAACAGAAATTTCATATGGATTATATTGAGTTTGCGTTTTAATTAAAATAGGTTTCTGAATTTTTAGCTATATCTTTCCCTTTAGCGTCTTTTGAATTTTCTAAAAAATAGAAATAGCGAGCTTATAGATATATATATATAGAGAGAGAGAGAGAGAGAGAGAGAGAGAGTCTCTTTTTATGGGAAATTTCTATCATTTTCCCAAACATTTTTACACAAAGTGAGCTTTTTGCCCATATTAAAAAATATATTAATTATTCTAAAGGTAAATATATCGTTTTAACAGTGATGAATGATAAAGATGAAAATGATATCTAACAATTATTCTAAAATTAGTCTTTTATATTTTTAAAATAACCTTTAATTATTATGAGGATAAATATGTATATATTATTCAAAAAAATCTTAATAAAGCCATATATTATAGGGTTTGAAATGTGGTAAGGCATTTCCCTGTCTAAATCAGACAAAAAATTAATAATAAAAACATGATATATATATATATATATATAAACTTTTGTTTCTAATTTATATTTTAGTATAAATTTCTTTATATATTAATTTAAACTTAATTATTTACTAATTAAATAAAAAAGTTATATTTTTTAATAAATATGTTTATTCAAGATACATCATTTGATTAAAAGGATGGATACTCTAAAAATTTAAAAATGATCATCTTTCTCAATAAAAATAATAATAATAATGTATTCTCATTAGTATGGCATTGTATCAAAATATATTTGAGAAAAGAAAGAGAAGAGAAGAGAGATGAATCATTTTGGGCTATTTGAGACAAGAACAAATTGATGGATCAATTCCACAGGTAGTTTTTGCAAACAAAAAATTTAATTTCATGTATTTAGGTATATTATTTTGTGCTTTTATATGACTATTTAGTGAAAACATGATAACAACAATCCTAATAATCAAAATTTAAATCTTATTATAGAATTCTTATATATATTATCATATCAATAGTTTTGATTATTGTGTTTTGTTTTTCAAATCATTTAATTAATTACTGTAGTAGAAATTTTATGAAATGATTTATCTCTTTTTTGGTTCATGAAAGATAGATGTTAAGCTTATTTGACCTATGTTCCTAATTTTGGAAGTCATAATGTGCCCATTGAATATGTTACTAATTCTCAAAGTCATAATGTATCTATTGAAGAGATTTTAATGGCATTTAAATTTAAGGATATTTTTTTGAAAGATTAGTCTAGGTTATCTCCTAATTGAGAGATTGAGTTTACCATCGATATTGTGTTAGAATTTGCACTGATTTCAAAGGCTCCCTATAAAACGACACCATTTGAATTAAAAGAATTGAAATAACAACTACAAAAGTTATTGAAAAAATGGAATTTATTCGGCTAAGTATGTCACTATAAGGAGTATCGATACTCTTTGTAAATAAAAAGGATGGTCGATAAAGTTATGTATTGATTGTTAGGAATTAAATAAGATTTTAATTAAAAATAAGTACCTCCTACCAAGAACTAATGATTTGTTTAATGGAGAGGGTCATGCTCATCTGTGTCATATGCCTATATGTACTTCAATGGAATTGAATAAATGTGCCTGCGTTTAATTTATTTAGACTGAAAAATATTTGTCTAGACACATGATAAAAACAATGGGCTTACTTGATAGGGTCAGAGTTTTCGAGTGTCTAGAATAGCCTATCCAATATATATCCTATCTTGAGTGCAGGATTGTTAAAATGGCAAAGGTGCATGACAATGACAAAATGATGTCAGGCTGTATTAATTAAATCCTAAAATTCAGTCATTCCTTATATGGGAGATAAAACCGATTGCATAAATTTTAAGAAAGAAGTAATCAATTTTTTGAGCCATTTTCCTGGAAAAAAAGGTTGATAGAAATATCGTTTTTCATTAAAATGTGCCATAGTATATTAGTTTTTAATATTTAGTTATCATGGTTGATTGTTTTATATAATACAAGATTCAAGATTATATGTTTAACTAAGCCTATGGGATTCAAAGTATTAAAACTATATAAACATATAGATCATATCTGTTGTGAATCTCACATTGGGAAGGCAATTTCATAATGGTTGCCTTATAAGTTTGGAGAATTTTCCTCCCTTTGGGTATACCATTTTGGGGAGCTCGGACCTCAACGACTTTACCACTGTTGTGAGTATAAACCATTGGGGCCTAAACTTTTCGAAAAGTGCGCCCTGAGGGAAAAAAAATTTTATAACTTATATAGCAGCCATTGTAGAGTTACCTCTCTGGTATATGACTCACAACTCGAACCTTCCCCAAAATGTGCACAATGAAGAAAAAGAATCCCCCCTAATTTATAAGACAACCCTTGTGGAGTTTTCTCCCCGATGTAGGACTCGCAACATTCCTCCTTTTTTGACAGTCGCAGATCTCAGCGGTTGCTATTTGCTACATTTCACTTGGCGACTTTAACTCTACGGTACTTCACTCCGCCCAAGCGTACCAGCGACAGAGCAGCCCTTTTGTATATAACCCTTTTCAGTCAAAACCCTCTAAGGTAATCCTCTTTGAATTGAGGTCAATCTCAATGAAAGCACTATTATTATAAGTATAAGCCATTGGGGCCCAAATTTCTCCCAAAATGTACATCCTGAGAGAGGAGAATCCCCCAATTTATAAGACAGCCCATATGGAGCTGCCTCTCCGATGTTGAACTCATAACAATATGAAGACTTATATCATAATAAAACATACATAAATAATTTTTTAAACACTTAATGTGAGGGAAAATGAATTTTATTTCAGTTATATGAATTGTTATATTTTGTTATCTTTAGTATAAAATGTTATATGATCTATTTATTATCATTATTCTGAAAGATTTTTATACTCTTATGTTTCATAGTTTTTTTCCTTTTTATTTAAGGTTTTTTCACATATGTTTAGCTTGTCCTATTTTTTACTCATATTGCACTTAATTCTTTTCATAATATGGACATTTTAACATATTAATATTTAAAGAACTAATAATGACTTACTTCATACTTTTACAAAGTAAATTTATCGACGGATTCAACGCTCCCTTGACTACCAGGGGACTCACAGTTTGGCCAACAACAAGCCATTGAGTGCCATAGCCAATGAATCCTTCAACCGACCCCATAAGAAGGAGAGCCCGAGCGGGGAAGCCATCAGAGTCAACTCCTGCGAGGAGACGGAAGGCCAAGCCGACATCTTTAGCGACGGTGAGGTTATTCAATCGAACTTAGGTCTGGTTCATAAGAATTTTGACAGCATCGGAGAAGTCAGGAAATGTAGATACTGCCGAAGATGGCTTGGACCCAGACGGCGGTGACGGATCCCAGCCACTTCACGACGTTGACCCATGAAGGTGGTTGCAACCCAGCGTTTTGAATCTTTTAAGGCAAACATGGAGACATTCTCCGGCAGCAAGCAGGTTGCTGCTCTGACTCGTTTGAAGGAAAAGGAAGAAGATGGAAATGGTGGACGTGGCTGAGGTAAAGTGGTGCTGATGTCGTCGGCTTGAAGTGAAATTATTTATTAAGAACGACTAAAAGCAAAAGCAGTTGATATTTGAGGTGGGATTCATAGTCAAATATATCATATTACTTTATTAAAAATAATATTAAATAAGATTTTTAAAATATTTTAAAATGTTAAATTATTAAAACATACATATTATAAAAATATCAATAATAAAATTATCACTACATTATTTTAGTTTTTTAGATTATTAAATCAGAATTGTTGGATACTTAATCTAACAGTTAGACCACTATATTATTAGGTGCTCCCCCACAATATTGTGGAAAGCCCTCTAAACCTATATAATACATGTGTGATTAAAATTCCAAATTGAATTATTCCTTTAATTTTAAATTTTCTTAAAATCACATTTATATATATATATATAACACGATTGTTAATATTATTACTTTATAGAAACTATGTAGTAAAAAATCAACATAAAAATAAAGTAGCCCCTAATCTTTAGAAATCTACTTTAAAAAAAAAAAGAAAAGTCAAAAAATAAAAAATTTAGACAAAATTAAAATAAAATAGTATATTTATTTATTCATTTTTAATCCCGAATTATTTTTTTCACACAAGTAGGCCTTTTGACTTTAGGAAAAAAGCAAAAGTGGACCCTTTAAATATATATTGTTATTTTCATGGACATTTTGTAGGGCATTTTGTAGGAAAACAATAGTTAAATATCTTAGGGTTTGATTATGGTAATTCTAAATATTAAAATTCTACATTATTATAATAATTATGATTATTTTAAAATTAAATGGAGGATCAAGATTGAAATATTATCCAATGCGTTGCTTAATTATGATATTTGGTAATGTAAATATAATTTTAGACATAATTATATTATAGAAAATATATGGTAGAAATAAATATATATGAAAAAAAGAACATCTTATGACTTCAAAACAGTAGAATATATTTTTTGTTTCCTATTCAATAAAAATTACATTGAAAAATTTAACACCAAGCCAAATAAAATACCATCTGAATTCTACTGAGTTAGTGCGTTAAATAGCTTAAATTTATAATTTTTTAATTATATTTGTGGTTTTAATAAGATCTAGCGTTTAAATTTCAACTAAAATAAAATAAAAATTTTAAAAATAAAATATAACAAAAATTAAATATACATTTAGAAAATGTTAACTCTTTTTTTCCTCAGGCTTTTCATTTTCCAAAATTTAATGCCCAAGTAGGCTTTTTTGACCTAAAAAATAAGGCAAAATGGTCCCTTTAACAATAACTTTTTGAATTACAAATATATATATATATTTTTTTTTTTCAGGTACATTTTAAGGGACATATGATGCTATTTATTTAACCTTAATGTTTGATATTATAGTGATAATTCTAAATATAATTATTATATTAAATGATATAGAGGAAAAAGTAATATAAAAAATAAAAATATATATTTGTTATCTTTAAATTAATGAAATAATTTTTTTTTCTTTTCTTTATCCGTTAAAAAAAAAAAGAAAGAGTAAATGGGATAAATAAATGGGTTACACTAATTTAATACTGACACATAGTATCCATCAAAACTTCACAGTTAAGCATGCTTAGGTGATGATAGTAATAAAATGAATGATCTCCTGAAAAGTTCACACTTTACACCCTTTTTTATTTTTATTATTTTTTTTTTCACAAGATATACGCTACAGTAAGGATAGATTACTCGTGAGTTAAATTTTTTTTATTAATTTTTCTTATTTTTTTAATTATTTTTTATCACTGAGATCAGATTTGACATGGACTCCAATACTTATTTCACACAATTTATATTGAATTAGCGCTTTAAATAAATTAGGTTTATCACTTGTGAGTTAAATATTTCATTTTCATTTCCTCTAGTCTTTAGAATTTACAATTTATAATAAAATAAAATATTATATATATATATATATATATTTCCTTGTGCAGTAGTAGCTCGAGCCACATAAGGGTATTTACAATTTGAATAATTTGATCATAAATTCTTTCTTATCTAAATTGGTTAAATCGATTTAACAAAAATTAAAATTGTGATCGGATTGATTTGATTGATTAATTTATATTTAAATATTATAATATTTTTATCAAAAATATAAAAATATGACATATAAATCATAATTTTAAACAATTAATATCATATATTAATATATAAACCATAATTTGAATCCTTGTCAATAATATACATTTCATCCAACCATAAACACCGATGTTTTTCATTTCAGATGATTTACAAATAATTATCTATTTAATTTATCATTGATTCAAATAAGAGTAATTATCAAAAAAATCAAAATAGTTTATATTTATTTATTATGTAAAATATTTTTACAAATAATAAAATAAAATATTTCTACTAAATTAAAAAAATATTTTTTTACATTATAGATATATATATAAATATATATATAATGATATTGATTTGGGTAACTGCTAATTTAAAAATAGGTAACCCAAAATTAAATTAAAATTCAAAAAGATTCCTTTCCAACCCAACATCACATAGAAAGTGATGGGTCCAACTACAATTGGCCCAATGAGACTAGACCCACAATCCAATATCATTCTTTGAAAGTGAAAAGTCCCACATTCCTTTTACAAGATCAGCGTATATGTGAAACACGTTATAAAATCTAGTACCCTCAAACTTTGAAGAACAAGCTTAAAGAGTTCCAAAAGCTCCATAAGGCCCCACATGGCTCGGAGAAGGGCACAACCATTACTAGCTAATCACCAATGAGAGTAGACTAGTGGCCAGGAGGCCTTCGACCCTCTTCCCATCAAAAAGGTGACTCGGTTCTCTACGCCCGAGGTCCATCAGGTCCTCCAATCTTGACCTCTAGTCTTGGAGGCCATCAACCAATCGCCGTCCGAGGCTCTCCCCCCGCCTACCTAGAGACCATCCTCCCTTCCGAAGACCCTCAGCCCTCCACCAGCCATGAGGCTTTCAACCCTCCTCCTGTCTGAAGGCCATCAACCTTTTGCTGCTAGGAAGCCATCAGCCCTCTGCCATCCGGAGGCCCTTAGCGCTCACCCAACCATGAAGTCTTAAGCCCTCCTCTCGTCCGGAGGCCATCAACCCTCCGCTGCCATGAGGCCCCTTAGCCCTCCGCTAACCAAGAAGCCTCAAACTCTCCTCTCATCCGGAGGCCATCCTCCCGCCAGGAGACCATCATCTCTCCTCTTAAGCCCTCCTCTTCTTCCCCAAAGGCCATCAATCCTCCGCCCAGAGGCCCTCGGCCTCCGCTAGCCATAAGCCTTAAGCTCACGGGGTCAAGAGCCCGCTATCCCTGAGTCAATCCTCCACTGGGAATCAATCCTCCCGCTCCTCTACCATCCCTCTCCTCTAGTCCCGAAGGCTTCTATCCGCACCTCTTCGCCTCCGCGCCACATCTCTAAGCCGCCCTTCGGCCCTCCGCCTCTACCAGTGCACCTAAAAGATATTCATGGAGCTCAAGCCTCCCAATACATTTCACTTACACTCCCCTCATCGCTGCATCTTTGCACTCTCCCACGTTTACCTTTAGGCGTGCATTCCTCCATTTATGGATTTCTAATTTCAGTGTCAATAAGGGATAGCCCTAGGACTTATCATAGATGGAGACGAAACCGATGAAGACCAAACCCGATCTGCGCAACCGAAAGAAGATCGAAGGCTCCATAATTCGTACAACAATCAAAAATTCGGAATATAACATTAGCATCATCTGTGGGAACGCAATAAAAAGTCTAACATCTCTTCTTAACACTCGAGTATCAGCCAGCGCTATGGCTCGAAGCATAGCCTCTAATGGCGACAATCCCTTACTGGATAGTCATACTTGGGGGCTCCGTTCCTTAACTCGAGGACAGGCAGAGAAGATCGGCGCCCCAAGCGCAAGCTATTTCCTTAACTGGAGCAAAGTCGCTCATGCTAACGACCCCTCATCGGGTAACCATGCTAGGGGTCTCCGTCCTCTAACTCTAAGATGGTCAAAGTTGATCAACATCGCATGTGTGAGCCACTATTTTAGCTCGGGACGTCGCTCATGGTGATGACCCCCTACTGGTGGCCATGTGAACGGACAATCAACCTCAAACGTACAAGCACTCACTATACAACCGGATACTCTGGATTCAAGTTCCCCGGACCATTTGCACCTACTTCAAGATGTAGCGCTGGGGGCTCCGTCATTCAGCTCCCTGGCGACTAAAGAAAGCCAGCATTATTAGAGGAACTATTGTGCACTGCCCAGCCAATCTATTGCAAAAGATCAAATCCCGCAGAGCATAGGGGCCATAGGTTGAGGTGCCTAACGAAGCGCCCCGCAACCCTCCAAAGTGGTAAGTAGACCATGCCCTCATGGCCTTGAGCAGGTCCCGAGGGCATAGCACATCATTCGCCGACAAACACTTACGACGATTCCACGCTGAATTTAGGTAAGTCTTGCATACATCATACCACTTGCTTGAATCATGTTTCCGTTAATAGGATACTAATATTAGCTGCTCAAACAAGTGATTATATAACACTACATAAAATCATGCAACATAAATTGGCCCTTAGTTGGGTGGATTTTTACCCACTCATAACTAAACCCTAGTCATCCATGTGGCCCATAAGCGGCCCTCGTCGTCGTGGATTTTCATCCATTCATAACTAAACACTGGTCATCTATGTAACGCATAAGCCATCAAAATTAAGCCATGGTCATCCGCCCAAGCCAGATAAATAAATTGACCTTAAATCCAAACGATCATCTAAACAATGGTCATCCAAGCGACCCATTGGCGGTCAAATTAAACCTTGGTCATCCAAATTGTCCGTTTACGGTCAAAATTCTTAGGGGCTTAAATAGCACATATAACAACCTCCTTCACAAGAAGATAACGTGATCAGTCGAATGACGGTCAGCGAACTAGGACCAGATGCATGAAAGTTACGACGTCCTTAAATAGGACCGAGCATTAACGACACATGCGGGCAACGGCCTAGGCTAGCAAAATCTTGGTAACGATAGCCTCAAAACTTAACCGATAACCACATCTTCTCAGCGCAACGACCTCCTCTTAGCAGGGGCAAGCGCGACCAACCAAACGCATTCATCAAAGCCAGGAGACTTAAACGACAACCGCGTCTCTTCAGGGCCACGACTTCCCTTCACAGGAACTATCAAAATTCAACACAAGTCATCCCCAACAACCCTGACACTAGAAAGCAAAGAGGCATCCTCAAAGAGGGAGTCACTGAGATCGGAATCCTAGGCTTGGCTGTGATCACGGTATTGACCCATTTGCTCGACTCGAGAGCTAAAGGATCCCCAATTCCAACAACTGAGCTTTCTGGGGGGCCCTCACTCTCAATCCCATTGGCTGACTTGCCAACATCAATGCACAATGAGAAGAACCCTTTCAGGAAACGCATGGTGCATCCTATTACCACAACCCGAATGATCGGCTATTTTAAGGCAAGTCACCTCCCGACCTCTCAAAGTGTGTCCTTACAACGAGGAGATCTAATCTCAAGCCTGAGATCATCCCTCTGCGCGCTCCTGGATCTTACCTAAGACTCAGACAGCTTGCGGTCGGATCTGATCAACAAAGATTTTCAGCTCCACACTGCTCTCCAGATTCGAACGCTTTGGTCAACTGATCCAGTCAACCGGCTTTTTCGGCCCCGTTCCGCTCTCCAGATCAAGCGATGTGGTCAACCAAGCTGGTCAACCATCAATCCAATTCTGTCCTCTCTCCGGAGTCAAACTTTTCGGTCAATAAATCCATATCAGATTTGAGGGAATAGCACGACTAATCTTATCCCATCATGAACATGCCGGAGGCCAAAAATTCGGCCCACTGGCATGGGGGCTAATAATGGGTTTAGCTATAATGGGCCCAATGAGACCAAGCCCATAATCCAATATTATTCTTTTAAAGTGAAGAGTTCTATATTACTTTTGTAAAATGAACGTACCTGTGGAGCACACTATAAAAGTAAGCAGGCTCAAGCTTTGAAGAATAAGCATGAAGAAGCTCCATAAGGCCCCACATGGCTCGAAGAAGGGCACAACCATTACTATTCAATCTCCAATGAGAGTGGACTATTCGATAGCAGACTGACAGTCAGGAGGCCATCGAATCTCCTCCCATCAAGGAGGTAACTCGGTTCTTTGCCCGTCCGGATGTCCCTCAGCTAACCTCCAATTTTAGAGGCCTTTAGCCCCCTCCAGTCCGAAGGCCATCAGCCTTCCACCGTTCAGGAGGCCTTCATCCTTCCTCCCGTCTAGAGGCCATCAGCCTCCGCCCTCCGCCGGCCATCAACCTTTCATCATCCTCCTCCCACCACTGCCCGGAGACTTGACCTCCCATCCGAGGCCATCAACCCTCCATTGCCCGAGGCCATCGGCCCTCCACCGTCCAAAGGCCCTCGCCTCCGCCACGCTGACCCTCGGCCCTCCGCAAACAAAGGCCTTCAGCCCTCCTCTAGTCCCAAAGGCTTTCAACTATCTTCCTATCCGAAGACCCTTCGGCCATCCTCCAACCAGGAGGCCCTCGACCCTTCGGCCGGGAGCCATGAGCCTTCAATCCTGGGGTCAGGAGCTCACTGTCCTTGAGCCAACCCTCCACTAAGATAACTAGTATAATTTAGTCCTTCTCCTCTAAACCACCCCTCTGCCGAGCGCATATCTAAGCCGCCCTTCCGCCGGGCACATTTATGAAACTCAAGCCTCCCAGTATATCCCACTCACACTCCCCTCATCGCTACATCTTTACACTCCCATCAACCTTTACACGTGCATTCCTCCATTTATTACGGAAGATTTCTGACTTGAGTGTTGGAGTATCAACGAAGGATAGCCCTCATTATTCTCCGATTTTTTGTTTGTAGTTTGTATTGTGTAGATTCCAAATTATCAGCGACGGAAATCGAACCCGATCCAAATCGACCCGTAACAAAAGATTGGAAGGGTCTCTAATCCATACAATAATAAGGTTGGATTATCTTAAATTATCCTAATTTTTAATTCAATTTTAAGATTTTTAATTTAAATTATTGGATTAATAATATTTTTCAAGCAACCCTAGAGCCACGTGCTTAAATTGCTATTTGATTTTCTTCCTGTGGCTCGGCCCGCCGAAGCATTATGCACCTGTGTGGGCCCGAATTCTTTGTCTACTCGGCCCAATCTAGAGATGTGTGACACTTTAAGCCCAATTTCATTCCCGGCCCAAGGAACGAAAGAGGTCCAACAGTAGAGAAATAATAAAATCTTGGGAGTGAGGTGTTTGATTTCAATGTTTCAAATCATACGAGTGTAAGTGGGACAGCTTTTAGACATTTTTGAGATATAATTAGTGATATAATATCCATTTATTTATATTAATAAAATTATATTAAAATAGATAAATATATAGATGTAATATCAATAGTATTTTAAATATATAATTAATGTGTTTGCAAAATATTTCTACTAAAAATAATTAAATATATAGACTTTAAAGCTCCATGATTTATATCGATTATAATTGATTTACTTTATATGAATACATATTTAATGTATACTCTATGCGAATAATTAATATTTTTATAATGGAATTGAAATTCGATCCGAAATTCATTCAAAGGCCATGGATATGCCAAACAGGCATAATCAAAATGAAAGAGACAAGTGATGAATGGCGTAGGAGCCCGCAGTTCAATTAATGGCTTCATTGAAACAAAATCCAGTTCAATTAATGGGCTCCGTTAAATTGAAATCAAGTTCAATTAATGTTTTCTTTAAATAAAAAATCTTCATGTCGGCCATTGGAGACTTATGAAGAGAAGTCATTATACAAAGGATTCTCCAGATAATATAACTCAATTCCACCGAGTTGTAGGAGCTTGGATTGTCAAGAACTAGTTTGTTCCTAGTAAGTCAAATGCTATAGACAGTGGCTGCCAAGGATGCTCTCGAGGAGCGAAGTCCCCTTATCCCTCAAACTATCCAAAGCCCGACCGATAGATGAAGTCTAGTTAGTCCGATGCCAGCAACGGCCCCCTTATTAAAGTAGATGTAACATTGTTGATAATAAAGTGAATAAACGACCTTATCTGCACTTTGAGCTGGAGGATTTTTTGGAGACTCAAAGGGGCAAGAAAATTTAGTAGTCTAAATGAATTAATCCCAAATTCAATTAAGGCAAATCCAGTTAACTTAGATGAACTCACTTCCAATCGAGATGATGCACCACAATTGACAGGTCAAAAAATTGTTATTCCTTGTAAAATTTTATTTAGTACCAAGGCCCCTTACCTCCTCAGGTTTACAAACATCTGTCCAAGCAACCTTATCCGAGGATTTGCTCATATAAATACCATACTAAAGAATTCCTCATAAATCCATCAAGAATTTTATGGGTAACTTTGTTAAAGTCTAATAAACATGAAAGTTTGAGAGAACAGAAGTAGTTAGTTAGACCCTACTTGCAAATCAGAGTCATCTATTCTTCCAACAAGAAATTTGAGCGTAACAACCTCCCCCTTCGATGAGGACAAAATCATAAAATAAAGAAATAGGAGGGAATCAACGATAGCGCACAAGGAGGGAACCTTGTGTATACCCAAATAAATTGTTAATCCATATCTACAGGACGGGGTGATTTGGGCAAGTAAAAAACTCGCTTTTGCCTTCATTAGCTCGGAGGCCTGAGGATTTCAAAAACATCTCTAGGCTTTGAGTAAGATAGCGAACCAAAGAGCAATCTACCCTAACAAAGAGAATAAGGTTGTTGATAAAGGCAAACATCCCTAAGAATGTTTTTTCAAGCATTTGCAATGATACGAGAAGTCATGAACATATATATGGTGACTAACGGTACCATGAAAGTCTTTCCATACAAAATAATCAAAACAAATAAGGTGGAAGAGGGTCACCCTAATGTGAAAATAACAAAAACCCCTGAAAACCCGTAGGCTCTCCCTAAGCTCCCCTTAATAAGAAGGGGTAAATAAGTCTCCCTTTTTGTTACAATGGCCAAGGGGCCATGAACCCCATGATAACCAGAGTAGTCTCAAATGAATTCATCGGACAAAAATAAACCATTTAATATCAACCAAATGTCAAGAGTCTGAATTTAGTTTATTCATGTTTAGCAATTTTTGGTCTAGAAAAGATTTGTCATCGTAGTGTCTACCTTGAATAAAAGCAGTTTTCCAGTCACTCATGAGTGAAGGAAGAAACTTAGGGATGGAAGAATTGTTCATGATCTTGAAAGTGACCTTGTAGAGGACGTTGTAACAAGCCATTTGTCTAAAATCAGATACCTTACTAGGGAGGGCCACTTTAGGAATGAGGCAAATGAGGGTGTTGTCAACCTGTTTGAAAAGATTTCACGGTTCATTGTACAAAATTTACAACATACCTCAAACCCCGTGGAATAACATCAATTTTTCCAACCCGGCATATGATCTTCCAAATAGTGAACACACAAAACACAACAATGCACAATATTTTTTAATGTCAAAAACTCTTTTCAATCATAAAAAAAATCACATGACAATTTAAAAAATCTCTACTATATAAAATTTAGAATATAACCTTGAAATAGAGATACGTTGGGGGTTTTTCCATTATCTTATGGGTCCTAACAAATGGAGGGTTCTATTTAATATCTTTACACAAACATTCTCTAAATAGTTTATTAAATGGGCTGTAGGAATGCAAAGTGGCCTTCAATGCCTCGCCAGTCATCAGATTGACTATTCTGTCTAGTGAAACACATTGAGGTCATAAAGGTTGATTGGTTTGAGGCAAATTCATCTTCGTAACATTTTTCACCCTCTTGTTCTTCGCGGCCGGCTCAAGGTTACATTAACTTTAGAGGAAATCCTTGTTGGCATTTCCCGGTTAGGAAATTGAAAAAGGCGCCAAAGCCTTGGAGCAAATGGCTAGTTGCATTAAACTCCTTGAATATTTTTTGATTTGTAGTCCTTGAGTTCAAATGGCCAGATCTTTCTTCTCAAATTGAGATGTCATTTTGGCAATCCAGGCATCAATTTTGTTTGATGAAGATTTATTTTTCCTTAAAAACCGATTGAAATTCTTAACAAATAAGGAAAATCGTCATCGCTCACGAATGACCATCTTGAAACCCGATTTTAATATTTCCTACTTGGGAAAACATAGTGATTTAGTCTTTTTGATTGAGGCAATGTGTGCTCATAAGTTTGTAGGGACCCTAAACGTTCTTCGATTTTTAATTTGTTAAATCTTTGCTCTCTTCAATGGCCCGAGGACATTGGGAACAAATCGCTCGCCAACGTGGTGGAACTTTTCTATCTTTCTAGGGTTGGTAAAAGCTTTGCAAAATTAAATGTGAAATTTACTTAGCATTTAATTGAGCATAGAATTCATCAAATGACTCATCATCTTTCATTCTTATTTCTTCGAATCTAGTGGTGAGCATTTGCAAAAAATGTTTAACAAATTTAGTTTCTTCATGAATGATTTCTAAAATATCTAAAAATTTTGGAGGTCTCACACATCATTATAAACTCATCGGAAGAGACAGCAAAAAATGCATGTAGCCCCCACTGTGGGTAAGAAATGCACGAAGTTCCTCTTTTTAGTCCATGAAGAGAAATCACCAAGGGTTGTGGTCAAGTGAGAAATCACCAGGTGGAGTCCACCCAACTTGGGTATGTGCCCAAACACGCTATCTAGAGGTTTTAGGAAGGCTTTCACCACACTTTAAAATGTCGTAGTGGAGTTGTCAAAGAAGGGAGAACTAAGAGTGATCGATTTAAATAATTAATTATAATTTCTAAAATCTAAAATCCCAAATAATTTTAAACAAATAATACTAAGCTAACGTGAAAAATCAAGTGTCGACAAACAAAAATATACACTCAACAAAATAAAAAACATCCAACAACAATCGTTAAGAATATTTAAATTCTAGATGCATCTTAAGGAACAAGCATCATTTATACAAAAATCATAATCAAATAAATATAATATTCAACTATTGATGAAATATAATCATACCTCATAACCGAGAAAAATTCATAATCTAAATACATTAAATATCAATATAAACCATAATAAAATCAAACTTACCAAAACGGATGAATATCCTGACCTTCACGACTTTACTCTCATCACGCATCCCTACCAAAGAACTCCTTGGATTTACCCGCAAAACAGAAAAATGACACCTTCCGGTCCACGCCAATCTTCCCTCTTTAGTCAAATGAAGTGCCAATAAAATCAATCTCCTTCTTCACGAACCAACGCCTCCCATGAAAATCCTATCAAAGTTTAAATAAATCTAAATCGCCGAGAAAATAAATTCAAACATGAAATTCAATATCCAAATTTTAAAATCCAACGGTAGTCTCAAATACTAAATCAAACATCCAAAGAAGGCTCTTCTCTCAATAAATATCCAAATTTTAAAAATAGTCCTCGTCGTGCGTAGGGTTATAAATATATATATATTTATAACCAAAACAAAACACGCGAACAAAATTTGCAAAAATCGATGTCGATCCGAGTCCAAATCCGAGTCCGAGTCCAAGTCCAAATCCAATTCTAAATCCAATGCCCGAAAGGTGGCTTGGAGCAAAATGAAGCGGGCACCTGATCGATTTTCAGAGCGATCTCGAGATCAAGCAGCCGGACCTTCCTGATTTTAGGCCGAAAGGTATCGATCAAAACATATAGCTTTGAATCATTTCGAGCGAGACATACCAAACCCAATTATACCGAAAACCCACAACCTCAAATCCAAGTCCAAAATCCATATCCAAATCAAAGTCTAATACCAATCAATGCAAAATACAATTAATATTTTTATAATAGAATTGAAATTCAATCCGAAATTCATTCAAAGGCCACGGATATGCCAAACAGGCACAATCAAAATGAAAGAGACAAGTGATGAATGGCGTAGGAGCCCGCAGTTCAATTAATGGCTTCATTGAAACAAAATCCAGTTCAATTAATGGGCCCCGTTAAATTAAAATCAAGTCCAATTAATGTTTTCTTTAAATAAAAAATCTTCATGTCGGCCATTGGAGACTTATGAAGAGAAGTCATTATACAAAGGATACTCCAAACAATATAACTCAATTCCACCGAGTTGTAGGAGCTTCGATTGTCAAGAACTAGTTTGTTCCTAGTAAGTCAAATGCAATAGACAGTCGCTGCCAAGGATGCTCTCGAGGAGCAAAGTCCCCTTATCCCTCTAATTAACCGAAGCCCGACCAGTAGATGAAGTCTTGCAATTGGTTGACCAAGCCGCCATAGTGACATTACATTTGAAGAAAAGATGCTCATGGGACTCTAAAAAGGGCCTTACAAAATTTACAAGATAATTTCAGGGACCTGAGTAAAAGACGATTCAATGTGCTCAATTGAGACCGAACTGCAAGTCAGAAAATAAAGGCTTGAGAGGGCATGCTATCCTTACCTCAAAGGGGGATCACCCACTGGACAGGAATAGAGTGAGGTTGAAAGATCCATCAAACCGATTTAACTGAGATGGATCTTGATTTTTCCAAACATCCAACAACGTCGCGACCCAACTTCCTCCTTCACTGCAGTCACAACTCAACCGAATAAGAGATTCAATAAATACTGCGCAGCAGGGAGCCCAGCTAAACCCCATTAACAATACGCCGGTAACCTTTACGCGCCATGTCATACCAGAGCCTAAAATAAGACCACCTATAATAGGATACACCGTTGCTTCTTTGACTGCCAATTATTCATCCAAATTAAAGTTTGATGTAACATTGTTGATAATAAACGGAATAAACGACCTTATCTGTACGTCGAGCTGGAGAACCACCAGCCGACTCAACCGGGCAAGAAATTTTCCTAGTCTAAATGAATTAATCGCTGCCGAATCAAGGCAAATCCAGTTAACTTAGATAAACCACAACTTCCAATCAAGATGATGCACAACCACCGGCAGTCGTGCCGATTGTTATTCATCGCCAAATTTTATTTAGTCGAACGGCCCCTTTCCTCCTTAGGTTTCCAAACATCTGTCCAACCGTCAAACCCTAAATCCGAGGATTTGCTCTCTAAATACCATACTAAAGAAATCCCCTCATCAATATCATCAAGAATTTTATGGGTAGCTTTGTTAAAGCCTAATAAACATGAAAGTTTGAGAATTATTAGTAGTTAGTTAGACCCTATTAAATTTTAGTTTTCTATTCTTCCAGCAAGAAATTTGAGCCTTCAACCTATCGATGAGGACACGATGGCCGTGAGGATAGGAGGGATCCAACGATAGCGCACAAGGAGGGAACCTTGTGTATACCCAATTAAATTGTTAATCCTTGTCTACAGGTCGGGGTGATTTGGGCAAGTAAAAAACTCGCTTTTGCCTTCATTAGCTCGGAGGCCTGAGGATTTCAAAAACATCTCTAGGCTTTGAGTAAGATAGCGAACCAGAGAGTAATCTACCCTAACAAAGAGAATAAGGTTGTTGATAAAGACAAACATCCCTGTCTTTGTTTTTTCACATTTGCAATGATACGAGAAGTCATCGTTATAGCTTATGTGGTGACTCACGGTACCATGAAAGCTTTCAATACAGAGTACAAACAAATAAGATGGAAGAGAGTCACCCTACTTGAGGCTGCAACAACCCCTGAAGGAACCCATAGGCTTGCCGTCGATCGAAATAGAATAAGAAGGGGTAGATAAGCATTGCTCAATCCAACCAAGGGGGCCAGGAACCCGATGATGTTGAGAGTAGCCAAAATGAATTCCTATCGGACAAAAATAATGACCTTCCTAATATCAACACTTTGGAAAAGTCTGAATTTAGGTGATACCTGTGTAGCAATTTTTTGACTAGAAAGATTTTGTCATCCAAGTGTCCACCTTGAAGAAAAGTAGTTTGACAGTCACTCATGAGTGAAAGAAGAACACTTTCAATACAATTGGCAATGATCTTGAAAGTGACCTTGTAGAGGACGTTGTAACAAACAATTTGTCTGAAATCAAATACCTTACTAGTGAGGGCCACTTTAGGAATGAGGCAAACGAGGGTGTTGTCAACCTGTTTGAGAAGATTGTTGGGGTTCATCCCGTATATATACCACCTAACACAGTGGAATAACACTTTCATCCCCCGTTGGTCGAATAAAATAGTGAGTACCATCAACTCATCCATCATCGTATTTTTAATTGCTAAAACCATTTTCAATAGTCATCACATGACAAAAGTTAAAAATTCTCTACTATGTAAAATTTGATTATACAAATTCATCCTTAGGCACTGGATTTGGTCACACCTTTATGGGTGCCCAATAAATGGAGACGTTATCAGAGTCGCACAGAGTTTGTGCATAGTGCCGCAAGCTATAAATGGGCTGTAGAAATGCAAAGTGGCTTGTCAACGCCAAGATGGAAAATCTTCCACATCTAACGACAACTTGGTCAACAGGAGGTTGATCGGTTTGAGGCAAAATTGTCGGTCAATGAGTTGACCAACTGAATGTGAGCGGCCGGCTAAAGGAGCACAAGAAATCCGGAGAGAAAATCCAAGAGAGCATTTCCTAAGGAACAATTGCTTTTCCATCGCCAATGAGTCACCGGTCGCAAAGCACGAGTGGCTTGGAGCAAAATGTGACTCGGCACGGCATTTTGTCCGATTGGGCCATTTTGCTAGGTTGAGGCAAAATGGCCGACCACCATGGCCGCTTTCCTCACTCATTTTGCCGCTGTTGAGGCAAAATGACCGGCCTCCTAGAGGATTTGTCAAGTCTTGCGCAATAACCACCACCGCAAAATTTCCAACCGGGCGACAACCACCGGTCATAAAATGACCGCTTGGAACCAAGGATAATATTTGCCATCGCCAGGGGAAACCTAGAGTGGCCAATTTACTCCCTGGCAACTTCCCTTTACTTTAGCATCCTCCACCGGAAATGGCCTAAACCCCCTCCCTTTTCTATCTAACCTCTCCCGAATCCCCTTCATCATTATAAATAGTTATCCTTTTTTTTTCATTTTTATCTTTTCTCTTTGGCAAAAGCTTATTATTATTAGGCATGCATTATTATTATTATTATTATTATTATTATTATTATTATTATTATTATTATTATCATCTATAAGATATTTTAGTTTTCTTTATATTTCAAAATCGCCATGAATATTATAAAAGGGGCCGGAGCTTCATTCGGCTCTAAATCAACCGATCCAAAAATTCCAAAAATTTCTCAAGATTTGAGAAATCACCAGAGTGCTATCCAATTTGCTTAAAATTATAATTAAAACGATTAATTTAATCACACTTATAAATTTGGGATATTAGTGGAGTGCACCACCGATGAGAAGATGGAGAGAAGAAAAACAAATAAATAAGAGTGAAGTGAGTGTTTCCTTATTCTGGAGTTATTTTTTCTTATTCTGTCTCAGGTGTGTAGCAGATACTCTATCTCAAAATTTTTGCAACCACAATTTACATAATAAAAGTTTTTCAAAATTTGTCCCGTGATTTTTCTCCTTATTTGAGAAGGGGTTTTCACGTTAAAAATATTATATATCTTTTATTTCTTGTGCCCACTAAATTGGTGGCTGACGATGACGGGAGAGTTTGGATTTTCATTGCTCCAGATCAGGAGAATCCGGGTTATTCGAACCCAAACAAGTTGTATTAGAGAAATTAGTTATGTGTCCTTTTCTAATCCCAACAAGTGGTATCAAAGATATTGATTGTGTATCCTCTTCTGATCCCAACAAACGATATTAGAGATAGTTAAGATCGGCCTAGACTCAAAAAGGGTTACTTGCAGAGGGTGTTGACTAAAAAGGGTTACCTGGGAAGGTGTTGACCTACTGTCGGGGTAGAGTGAAATGCTGTAGAGGGAAAGCCGCCAAGTAAAGTGCCACAGAAGTGTAGCCGCCGAGGTCTATAACCGTCAAATTGGGATTTCTAGCATCATTGTAGAGGAGATTTTCATTTAGTGTGGCAGGGAAGGAACGGTGAAAGAACAACGGAGTTAGCAAGGCCAAGGGCTAAACTGTGCAGCGCCAAGGATGAAATTGAGCAGGGCCAAGGGCGAAGCCAGCAGGGCCAAAGGGGCGGAGTTGAGTAAGGCCAACAGTGGAGTAAGCAGGTCCAACGGCGGAGCTGAGATGGCGAAATCAAAATGCAATGAAGAATGATTCGACTGCGGGAAAAAGTTAAAGGGGAGTTGGACTACTCCGAGTTCAGTGGAGTGGAAGAAAATATCATTCAAGCTTACGGTGGCAAACGTCGGGATCCCAATTGATGAGAAGCTACCAAAATGTAGGTGATGATGGTCACCGGGTAAAGGGCGAAGGTCTCCCACAATGTCATGAGGGGAAGTTTGTTAGGTTTGGTCACTCCCTTGTAGATGCCCAACAAATGAAGACATCATCGGAGATCACATAGGGTTTATACGGAGTGCCGCAAGCTGCAAACGGGTTACAAGAAGGCAAAGTGGTCAGTCAACCCCAGGGTCAACCTCCATTGACCAGCTGTGTAGCTAAAGTACTTAGTCAATAGGAGGTTGACCGGTTGGAGGCAAAATTGCCGGTCAATGAGTTGACCAGCTAAAGGCGCGCAGGAAATCTGGATAGGAAATCCAAGAGAAAATTCTTTAAGGAAGCAAATTGCCGGTCAACGAGTTGACCAACTGAAGAAAGCGCTCATGGCAGGTTAAGGCAAAATGACCCGTTGTGCCATTTTTTTCGATTTAGCTGTTTTTGCTAGGTTGGGACAAAATGTCTGGTTATGATGGTTTTGTCAGGTTAGGTCATTTTGCTAGGTTAAGGCAAAATGCCAAGTAACGCAAAAATGACCAGTTGCAACAAATTAGCCAATTGGGCAGAAATGATCGATCAAGTAAAATGACCAATTGGAGCCAAGGTGAATATTTACTAGTGGGGCAAATCTAGGAGTGGCCAATTTGCTAGAGTGGCAAGTCAGAAATTTACCGGTTTGTATTATCGGTATGAAAACGGCGGATGGTAACCGGCAGCAGAAGCCAGTCAACGAAATGTTAACCGGCTGAGGAATGGCCCAAGGGCATTATGGAAAGTTGGGAGCTGACGTGGCGGATAGTTGTCTTTCCAGGGTTGGTGAAAGCTTTGTAGAGTTGCAAGGCACGCCTTCTATGCAATGTAGAGCATGCGCTGTCTTGCAGGGTATGCATCTGTAGAAAGCTTAGGAATTGGTGAAAATGAGGCACAAATCATTTGCAAGATCAGCCAGGTAGGTAGATGGAGATTTGATGCCATGATCGTAATAAAAGGTGCTAGGAGCTTTAAGAGGTGGTGTGAGTAATCACCAGGGGTGAGAAATCACCAAGGGTTGTGCTAGTGTGAGAAATCATTAGGGGCATTATATGCCAGGCCGCATGTGTGTAGAGGGTAAAATAGAGGTTGCCATTTCACCATGCTTATAAGATGTTAGTGAGTGAAATGTACCACCAATGAGTAGAATGAGAGAAGAAAAATAGAGAGATAAGAGTAAAGTGAATGTTTCCTTACTCTGGAGTTGTTTTTTCTTATTTTATCTCAAGTGTGTAACACATACTCTATTTCAAAATTTTTGTAACCACATCTTATATAGTGAAAGTTTTTCAGAATTTGTCCTATGATTTTTCCTCTTAATTGAGAAAGTATTTTCACGTTAAAAATATTGTATATTTTTTGTTCCATATGCTCATCAAATTGGTGGCTTATGATGAGGGGTGTTCGGTTTCCGCTGCGCCGGATCGGATGAATTCGGGTTGTTCAAACCCCAACAAGTGGTATCAGAGATACTGATTATATATCCTCTTTTGATCCCAACAAATTGTATCAGAGATATTGGTTGTGTGTCCTCTTCTGATCCCAACAAGTGGTATCATAGATAGTTGAGATTAGCCGAGGCCTAGAAAGGGGTACTTGTGGACAATGTTGATCGGAAAGGATTACCTACGGAGGTGCTGACCTGCTACAGGGTAGAGTAAAGCATTGCAGAAGAAAAGCTACCAAGTGAAATGCTGTAGAAGTGCAACCGCCAAGGTCTGTAGCCATCGAAGTGGGATTTCTGGCATCATCACGGAGGTGATTGCTATTTAGTGTGATAGGGAAGGAACGATAAAAACACAATGGGGTCAGCAGGACCAAGGGTGGAGTTGTGCAGGGTCAAGGGTGAAGCCAGCAGGGTCAAATGGGCGGAGCTAAGTAGGGCCAATGGCAGAGCCAGCATTGTCATGAATTCGGACCAAATAGGTCAATTTAAATAATTAATTATAATTTTTAAAATTTAAAATGCTAAATAATTTTAAACCAAGAATCTTAAATCCCAAACTCTGGGTGTGAAAAACTAAATAAATAGGACCCAACACAAATTAAAATCCACACAATATCTCATTGGATAATCATCCAAACAAAAATAATACGATCTGCTCCATAATTATCGTAAGAGATGTAACAATTTCAACTAAAATTATTAATTAGACATAATAAAATATCCTAATAGATGCCAAAATATAATCATAGGTCTATACCTGATCAATTTTCATAATATAGTCATATCAATTTCTAATTTTAATCATAACAAACTAAAACTTACAAAATCGGACGAATGGATGATGGATCACATCCTAACTCCTACAGTGCATCCGAACCTTCTATTCTTAACGGTCAAAATAGAAGACTTGAGCCAAATACCCAATAAATATCATATTTAGACAAAATAAGTCAAATGAATCAAATGGAAGGTCAAATGGATGAAAATCCAACCAAATTATAAAATAAATCCAAATCATCGGTAAAATAAATCCAATAAAAATCCAAGATCCAAATTGTAAAACTCAATGGTAGTCTCGTATTCAAAGCAAATATCCAAATCAAAAATAAATATCTAAATTCTGAAAATAGTCCTTATTGGGACATATATATATTGATATATACATATATATTGATATATATATATATATATAAACAAAACATAGATGATCAGGACCAATTCCAAAGCCGATATCCAATCCGAGTACAAGTCTAATACCCGATTAGCTTGTGATTTGGAGTAGAATCCAATAGTCGGATAATCTAATAGCGTCAGCAGAAGCCGAGTAGTATTGTGGCAAATATTCCAAAGGTTTGGATCAACACATATAATCAAAATGGTCGTATGAGACATACCAAGGTCCGACTGAACGCAAAATCGACAAATTTCAAATTCGAATCCAAAATCTAACATAAATCAATACAGAAATACAAATTATATACTAAATTTGGGTTCTGATTATTTAAAAACTAATTTGAGAAATGGTTAGTTACACATAATCCCGATAACCTTAGGCCAAAATTCATATATTTTGTACTCATAAATAAGGTTACTCACTATATTTTACCACCCGTAACTTTGAGTACATTCCTCAAACTTGTCAAATATATTATAACGTCCGAATATATTTTAAAATCAAATCAAATTATCCAAATGGGAAGGGTCACTACTCCAAGCATTTTCTACCGACGGAAATAGATTTTTAAATAAATCTTCTAGTTGGGAGTTGGCCAAAGTGTCCAATTTTTAAATCCAAATGTAATGACCATGACCGGACACGTGCATGTCAAAATGCATGGCCAATGTAAATTTCTTGCACATTTTCGTTACACATACTGATATAAATATACACAGTATCCAATAAATTTTTGGGGCTTTTAAAAAAATAGTAAATTTTCAAAATTATAAAATCATATCCAAAACCCCCAAAATTTTGCAATAAATTATATATGTATGTCCAGAATAAATAGAATGAGTGTATAAAAATACATGTATGTTAGTAAAATTTTAAATAATATTTAAAATATTTTAGATAATAAATCGACCAAAGAGATGGTTTATAAATACTTGTCCTGGGATTTTATACTTTGTAAATTTAAAGAAAAGATGTCACGAAATGTCAGAATCAGGCGATTTTCTCTCCTCTGTCGTGCCCTCTCTCTCTCCTCCATGCGCGGCACTCTACCAGCGCGCTCCACCACCACACTACCACCTCCCGCAAACGCCGCTGCCTTGCGTGGCCATCACCAGCCTCCCCGTCATCACCCCACCATTGTTGTTGTCGCTACGCTGCTGCCATTGCTCTCCTTGCGCGGCTTTGCCGTCATTTCTCTCCTCCACGCAACCCTCACGCTGCCGCCGCATGCCACTACCTCCGCTCACAACCGTCGACCACCCGTGTGCCGCTATCGCCACCGATCTCCTCCCTCTTCTCTCCTCCTCTCCCTTCTTCCTGTGAAACCCTAACCCCCCTCTCAATCTCTGTCTCCTCTTTCTCCCTCTCTCTCCCTGATCTCATCTTCTTATCTATTATAATTTCTTCTTATTATTCGCTTTCATATATATATATATATATATATATATATATATATTACCATTATTATTATTATTGTTTTCTATTTTATTTTTTTATTTCTTTTAATCAAAATTTCGAATCAATACCCGAGCGACAATATGGGCGCTTCCTCGGGCGCCAACCCAACCGATCCAAATATTATTCCAAATTTCACAATATTTAATAAATTTTTTGTCACGTCTAAATTACTCAAAATTATAATTAATATTAAATTAATTCGAATAAAAATTTAGGATATTACAAGTCAGGCCAACAGCGGAGCTAAGGTGATGAAGACAGAATGTAAGGGAAAATAATTCAACCGTGGGAAAGAAGTTGAAGGGAGTTAGACTACTCCAGGTTTAGTGGAGTGAAAGAAGATATCATTCAGGCTTATGGTGGTCAACGTCGGGATCTCAATTGAGGGGAAGCTGCCGAAAGGTAGGTGATGACGGTCACTGTGTAAAGGATGAAGGTCCCTCACAAGATCATGAGGGAAAGTTTGTTAGATTTGGTTACTTCCTTGTGGATGCCCAACAAATAGAGACGTCATCGAAGATCACACGGGGTTTGTGCAAAGTGCTACAAGCTACAAACGGGTTGCAGGAAGGTAAAGTAGCCGGTCAATGCCAATCAACGGAGGTTGACAGGCTGTTTGGCGAAAATGCCTGGTCAACAGCAGATTGACCAGTTAGAGTTAAAATTGTTAGTCAACAAGTTGACCAGCTAAAGGTGAGTGGCCGGCTAAAGGCCCGCAAGAAATCTGCAGAGAAAATCCAAAAGGCTCGAATTGTTAGAAAAGGCCAAGCTATCAAAATGCAATCCACTAAAGGCAAACTGTAATATTTTATACATTTTTGGTTTAATTATCTTTGTGTCTTTTTTTACATAAATTATTTTTCGTGATTAAATTTGCATTAATTTAATTTACAGACCTAATTTATTCAGTGAATTATATACAAATTACATTATTAATGGATTATTAATGAATTTAGGACCTATTGGCTTTGAATTCTGTAGTTGGACTTAAAAATTATGGGCTTAAAATATTAGCAGGACTCTCCTGGATAATTCCGGCTAGGGTATATATATCTCTTATGATTTTTCCGAAACTATTCAAGATTTAATAGATAAATTAGGATGGAGGACTTTTTTCCCAGCCATTATCCTAATTACTGGAAACCACAAATTGTTGGCTTCTTAGGGCTTTGAATCTGGACTGATTAGACATTTGTGGCATAGGAATAAATTATAGTTATTGTTAGCAATATTCTTTTGATCCATTAAGGAATTTTCGGCCCCTCCCCTTGTGTTTAAACCCTAGAACCTATTATTCCATTCTTCTCTACTTATACCACATTTTCCTAGGGGTCAGAAAATATTTGGAGGCAGCCGTGATAGAAGAGAAAACCAAAGGAATGAAAGAGGGAAGAAAAAAAACTTTGAGGCAAGTTTTCTTTAGATCGATCTTGAATAATTTGTATTTGCTATCCTTTCTGTTCCAATCTTGAAAATTATTATTTCATGTTATTCAGTGAGTAATTCTTATGAGAGATGGCATTCAATCACCATTTAAATGCTAGTCTGTGTTTTTGTTATACATTCTTTATGTCCTAGATTTTGTTATGTTCTAGTTAGTTATATTTTTATATTAAGCCCATTTTACACGTTTTAGTCAGATAATGTACATGTATGGGATTATACATATATTTTTATATGCATGTATAAATTTGTAGTTTTTGTATAACAAACATTTGAATACCGTTCAAGGTAGCAATTGAACACCGGTCAGCATATGGCCTAACTTTGTGGATATAAAAGAGTTGATTGTTATCACCTTGTGTGAATATTTAATTGCAATAATATAGTGTATAGTAAGTCTACAAGTGATAGGACAAAGTCAATTTTGTGTTGTACATTTTTTTCGACATAATTGTACACAACATATTAGAGTCTATAATCTCAATGTTTGAAAGTTGTTCGAGGTAGCATTTGACTAATAGTCAATGTCTTGGATCTAGGTGATCCAGATCTATTTTTTTTGTAGATTCATTGTTATAAATCGATATAAGACCATAAAAGTAGAAATGGCATATTAGTCAAAGTTTAGTTTCGCTTTCTTTATTGTGAGTGTGCGATGTTTGAGTTCCATGCAATCTCATATTCCAACACCGAGTTAAAGTAACGAGACTGAGAATGATTTCATGGATTTGAAAACTAGAATCTATTTTCAAAATTTGTATAAGTTCTAGAGGATATTATGGGCCTTAGCGTAAGGGTACCCGTGAAGTAATTTAGCACATGTATTACTTCCTCAGTTCTCTTTTTGCCATTAAGTTTTTGGCATTATCCTTCAATTTGTGTTTAATGTCATCGTCAATCAATACTTAAGCAAATAAAAGTTTTTAAAAATTCTAAAGTATTTAGATGAATAGGAGTTTACAAGATCTTAAAATAGTCTACAATTTTTTGATACCTAAATCATTTTCGGTGATTAAGGTTATTTAATCTTGAGATAGAATACATATGACCTTGTGACCATTATAAATTGTAGAATTTGGGATTTCACATTAGAGAGACATCGCAGGTTCATTTAAGCATGCTACAAGTATAATCTTTAGGATGCCTATAGGAGCAATGGAGATACCATGAATATTAGAGGCCTTATAAGACTCACCCAACTAATAGATATATAAATACGTGACCTTTGACTTATTATAATAAAATAAAGTCCATTTGAATTCTTAATATCTTTTATATTTATGACCTCCAATTGAGCTAGATTTTCAAAAAATTTGAAAGAGGACTTTAATATTTGGAATACTTTGAAACCTCATGGTACTTATTGGGATTTTTAGAAATTTAGTGGTGTCTTTAATAGTATTTATTAATATCATTTATTGAATTATGTACTTTATATATTTTGTCTTTTCTTGAGTATTTATTGACAAATAAGTTTTCAAAATAATTTAATTTTTACTATTGCTGAATTCGGACAAAGTACATATGAGATATTTGACTCACCTTTATTTCTTTTTTGACCAAAGTGGAATAAAGCTAGCTGCCTTTAGATTTGGAGAAAGCTATGGAGTTAGTCTAGATCAAGTTGTAGATCCTATTACTTTTTAGATATATTTAGATACTATCATTCTTTTTATTATATTGATTTTTTGGACTATTTTTTGTTCTTAGATTTAGATATATTTAGATTATTAATTCTAAAGGTCTTACTGTTATTATTTTTGTTATAATATGGATATTGTTATAATGGCATTGATGATTATGTATGGTTTGAGATTCTACATGGTTAAATCCCGGTCAAGTTGCCACAAAAATTGTTAAAGAATTTTGAGAAAGCATTATCACTTATGTTATAATATGGATGTTGATATAATAAAAGATTGTGATTGAACTATTTTTTAAAAAATTAAAAATAAATTAAATTTAATTATTTTAAAATAATTAGATAATAATTAATTATTTTAATATATATTAAAATTAAAAGAACGAGTTTCTTTATCTTCATAAAAGATGATCCTCCTCGGCCTCATAAGGGCGAGTGGCCTGTCTCTTGATGGTAACTATCCTAGGGTATGCAAATGGATATTTTAAAATTTTTTAAATGTTTCCATTTTTTTTTAAACTTGTATTGATTTTAATTTTATATTTAAGATAATTTTATATCATATTGATTAAATTAGATTAATTCTTTGAATAGAAAAAATGTTGACCAAGATAACATATTTTTTATTTCCTATAGTTAAAAAATAATGATATGGTATGTTAATTATGTCTTAATTATTATAATTATATTACCTAAAAATATATAAATCAGTATTTTTACTCATCTTATTCTTACACCTATTTCTTTATTCATTGGTAAAATTGACCTAACTTTTATGTTTATTTTAAATTATTATGGATTAAATGTGAAATAATAATTAATAATATAATGTCGCCAAAAGAAAAATATTACATATCCAAGGGTCAAAGTTGTTATTATAACCATCTACAAGGGCCTTTCAATGGCCATGCCTTACATAAGCCCATGAAGAGACATCACTCTCCCAAAGTCCCATTTCTCTTACTTTCTCAACCATCAGCATTAGCAGAAATGGCTATGGCGTTCAAGATGGTAGGCTAAACAAATTTCTCCTTTTTTTTTTAACAAAAGTATTCTTCGTCCTTCTATTACCATGGAATCATGTAATCTTTTACATTAATTTTCTTCTTAATGATCACAGGCTACCTCGGGGATGTGGGTGACGGAAGAGTGCAAGAACTCTTTCATGGCGATGAAATGGAAGAAGGTGCACCGCTACATCGTCTTCAAGATCGACGAAAAGTCGAGGCTCATCACCGTCGATAAGGTCGGCGGTCCCGAGGAAGGGTACAACGATCTCGCGGCCTCCCTGCCGAGCGACGATTGCCGATACGCGGTCTTCGACTTCGATTTCGTCACCGGCGATAACTGCCGGATGAGCAAGATGTTCCTCATCGCATGGTCAGCCAACTTAATCAGTAAATCAACTCGCGATTTTGACCTCATTGTTACCAATTGACCAACTGAGTAAATTTCAAATTTGATCAGGGCGCCGACGGCATCAAGAATTAGAGCGAAGATGCTTTACGCAACGTCGAAAGATGGGCTGAGGAGAGCCCTAGACGGAATCCACTACGAAGTACAAGCCACAGATCCAACGGAGATGGGCTTTGATGTCATCAAGGACCGAGCAAAATAGGCAGAGTGAGTTAACTAGTAAATGATTCGTGTTAGGGACATAACCTTTGAAAAAACCTAAATTCTCATCTATATACATATAATAAATGGATGGGCATCATAGATTTGAAAGGGTGTCCCCAGGTAAATCCCGGGGGGCTGCAACGCAGGAGGGGCATCGCAGCCCCTCCGATGCCTCTGCAGCCGTTAAATGTGAAAATCCAACAGCTATATATATATATATATATATAAAAAAAAGGTTTAATATTACTTTTTATTTTCTTTTGTAATTTGCTGCGACGCCCCCCCCTCCCCCTGTGTTGCAGCCGCCCGTGCTCGTCCCCAGATAATTATACCAATTATTTATTAAAATAATATGTAATTATTAGCAGGCGTATATTTCCATGATAATGGATGCAATAAGGTAAAAAAGAATATGACATGAATTGCATGATTTCTGCACCCAACACTCTTTTGCTACAATGTGCTTGGGATGTTTGCTTTTCTGGTTAGGTTTAGGATAGAGATGCTTTACCCATCAAAACAGAAGGAAAAGTAAAAAGAACAAAGGAAAAGAGACAGATGCGTTATTATCATTGCTAGGCAGTGTAATCAATCTGAAAAGGACATATCATGCCTGAAAAGAAAACATGAAAAGAAAATGGAAGGAGACGTGGAGAGATTAGTTCATGCATTGTGTTGCTAATTGACAACGAAAATTAGTTGTCAAATTGGGTCCAATCACACCAAACCAATAATGCCCAAAATGGATCCCATTAGTGGGCCTAACAAGTCACCAATCATCGACCTTTTTCCATCAATGTCTTATGATTTGGAGAACCATTGGTCTGATGTAGCATGCTTCATTTCGGAGTAAAAAACTTTTGTTGGGATTCGGATAACTTTTTTGTAAATTTTACGCCCATTTAAAAATATCATCTGGTGATTTATGCGTAGTTAGTATGAGGATACACTGGAGCGAATAATTTTTGTGGCGTAAGAGATCATCACATGATGAACGGATGATAGGCGCATGTATGCATATAGGATAAAATATTTTCACCTGATATGGACTTTAATTGTACACTAGCCTAATGCGTGCACTGCAAGCATGCATTCATTAATGTTGATATAAATGCCTGTTTTTCACTTATATGTGTAATCCTAAGAGCTATTTGGCACAAGAAGAGTCGTATAAAGAGATAGAGAGAGAAAAACGAAGAATTAGAATATTTAAGAACCCATTTTGAGGTCCGTCTCATGACTTTTGATTCCAAATCAATTAGTAATAACGTAAACAAAGTTAACCAAATATGGGGATGCAATTTATGACAAATACTGTAAAGTACATCCAATAAATAAATAAAATCCTAAGAACAAGTGGCCAGAATTCAAAAGTGGTCATAAATTAATCCGACTCCTCAACAATAGTGCCAATAAATAAAAAAAATATAATCTACTCAAAATGATAGCCCTGACAATATAATAATAGATAATTCAAATATCCTCTACTATGAATACAGATAATCCAAAAATTGATCAATTGTTTGAAGTATAATCAACCGATTATAAAACCAAAACTAACTAAAACAGATATCTTAAAACAATTGAAGGAAGGCCCTCCTTTCAAAAATCCTACAAGATTATCCAAACCACTTGATCTAAAAGAATATAAGACACAATAAGAATGAGTCAAATATTTTATAAAGTATGTATAATTTATATATGTTAATATATGTGAAGAAAACATGTGGAAAGATAATAATTATGATCAAATATTTAAAATGTTAAAATATCAATAAATACATCCGAAAAAACATAAGAATCAAAGATTCGTGAAAATTTTAACAGTCAAGGTTGGATATTGAAGATCGGGTTATACTCTTTTCCTATCAAATGCTACTTTTCATACCCATGGTATTATGTTCAATATTCATTTGCAAGTAATGTATTAAGAATATTCGAATATATTTTATTAATTATCTATAATGATTCATATTTAGTTAAAATGAAAATAACTACAATAAATAACAAATACATAAACACTTCCTAAATTAAGAAAAAAAGAAATAATCTTTATAAATTTTAAAGTAGAATTCTCGCCAAATATTTATATAAAATAATATACAATGTCAAATATCTAAGATCTCAATATTTATTGAACAATATTACAAAATTAATAATAATCCTTTGAAACACAATATCATTAAGTAAAGTGGACATGCATGTAAAGAAATGATTAGAAGGACAATATCGAGACACATATATGCATTTTTAAGTGAAGAATAAAACATTTAATCTCAAAATTTTAATAATAAATGAAGACAATGATTTAAATATACTTACCCTAAGTTAAATAATAATAAATTTTAACCCAAATTAACTTCAAACCCAACTTCCTTCACATTATCTATCATATTCTTTCTTTTTTTTCTCTCTTTTCTTGAAAATCACTACAAAAATGACTAAAAATCACAAAAAATTATTTATATGCACAAATCGGTATACAAGCGCCAATAAAGCATGTATCTATTGCAAAATAATATTAAATACATGCATGAGCACCTCTCACACATTGCACAAATGCTGACCATTATGTTAAACCATGAATGAGTGCATCTTTGCCACACATAAATGCAGCACATTCTATTAAACCATGCATGAGTGCACCTCTTTCTATTAAACTATACGCAACTACAACTCATTCTATTAAACCACATACAAGTATGCCTCTTCTATACATGAGTTTAACCTATTCTATTAAACTATATACAAGCACCACACAAATGCAAGTCAGGTGTGGGCCCTCTTCTTAAATTTCTTGATGTTTTTTTCCAAACACAAAATTATTTTTAAATTTTTTTAATACAATAAATCCTAATATCATAAAATATAAATCAGAAATAAGATATTACAATTCTTCCCACTTTGTAAAATTTTATAATTAAAATACATACATTATTGAATAAATAAATATGGATACTTTTTCCAATGCTCATTCTTATATTTCCAAGTGGCTTCTCAAATAAATGGTTCCTCCAAAATAATTTATCTAAAGATATCACCTGAGTATGCAAAACTTGATGATATTCCCCCTAAATTTGAACTAGTTTTTCAGCATATGTTAAATCCTCACAAGTATGCAATGGTTCATACTCTATTATGTGTGAGAGACAAAAAATATAATTTCGAATGTATTGAAACATTGAACACATTATGAAAATGGGCAAAAATGGGAAATAAGGCTAATCTATAAGTCACAATGCTAATCCACTACAAAATCTCGAATGATCCAAGAAACTCAATTTTGATTTTACTTTTAAATTTAATCTAGAGATTCCTTTCTTTGGGGGTACTTTCAAAAATAAGTGATCATTTACATCAAAATATAAATCAAACTTTCTAGGATTAGCATAATTCTTTTATTAACTATGGATAACTTACAAGCATTCACCAATTAATTTAATCATGTATGAAGTCTCCTTGATCATCTTTGAATTCAAAGGCTTACTATCTCCTATCTCTTTCAACTTAATTGGATACCAATATCTCCTACCATACAATGCCTCAATGTTGGGGTTCGACACCTAGATCCACCCGATCCGAGCAGCGGAATACCTGAACCCTCCTCGATCATCGTCAACCATCATATAGTAGGAATAAGGAATACAAGAGATGTACAGTATTTTTTTCGTGGAAAATCCTTCACAATTCGAAGGAAAAAATCACGGGACACAAAATCTACCAATAGGTCAACTATGTAAAATGGTTACATAAACCCAGAGATAGAATACAGTAACCACCCTGGCTACACAAGTCCTAGAGGCGAAAATCGAAGAACAGTGTACGAGAATACAAATGCATCACACTTTGTGTTTCACTCACTGCTCTCTCTTTCTTCTACTCTTTCTCTCCTCTCTGTGGTGCTCTCTGCTCTCTCATTTTACAAGTGGTAGTAAAATGGCGACCGCCGGTTTACCCCGACACACATGCGGCCGGCGCACAGCACCCTTAGTATTGTCTCCCACACCTACCCGGTGCAACCCGCACCTACTGGCACTTCCGTGCTCTCCTTGGTGCCAACCCCACACACACGGTGGCTTTCCTCTGGACACCCACACTAGTGTTTTCTCACCACCTTGGTGATTTTTACATACCACACACTGCCTGAAACTCCTGAAACTCATATATAGACGTCCTAGCTCCACTTAATCCCATCTGCCCAACTGATCATCTTGCAGATAATTGGTGCCACTTCTTCACCAGTTTTTGAGCTTCCTGCAGACCCATACCCTACAAGACAGCGCATGCTCTGCACTGTGCAGACTCGTGCTCTGCAACCCAACTGTCAGCCTATCGACCAATCCTGAAAAGATATCTGTCCGCTATCAGCTACCACTTTTCACAATCTCCTAAGCCCATTACTTAGCCGGTCAACTTCTCATTGACCGTCTTCAACATTTATCCAATCAACCTCTGTTGACCATCTTTTACTACCATTTGGTTAACCTCCCCGTTGACCGTTTTTAGCTACCATCCGGTCAACCTCCCCGTTGACCGTCTTTTGTTACTCATCCGCCATCCAACAGTACTCCTGAACCCTCAGACGGTCAACCTCCTGTTAACTAAAATCTACAGTTGGCCATCCGTCGGTCAATCTTTATTGACCATCTACTATTCTCCTCCGGTCAACATCCCGTTGACCGGAATCAGTTCTCTGAATTTGTTCTCCACAAATCCTCCAATGACAAACCAGTTTGTTGGATTACTCATAAGAGAGTGACCAAACCCAACATTCAAAAAGTTCTATTTTATACTAGACTGATAACTATCATTGAAAACAAACTCGGCCAACATGAAATAATCTTTTCAATTGTCTTTTATCTCTAAAATAGAACGTTTAAGTATATCTTCAAAGATATGAATCCCATTTCGATTGACTATCTGTCTATAGGTAAAAAGTTGTGATAAACTTAAACTTCATGCCCATTTTTCTATGTAAGCTTTCCTAAAATCTAGATACGAATCTTGGATCTTAATTTAATACAATCTATGCTGACATTTCATGTACTCTTACAACATCATTAATATAAAGTTGAGCCAAATGATACCTTAAAAATGTGGTTCTCACTTGAATGAAATATGCAGATTTCATTAACTAGTCCACTAATACCCAAACAAAGTCATGATTCCTCATCATTCTAGGCAACCGAATTACAAAATTCATCGTAATATGTTTCCATTTTCAATTAGGAGCATGCAAAGTTTGCAAAAGTTTTGGCAGCTTTCATTGTTCAATGTTGATCTATTGACAAATAATATATCTTTCTATAAAAGTTGATATCTCCTTTTTCATGTTCCTCCACCAAAATAGTGTTCTCATATTATGATACATCTTATTAATTTCTAAATGGATAGTATATCTAATTTTATAAACTTTATTAAAAATCACATCCTTCAATCTTTCTACATAAGGCACACATATCATCTCCAAGTTAAAGAACTCTATCAACCCAAATATTAAAATTCGCTTGTGATTCACTATCCAAGTGTTTAGTAATATCCATTAAAAATAAGTCTTAAATCTAGATTCCTTTAATCTTCTCAATGATTACTAGTTGCACTTAAAAAAATAGGACTATTATCTAAATCACATATTGAATAATTTTGCTCATAGATCTTGGGATTCCTTAACCCTCAAGAGATTTTGTATTAACACACAACCTAAGCATTTTTTCAAAACATCACAGTAGATAATAAAACCTCATATTCTTTAAGGAACCACTAAGATGAGGGCAGAAATCAAACGTCTCCCCAATTAATTGAAATTTCTCTCATAATTTGTCATTCCAATGAAATGTCTAGTTGTTCTGGGTTAAACAAGATAGAGGAACTAATAATTCTCAAGAAATTCTCAACAAAATGCCTATATTACCCAATCAAACTAACACATCTCCAATTTTAAAATCAAATTTATTAATTTCTTAATCTACACTTAATTTAATTTTTAATTATCATTGAAATATAAAAATTTAATAGTTTATTTTATCGACTTAAAAATCTAAAATGAATAACTGGATGTGAATCTATAAATCAAATTTTATTAAATAACCCTAATTAATATAAAAATTAAATCACATGGCCCAAATGCCACACTCGAAATTAGCTCTAAATATTGATAATTATTTAACATTAAATTATTTATAAAAAATATCTTAACTAATATTTGAATGTCTAAATCATAAATTCAAGTAAAAATATTATTTAAACTCTTACAAGTTCACCATCATTAGCCTGATAGAATATAAATCAAAATATATAATAATTTCAAAAAAATTATAACAAAACAAACTCTTCAAACCTCCTCTATTTATTCTTACAATTAAATCCAAACTCGCTAATCTAGAGTGTTAAAAAAATAATAGTAAATGTGAGCCAAACGCTTAATAATATATATTAATTTTTATATATAAATGTATACAAATAAAATATTTTTAAATTATGTTATAATCTAAAGCCTGAAAAAGCAAATCACATCCTTTGTGATAATTCATGCCAAACTAAATAATAATATGATCAAATTGTGTCAAAAATTATACAATGATATAAATAATACTAAATATGTGCAAATATATAAAATATATTCAAATCATACTGATATACAAAAATAATTAATGATTAGCGATAATCTTATTAATAAATAACAAATATTAAAATTCAAGTTATAATTTTTTCTACAAAATCAAAAATCATACGCTACTAGTTATAACATGTAGGTGAACCATCTATATATAACCTTGTAGACGGTATTGGACGCTACTTTCTTGACCCGTGGATGATAATTTTAATATTTGATTAATTAATAATATATTAAAACATATTCAAATATATTATGCGAATTCCATACAATGATTTCATACTTAGTCAAATCAAAAATTCTATTCAAATAAATATATTTCTTAATTTTTTCATACTAGAAAAAAATAATTTCTTTATCAAAATTTATGTAGAGTTTTTCTTTATATTTTTTTAAATATAAGATATGCGGTAAAAATTATAAACATGTAAGAACTTTGATATACAATATAAAAATATAGAAGAATTATATTGTATAATTTATAAATATGTAGAAACTATTAGATAAAAAAATACAAAAATTTAATATAGTTCAAGTAATTTTATCAAATTCTTTCAAATTTAAAATATACATGAGCAATTATATGAAAATTTGAGATATATAAAAGCATACATTTAAAAATTGAAGATATTTAAGAATATTAAACATAATCTAAAGGCATGCTAGAACAATATTATAGAAATTTGATATTTAAATATAATTTGTATGAATTTAAAATATATATTTCATTAAAATTTATAAAATAAGAGTGGGATTCATACATGTAAAGTCCAAAACAGTTTTGTTATGAAATTAAAATATATATAAATATTTAAAGAGATAAAAAAAATAAACAATAATAAAGGAAGAATGGTTTAAATGCACTTGTTTTTACTTAATTTCTAGTAAAAGATTATTTATTTTACCTTAAATCCTTCTTTATCTATCTTCTTTTCTCTCTTTTTCTCTTATCATTTTCTCTCCTCTATCAAATTTTTAGCAAAAATGACCAAAAATTGACTAAGATGCCTATTTATGAAAGACCGGTGCATAAGTATTGGTCAGGTATGGATTGATCAAATATTGAGCAACAATCCATACCGTGTATGAGCACCCCTCACACATATATCGGGCGCTAATATTCTGTCCCTAATATGTATGTGTACACTAATCAAGTGCTTTCAGGTACTAACATTTTATCTAAAACGTACTCATGTATAGGTCAAGTATAAGTAAGGTGCCACTCATCCTAAATTATTTCGACCCGAAATTTAATTTTTTGACCAAAAATTTTAATTAATGTCAAAAATACATTAATTTAATTAAATTAATTATCATTGAAATAATCTTTAGAGATCCATACTTTATGTTCCTTCCTCCTTATAAAAAATTTTTCCTTAGAATTTTACGTACCTTCAAAAATAGAAGATTTGATCTCTGTTGGTGTCCACCAAAGATCAATGCTCGATCAAGTACTTCACTATAAGTCCTCAATCTCAAAGTCATCGGCTGCATTCAATTAGCATCATTCAATCTTTGCAAAAGTTTTCTAACTCTCCTAAATTCATCCACCACAATATGTGAAGCAAATCGTGATAAATTTAGTATCATACTCTGTCACTATTCCATTTCCTCTCTTTAGCTTGGTAAACTTATCCTCCTTGTACTCATGAATGCTTGCAAGAAAATATTTATTCAGAAAAGTTTTCACAAAAATATTCCAAGATATCTATTTATTCCTCAAATCTAAAATTCTCTTCTTTATATTCTACCAACAGTCTACCTCTCCAGCTAACTAATAAGCAATTAATTTGAAATTTTCCTCCCCCGGATAATTTAATACCTCAAAAATTTTCTCAATTCTTTGAATTCAAATCTTTGCCTTTATGAGATATATGTCACCCATAAACTCCGATACATGTTCATTGTAAATTGATCATGCCCCATCATCGCAACTCCTTAATTGACCACCATCGGCTCTGAATTCAACGACCTCTAGACCACTTGGTCCATTAGCTCTACCATCCTCGACGTCGTTACAAGATGCTCCTCCTGGTCAAGACATGAACTCAGCCCTCCTTGTCCATCTGACGAATTTTAAACTTATCATAAAATAACTAACTAAATTTAAATTCTCAAATCAAATAAGATACTTTCCTTACGACTTACACCAATACCATTGTCATGTTTCCAATCTTAAAACTGAATTTATTAATTTAATAATCTATAATTAACTTAAATCAAATTTTATTATCCATAAAACTTAAAATTTTAATTATTTATTCTACCGATTTAAAAGTCTAAATGAACACCAGAATACAAACCTACAAATTAAATACCGTTAAATTGCCCAAATTTATTGACAGTCATTTGATCTTTAATAATTCACAAGAAAAAAAACTATCTTAACTAATATCAAAATATCAAAACGATAAAATCAACCGAAAATAATGTTTAAACTATTACAATTTTATCTTCATCATCATTAATCCGGCATAATATAAGTTGAAATATATAATAATCCCAAAATAAATCAAATATAAATCTAAAAATAATTTCTAACTAAACAAAATCTTTAAACCTTATTTGTCCATTCCTACAAGTAAATCCAAGCCCATTAATTTAGAATGTCAGAAAAATAAAGGTATGATCAAGTCAAATGCTCAGTAGTGCATATTCATTTTCATATGTGGATATTATACCATCATCTAAAATACAAAAATGATATCATAAAATATAAATTAGTAATTGGGTGTTACAGTTCGATTTGAGTCCTATCCTTTACTAAATTCGGGTATATTGTTATAATTTTAATTACAGAACATATTATTAGTTGATTTTTCTTATTGTATTCTCTAATTGGTTGTTAAATGATTCTTTACACAAATTACAGTTGTGAAATAACTTGTCCAGAGGGATTTTGGTAACCATATCTCATTATAATAGAAATTATTTAGATATAGTATCTGATGATTTTTTTAATTGAAAAGAATTTTCACATAAAATTAATTATATAACATGTATGCTTGGATACTAATATTATTTTTATTCCTCGTATTCAATCGGGACATAAGGATGGTTGACCCTATTGTAAAATTCGAATTTCACTATGCCGCTTAAAACACAACAATCATTGCCATATTCTTTCTTCTTGTATAGATCCTCTTCAATCACCGTATCTTTTCTCAAATCCATACATCCTCTTCAATCACCGTATCTTTTCTCATGTCCATACATCCTCTTCAATCACCGTATCTTTTCTCATGTCCATGCTGCATATATCACCTTGGACGTCGGTCTATGGCCCTGCTAATCAGCGGTCATTCAAAAGAAGGTGTTCTCGACTCTCGAACGGTTGCTTCGAACGCATGCAGCAATTGTCACTGATCTCTCGACGCTGCTACAGCTTCGATGACGCTGTGCCGACAACTTTTGTCTACGCTGGCAAAACCGGACCTGGCAGCTCCAGTCTAGCTCTCAGCTTCAATGACTCAACCTACTCGACCCAAACTTAAACATCTTAGCTAGTCAGACATCATTCTTTGTCTTAGACTCTTGGTTTATTATGGATTTTATACTCATTGAATACCATTTTTGATATTATTATTATTGATAGAGCAGTGGCATTCAAATGCCAATTTTTTAGATTCTTTTTTCTAGCATTTGATTTGGTATTCAAACGACGCCTACATTAAAACTAACATTTGAATGCTAAATATTATTATGAAGCTGTTTTTTTAGGTTAGTAACAAGCAAAAGAAGCTATCTTAAACACAGAAATTTTCAACAGAGAGAAAAATGTGAAGAAAAAAGAAGCAAAAGCTATTGTGGGTTTGGAGTTATTCTATTATGAGTTTTATATTCATTGTATACTATTTTGATATTATTGTTACTGGTAGAGCTGTGACTTTTAAATGCCAATTTTTTAAATTTGTTTTTTTGACATTTGATTTGGTGTTCAAATGACGTTGGCATTGGAGTTGATGTTCAAACACGAGACACAATTACGAAGCTAATTTTTTAGGTTAAAAATGAGTGAGTGGAGCCATTCTAAACTTCAGTGATGCCAAATAGAGAGAAAAATGATAGAGAAAAAATAAGTAAAAGAATTAATCATCTGGTTAATGTTCAATTTGTGCTTTATTTTTTGTCAGTTTTTAAGTATATTATTTTTGCTCTTATAAAGAATGTATTATTGATTATTTTTGTCTTAATTATTTATTTATAGTTTGTAGCTAAGATTTGTGTACTCATATTGTACTGTATAATAAACAGATTTTGGATCAATAATAACTGAATCTTACACTCATAGGATATTATGAATAAGTCAATTTGCAGAATTATATATGACCAAATATCAAATATGTGGAGATAATTTTAGACCACAAATCCAATGATTTTTCACATTCCATCTTTTCTACAGTAAGTTAGAAGTACAATAGCATTGGTACAATTGCTTTATATTATCTCCGATAATGGCAACTTAAGTATCATAGATCATTCTTAATACGTTTTGTGAATTTGGATTGATTTACGAATTATGAATAAATGTTTAAACAATAATGAGTCTCATTTTCATAATCCTAAATCTAAATTTTAGTAACACAATAAAATAAATTAGATATAATAAGTATACGAGACTTACTTCTTGAATATCCTCTAACACTCAAATCAACGATCTTTCTATTTAGATTGAAAAAATAACAATAAAATAAATACTAAAATTTAAAAAAAGATAGGGGTGAGTATAGATTCAGAGAGTAATGCTCATTTTTATGATATCGAATGGCTGAGTGTTTCTCCTTCCCTCCGTTGTTTGGAAGAAGACGTATTTATAACATAAGATCTTATTCGACTAATAAGCGTTTGAAATCTCTACACGTGTCCAAAGTCATTTTGAATTAATTATGGCAATGTGCTACTTTTAGCGTATAATTGCTGTCGCAGTTTAACGAAGAGGTTACTTAGCCAATAATGATCAGGTGATTATTTTGACCATTTTTTAGATCAAGTCATTACTAGCTAATAATTATTCTTTAATTTTTTTTAAAATTTTTTAGTAACTAATTGACCGGATTAGACTTTTCAGTTAATATTGTCGAGAGTTATAATTCGATAGATTGAATTTGGCTTCGTCACTTCTTCGCCTGGGCTGATAGGTTTTGGCCTATAATCCAAACTTGTGCTAGGCTGATTATAGTGGGCTAATCTATGGTGGACCGTATCCATTAATTTTGTAAATATAAATTTAATTATTATCATTTTGTATATAAATTTATCATATATATATTTTTAGATAAAATTATATATTTATACCGTAATGGGTAATATTAAAAGAACCACTTTATTAAAAGATATCCTATATTCCAATTGCCATTATTGCCTACTCTTTCCTTATGTACGTCTTGCCCGACTAAACAGATGGCTTTTTGAATGCTGATTACACCTGAAAAGGATAAGAAATTAATGCGCTAGCCCAATGTGGTTCGTGGCCCAAACCTGGTTCCGTCCTCGCTCCCCACCACGAAAGTGTGACTCTGCTCTGGCTCGAGCCAGAAGAGCGGAAAGAGGAGCCGACCGTGCAGGTTTCTTCAGGAAGCTTTCAGAAAAAAAAAAGTACACAGTTTCGAGCAGTTCGGGAGGCTGATTCTCTGTCACACACGATGGATTAAAATTTAACGATAGTAATTTTAAAATTGAAAATAAAAATAAATTTTCAATATTTTTTGTAAATTATTAATATTTATTAAATATTTAACCTAATAATTTTAAAAAAAATTAAATAAATTTTAACTTTATTATTATTTATTTTTTTAAAAAAAGTATAAAGTACTGTAACGTACTGCCGACTTCGCAGCAGCTGCGCTTTCGATTCTTCACTCATCTTAGCCGTCCACTTTCACGTGCCAAGTGAGATATTTTTAAAATACTATTTAATTTATTTTACATTATTTATTTAATTTTAAAAATATTTTTAAAAATATTTTTTTAATACTGATGATTTGGTCAGCTTGATCCAAAAAGAAGGCCCATCAGTGAAAACATTTAGGACAAAACTAAATAACAATCTAGTCAGTCCATATGACCTAAAGCGAATGGATGAGCCCATCGACCCTATCAGAATGACCCACTCTCCACACGTTGAAGGAACCTACCGTAACCGATCCAAACGAACAACCTCTTTCTTTATTCCAAACCGCTCAACGGACACCGTAACCAATCAGGAACTGACGGCAAAACAATATCCTTTTATCCATCCGAATAATTTCAGGGGCAGTTGTCAAAAAAAATCAAATTGCTCCCTAACTCTATATATATTACTTCTTTCCAACAGAAGAGGGAGATACGAACAACAAAAAATGTGGCCAAGTAAAAGTACACTATTGCCACTACTATAAGTCTTTCGGCAGAACTCCAACATCAAGTCGATGACAGTCCCACAACGCTCCCCTTTGAGCGCATTTTTCTCTCTCTCTCTAAGACTCTTCTGATCAAGCGCACCACATTCACTCCCTCTACACGAGTATTAATACTCTAATTCTGCATCATCTTTCTCTCTTTCCTCATAAAAAGATAATTGATTTAAATGTCGAGGATAAATCGGAGAGCGAGTCCCGCCAATCCTCTGGCCTCTTATTTGTCCAATGTATTGCCCATGATTTTGGTTTGAAGCAAACAAAAATCAAGCACTCTCCAGATAAACCAAACCATGTGATTCGATTCTTAACTCTCTAATTTGTATAATAATTTAGATATAAAAATGTATCAAATACGATCAATAAAATTATATACGGTCAAAATAAAAAATGAGACATAGGCTAAAAACTAACATGAACAAGCCTAGGTCCATGTCGGAGGGTTAGTCCTGAAAGGCCAACTTATGAGGAGGTTAATTCCAACAATCCATATCCTTGCCCATCCTCAATTTGTGGGGATAATAAAATTGTCTGAGTAGATAATTTAGAATTGTCATATAAAGTGAAACAAAAAAATGATCCCGTCATCAATACTTGGCTGTATGAGTTCTTCAATATCGTATCAGGTAGTGATGTCACCAACAAAAAACTTATTTTTTTTTTTTAATTCTTAAAAATTGTAAAAGAAATTATCAAAACTGTAAAGGGAGAAAGTGAAGGAGTCGGTATGCAAGTGAAAGCAAGTGTACTACTTAAAGTAGGCCGAGTTTTGATTTGAAAAAAAAAAAAAAATTATCTACTATTAAAAAAATTATCTACTATTATCTACTATTAAAATTATCTACTTAAAGTGTACTACTATTTTTCTTTCAGATAGTAATTTTCAGAGAAAGAGAGAGTTTTCGGGCCCCCTTCTTGGAGGATTACCTTCTCCTTATATAGGGCATCCTTTCAGTTTTGTAACCTCTCCGGAAAAGTATAATTTCTCCGGATAATTACCTTTAGTTCTTTCTAACTCCTGTTGGTTTTATAACTTCTCCGGTTTCAACCTCCGGTTGGTTATGGTACGTTTCTCTCAAAAACGAACCGTAGAAGTTATCAGGAGTTTTGATATTTTATCCCATGGGCGGTTACCAGTTATTCGGGTAATAATACCCATCACTAGCCCCCCATGCTAGAAGATTAAAATTTTAACTTCTAACATGTCTTCTGATGGGATTGATTACTTAGGATTTTTTCGAATTTTCATTGCTCCGGATTTGGTGACTCCGTTTTTCTGATCACTCCGGATTTGTTCACTCCGAATTATGTGACTCTCGCTTTTTGGTCACTCCGGGTTTATTTACTTCGGATTTGGTGACTCCCGCTTTTTGGTAACTCCAGATTTATTTACTCCGGATTTGGTGACTCCCGCTTTTTGGTCACTCCGGATTTATTCACTCCGGATTTGGTAACTCCCGCTTTTTGGTCACTTCGGGTTTATTCATTCCGGATTTGGTGACTCCCGCTTTTTTGGTCACTCCGGATTTTTTTACTCTGGATTTGGTGACTCCCGCTTTTTGGTTACTCCGGGCTTATTTACTCCGGATTTGGTGGCTCCCGCTTTTTGGTCACTCCGTATTTATTTACTCCGGATTTAGTGACTCCCGCTTTTTGGTCACTCCGGATTTATTTACTCTGGATTTGGTGACTCCCGCTTTTTGGTCACTCCGGGTTTATTCATTTCGGATTTGGTGACTCCCGCTTTTTTGGTCACTCCGGGTTTATTTACTCCGGATTTGGTGACTCCCGCTTTTTTGGTCACTCCGGATTTATTTACTCCGGATTTGGTGACTCCCGCTTTTTGATCACTCCAGGTTTATTCACTCCGGATTTGGTGACTCCCGCTTTTTGGTCACTCCAGGTTTATTTACTCTGGATTTGGTGACTCCCACTTTTTGGTCACTCCGGGTTTATTCACTCCGAATTTAGTGACTCCCGCTTTTTGGTCACTCCGGATTTATTTACTCCGAATTTGGTGACTCCCGCTTTTTGGTCACACTCCGGATTAAATTGTTAAATCGGATCCAAATTTTTCGGTCGACTTTTTTGATCCTAGGAACCTGGGTGCCCGCCTCCAATCAGATTTGAAAGAATTTTCTGAACCTGCTGAATCTTCAATGCAGCCTTCATCAAATCCTTCGCATCAACTTTAATTTTTATTGATATTGTATTGATGATGGAAAAAGATGTACTAGACGCCTTTTAAGCTGATTGGTATTCAAATTGGACGGAGTGCCATGATCTTGGTGCGATATGGACCATACACTACTTTCATCAATATTTAATAACTGAATCAATTTTCCTGATTACCGTCATGTCTTGTCACTAGTGGCCGCTTGGGTTACAAGATTATCAATTCAAGCCTTTTTCTGCGAATGCTGGACGACCTCAATTACGTTGGAGTTGAAGGGTGAAAACTTCAGCGTAATATCTGAAGACCGGTACAAGTCGAAGCAGTTGAAACTGCTGGAAGATTGTCAACAAAGGCCGTTGTGTTGGGTTCGGTTACTCATGGTAGGATGTATTACACCGTATGTAACTTGAACCGGTTTCTTGTGAGAGAAGATACCGGCTTTGAAGTTTAAATCGGTTTCTACATCTTCAAAGGCTCATTCTGAAATTTGGGAGAGATTTTCCAGAGTGCTTCGTGCTGTTAGAGAAAATCCTCACTGAAATCCGGAGTCGATTGAAATCCGGAGTTGGCCTAAATCCGGAGTTGATTGAAGTCCGGGATTGGCAACCTTCCGGAGTTGATTGAAGTCCGGGATTGGCGGAAGTCCGGAGTTGACAGTCTTACTCTTGGGAGCCGGAGTGGACATCAACCGGAGTTGATTGAAGTCCGGATTCGATTGACGTCCGGGATTGGCAGTTTTTCGGAGTGGATGAGCACTCTGGAGAGCCGGAGTGATTTTTGGAGCAAAGTGATTTTTGCTTCTGCGCAGGGAAAATCCAGAGTTGATTTTGAGAGCCGGAGTAGTTTGGCTACTAGAGTGGCCAAAGCTGGCCGAAATGGCTCTTTCGTATTAATCAAACAGGCAATTTGGATACTGGATGCCACATTGGAATGTTTTTTGTGCCGGTTTGGATGTCTAATTAGCAAACCGGTTGATTGTTTCTGCACCAGGCTGGAAGCCTGATTGGCAACCTGGCAGGATGTCAAAATGGGTGCATTCGGCCGAAATGCTGTGAGTGCCGGAGTTGTTTGGGCACTGGTGTGGCAATCTGTCAAAGTGTCTTGTTGGCGGCAGAATGGCCGTAATGGATTTTGACTTGAGTTCATCTTAACACCGTAGTCAAAGAATTTCGGACTTATTGCATTAAGTTGATTGGCTCCGGTTGGATGCTCGATTCTGGGAGCTGGAATGAATGCTATCAAATCGGCTAGTTGAAAGAAGTAATATGCTGGAGTGGATCTAAGCCGACTTGATGAGAGACAAAATGCCGAAGTGAATCTAAACCTGCTTGATGAGAGACAAAATGCCGGAGTGAATCTGATCGGCTTACTGGGAAACAAAGAAATTCGACCGGCTAGTTGTTTCCTCACTGGGCTAGATACTTGATTGGCAACTCAGCATGATTGGCAACTCTGCTGGACCTCTATCTGGCTTAAGTGACTCTTGTGTACCGGAGTGAAAATCAGCATGAGTGCCTTTTGCGCACCAGATTGGGCTATGACCGGAGTGAGAATAATCGACGGAATGCCCTTTTTGGTCAGAGTGGATCTCAACCGACTGAATGCCTGGTTAGCAAAACGGCAAATATTGATGCAAGAGTGAGCTACTCGTGGCGCTGGTTTGGGTGCCGATTTTGAAGTTGAAATCGGCTTCTTGTGAGGAGAAATGCAAATTTGGATTTCGGCACCGGCCTTTGAGCTACGTGTTGCTTCCGGTGTGAGAGGAAATACCGATTTAGAATTGAAATCGGTTTTTACACCTCAAAGGCCGATTTGGATTTGGAATCAGTTTTCTGTGACGTGAAAAATGTCGGAATGGATTTTTCTGCTAGAGAATATATCAGTCGGCTGAATTGCTGTCAAAATAAATCTTGGCTGGTTGAGATAATACGCTGTTGCCTCACTAAATCCTAGCAACTGAACGAGAGAGGAATTGCGAGAGTGAAATCTGAACCGGCTAAACGTGAGACAGAAATCCGAAGTGGACTAAAGCCCGGACTTGATTGAAGTCCGGGATCGGCAGCCTTCCGGAGTGGACAAGCCACCTGAGTGAACATTCACTGTCCAAAGTGATGTTGGAGTGAACTTTGATTGGCTGAGATAACGCGTTGCTGCCGGAGTGCCTAATTTAGGAGAGATTTCCGGAGTTCTTCGTGCCAATAAGGAAAATCTGCGCTGAAATCCGAAGTCGATTGAAGTCCGGAGTTGATTGAAGTCCGGGATTAGCCGAAGTCCTGAGTTGGCAGCCTTCCGGAGTGGATGAGTACTCTTGGGAGCCGGAGTGATTTTTGGAGCGAAGTGAAAATCAGTGGAATGACTTTCACAGGCCAAATGCTTCGCTTCTGATTAGGGAAAATCCGGAGTTGATTTTGAGAGCCGGAGTGGGCTGTGATCGGAGCAGATTTTGGCTAGTTGAGCTGCTGTCTGAATGAATATTGACCGGCTTGCTAACAGACAAAGCACCGGAGTGTTTGGCCGGTTTGTTGTGAAACTAAATGCCAGAGTGGAGTGGGTCTGAGGCGCCAGAGCTGCTGCCGGAGTGAAAATCAGCAGGAGAGATTTTCGATGTGCTTCGATAGCGGCGATTATGGCGTTCGCACCTAGGGTTCACGATTTCAATCCTCCCTTTTTCCTGTTCTGCAGCGCAAATCAAGGGGTAAGGATGGAGAAGGCTTTGTCAGCTTTAGATCTAGGATTTGCCTTCTTCAGCGATGGTTGTTGTTGCCGTTCTTCGCACCTATCTTCTCCTTTTTTTTTGTTTTTTTTGGTTGCCTGCTGGAGCCGTTTTCTGGATCGGCATTTGTGAGAGGAGATTCCGGTTTGGAATTGAAATCGGTTTTTTGTGAGAGGAAAATCCGGAGTTGATTTTGAGAGCCGGCTGCTTCGTTTCTACACGGCTTGCTCTGCTTTTGGACAGAGTGGCTCTGTCCTTGGTTGAGGAACCAAAAAGAGAGGGCTTTGAAGATGATGAGCACCGGTGAAGTGCTGTCCTGGCATAAGAGACAGCGCCGGCCACAGTAATAGCCTCATGCGACGGCGACAGTAGCGATTGTTCCGCATGCAAACGCAGTCTGCAGTCCTCTGTCCTTCTCCACCGCAATTTACCAAAATTTCGGCCGATCTCCTCAAACTTGCCATATGAAAACACAATACCGGCATCCACAAAGAGGAAGGAAAGATTTACATGCCTCGAATTTATTGATTTTTTCTCTGATGATGATGGTAACGGAAACGGTGGCTCATGCGCTGAAAAGCTTCACGATTTCACTCCACCTCTTCATATTTCAGCATAAAATCGAGGGGAAATGTGGAGAAGGTTTCAACAGTGTCAGTTCTGGGCATCGTTTCCTCCTGCGACGGTGGTCGCTGCCGTTCTGCGCGCTGGCTTGTCGCCCTTCTCTTCCCTTCTTCCATTTTCATTCTGCTTTTCTTTTTTTTTTATTGGAGGAAGTTGGGGCCGGTTTCTTGTGAGAGAAGATGCCGGTTTGGATTTAAGAAGCTGAGTTTGAATAAGTCAAACCGGCTGTTTGTGAGAGGAAACGCCGAAGTGAATTTAACCGGCAGAGAGAGAAGTGGAGAGCCGGAGTGATTTTTTGGGAGCCGAAGTGATTTTGTGGCTGGAGTTGATTTGTGAGGGAAATGTTGACTGGAAATTTGAGAGAAACTTCCGAAGTTCTTCGTGCCTCTCGATCTCCCTTGTTTCTTACCATTGTGGCACAAATCGGAGACAAATTGGAAAGGAAAAAATGAAGTGGGTTTTGCCGGCGTCAGATCTGGACAGTGTTTCATCCGGCGATGGAGGTCGTAGCCGTTCTGCGCGATGCTCTTCTCCGTTCGCTTCTATCTTTTTCTTTTTTTTTTTGTGGGTATTAGAGACGGTACCGGAGCGGAAGCCCCCAGCGTGGCCTCTTCTGACAAGTCCTACCGTCTCCTCAAGCCGGACTTATCTCTCCAGTGAAATAGTTCATCTTGGGTGGCAAGGATGTTGCCCCTCGGCCTTCTATATTGAATGAAATCAGATTATTTGAGCCGACATATGTATTTTCTAGGCCGGGTGCTTTCTTCATTTCTTCTTCTTGAAGTTGCAGTATGGGTGGTTGAAGAAAGAGCCCCCAGGGCAACGTTGGTTATTCCTTGTGGAATTTCGGAAATGAGACTCCATACTGAAATTCTTAGAGTGAATGAAATCCGAAGTGGATTTGCGGATGTCGAGAAATGCTGGAATGGCACTGTAGTGTCAGCTGGGCAAATAAGAAATCCGGTTGCTATATGAGACGAAGATTCTGAAATACTTTCGTGTCCAACATTTTTAGGGAGAAAATGCCGCAATACGTTTCTGTCTGGCTTTTCTCTCTTTTTTCTTCTGTTTGCACCGTTCTGTGCTTCGCCCTTTCTTTCCTCTATGAGAGAGAAAATACTGGTTGACTTACAACCGGTAGTTTGAATGCTGGTTGTAATTTTGAGTAAAATGACCAGCAGGAATAAAACGACCGGTTGGTGCCAAATGATCTGCACTTTTGACGCAAAGAGCCTTGAACGGATGTATTGTACACTTGAGTATCGATCTCTTTTATGAAGAGTGTTTGCCGGTTTCATTTATGGCTACTTGTGAAACCGCCTAGGAGTGGTGAGAGCGTCACTGGGCTTTGGCTTCGCTCTCCGATTTCTCCTTATTCGGAAATCGCAAAAGAAGTAGCCCCCAACCCCCAAGCCTCAACGCGCCAATGGCAGGGTGAGCACTGCCATCATTTGTTTAGGAAGTCGTCTAATTTCTCTGGTCGGAATGCTTATTATAAGTACGTTAGTTTTGTCTTTATGCTTTTTAGTGGTAAAACTGGCTTTTTGGCCGGTTCCCACAGACGGCGCCAATGTTGCGGATCTGGTCCGGAGTTAGACGGAGATAATGTTGCGGATCTGGTCCGAATTTGGATGGAATCGATTCTTGCAGCTCCGTCTTTTTAACTCAAGACCTGTACAAAACAAAAGAAGACAAGATGGTCAGAAGGCCAATGGGGCTAAATCCTCAAAGACTCTCCGACGCTCAAGTCAGTCATGGCCTTTTTTTGAGAGTAAAAAAGGGAAAGATATATTTTTCTTTCAGATAGTAATTTTCAGAAAAAGAAAGAGTTTTCGGGCCCCCTTCTTGGAGGATTACCTTCTCCTTATATAGGGCCTCCTTTCAGTTTTGTAACCTCTCCGGAAAAGCATAACTTCTCCGGATAATTATCTTTAGTTCTTTCTAACTCCTGTTGGTTTCATAACTTCTCCGGTTTCAACCTCCGATTGGTTATGGTACGTTTCTCTCAAAAACGAACCGTAAAAGTTATCAGGAGTTTTGATATTTTATCCCATGGGCGGTTACCAGTTATTCGGGTAATAATACCCATCAATCCTAAAATTGCTATGAAAACTGTTGATCACCACCCAATCATAACAATGTTGCAATTTTTGCCGATGCCACGAGTTTTTTGACACTTCTACCTATGACTCATTTAATCTCCTATATTGAGATTCGACCAAAACACATTCACATAATATAGCAGAATAAATTTAAATTTTTGTCAAATATTAACTATCAAACTTATAATTATAAAATACAATAATGATAACATTTTAATATAAAAAAGTTTTTTCAACTAAAAAAAATTATAAGATTTATTATAATGATGGTACCAATTATAAAATAACCTTCTCAGGCATTTATTTACTATAGCTCAAATAAATATTAGTTGAATACAAACCCCCTCAATATACCTAATAACCCATAAGAGAAATTATATTGAGAAATGGAAACAACCAAATGGTAATATACCTTAGAAAATAACACTAAAATAAGGCACCCTGTCCTTAGGAAAAAAACAAAGCTTAAATCAGATCTCAATTGAATGTCAAATATCTTTCTCTTCTTTATTTTTCTCTTCTCTCTTTGTGTGACACTCTTTATATGAGAAAATAATTTCGAATACACTAAAATAGTATTAGACGCAACTTTATATCAGATCGTTATACAATCGATAATCTAGTGCGCATCAGACGTTACCTCTCTAGACAAACGATACACTAGCACCCTTTAGGAGTGCATCAAATGTGACATTTATAGACAAACCACGCATGTGCTTTCGTCAAGCGCACATCCAATGAAACCTTCCTAGATGAACAATGAACGTGCGCTTTTCAACCACTCAGCATATACTACTCTATATACCAGAGATCGATCCTCAACTAAACCACAAACAAATATCATGCAACCTTTTAACATCCTTTACCGCTTAGACAACTATCGATCAATCATTAGCTGATCTTGCACAAAATCGTACGATCTTTGATTGACATTTTTGCCCGAGCGTACCATGTAAGAATATCACGAATCCTTTCGATGACTATTTATTTATTATAGCACCCACAATGAAATAATCAGAAGCCCAATAAATTTTCTCTCATACCTTATAGGGAACCCTTCGTCTTTATCGATTACCGTCATCTTTTACTCTTCAGCAACTTTCCCTCACGAGGATCCCGGCGTCGATCTTTGTAAACTTAAATGACACCCTCTTCCACTCCACTGAACCTGAAGTGTTTCGACTCCTCTTTAGCTTCTTCTATATGGTAAAGTCACTCTCTCTTACACTCCTCCTCGGCCTCTTCTTTTCTCCACCGTGACTATTACACCTTGGTTATTTTAACGTTACCCTTAACAATCAAAACTTTCATTAGGTGCCAACTTGAATCTTTACTTCTCTTTACCATAATTGAAACACTCTTGGTAAGTTTTCACTATCTTTACCAAATGTCATGTAAAAGTCCTCTTTGTCAAACTTTCCAATTGAAATTACAGTCAATCGTATATTTAGGGCATGTCGCATGCCCTTCAACACGAGTTTCATCCTATTACTTATCCACAAGCTAATATTTTTGATACCAATAATCCTTGATGAGCAATTATTACTCATCTTTAATATCTCATATTTTTTGAGTATATAAGCAATCAAGAGAGATTTCCTCGATATTGTATGGTGTGAAAAATCACTATTTATTACCCAACTTATTTCCTAGTATATAAAACTCCACATCTTCCCCACATGGATAACTAGAAGGTCTCCATAGGTGGCAATAGACTCCTAATTATTTTTATTATAATCCCCCCTCTCTTGACGTTTACCACCCCCTTCCTCTCCTACTTTCTCTTGAAACAATCATGCTTTATGTGATCCTTCTTACCATAATAGAAGCACTTCATATTCTAAAACTTGAACCAACTATTACTCCTCTCTGGTATGTCGTATTGGTCCCTCCATCTCTTGTGCCTCTAACTATTAGTTGATACCAAAAGTCTTGACTCAAAATTTCAATACTTTCCTTTCACTTAAACTCATTCATAAGTAAGAAAATGATAATTTTATCGAAATTGAATATGTCCTTGTCAAATAATAGTATCATGACATATATGATTATACGATACCGGTAAGAAAACTAGAAACACTAATACCTTATATTTCTTATCAATTTTCTCATCAAATGTGGATATCTACGTAAAAATTTGGTTAAACACATTCATTGCTTCTCGATCTTCTCTCTTTCAACAATTGAATATTATAGAACTTCTTTATATATAACTTTGTTTTCAAGGATTTAAACTTGTATCGACTCTCAAACTTTATCCAACCTTATGTTGGAACTAACAATCCTATAATTTTTTGAAGAATATTATTCACGACATATAATTTGGTTGTGCAATTAGTCAAATATTTCATATTTTGTCGCTCCTCATTTTTTATCTTCTTTAGCTTATTCTCCTTACTTTGAAATTCTTTTACTGTTCCTTCCTGGGTTAAAATCTTCATCACTCTTTCTTACCAAAGAATAAAATTTTTTTTCCCATTAAATTGATTAGCACAGAATGGTAAGCTCATTAACAACGATGCCACTAAATCATAGTTTTTGTAATCTCGAAAAGCTTACACTCTAATATCACTTATTGAGATTCGGTCAAAACACATATATACAGTACAGTGTGAAGGAAACTTTTCGTTTTAAATCACACAAAAATTTCGACTTCTTAATAAATTTTTTAAAAGCAGTATAAATATAAATATTCAATACACGTAAAAAATATTTCGATCTAGATGATATAAATAATGACAAATATAAAGAGTAAAAAAATAAATAATAATAAAAGGAGATAATTTTTGGTGACAAAGAAAAGTCTCAATAGCCACTGCTATTGAGTAAAACCCCTCCGATTTAAATGGCTAGAGAAGATATGTACTATAAGAATCAACTTAAAGATCGGGTAGTAACGATGTACTAACCTAACTATCTTACTTCCGTCACGTGATCTCTACCAAGAAACTCCTTAGATTTACTCACGGCAACGAAATCAGATGCCTTCCGGTCTTCACGTCAATCTTCCCACACGAACCGCTAGAGCTCAGTTTTCACGCCCACATCACTCACGAGGATTTGCAGACAGAGAAGATAGTGTAATCAAATAATATGATAAGAAGAGAAAGCTTTAGAAAAATAGCACATAGAAAAGATGAAACTCTCTCCGGTGGGCACGAAATATTGGCTCAAGGTAATGAAATATAACAATAACAGCTTTTTGTGTCTCAGTTCTCTTTTTTAAAAACCTCTTTTTCATGAAGAAGAAAGGCTCATGTATTTAAAAGAGTCCAAACTATATTTAAAACAAAAGAGTCGTTAGGAATAAAAGGGTCGCGCCACTCGAGTGCCGATCGAGCGCACGATAGGCGCTAGATAGGGTTTGGGGAATTCATACCCTGGCGCTCAAGCGCCTATCGAGAGCTCATTGAATACCCCAATTCTAGAAAATGTGTCTTGGTGGTGTCTCGGGTGCTCATCGAGCACCCCGGTTCTGAAAAACACGCATTGGTGGCACCTCAGGCGCTCATCAAGCACCCGGTTCTGAAAAGTGTGCCGTGCTTGCACTTCGGGCGCTCATTGAGCATCAGGTTCTGGAAGCCGCACCTTGATGGCGCCTCGGGCATCCATTGAACCCCACTTCCAGGAAGGCACGGAGCAGGCAACAAGAAGGCGTAAAAGCTGAGCATGTAATGATGACGACTTTCGGGTATGAAATTGATGAAAATCTTCCAGGCAAATATATTATCGTAGATACCGAATGTTCCGATACAGTCACAGAATATGTCAATATAAAATACAACTAACCTAATGAAATAAATCCAAACTCATTAGCAAATATTAATCAATAAACTTGTAAATATAAAAAATATAATAATGTATAATATTTTAACGTAAAAAATTTTTATCAATTAAGAAAAAATTATGTAATAAATTATGAACAAATTCACTATAGTGATAGTGATAGTTACAAGATAATCCCTTTGAAATTTATTTACTATAACTTGAATAAAAAATAATTGAATAATAATTTTTTTAACACATCTAACAATATACAAGACAAAGTACACCAAGAAATAAGAATAATTAAATCTTAATACATCCTAAAAAATAATATTAGAATAATATACTCAATTTTGATAAATAATAAAATTTAAATCAAATTTTAACAAATACTAAACATCTTTTTTTCTCTTTTTTCCTTCTCTCTCTTTGCACAGTATTACTTATATAAGAAAATGATTTTAAATGTCCTAAAATTATATCAGACATGATTTTATATTAGAAATAACATATAAATATCGATCAGACACATATCAGACATGACTTTCATAAACGAATAATGCACAATCATCCCTCAAATATACCCTTTCTGAACAAACCATACACATGCTTCCCCCATACACGCATCAGTGAAGCCTTTTTGGATGAACCACATACCCAAACCCTTCAAATACGTATTATGTGCCACTCTATTGACTTTCGTCCAATTCTTGATTAACCCTCATAAGAATATCTCGTGACCTTATAATACCAAATAGCAAAGAATATATTAATTCTCTATTTTTGTGTGTTCTAATTTGCTTAATTTATTAACGACTTAAGTTTTTACCTAAAATTACCTGAATCTGTATTTTCATGTGTTTATAATATACAGAATTTACAGTTTTTGTATTATTGTTTTGTTCTATTGCTCGTCGAATTAAATGGGGTTTTCACGTAAAGCATTGAGATTATCCATGATGATATTCCCTCTTGCTGCCCCCCCGTGACGACAACCGTTCGATGCAACTCACTAGGTTCATCATCACCCCCCGCCCCCCCGCCCTTCACGGGTCCAGTAAATAGCAGGTTAAATGCCTTTTGAATTTCTTTTTATTTTTTCTGCTAACCTGATTTAAACATTTAATAAGCTTTATCAGATATCTTATTTATTTATAATTTATTATATATATATATATATATATATATATATGATTTATTAAAATTAAAAAAAAAATTATAAAAAGTATGGATTATAAAAAGAATTCGAATTTGCGAGAGATTTATCTTCGTTGCATCATCTCGATTTCCGTATACGTTAAAGATTGTGGCGGACGGGGCATTCAGGCGCTGCTTTTCAGGTGAGAAATAACTCCTATTTTATATATTTTTTATTATTTATTTTAAAATATATAGTTGAAGATCTAACTAATTTAGAATATTTAGATATTTAGTTAAATAAATTTTTTTAATTATTAGTAAAGTGATTTTTCACAATCGTACATTCATTTTATTAAGAATTGATGCTATCTCTTGCAAATTTTAAAGTAATTCTGTCGGTGATCCTATAAACTTTAAATATAGCTGATAACACTTTCTTAATTATAAAGTATTAAATACATAATTAAGATTAAAGTTATGATGGTGTTTTATTGATGGAGATAATTAATATCAGTATTTGTTTTATTTATTAATATTCATTTTGTTTTGTTAATTGTAAACTTAGAAAATTTTAGAGAAAATATAACGCTAACTTGAGAATGTAACTCAACATTTCCTTTTTAGACCACCCAGCAGCTATAATTTGTTTACCTAAGAAAAATACCCTGTTATAATCTAAGCATTATATTTTGTTAATGCATGTCTAAATTATGATTTAATTGATCCAAAAAAATTGTTTCTTCCAAAAGAAAAGCAACTCCTATTATTTTATTTTTCTTTCTTAGAACAAAATCTAATTTTGATGAGTTCACTTGAAAAATAACAAAGATAGTAATTTTTTATTTTGTTAAAATACTAATATTCATTAAATATTAAACTCAATATGAGAAAAAAAATATTAAAAAAACTATTTAGATGATTCTTTTAAGATTTAAGTCTCACCCGTCGTATATTTGATCCAAGGAGTGGGAGAGGCAGCAAAAGAGCTACTATGGGGGAGGTGTAGTAGCGCCCCCAACCTCAAAATTTGATTTGGAATGGAGATGACCTCAGAAAGAAAACTTGGTTGAAATAACCCATACCCTAATCTTACGCACTATAAATAGTAATATGGAGATATTGACTTTGTATTTTAGGGTAAACTCATTTAATACCTAAATTAATATTTACTTATACAGATAAAAAAAAATTTATTGAGTAAGGTCTTAAAAAAAAACAAAACTATAAGAAAATGGAGGTTAAGAGAAGTTGAGCTCCTCTTAGCCTGATTTATTTAAATAATTTTATTTAAAAGAATTACCCAAATAAGGTCACTTAGTTTTCAAGGGTGATCAAAATGACCTTTTGAATTATTTGGCTACATATGGAGGAGAAATTTCACGAAAGTCATGGCTCTTGGGAGTGAATAATTTTGGATTCATTCTATGGTGGAAGGTGATAACCATAGGAAAGGATTGGGGGCCCATTTCACCACATAGACTTTGCTTGATTGGTCTAATAATCGGGTCATAAATGATAAGTCTAAATGTATATAATATCACCTCAGCGTTGCGGTAATAGCAAATTAGTCTTTATCTCTTTATCCTATTTTTCAGACATGACTTACAGGGTTCAGTATATAGTACTTGTAACTGGTATAGTAGCTATACGACGCTTTCAATATGGCCCACATGAAAATTTTCTTTCCTATTTTTTGACGTATCCGATTTAAGTTCACACTCCACTGACGAAACCCCATGCTAACCCTAAAGTTCAATTCTTTGACATCGTTTAGTAAGCCTATAGTAGAAATAGGATGTCATTCATATTCGTATCTTTCCTGAATCTAGGCTCACACGGCTTAGTTTTATTGGAGAGCTGCATATCCATACATTGCTTATTCTGAATTCGATATGTATATGATTTTAACATTTGTATTTGAAAACTATAGTTTCCTTTATTGTGATCGGATATGAGCTTAATTTGTTGGAAATGGCCCTTATGGTATTTGGGTCCATTTGTTAATAAAATATCATTGTATTAATTTTATTAGCTTTTTTTATTCTCTCGGATAAATTTATTATCAAAGAAGCATCTCTCTTGTCACTTAATGACCAAGATTGACAGAAAAAAAATTTAAAAAACATGAAATTCATTTTATATCTAAATAATAAGTTCTAATATTTATCATTTAGCTTTTAATATTTATTTTTAATTTTTAAAAAGATAATAAAATAGTCATTATAAAAGGATTATAACAACTCTGTGCATGTGATGCAACTTCCTGGCTCCTAAGCCTTTATCGAGTCAGCATGAGGTTTTACAGCCGCACTTTTAAAAGTTGGATTTTCACTTTTTCATAGTTAAAATTATTTTTAAATTACTCAATAATAAAAAATAAGATAATATTTTAATATATTTTATAATAATATATTATTACATTTATTTAATTTTAAATTTTAATATTATAAAAATAGACATTAATAATTAAAAAAAATTTTAACAGATTTAGTTAAAATGTAAGCTAACTATATCACGAATCTCAAGTTAAGATCAAGGTGATAGGTTTAGATAGTCACAGTCCCAACTATCATTTATCTGGTCTAGGGACTGTGCAGCCATCAATTAAGCTAGATTTATAGACTTCAACTATTAGTTGGGTGACTGTAAATTTAGTGATCGAGTTGCAAATAATTAAAAGATACATAATACAATTATATTATGAGTGAACCTTTAAAAGTATATTAAGAGGAAATCGATGGAGAGACAATATGTCAAACTAGATAATCAACCATCCAAAACTAGTCATTTTCTGAATTATTTGATAACAAACTATTAGAATTATGGACAATCATAATCCCTATGATCTCATGATTAGAAGCTCTAAAACTCAATCATAAATGTGCATATCTATAGTTAACACTTGTAACCTAACTGAAACGGCCAGCAATCCTGTCTAAGGATAACTACTAATAACTTTTTAGGATAATCGGTATCAGCAATTACGTCCCATACCCCAGCTTGAAATATTCAATTTATTTTATATATTAATCTACAATTATCTTAATTCAATTTAAATTACAATCCAAAAATTGAATTGTTGATTCAACTATTTTAAATCCAAATTGAACACCGAGACACAAACATATATCAATTACCGTTAAATGACTTGAATAATAATAATTAAACTATAATGTTCAAAAGTTACACTCCAATATTATCAATTACTTAATCTCAAATTATAAATAAATAAATAAATATATATATCTCAATTAAAACTAAGAATATCAACCATGATTATAATTTACTAAATCAAACCTAAACATTCCCATCGTCATCATAACAACATCATCAACCGGATATAATATTAATTGAAATATGAAAAAGTTGAAAGCTATAAGTCTAAATCGTTTACATATAATATAATATTAAATCAATTCAACACCTTAAGCTAATTTTCGAACAACCTACTCCTGATCTAATATTCTTGCAAGTAAATTAGAGCCTACTTATATGAAGGGTTCGCAAAATAAAGACAATAATTAGCCTAATATTCAATATGGCACATATATTTTTATATATAAATATATACTAAACAAAATATATTAATGATAGTGCCATGATGAAAATTCAAATTACAAATATCATATAATTATGATCAAATATATCAATAATTGTACAAACGTTGAAGTTATGCCAAAATCATACTCAAAATTTAAGTTATAATCATATCTATACAGTTGAAGGTTATATGTCATTATTTACGACTTGTGTAAAGACCGAATTTTATAATCTCCAAAGTTGAAATCGAATGCCACTTTTTCTTATTCATAAATGATAAATTCAATGTTTGATTTAATAATAATATATTAAGATATATCTGAATATATTTTGTTAATTTTCTATAATAGTTATTATTTAGTCAAATTAAAAGTTATACTAAATACAAATATATTTTCATTTTTCTCATATAGGAAAAAAAAATCCTTTATTAAAATAAATATAGAGTTTATCTTTATTTTTTCTTTAAATATATGATATGTAGTAAAAATTATAGGCATATAGAAACATTAATGTGTAATTTGAAAACATATAAAAACTTAGATGTGTAATTTAAAGACATATAGAAACTATATTATAGAATTTATAAAAAAAAATTAACATAAATTATATTATTTTTTAACATATTTAATAAATAGATAAAATATAAAGACATTTATATAAAAATTAAAAACATATTGGAATATATATATAAGGAATTTGAAGTCATACAAGAACATTAAATGAAAATTTATCACTTAAATATGATTTATATAAATTTAAAATATTTATTTTATAAAATTTTATAAAATAAGAGTAAAATTCTATACATACAAAATTTTAAATAGTTTGAGTACAAATTAATAGATGAATAAGTATTTAAAATAATAAATATTTAAAAATTATAAAAAATATCAATAATAAAATAACAAAGAGATTTTTCTTTAAATGAACCAGCCTTCACTTAATTTTTATAAAATAACTTTTAATTTTACCTTTAATCTCCTTTCTTCTTCTTTCTATTTTTTTCTTTCCTTTCTCTCTCTTTTCTCATAAATCAATTAAAAATATTTCAAAATTAACCAAATAGCTTATTTATAAAAAACTAACATATCAACATTAATAAGTTACGGATCAGGCGTTAAGGTATAATATATATCGAGTATGAGTACAAATCAAATATCCACTGAGTGTAAACATTCTAATTTAAACATGTATATGCACTACTTGAATATACCTTACTCATGAATATTTTGTCTAAAACGTGCTCATATATGTATCGGGTATACATTAAGCGTTATTTGGTATAATATATTCACGTTTGAAATTTAACTTTTAACCAAAAATCTTAATTAATCTTAAAAATATATTAATTTAATTTAATTAATTATTATTAAAATAAACTTTTAAAATTCGTACATTGTTATAACTATCTAGAATGACGAATTAGATATTTTTATAGATTCGAAACCTCTTTGTATAAAAAATGACATTTAATAATTTAAGATTTGACCAAGGTTATCCTTATTAGATCATTATTGGATTTAGACATCCACAGATATCGATATTTACGAGATCTTGAGTATCTCATATTTTTCACACTTACAAAAAAATAAAAGTCTTATAATATTAAAACTTTAGCAAATGTCTATTCTTTTTTTATTTATTTGTAATTTTTTATTTAGGTATGATTATTAATTTAAGTATCGAATAATAAATTAAACTCTTAATTTTAAATTTTTAAATTTTAATTTAGGTTTATATTATATAGAATTTAAATTCAAAGATCAATAGAAAGATCGGCATATAGCAAATTTATACTGAGTTGTTGAAATATTGTAATTTGCTTTTTAATTTGGTGTAGTTTTTTCAAAATGACAAGTCCAGAATTAAGACGGTAATTTTTGAGTCCCGAAAATTTTACGTCTTATTACATTGCATCTCAATCTGAGCCCCTATCCGTCAATCAACGGCCGTGATTGATTTTCTGTGCCCCAGAAAAGGTGTTCAAAAGCACCACAAAATCATCTCTCTCATGGACCCACCACCTGTTTCCGTAATTATTGACACAATTCCGGTGAAAGAAACGACGTCGTCTTTCTAGCTTCTTCGCTCTAAACTACGTGCTTTCCCGGGCTGTTTTATCGGTCTCTCTAAAAAAATTAGCCTCCTTACGAACAGGGCTGACTCAGCAAAACATTCGCCTGGTACCATCAAATGATATCCTGATGGCCCCCGCCTTTACTTAATTAACTATTTCATTCTGAATATGAACAGCTTAATTAACTGATGGGCCCCACCACTACTTAATCAGCGTAATTAGTCATCGTCTATCCCGCAAATAAACCCACCTCTTTCTCCCACTCACTCCTTCACTCTTCTATCCACTCTCTCCCCCCTCTCATGGCGGCGGCTTATCTTCTACTCTTGCTTTTGAGTTTCAGCTTAACCATTTCAGCTGATCAGACAGTGAAAACTTACATTGTTCGAGTTGATAGCCAATCTATACCGTCGATTTTTCCTTCCCTCTACCACTGGTACAGTTCCGAGTTCGTCGACCCGGTCCAAATCCTCCAAACATACGACACCGTTTTCCATGGATTCTCAGCCATTCTAACCCCAGGCCATGCCTCCACTATCCGGAAGCACCCTTTGGTGCTCGCCGTTTTTGAGGATCGTCGGCGACAGCTCCATACAACTCGGTCTCCGCAGTTCCTCGGGCTTCGAATTCAGAGAGGTCTGTGGTCCGAATCCGATTACGGAGCGGACGTCATAATTGGCATCTTCGATACTGGTATTTGGCCCGAACGCCGAAGCTTCTCCGATAAGAATCTTGGGCCGGTACCGAGAAGGTGGAAAGGTGTATGCGAAGTCGGAGACAAATTCACGGCGGCGAACTGTAACCGGAAAATCATCGGAGCGAGGTTCTTCTCCAAAGGCCATGAAGCGGCGATTCCTGGCATAGGACTGGGTGGAATCAACGCGACAGTGGAGTTCCACTCGCCGCGAGATGCCGATGGCCACGGGACGCACACCGCCTCAACCGCCGCAGGAAGGTACGCTTTTAAAGCCAGCATGAATGGATACGCCGACGGAATCGCCAAAGGCGTCGCTCCGAAAGCGCGTCTGGCGGTTTACAAGGTTTGCTGGAAGGATTCTGGTTGTTTCGATTCCGACATACTTGCCGCTTTCGACTCCGCCGTGTCCGACGGTGTCGACGTGATCTCTGTCTCTATTGGAGGCAGCGACGGCATCTCCTCGCCGTATTATCTCGATCCGATTGCAATTGGATCATACGGCGCCTCTTCGAGGGGCATATTTGTATCCTCTTCCGCTGGAAACGATGGTCCAAGCGGGATTTCGGTGACTAATCTCGCTCCGTGGGTTACGACAGTCGGTGCTGGGACAATTGACAGGAATTTCCCGGCGGATGTGGTGCTGGGCGACGGGAGAAAGATTTCCGGAGTTTCTCTCTACTCCGGCCAACATTTGAATGACAAAATGTACCCCATTGTCTATCCTGGAAAAACAGGCGCACTTGCCTCATCCCTTTGTATGGAGAATTCGCTCGATCCTGCTCAAGTGAAGGGGAAAATCGTCATCTGCGACCGTGGAAGTAATCCTAGAGTTGCGAAGGGACTTGTGGTCCAGAAAGCTGGCGGAGTGGGAATGATTCTAGCTAATGGAGCTTCGAACGGCGAAGGATTAGTCGGCGACGCGCATTTGATCGCTGCTTGTGCTGTTGGCGCTAATGAGGGCGATTTAATCAAATCCTATGTATCTTCCGCTAAATTCCCCACCGGTACGATAAATTTTTACGGCACCGTCATCGGCGTCAAGCCTGCACCGGTTGTGGCTTCATTTTCTGGCCGGGGACCAAACGGTCTAAACCCTGAAATCCTAAAGCCAGATTTAATTGCTCCGGGAGTTAACATTCTGGCTGCCTGGACTGATGCCGTCGGTCCTACAGGTTTGGACGCCGATACTCGGAGGACGGAGTTTAATATTCTTTCAGGAACGTCGATGGCTTGCCCGCACGTAAGTGGTGCGGCGGCGTTGCTTAAATCTGCTCATCCTGGTTGGAGTCCGGCGATGATAAGGTCTGCCATGATGACTACTGCCAGCGTAACTGACAACGAGTTACAGCCGATGACCGATGAAGCTAACGGGAAAGCATCCACCCCTTATGATTTCGGAGCTGGGAATCTTAACCTTGAGCGTGCTATGGATCCTGGGTTAGTATATGATCTCACAAACGAAGATTATATCAGCTTTTTGTGCTCAATTGGCTACGGGCCTAAGACAATTCAGGTGATCACTCGTTCACCGGCCAATTGTGATATGAAAAGACCAGGACCGCAGAACTTGAACTACCCATCAATAGCTGCGTTGTTTCCAACCTCCAGCTATGGGGTGCTGAGCAAGACATTCATTAGGACAGTGACCAATGTTGGTTCCCCCAATTCGGTGTACAGAGCGAGGATTGAGTCGCCGGCGAAAGGGGTGACGGTGATGGTGAAGCCGTCGACTCTGGTGTTCTCTGAGAGCGTGAAGACCCAGAAGTTTATTGTGACCATCACGACCGATAGCAGCAGTTTGTCTACGGTGGAAGAGGGCGCTGTTTTTGGATCATTTTCTTGGTCGGACGGAACACATGTGGTCCGGAGTGCAGTTGTGGTCACCCAAGCTGATCCAATGTGACGTAAATCCTATGGCCCTCGAGATCGTAGATGCTAGCAAGTTAACGGGGAGATCCATCATGACTTTTGATGGTAGTAGCTGCAGCTTATTATAAGAGGTAATGTCAGCTGATCAAGTAGCTGTTTAAGCTGGAATGAAGGGGCTGGTGTGTATGTTTGCAGCCATGGCAGTGTTTCGTAGACTTAGCTAGGCAAGTAAGTACTGATCACTACCATGGCCTTTGCTATCTGCTTTATATCCTTTTAGTTTCTTCTGGGTCTCTTTCCCTTGTATCTTATGATGATATGTATCCATAGACAGGGTAAGTTGAGTTTAGGCAGCTAATGCTTTCTTTGGATTTTGTTGCCATTTGCGAGTGACCTGTGCTTGGTAGCCTGCAACAATTGAATTGCTTGTCTCTAGTAGTTTACAGGTGCGGACAAAATATACCCAACATGGAGAAAAATGAACAGCTTTAGCTACCTGCTGTGAGAACTGATTTCTCTGTAGTCTTGCTAGTTCTGAAAAGTCAAGAATAATCAACCTTTGTCTGATGTAGACATTAATTTTCTTTCTTCTTCCGTCATACATTTTACTCCATTCATCAGAGAAAGGCCACACCTTGTGGAGTTGCCCGTGATTAAAAAATGTTTGATTTAATGTTTCTATCAGTTTAGTAACGTAAATATCTGTGAAGGTCTTAGGCTAGTAATGGTTTATCAATTTCTAAGATTTACCAGTTCTCTATGGCAGCTTAGTTATAACAACGGCTTCTTGTATGTGGTGTCTGTGTCCCAAGTGCAGCAGGTTTCCTAGCTATGGCAGATTATATCTAATTTTATTTTAATATTATAAAATGTTTATTTTTAAAATTTGATTGCTTAAGTTTCATGTTATAGGAGAATAATTTTATCAATATACTAAAGTTCATCTATTTTTTATATACGATGATTTAAATATAGATCTGATCAAAATCGAATTTAGATACGGGTCAAATATAGATGAAATTTGTGACATCTAAGTTAAGACAATCTGATTATTGGAGCCAAATCAATGACCGTTTCTATCAATTATAAAAAATGAGCTAGTTCGGGTAAGCCTATGAACATTTTTTTATTTTTAAATATTTGTATTTAAAAATTTACTTTTATAAAAAAAACACTCAGATATGTAAAGTGTTTTAAAAAATAATAATATTTAGATTAAAATATTATATAAATATTATTAATAAAAACTTTTATATAAAAAGATAGTAATTATATAAACATATAATCTTGATGCGTCATTGGATTCGAATTTCAAACAGATTCGGGTTGATCCGCTTATCTGGTTTCGACTCCATTCACTGAATTTGAATCCTGCACACTACTAAAATGAACAATAGGTCAGTGTGTCGGCGAAAAGTTGTCCCACCGAAAACACTCCGATAAATAGTCTTCGAAATCTGAAAAAGTAACTGAAAATGAGAATTGAAAAGATAGTATGAGAGTGTGTGGGTTTCCAGATGAAAGAGAGGCAATACCGCCTCTTGAATCCGGATGATGGGTGAAGGTAGTAGGCGTCTGTTAACAGAAAGAGCGCCTGCATGCCTTTAATTTGTGTTCTTACTCTCAACCTGTTAGGAAGCTTCGCAGAGAGAGAGAGTATGAAATCGTTTTGAGATGCGTAGTTGAGAGTACAGTAACAGATATTGCGTGAGTGCTTGTTTGCGTCTCTTGAGCGAAGACCTTAGGGCTCTTTTTAATGGCGATTGGGTGATCTTCTTTGGTTGGAAAGTGTGATTTCCTACACCATGTTTAGGCGGCCTTCCTTGTGAGGAAGGCACGCGTTGCCTGATTAGTTGGGATCGCTTCCTTCTCTGGCGGGTAGCGACTTTTCAAATTTCTTGCCTTTCTTTCGAGTATATTACCGTTGGAAGGCTCCACTTGGTAGGAGTTGAGAAGATCTGGTACCTTCCTTATGGAAAATGTGCCGATCTTGTCAACGTCCTTTTTTGAAGTTGGTTGGAATTATGGAAGGCATATGGTTAGGAAAAGAGTTTTTTCTAACCGCCCGGTTGCGTGGCGAAGTGGGTGGGCAAATTTAATAACGCTTTTTATTATTAGCGCATTATTACGGTGATTAATTAACGCACGGCTGTTGGCCGTCGCAGCGAGTAGAGCTGCTCACACATCTCAGATCATCAACAACGTTAACTGTCCGATGCGTGTTTGGTCTTTTCTGCACTTCGGTCTCTTTTTTTGTTGGGCAAACGTTGACCGTCCAACAGTGGATCTGGGCTGCCCTTGACTATCGGGCTAGTCCATTTACTGTACACCCATCAAATCTATTAAGATAATTTTTTAAAATATAACATTGATTTGAAATTTTTATTAAAAAAAAAAAAAACTATATTTACTAAAAATTTGGGCCGAACTAAATCCCATAAAATTTATCATTTTTACGTGTGATTCTGCCCATCTTAAAAGATTCAGGCCTAATTTTTTGATTGACTCATTCGAAATATTCATAAGATATCCTAAATTTTACATTTATTAGGCCAAACCTATTAAAAAAATTCCAATTTCAGTCCTATCTACTTAATATCACCTGATTTATCACAGTAGCTATCTCTTTCTGCACAAATCTGTCCGAATTAACATGGTGTTCTATGGAAATATTTTCCACGGAGGAATGTGAAGGCAATAAATATATATTTATATATATAATTTTCAAAAATAAAAATTCATACCTTCTACTCACTCGTTTTATAATCTTTCTAATTTATATAACTCATTATCTCTATCTAATACCAAATTTGCTTTTTTCATTTCTTTTTTCTTTTATTAAATCTCAATAAACCAATACATAGATAGTGAATTAATGAAAATAGAAATAAATGAGATATCACTGAAGCCATTACTTTATTTTATAAAATATATAGGGGTAGTCTAGGTATTTACAAAATAATCGAGGGTTTTTTGTGACAATGGCATGATCAAATTATTTCTGTCCTTATAATTTTTTTGAATATAGTGAAATTACTTTATTTTATATCCGTAGACGTAATTCTTTTTAAATTAATTCTTTGACAAATCTGGAATAAATTATTTTTTTAATAATCAATTCATATGCCTCATGGAGTGGATGAGATTTCTACTATAGTAATTGTATAAAATTTAAATACTTTTATACAATTACTTATTTATTAAAGAAATAACAAATTTTCTTTTCTTGAAAACAAGGTACATAAGAAAAGGACATAACAATGCTCCATAATGACTTTATTATTATTATTATTATTATTTCATACTTTAGTCACTATGCAAATTAATATCTTTGGTTTATTTTGATAACATCTCAACCTTTAAATGACATAACATAAAATTCACAAAAAAAAGACAAAAGTTTGTTTGATAAATTGACACTAAATTTGATTTTATTTATGGTTTATATTTGATTCTCACCAACTTCATTTTGTAAAGTACTAATTAAAACTGTGGCCCACTCCAGGGTGATTGTATGATGTAATTCACGTTGCATTGAAATAGAAATGGACTGCACATGGAACTTACATTGTAGGGCTAGATGTGATTAAATAAGCATCTATTATTATATTTGTATTATGATTCTATAGAAAATTTTGCCTTCAATCAATTATACTAAATCCCAATATAACATGTATAACATATGAATTTTTTAAAAAGAAAAATCTTTAATCTTATTTTTATACATGTGTCAAACATATACTATTTAACTTTACCCACAAAGATAATATATCAGATAAATTTTAATATATAATAATATAAATTAAACTTGTAATTATGTGTATAATTATAACGACTATGGCTATCTTTTCTAGCAGTGTTAATCAGTGAAAATTTTTAAAATTCAATGCTACCTTATTGTGTTCATTTAATATTTTATCTTTGGAGTGGGTGTGGTTATAATCACACTTTAGTATATCTAATTCATACCTAGAAAAGTTATTGGGCAACCTTTAATAAAGCCTAAGTCCATCCATAGAAAAAATTGAATTGATATAAAGTAATAATAATACATTGAATTAAATAATAATTCACAAAAAAAATAAAGAAAGCTTGAGATAGGATTTTTGTTTTTTTTATATGAAGCACCCAAAAGGGGAATCATGTGAAAAAGGTAAAAGGATACCTTGTGAGAGGAGAGAGGGTGCATCTAAGGGGTAGAGGGCAAATGCAAAGGCCTATAAACGGTACCGTTTAAACTAATTACAGTAATCATGAATGATTTTTTAAGGAAGCCAAATAGAAAAATATGAGAAAAGTCAAAAAGATGCTTTGTGAGAGGATATATGGTGCATCTAAAGGAAAAACACAAATGAAGTAGCCTACATATAGTATCACCAAAACTAACCAAAGCAAACATAAATGATATTTGATTTTTTTTTTTTTGGTCAGAAGATTATGTAATGAAAATGAGCCTACAATATACCTCCAGAGACTTCAACCAAAAAATATCAATGAAAGATTAATGTATCTCTAATATACATGCTATCATTTGGAGAAGGAAAAAATTTGACGGAAATAATCTTGCTAAATATAGCTGAGGAAATAAAACTCACAATGATAAAAGATTACATCGAAGCAACCAGAATAAGCCTACAAATGACATATTTGGTATGCTCATCTTTTCATTTAAGCACTGTCCATCTAATGTTATCATTTTAGCAAGTATAAGATCATTTAAATCTAAATTTAAGATAGATATTGTGCCAAATTATTGTAGAATAAGGATAAAGGAAATAGAAGTATCCATGAGATCTTAGAAGAGGTGTTCATGAGATTCTAAGCAGAGGTGTCCATGAGATGAGTGAAGGTTACCAAAACATATAGATACGATCAGAGTATTAAGAAAACTCCAAATCCCAAAACAAAAGAAAAAAGATTGTGAAAGGATGTGGCCCTTAGACCAAAGAAAGAAGAAACAAACCACCCTCACACCCGGCAGCTGAAAGATCCTGTGGACAAATAAAAATGAGAATCCCCTCAAATCCTTCTCACAAATAGCCATTGTCCATAGGAAAATACCAAGGGAAAATAGCCAATGTAATACTAAAAAATTTCCTAAAGCTGCAAGAGGTAGATTGCAGTATCTCGATAGTCTAACTGTTTCTATCTCTTATTCTACACAACCAAACCCAGTAAACTCAAATGGATATGTGACCATTTGAAAAAGAAGGTGCCAAAACTCTTTAGCAAAGTATCTTTATTCCAACTAAACAAGCTCTTAATGCCCAAATCATCTACCAATTTTTGAGTATAAACATTTTTGCAAGTGACCTTAGTTATAAAATTTCCATTTGGGCTCCCACGCCAATGGAAGTTTTTAAGCCTACTCGACTTTAGGATAAATTAGAATGGATGACTAAAAAGTAATATTAAAGACAGGATAGCAGAAATGAGTTTAGAGCCTACCTCCAAAGAAGAGTCAATTGTTTTTCTAAGAGGCAATATGATAGATAATTTTTCCATAAGAATTTTACAATCAAAAGTGAAAGTTTTGAAATAATGAAGTACACCAAGGCATTGAATGGAGAGGGTACCAAAAAGAAAATAGATGTGATTAGAGAGACTATCAATATAATTGAGACCCTGCGAGCATATATAAACTCCACTTCTTGACATATTCTCCTTAATATAGCAAACTTGAAGTGGCACTCATTGAGGAGCAAGACTAAATAGGGTCAACCATAGAAAAGATGAAGAGATCATCAACAAAGTTAAGCATTGTTGTCTCTATTTTCTTATATTTCCAATGAAATTGAAAATTATTATCACCTCTAAGGTTGGTTTTGAAGATACTACAGAAAAATTCAAAGGTAAGGTATAATATTCAGGATTATCGTTTATATTAATTTAATATTAACTATAATTTTGGTTAATTTATACGTGACAAAAATTAATTTAATATTGTAAAATTTTGGAGGATATTTGGACCAGTTGGGTTGGCGCTCAAAGTATGTCCGTACTATCGTCTGAAGATCGATTTGGATTTTAAAATAAAAGAAAAGTAAAATAAAAAAATAATAATATATAAAATATATATATAATAAAAATGAAAAAAAAAAGGGACAGATAAGAATTGAAAATTAGGAAAGAGGGTTTCGGGAAGTGAGAAGGAGGGAGAGGAGGGAGAGAGAAGCCGCACAAGAGGAAGGAGAGAGGCGGCCGGCGACGGCGACGTGCGGCAAAGTCACCATGGTGAGGGTGGTTCTCAACGGCTCATGGGTGGCGCAGTGGTAGTCGGTGTTGGCATTGGCTGACAGCGCCCAATGAGGACGTTGTGGTTGTCGACAGCGTCTATGGCGGCAGCAGCGTGTAGTGGTGACGCAATGGTAGTCGGTGGTGGCTAGTGGTGACACATTGGCGACCGGATGACATTGTGGGTGAGCAGCGCAGAAGCCGTGTAGAGGAGAGAGATGCGGCTGGGGCCCGTGTCACGGACGGCAGGAGAGAGAGTGCCGATTCATGCATTTCATGACATCATTTTTTCAGATTTGTGAAGTATGAGATCAAGACAAATATCTGTAAACCCTTTCTTTAGTCTGATTTAGTATCTGAAATATTTTGGACACTATTTAAAATTTTTACTAACATGAATATATTTTTTTTACACCTGATATGTTCACTCTGAACATGCTTATGTAGTTTATTGGTTGATTTGAATATTCTTGGATTGGGTTTTATGATTTTGGAGGATTTAATATTTTTCTAAAAATCTGAATAATTTATCGGACATTGTATATATTTATTTGAGTATCTATATACGAAAATGTGTATGAAATTTGTATATGTCGTGTATTTTCATATGCATATGTCGGGTTGTGATCACTACATTTGGATTTGGACATTGGATATTCTGACCAACTCTTGATAGAAAAATTTATTTGAAAATCTCTTTCCGTTGGTTAAGAAGGCTTGGAGTATTAACCCTTTTCATTTGAATAATTTGATTTTACCTTAAAATATATTCGAACGTCCTAATATATTTGATAAATTTAAGAATTGTACCCAAAATCGTAGGTTAAAAATAATAGTGAGTAATTTTACCCATTGATACAGAGTACATGAGTGGCCATTCATACTAATTTTTATTTAATTTGGCCTAAAATTATCAAAATTATATATTTAATTCATACTAATATATATATATATATATATATATGTCTCGATGAAAATTATTTTCTGATTTAGATATTTATTTTAGATTTGGATATTTGATTTGAGTACGATATTATCATTGGATTTTAGATTTTAAATTTTCTATTGGATTTATTTTATCGGTGATTTGAATTTATTCTATCAATTGAATGAATTTGTATCCATTTGACATTCTCTCTAATTTATTAGATTTCTTTGATTAAATATAATACTTGGTGAGTATTAAACTCACATTTTCTATTTTATCTCTTCAGAGTAGAATATCCGGATGTATTTATTCTTCTAATTTGATAAATTTTAGTTCTATTATGAATTAAATTGATATTTGATATATCCGGATTATGAAATTGGCCGGTTATAGGCTCATTGTAATATTTCAAAAATAGTTTAAATATTGTGTTATATTTGATTATGATTTTTAGGTCGATTATTACTCCGCTTATGATGATTACAGAGCATGTTATATTTATTTTATCCGGATGGTTGTCCGATGAGGCCCTATGTGAATTTTTAATTTGTATTATTTATTTAATTTATTTAAAATTTAAAATTTTAAAAATTATAATTAATTATTTAAATTGATCTACTTGTTTTGTGTTCGTGACATAATGACAACTAGTTAAGGGGAAATGTAATCTTCTTGCTTACGACCTTTGGCACCATTGAAAAAATCCACGAACACTTCATTAAAGGAGATTGAAAAAGGAGTGGTAATATATTGACAAAGCCAACCAATGAATTAAGTTAGGAACTTTATAACTTCAAAGTTAAAAAGAAGAAAGTTTCAATTAATCGATTAAAAGTTTAATGCAAATTAAATTCAAGAATAAATTTGGGGTCCTCTTTTAGAGTGATAGCCATACAATAACTCTTAAGTCAGAAGGATGTTATCACGTAGACTTTTATTTGAGATGAGGATTGTTTCTACTCACTTTTAAGTCATTGAAATTCAAATTCAACTTTTAAATTTTATTCTAAATCTATTTTTGACATTATATAAAATTAAATTCTAATTCTAATTTCGAATTCACCATAATTAAAAAATAAAATGACACAAGTACTTTGAATATTAGAAAAAGAACAAAAAATAAAAATTTTAAGGTTAATAGATTAGATAAAATAAAATTAGATCCAATAAAACCAAATAAATAAAATATTTTTATCTATTTTGATTAGGTGGAAGTAGACCATCTATAGTGATGCATATCTGGATTCAAATTATTGTACGAATTAAGGGGTCACATAATCTTCTACGGCAAGTCAAATTGAAATAGGTCAGATTTTCGTCTCTACTAACTAGGATCTTGCGTAATACAACGAATAAATAAGAAGTTAGAGGATTGACAGAATTCGTTCCTCGATATATTCTCTGATATTTAAGTCAATAATTTTTCAACAATTGTGAGAAAGATAGAGAATGTAAATGATGCTAATGCACAAGTAAGGGGATTGAGTATTGGTTAGAGGACAATACTTCAACGAGTGCACTCAGTGGGAAGCGACTTTTGGTGATAATGCACTCAGTGGATGAGTGGCCAAAGAGAAGAAAAGGGTACTACGGCCATTCGGGGGCTCTTGAGGATAATGATTTCTCTACTTTTCCCAGAGAGAATAATAGATATTTATAATATTAGAGCTGATTTGGCTTCGCTTGGGCACCACGACTGACTATCAATCTCCTTGATGAATCTGTTGAACTGTCTCAGCGATCGTCTGCGGGGTGAGTATGGTAATCGTGACTGTCTAGAGATATTCCTTCCTTTATTAGGGCAATCACGGAGGTTGCTTGATGGAAATATTTACCTGAAAAGATCTGTCGAGTCATAGTTGCTATTTTGGAAGCGATGCATAATCAAGGACGATATTCTAGGAATATTTGTTGAGTTATAACTGCCATTTCGAAAGGGAATTGCGATCTTGGGCAGTTATGACAAGTATTGTTTGCAGGCTTAGCTGTGGCGCTTGCCGGCTGGTGAGCAGGATAGATCCTCGTGAATCAGCCGTAATTGCCCGTTTCCTATGAAGTGATTTCAAGTCGATCCATCCGGATAGATCGCATCCCAGCTTGACTTTCGAGCTCATGAGACTGCGCTGTGAGCCACTTGTGTTCTTGGCCCTTTCCCTTCAATAGATTTGGTTCCTAGGCCGGCCCATCTATGACCGCACCCATCAAATAAAAATATATATATATATATTGGCCGGCCTATCTATGACTGCACTCATTACATAAAAAGATATATATATATATATATATATATATAATCTTTTTAGAATCACATAGAAATATCATATAAACATTAAAATGTAATATTTATATAAAGAACATCGCCTAAAAATATTTAAATATGTATATGTTTAAACATGTTATCTACAAATGTGTATTTTTTTTTTACAATTTTCAGGTTGGGTTTGTTACAATTTTCTTGTTAGTATTCATCTATCATACAAATGGGATTGAATGGGTTAGATAGTCACAATTATTTATATTTTAAAATACTAAAATAATACTTAAATAAATTTCATGGGTACGCCCACAGTGGGTTGACCCAAGAAAGAGGAACGAGCAAAATTCACGAAGGCTCATAAATTTGCCTGAACAGTCAACGCGAACTGTTGACCGGACGAAAAGTTAAGGAAACTAGCATATGGATGGGCAACTGGCACAAGGGGACGGTCAACATTTTTGTTAACCAGAAACACTACAGTCGGCCGGCCCATGAGCAAGCCTCATGTGGGCCCGACCTAGTCTGACCCACGCTTCCATCCACGATCAGCAACGGTCTTTTTCCCTGATTTTGCGCTCTTCCAAAAGGCAATCTCCATGGTAATGGTCACTATCAGATTTACCGTGCCTCACATGAGAAAAGTGTAGATTCTCTCCTCTATTTGCAGCAAACCCTAGCAGTTATAAAATACAGAAGGAAACCAATCCTCCCAAGGAGTCGTTACGGCCATTAAAGCCCTACATCAAGAAAGAAAATCGGTTCATCAGAGTGCAAGAATCAACCGCTCCTATCAAAGGAAGGATGCCCAACATCACAACTATAAAAGGCCATGGAGTCCTCACTCTAGGGCATGCTTTGATTTCTGCTAAAAAATGCTCTCCTTTTTGCTAAGACTTACTCACCAAAACCCTAGCTCTTATAAAGATGCTCTTGAATTTACGCTGCGTTCTCACAAGCTCCCATACTTACAGAACGTCTCTCTCTCTCTTTGTCACTATGCTCCTCAACAACATAGTGTTACATGCCAGCGCTCTTTTCGAGCCACAGAAAACCTTTCGCTTCGAAAACATAACAACCACTACAAACACTCTCACTATTTCTCCTTATTTTAAATTTTCTTAACCATCTCGATTCTTGGAAGGATTTTTACATACTTAAACGTCGGAGTATTTTCGGTAGGATAACATCCCACCGATACCTGATGACTCATTTGTTATAGTGGTATGTAGGATCCAAACTATGTGGATGGAGCCAAACTTAACGATTAGATTGACCCGAACCTACTCGAAATTTATATTTAGGATACATCATTGGCATCGCCTGTGGGAATTACTTACAAAGAGCCAGCCACATTTCTCAGAAACTTTCCTTAGCTTCACTTTTCTCAGCCAACATCATCATTCAAAATGGTAAACATGATGGCATAAAGCCAATGATCCTGCCAGAGATGTAACCTCGCCCGACCAGGACTATACTGCTGGTGCCATGGTCAACGGGGTGCCACCACCTTTCTTTCAAAATCTGATGGAGCATATACAAAATACCAATAAGATGCTCTAGATAATTTGTTCCAGCCAGGAGCACGCACAGCAAGGGGCTCCGATCGCAGCAGCCCCTGCACCGGCCTCTAGGAGAAGAGGCCTGAGGAAGAAGAAATCGGCCAGAAGATCAGGAGGCCGGCTAACATTCAGACGTCTAAATCCTCGCAGGCCCAAAGCCGACTAGGGCCTAAGGAATGATCAGGCAGCATGACTCCGGAGAAAAGCCTGGAATGAAGGAACCTCCGATATTCTCGGACAAATCTAGGCCCTAGGCTCAGGAGGGAGCCTCCCAAGCCATCAGATCTACTGGTGGCAGTAGTCAGTCAATTTCTGACCACGCCAGAGAAAGAACAGAGTTGAGAACATATCTTAACTCCAAAAGGTCAGCCAATGCTGTACGAGCAGATCCAAGGTTGGAGAAGATATGGAACCGCATCTTCAAAGACGATGATCGAGCGATTAATCTTGACTGGTCTCCTTTCACAGCGGAGATCTTGAATCACCCCATGCCCGTAAAGTTTAAAATGCCAACCCTTGACCCATACGACAGGAGCACTGATCCTGTTGATCACATCGACCACTTTCATACCCATCTGAATCTGTAGGGGTTGGAGGACGCAGCCATGTGTCGCTACTTTTCACTCACCTTGAAGGGGGACGCTCGCATATGGTTCCATTACCTCCCCTCAAATTTGATCCGAAGCTTCCGAGAGCTGACTGACCTCTTCTTGGCACAATATGCTTCTAGCCACCAAGAAGAGAAGTAGCCTTGACATTTCTCTCATATCAAGCAGAAGTATCGAGAGAATTCGCAAAGATTTCTAGATCGCTTTGTGGCGGAAGCTAGGCGGATCCCTAGGCTCACAGAGGAGATGAAAGTAGGTAGTTTCATCTCTGCGCTAACGTATGGAGACTTCTTCAGACATCTGGCGTATAAAAATATGCAGACCTTCCGAAAAGTGAAATCTATCAGTAGGGCATACGTGCTGGTAGAGGGGGCCAATGAGGCTAAGCATCCCGAATAGCTTTGCTCTTTCCCAGCTGGAGGAAAGAGGAGGTATAGCGGTGACGATCACTCCCGTCGAAAGCACCATAGGACTGGACTGCCAGAGCCCAAGGACTATAGGCTAATCAACCTAATGCCCTTGACCGACACGCGTTTGAACGTCCTCATGCAGATCCATAAAAAAAAATTTTTTAAGTGGCCAATACCACTTTAAAAAGGCGAAAGAAGAAAATTCAACCAAGTATTGTGATTTTCATTGATTTCCCAAGCACTCCACAGAGGACTGCAAGACTCCAGTGGGAGATAGAAGAGTTGATTCGTAGAGGCCACCTCACAATGTTTCGTTAAGAACCCTAGATAGAACTCCGGCACAGCAGGCGGTGAAGGCCTAGAGCCGTCTCCTCCACTGAATCGAGTCGCAATAAGAATGGTCAACATGATCACAACTCGACTTGACTCCACGGATTCCTATCGGAATAATAGTTTACAAACTTGGCCTCAATCCTGGCCACAAGTCCATCAGGTAGAAATGGGGAAACCACTCCGTGAAAAAATTAATCGCCATCCAGGAAGAAGTAAAACAACTGCTGAATGTCGGCTTCATCAGGGAGGTCCAGTACCCGGATTGGTTTTCTAATGTCATCCTAGTAAAGAAAAGAAACAGGAAATTGTGAATGTACATCGACTTCAACGACATTGACAAAGCCTGCCCGAAAGATAACATTTCCTTATTCAGGATCGACCAACTGGTAGACTCGACATCTGGATATGAGCTGTTAATCTTCATGGATGCGTACTCAGGCTATAACCAGATTCGGATGAGCCTAGAAAACGAGGAGCAATCCTCGTTCATGACGAACCAAGGCACCTATTGTTATAAGGTCATATCTTTTGGTCTAAAGAATGTAGGCGCTACTTACCAACGGCTCGTAAATAAGTTGTTCTAAAAGTAGATCGGCTGTAATATGGAGGTGTACGTCGACGTTATACTCGTCAAGAGCAGGCCATCAATGACCATATTCGCGATCTAGCTAAAACTTTTGAGATACTCCGTGTACACTAAATGAAGCTGAATCTAGCTAAGTGCGTCTTCAGAGTCTCCTCTAGAAAGTTCATGGGTTTTATCGTCTCTCAACGAGGGATCGAGGAAAGCCCAGAGAAGATTAAGGCTCTCGCAGACATGACTCTATCGCGGAGTGTCAAGGACGTCCAGCGGCTAACCTGATGACTGGTGACCTTATCCCGCTTCTTAGCGAAATCAAGAGACCATGATCATATGTAAACCCTGATAATCCAAGCGGCCTATAAGTGGTTGTGTATAAACCCCAATCATCTGGGCGGCCCATAAGTAGTCGAACTTAAACCCTGGTCATCCAGGCAGCCTACTGATAGTCGAACTGAACCTTAGTCATCAAAGTGGCGCGTTTGCGGTTAAAATCTTATGGAGCTTAAATAGTACGCGTGACGACCTCCTACGCAAGGAGGTAGCGAGATCAGTCAGCAACGGTCGACAGACGAGAGGCAATCCATCCCAAATGTTGGCCGCCCAAATACACATTAGGGCAGCGCCACCAAGTCTTTGCTTCCATGTGAGTATGGATCAGGCTTCGCACCACATTCAAGTTAACCCTAATGTCTACTCAAAGGCTCAAGTCCTTAGAAGAATGCCGACGACACCTTAAGTAAGGTGGGTGGCCAACTTGTGCACACAGAGTTGGCCGGAAAACTCAGCAGGGATTGGGACACGAAGGCCACTCTTCATGTGGGCTTCATATATGGTAACGAAACCCTCCGGTGGCAAGCATGCCCTGTCTTCCTTGACCGAAACCCGGAAGACTATCTCTTTTGGGATATTGTACTCGACGTATAATTCCTTCATATCGGATTCTCTAAGAATGGAGGCAATCTTAAGAATGGTAGCCATGGATGTGGAAGTAAAGAAGTTGCAGAACACTTAGAATTTTTTGTTCAGCAAAGGAAGAGATGAAGGAAAGCATAGGAAATTCAAAAGGGAAATGAACGATTTAAAAGACAATGCGAGTGCCTGTCAAAATAACCGTCTCATAAACGTGCGCCATCACTGCTGCCACGTGACATTCCCTAAACGGGCACTGTCAAATCAGATTCTCGGGCGCATTAATTACCGGGATCTTCAACTCACTGTGCGCAGACACGTGGCCACCTTTTCGTTTGATAGAATGGCTAATGATGGCGCATCACTCCACTCCCACAAGTTCTCCGGATTTTTGCCAGGACGGCCAATGAATCCGATCAACAATTCATTCAGCAGTTCTTTGAATTTTGGCCAAGATGGTCCAAGAATCTGATCAATATTTCCTTCAGCAGGTCTCCGAATGTTGGCCCAGACGGCCTGCTCCTTTTGCAAGAGTGTACTAGGTTGTCTTAAACGGTCAACGTTACAGTCAATGGATCTTAACGGACGCCAAGTCACGTGACCCACCATGGACATACTAGAGGTTAGAATTCAGACCACCAATATGGGGGCTAGTAATGAGTACGTCCATAGTGGGTTGTCTCAAGAAGGAGGAACGGTCTAAATCAACGAAGGCCTATAAATAAGACTGAATGGTCAATGCAAACCGTTGACTAGACGAAAAGCAAAGGAAACCAGCATACGGACAGGCAACTGGTACAAGGGGTGGTCAATATTTTCATTGACCGGAAGCGTTACAGTAGGTCGGCCCATGACCAAGCCTCATGTGGTCTAGGCCCAGTCTGACCCACACTTCCATCCATGACCAGCAACGGTCTCTTCTCCTGATTTCATGTTCCTCCAAAAGGCAATCTCTATGGTAACGGTTACCAATAGATTAGATGCGCCTTACACGAGGAAAGTGCTAAATTCTCTCCTCTATCTACAGCAAACCGCAACAGTTACAAAATACAGAAGGAAAGCAATCCTTTCAAGGAGTCGTTACCGCCATTATAGCCCTACATCAAGAAAGGAAGCCTGTTCATCAGAGTGCAGGAATCAAGCGCTCTTGTCAAATGAATGATGCCGAACATCACAGCTATAAAAGCCTATGGAGTCTTCACACCAGAGCACGCTCCGATTTCTGCTAACAAACGCTCTCCTTTCTGCTAAGACTTACTCACCAAAACCCTAGCTCTTATAAAGGCGCTCTTGAATTTACGTTGCATTCTTACAAGCTCCCTCGCTTACAGAACGTCTCTCTCTCTGTCATTATGTTCCTCAAGAACATAGTATCAAAGACCAGTGCTTCTTTCGAGCCACAGAAAGCCTTTTGCTTCGAAAGCATAACACCCATCACAAACGCTCTCACAATTTCTCCTTATTCTGTTTTTCCCTTAACCTTCTCGATTCTTGGAAGGCTGTTACCGACTCGAACGTCGGAATATTTTGGTGGGACAACATCCGCCGATACCTGACCTCTCATTTGTTGTAATGGTGTGCAGGACCCAGACTCGATAGACGGAGCCGGACTCAACGATCAGATTGACCAGAACCTATTCAAAATTTTGATCCAGGACGCATTAAAATTATATTGTCTATAAATAAAAGAAATAAATATTTATATAAAATATTGCCTAAAAAGATTTTAATTTGTATAATTTCATATTTCTATATAAATAACCATACTTCGAAATCTCAAAATTTGAGTTTGGCTAATTATTTCATCTATTTTTATATATAGATTAAAATTTTAATCTGGTCTTAAATTATTTTTTTTCTCATAATTATAATTTTTTATGTAGACCAAATAATAAAATTTATATAACTAATCCTTACATGGATCTATTTATAAGCGTAGCTCCTACCAAAGGTGCTGCTGAAGTTCAACAGGAGCGAAAGTTGCAAGAAGTATTTAATGATCTATAAATTTTAATTCTTATAATCTTTATCAATATATTTTTTTATTAATCAATTATATATAAAATAAATTTACATACCTAAATTCATAAATGTTAAACTTTAATTTGTCAAAAATAATCTATAAAATTAAAATCACACCAAAATTGTTCTTATTTTAAAAAATTAGAAGATAATTTCTTTTTCTCTCTCTCTTTAGAATTTATAGAAATTTTCTCTAATACTTACTCATTACAAAATAATAGTTATAGATGGATAACCATTCGTGTATGAAGTGAACGAACAATTTTAAATTACCAAACTGTCCATTCTTTTTATTAAGAATATATCTTGAATAGGTACGCCTTTCAGATAATTTTTCTTTAATAAATTATAACTAACTAATATATCTAAATTATTTATATAAGATTATATTATTTAATTAAAATTTAATAAATTATAAAATAATATATCTCATCATATGGGATATTTTTCTAACAAAAATAACTATTCTTGTTCTAATTATATGTGGACATCTATGCCATAAATTTTTATCTTTTGTTACTTTATTTAGTATATTTGGTCATAATAACATAATTTGAAAACTTATTTCATCGTGTCATAAAGTTAGGAGGGTGAAAAAATTTCAAGTCATAGGGTTTGATATATAAAATTTTTGAGTTGAGAAATAATGTCTTGAATTGAATTGAACAAATGGTTCTTACAAAGAATAGGGCATTTATAGGAGAGCTTAATATAAGTTATATATATGAAAGTGGAGCTTAATCAGACTGTCGATAGAAGTAGATAAATGTATAAAAATATAATGTTACATAATTATTATATTAGCATTTTCTCTTAAATTCAAGGAGGTAAAGTTGATACCAATTTGAGTTTGTAAACAAAATTATAAAATCGTCTTTTGAATGAGATTTAGTGAATATATCTACAGGTTAATAGGATATACTAAATATGTGTAAGTTTCTCGGATATGTTGGCAAATAAAATGATAATCATTTTTAATATATTTGGTACATTCATCATAGATATTGTTGTAAGTAATTTGTATTACATTTTGATTATCGCAATGTAAACTGACTACACTTGAATGCTAAACTCTCATATCTTCTAGTGGCTACCATAACCAAAAAGATTTAGTAGTTATACCAGCTAGTGCACAATATTCTTCTTCAGTATTAAACCAGGTGATGGTAGATTACTTTTTACTTTTTCATAAAATAAAAAATATACATAAAAAAATAATCAGTTAAAAATCATCGATCAATGGGATCACTAGCCCAATCTGCATCTAAAAAAGTATTTAATTGGAGAAACAAGTTAGTAGAGGAAAGAAGCCAATGAAATAATTATCCTTTTAATATAGCACAGGATTTGAACTATGGGTGCATAGTAATTGAGTCACAATGTAATCATAAATTGACTAACAACATGAAATGCATAGACGATATCAAGTTTAGTGACGGCAATATACACAAGCCTCCCACTAATTAATTAACGATAATGCATCTTATCAAATAAAATAGTACATTCAGATGGAGTAGGCTTGATATTTATTTTTAAAAGAGTATGAATAGTTTTGTTATCTATTATGGTATTATTAGAGACATTTGTCTAATTGGCATATTCCGTGACCATATGTATTATTGTATCGATATTGGATTGTGGGTTGTCGAGTTATAATTCTTCTGTCCGTTCCGCCCTCGCTCGCCGAGTCCGTCAAAGCCTTCGCCTCCGTCCGCTCAGCCAGCCGTCGACCAAAAAAAATGAATGGTCCCCGGGTCGCGTCCGCTATAGCCGCCGACCCTCAAATGAGAATGGTCCCCGCTCGTCGTGCGCTCGCTAGCCTCTCGACCCTAAAAAACAGAATGGTCCCCGCTCGTGCGCTCGATACCCGCTCGAGCCCCAAAACCAAAATGGGTCTTGCTCGCTGAGCGCTCGATACCCGCTCGAGTGCACGTAGGGTTTCTCTGGAAACCCTCCGCGCGCCCGCCGCGCGCTCGAGCTGTGCTCAAGGTGAAGAAGGAATTACCTCTTACCCTCCTTCTTCTCCTCTCCGGGCGTTCTCAAGGTAATTCCTCCTCGTCCCTCTCTGTTTTTGGTTTTCTGTGACCGCCACCGTTCATGGTGGTGTCGGCCCCAAATTCGCCTCCTTTTTGGATGGCTAACTTCATGGATCTCAATTTGCTCACCTCCTTTCTCAAAATCCACCAGTTCTTGCGTGGATTTTGTGCGTTGTCCATGGGCTCCGTGAGTCCTCGACGTTCCTTGCCCACGACCGTTCGAGGCGTTTCCTGTGTTTTCTCACACGCCACTGGCCAGGCACCGTATGGGTGCTCCTCCCTGCTGTCCCAATCGGCTGGCAACGTGGGTGCCGGAAGTGGTGCTCCGGTGGCCTCTGGCGCTGCGTTCCCGTGCGTCTCGCAGCCTGCCTTGCGCCATCCGTGCCTCTTCACGCCGCCGTCGACCGGTTGACGCCGCCACTGTTCACGGCTTCAGATTCACGTGCCCGGCTTTTCCCACCAATAATTCCAACTTTTCTATATATAAATATAAATATATATATCTATATATATATATACCTTCACAAAAATATATATTTTTTAATTGTGGTGTTCTTATTTTTTTCAGATGTCGGCTCCAAGAAAGTCTATGTCGCGTAAGTCAAGTGGTAAACGCCATCGGCCGAGTGGGATCTCCGCTCCTGATCGATTTATCAGTCCCGAGGCCGAGACTCTTTTTAACACCCACATGTCACATCGCCAACTCTTCCTTGAACAGGAAGTCCGCTTTGACTCTGTTGGTCCTTCTATCTCCTCTCTCTTCACTGATCACGGTTAGGCGCCAATCCTTACAAGTTTGGTTGCTCCGTCGCTTATACCCATTCAGGAGTTTTACTCCAATATTTATGCAATTTCTCACGATTCTTTCTCCACCTTCGTGCGGGGGGCACACTTTCACATCATTGCCGATGTTCTTGCACGCGTTCTTGGTATTCCTCAGGTAGAAAACCCAACCTACCCGTATTCGTCGTTCTTCCGGCCTCGGTATAATGAGTTGCCGCTTTTCTCCATAGTGCCCCTCTAGAGTGGAATGACAGAGCTTTCCAGACCTCCTACCTCTCCTCTCGGCGTCTGGTCGTGAGCCGTATCATGCTCACGAACCTGTTTCCTATTTCCCACTTCTCGTCCAATCCTGAGGAGAAAGCTTTATTTTTGTATGCTCTCTTGAGTGGTCAGCCGATTGATTTACCGTCCCACTTCATCATTCACATTATTTCCCACTTCTCCTAGACGGGGAAGAGGCCAACCTTCCTCACAGTGCCTTATTCACGGTTGCTTGTGGGCTCGGTCACCCCTTCGACTTTCCTCGCCTCCCGCTCGGCCGTCCCATCACTTCCACCACCTTTGCTCAGAGTTGGTCCCACGCACGTCGCCTTGCTGCAGACTTCCCAGAGCTATTCGATGAGCCTCTCCCTGACGTGCCTCCTCCTCAGCCGGACGAAGACCCCTCTGGCTCTGTTTCGTCCTTCCCTGACCCCTCAGGTCCTGGACCATCTACTTCGCATCGGCACTCTACCTCTTCCTCAGCCGCTCTGATGGGTCAGATGTCTCGTCTTGTTGACCATTTTGAGCGTCTGTACTCCTCCCAGGAGCGGATTTTGGCTTCCCAATCTCAACTCCAGTCCCACGTACTTGCTGGTTTTGAGCGATTGGATGCTCGTTTGGCTACCCAGGAGGCTGAGCTTCGCCGCTGGCGGCGACATTATGGCACTCCAACCCCCGATGATTCTTCCAATTCTGAGTGATCCCCTCTCTTTGGCCCTTCGTGACAAAAAGGGGGAGATCTAGGTTTATTTTGTTGCATGCTGGTAGGGGGAGCTTAGGCGTGATGTAATTATTTCTGTTAGGGGGAGATGTCTGTTAGGGGGAGACGTGATCTTTATGTTATTATTTATGTTATCTGTTGCTTAGCTATTTATGGTAATGTTTGACTTGCTCTTTGTGTTGCACTTGCGTACTGCCCGTATGTTTGTCTTGTTCCTAGTATTGCATGCATGCTGTATCTATTATTGCTTGTATATTTATCTTGTTGGTACTAACCCTACTTGACCAGGTTACTCTGTTAGACTGACGCAGCTGTCACTACATCGACACAGCAGTACTAGTGTATTTTCTTTTACATTTTTTTTGTATCTCCCTAGGCGTAAATTTTTATGTACACGGGTTCTATCTCGATCGTGTCTGAACCTGTGATTCACTTGTATTTATTTACTTTCTGAGTTTTGTTACGGAATTGCAAAAGGGGGAGATTGTTAGAGACATTTGTCTAATTAGCATATTTCGTGATCATATGTATTATTATATCGATATCAGGTTGTGGGTTGTTGAGTTACATCCGTTAAGTCGCCTCGCCCTCGGCCGCTGAGCGGTCAAAGCCTTCGCCCTCCCCGCTCGCCGCTAGCCGCCGACCCTAAAAAGCAGAATGGTCCCGCCTCGCGAGTGCGCTCGATACCCGCTCGAACCCAAAAACCAGAATGGGTATCGCTCGCTGAGCGCTCGATACCGCTCGAGCGCACGTAGGGTTTCTCTGAAAATCCTCTGTGCGCCCGTCGGCTCGAGCGCCGGTGTAACGGGCAAATTTTTAAATGAAAATTTTGAGCCCTCTATAAATACTAGGCTTATATTTTTGGAACCCTAAGGGACTATTGACAGAATATTTTCGTGCCTCCTTTGAGAAGAAAGCTACTCAAGCTCCGTTGTTTATTACTCCTCTTGAGAAAACCTAACGTTACAAGATTGCTCTTCATATTCAAACAAGTTTTCTCATCAACTTACTTTAACTATTGAAACACTGCCTTTTTACCTTCGTTGGAGACGTTGGTTCGTGAAGAAGGAGACTCGATAGTGAAAAAGTGCTTTTTCAGGCATCATGGGTGAGACGGTTTGAAACATATTTTGATTGAAATTGATAATATCCATTATAGCAGAAATTACTTCTGAACCAAGAAAATAATTAAGGTTATAAATATCTTTCATTTCAAACTAGTTTTGTAAAAAGTCTTACACTCGACATATTATCGGTAATGATCATGCCATCGACATATATCAAAAGATGAATAGTGCTGGTATATTGTAAGAGTCAAGAGAGCCGAGTCATGTGTATTGGATATAAAGCCCAATATGGCCATTGTAGAACTAAAATTAGCAAATCAAACTCTTGGGACTTGTTTAAGATTATATAGAGCCTAACAAAGAAAACAAACTTTGTTTAGAGGATGCTCAGATCCTAATAGGGGTTGTATGCAGACTTCTTCCATCAAATCACTATAAAGAAATACATTATTAATATTCATCTTGAAAAGTTGTCATTCATAAGTGTAACTACTGCAATTAATGATTGAATAGAATTCGGATGTGTAACTAGTGCAAAGATCTTCTTGTATTCAATTTCATATTCCTAGGGAAAACCACAAGCGAGGAGGCAAGTTTTGTAGCATTGCATCGAGCCATCGACCCTAATCTTGATTTTCTATATCCATTTATTGCCAAGTATGTATATTTTTTGGTAGTAAATCAACCAAATCTCATGTACAGTTTTGTTCAAAGGCTATAAGTTTATTTATTATTATATACTATTAGTAAGACAGACATTTGACTTCAATTTATTTGCGTAGTTTTGTCTAGTTTAATAGGAGCAAAAATACCTTTTTTTATATATATAAATATATGTTGATATCTATACCATAAATTTGTATTTTTTATTCTTTATTTAGTGAAGTTGGTCGTGATAACATAATTTTAGATCTTGTGTCAATGTATCATAAAGGTTAGGAGGGTGAAAAATTGTTAAGTTATAGGCTTTGATATATAAATTTGTTAATTGAAAACAAATTCAATTTAACTATCTCGTACCAATATAAAACGGGATGCCGTTTGATTTCCCAAAATGCCCCCCACAAAGATGAAAATATCTTCTATTTTCTAAATAAATAAAATAAACACTTTTTCCCCCCAAGAAATATACGACCCTATAAAAACACAATGTGACTGTGAAGCCTTTGCTTTCGGTTTGATTTGGACACGATGATATTTTATGGTATTATACAATAATATATAATAATTATTCTCAAGATAATAGGGCATTCTTAAAATAATACACTTAATGTATTATAAAATAATATTTTTAATTTTTTATAAAATATTATAAAGTTGTTAATATATTATAAATTTTTTTCATCATTCGGGTGTAGACCACTTTGTTGATATCTTTATATCATTAAGTTAGAATGAAAAATAATGAGAATTGATGAAAGATATTACCCATACTCTTCATATACTCTATTTTATTAAAAATATGATGTGACCATTATGATATTATCCCATCGATAAAGTGAGAAAAAATAGTAAAAATAATTATTTTTTACCCCACACATATTTAATATAATAAGAATACACAAACATTCATAAAGTTATAACCTAAACTTAAATCATTCGATCCGACTCAAATCAACTATATAAAAAATATAGAATATAAATTATTCTCATAAATATATCATTAAATAAAATATATATAAATAATAAACTTTTTATAATGAGAGATAATATATATATACATAATATTAAAAATTCTTTAAAATGCAATCCCAATAAAATTTTTTAAAACTAATAAAGTAATAAAAAATTCTTGAAATCTCTCATTACAAACTTTTAGATTTCAAGATCATCTCTACCAAAAATATTGATAGCAAATACGCGATCAACTTTAGCCCATTATCAACCCCTCTACTTTAGAGCCAAGATAAATATAATTGTGAGCTAAATACTAAATAAATAAATAAAATTAATAATATTATAATATAATAAAATATCTAGAATGATAACATCAAATATATATAAAATTAATGATACCATATGATAAACAAATAACTATTCAAAACCCAACGTTGTCTCATAACCATGAATTAAAAATCACAAGACAATTGAATATCAAGAATACAATTAAAATTTTCCACAAATTTGAAAATCAATAAGATATTCATCAAATTTATTTTAATATAGGTCCAAACTATATGAGATATTATAATAATTTTTTTCAAATATTATATGTCATTATAAATCAATGCGTACTCATTTGCACCAACTGTTGGGTTAAATTTGTAAGATATCGATGCTCATAAGTTTAAAAAGTAACCAACTATATGGTCTTATAATATATTATCACTTATAGTATACAAATATTAAACTCACTTCAGATAAATAATATTCTCATTACCCCCTTGGGTACACCCAAAATATGTTGTATATGTATTATCATGGTCTAATCAGAATTTATGCCCAAATGGAGTATAGAATATATAATCTCAATCACATGACAAATTCAATATGTCTTGATATGATATCTATTAATATCTCAATACATATTATTTGTAAGATTATAAGTATCTCTTTAAATTACTTCAATCCTCAAGGATATAGAAATCAGTGTTAGATAATTATACACCATATTATGATGTCAGTTGTAAGATATAAATTCTAAAATATTATTTTAATGAGACAACGTAACTAACTAATAAATTTTCATGGCTAATTAAGGTTTGGGGATAAAAAATTAAATTTTAAATCAGAATAAAATAAATCGAATGGTGCTTGACTGACACCGGATCTATACATGAGTATATTTTAAACAAAATATTTACGTTTAATGTGCGATCCAAAGATACATGTGCGTGTTGAAAATATAATATTGGCACCTGAGAGTGCCTGTACATTATTCAGATTATTCATTAGCGTGTAATCCCACCTAAGTAGCGTTTGTATATCAATTTTCTATTAATAAGTGCTTTAGTCGACCTCAACTCATTTATACTAAACTTTTAAGATAATAGAGAGAAAGATAAAAGAATAAGAGAGAAAAAAAAGAAAGAGAAAAGAGAAGAAGAAATTAAGGTAAAATCAAGAGATCATTCGATAAAATCAGGTAAATGCAAATGCATGCGAGTCCATCTTCCTTTATTGCTATTCACTTCTAATATTTTTGAGTTTTTTTTTTATTTTAAATACTTATATATGTATTATTTTTACACTTAAAGTGATTATATTTTATATACATTTAATTTCACTCCCATTTCATAAACTTTTATGAAATATATATCTTAATCCAGATAAATCATATTTTATTGTTGAATTTCTACAATAATATTCTGATATATCTTCAAATATTGTTCATATTCTAGCATATCTTTAAATATTAAATATATACTTCTATATATTTTAAATTACCATGTAATTATTCATAAATGTTTATAATTGAGAAAAATTACATAAATTCTGCTTAATTTTTAAAATTAACTTTAATATTTCAGCATACTTCATCTTTGTAAGAAAGTATTAAAAGATTATATAAATTATATTAATTTCAATATTTATTGTAGTATAGTTTCTACATGTCTTTAAATTATATATTAAAATTTTTACATATTTCTAAATTGCACATGAATATTTTTACATGTTCATAATTTTTACTACATGTCACATATTTATAAGAAATATGAAGAAAACTATACATAAGTTTTGATGAAAAAATATTTACTTAGGTATAAGAAAAATAAAAAAATTATTCGTATTTAAGCAGAGTTTTAAATTTGTCTAAATATAAAATATTATAAAAAATTGACGTAATATATTCGAATATATCCTAATATATTCTTAATAAAATGAATATCAATCCTATCACTGTGGTAAAAGAATAAGCATTTGGCCTTGACTATAGAAATTATATGCAGTCAGCTCACCCGTGAATATTGGCATACGTCCTTTTGCTATATGGAAATATTAATTGCCCAAATTTTAATATTTATTCTATATTAATAAAGCTATCATCGATCATTGGTTATTTGTGTATTAATATGATTTTACTATAATTTATATATTTGCACAATTTTGACATATTTGATAATAAATATATAGATTTTGGCATACTTCCTATATTTGTATTGATTTTGACATGATTTATGTTCATGCATAGATTTTAGCCTATATGGTTAATAGTATTGACTTTTCAGAGTTCAATTATGTCAATTTTTTATGTTTAGTAAATATCCATATATAAATATATATATCTTGTTGAGTATTAGATTTACTCTTACCTCTATTTTTGCTAACCTTTTAAATTAAAAGACATAGCAAACTTGTATGAGAATGGGATAGAGATAATACCGCTCAAGATTAGACTTTAGGGTGCAGGAATTATTAAATATTTTAAATTATAATGCAACATTTTAGATTAGCTGTTAACATTTTGTTTCATCTCAATTAATGTCTATTATGACTGCCAACCAATGATATTATTATATTGATGATTCTCAAATTTGATTTCAAATTTTGAGAAGTTATCTTTGATACTCTGATTTTTAATTGATATATTTTTTCTTAAGTATATTTTGAAATCAAACAATTGTTAATATTTATAGTCAATTTTGGGTGTTACTTTTGGATCTTATAATTAAAAATTTATTATATTATTACTTGAGTAGTTTATTGATATTTAATGTTGGTTCACATCTCAATATCGATTTGTATTTTAGTTAGTGTAATAAAAAATAAATTTTTAGATTTACATATAAAATTGAATTAAGATATTTATATATTATAAATTAAGTTAATCATGATTTCAGGATTGGAGATGTGACATTACAAGTTTCATATTCATTGACACCATATTGTCTTCATATAATTTTATCTTCGTTAACCATAGATAGTAAAGAAAATCACATATGATAACTAAGTTAATACGATGAGAAAATTACAAATAATATTGAAAAAAAATCTAAAAATAATTGATTACTCGATTGACCCTTAAGAGTTTACACAATTCTTATTGGTCTTACCAGTATCTAATATCATTTCTAGGCCATAAGGATATATATATTCTATTTTATTACTATCAAACTAAACTCGTAAATTTAATAATTTTATTCGAACTGTTTTGATTAATTTAAATGAGTCAAACTAAAGTAATAAAATATCCCAAATATTAGGCTCATTTATATGATGGTATATTTCGTTACCATGTCTAATTAGTTGTCGGCATCGGTTATATTCTGTTAAAGATCTGTATCGGAATGTATCGCTTACCATTTGCTGAAACGCCCTGCTTGATTCCATGCTTGTCATGCGCTTGAACTGTGCCCGAGCACCTTTCTTGAGTGGCTTCGTTAGCTACATGCCTGTGTGAGTTCAGTCTCGTTTGCAGTACACTGATGCCCACTACGCACCCGACTAGCGTGCCCAAGAACCTGGCACCCGCGACTTGCTCATCTAGTGCTCGAGCCCATTTTCCAGTAACCATGCACCTGCTATTCACCCGACCCGTGCTCGAACGCCAAATCTAGTAGACCCCACGTTCAAAACTCACTGGAGCCTCGCTTGAGCACTGAGGGATGTAGTCCATGAAACCCTAAGCTTGCTCGTCGTGCACTCAATCTGCACTCAAACATTGCAACGCTCATTTCACCAACGGTCATATTTTTATCTTGGGTTTTCACGCCTCCCTACATATAGCCGTCTTTTTTCATTTACTCTAACTCTTTGCTTGAGTTTTTTACAACCATTTTAGAGCAAAATTAAATTATTCATATTTTTATATTGCTCATCTTGAGAAAATCAAACCGTGACAATTGTGCTTCATCTTCAAAGTTTTTCTCACCACTTTATACTTTACCCTTTATACCTCTTCCCATGTATTAACCTTCATTGGAGACAAAGGTGGTGTAAAAATAAGGATCCAATGGTGTACGACAATTCAAGCGGTTCGTGAGGAAACATTGACTTAAAAATCGGAAGGCATCCAATTTCGTTACTGTAGACAAATCTAAGGAGTTCCTTAATAGAGTTATAAGATAAAAATAAGTTGATTAGATTAGCGTATTTATACCACCTGATCTGTAAATTGATTTTTATAGTGCATATCTTCTCTAGCCGTTAAAATCTGGACAGTTTTACTTGATAGCTGTGTTTATTGAAATTTTTTTGTCATCAAAAATCATGTTTTTATTTTTCGTACTTTCATTATTTACTATCTTGCTATCATTATTTACTATTTATATCTGAATTAAAATATATTTTACGTGTATTATATATTTTATAATTTTTATTTCATAAATTTATTGAGGGGTGGAAATATTTTTATGATTCGAAACAATTTGTTCTATACAATTGAATTAAGAAACTCACCCCGATCCGTGACCTCGGTCTAGATGTATGCCAGTCAATTGTTATCCGTTCTTTCCTATTTTGATGAGAGTAACTACGTGTATTGAAAAGTTCATATCAAAACATTTATCAAATTGATGGATGAGCGCAGATGAGTCAGCACCCAAATTGGGTGGACTCCATCCAGAAGCACCACGGATGATGAACCAAAAGTTTTATCCTTGTGGTCAATAGAAGAACTTGATACATGCAATTGGAATAGTAAAGGGTTATACACTATTTTTATGGTTGTGTCCTCCGAAGAGTTTAAGCATACCTCAAAAGAGGCATGAGACCTCAAAAGAGGCATGAGATATCCTTGAGATTATCCACAAAGGAATTAAATTGGTTAAAAACTCTAAATTGTAAATACTCACTACTAGGTTTGAGAAAATTCAAATGAAAGATAACGAGACCTTTGACAAATTTTATACAAAATTGAATGACATTATTAATTCTACGTTTAATTTAGGAGAACGTATTCCTGAGAATAGAATCATTCAAAAAGTTCTACAATCTCTACTTGAACGCTTTTGACCGAATGTTACTAATATTGAGGAAAGCAAATAACTCAATAAACTAAAGATAAAAGAACTGATTGGCTCTCTACAAATATATAAGCACACTCTCCCATAATCCAAACAAAACAAATCAATTGAACAGAACAACAAATCAACTGATAAAGAGTCATACAGCAATGAGGACTTTGCATTATTTGTTAAAATTTTTTAAAAAAATTTTAGAATAAAAATAACAAACAAATATCTAAGAAAATAGACTTGTATCATAAATTTGTCAAAAAAAAGATAAAAATAAAAATAAAGACAAAAAAATAAGAAACCTCATGAAATCCACTGCCATGAATATCACGAATTCAGTCATATCTAGACCGAGTGCCCCAATTTTAAACATCAGAAAGAAAAGATATTAAATGTGTCCCTCTCAAATGATGAAGAAGATAAAAAATATGAAAAATCATCTGAAAAGGAAGAAGTAAATTATACGGCCTTTAAAACTTCAATTATTAATAGTAATGAAACTACAAGTGCAAAATAAGAACAATTGGATTCTTTCTGTGAGGAATCTAATAATAAATTTGATGGTTTTCAAGAGGTCTAGACAAACTGTTTAGGAAATACCTAAAAGTAAAAAAAATTAATAAATTCATAAATAAATAATTAACTAAATCTGAAAATGTTAAGGTAGAACTCACAGCAAAGCTATAATGTTTCACTGCTAAACATTGTGAATTAGAAATGTTGAATGGGTCCTTAATTGCTAAAATAAAATCCTTAGAATTGGAGTCCAAAAATGTCAAGAATGAAATTAAAAAAATTTTCCAGCAGATCTCAAAAGCTTGTTCATTGTTCGGATTGGGAAAGTTTACAAGAAACAAAAATGGATTATAATAAAACGATTGTGAATAAACTTGCTACAACTTCTCAAACAAATGAATCTAAAAAACCCAACACTATCTCTAAATTTGTACCTACCTGTCATACATGTAGGCAATTGGGCATATATATTCATGTTGTCACACCATCAATCGGATGTACAATCAAAGACAATTGGCAAAAATAAAAAACTCGATTAACCATATTCAACAGCTAAATGACTAAGTGAAAAGACTAGATTAGAAAGTAAATTCATGAAGAAAAATATGGATAAAGAAGAACGATCTAAAACAAGCATCAAAAATTTATTCTTATAAAGTTGCTCACGGTACCCTAAAAGTTCAAAATCATTCACTATGGTATCTAGACAGTGGATACTCCAGACACATGTGCGGCAATAAAGCTATATTTCTGTCTCTGACTAACTATCCCAATAGGACTATTGTCTTTGGTAATGGAGCGAAGGTTCCCATCTTTGGAGAAGGCTTGATTAGTATTTTTGGGCTTTCTAAGCCGTGCGATGTCCTGAAACCAATTTGTTAGAAATGACATGTGGTCCTTGATTTCCCGACCCAAACATACCATTGTCATTGGGACCAAGTGAATCTTTAAAAATAAAACCAATAAAAATGAAAACAATACTGTAATAAAGTTTGTCTTGTCGCTCAATGATACACACAAATAGAGAGCATCGATTAGATGAGACTTTTGCTCCTGTGACTCATCTTGAATTTATGAGAATCTTGTTATTTATTGCTTGCACCATGGGTCTTAAATACTATTAAATGGATGTTAAAAGTTATTTCCTAAATTATATTATTTATGAAGAAGTCTTTGTACCTGATTGGCACACAAGCGCCAAATTCAGAAACAAGTTGCCCACCACGCGCCTTAGTGACGCTTGAGCACCACGGCCTGCCTCCCTTTATCTTCGAGTGCACAGCGTGCGCATGTAAAACCCTCACCTCTCTTCTCTCTCTCTCTCCACACGATTCTCTCCCTTTACCTCCTATTACTCCCGAAATCCTACAAATCTACATCACCTCTCCTCGATTTTGGGCATTCTCAAGACAATCTCCTCCTCTTTGGTTTCTTCGATTTGTTGAGCTCCATTCTGCCATTAATGGAGTCGACACTGTTCAGTACCAGAATTCTACAAACCCTCATGTCCGCATACAATTCTCTTTGTGATTTGTTCAATTTTTTCATACTTTCCTCAAATTTCGGCCGGATTCACCATTTTACATGCAATTTTGCTCCAGGTTCTCCGTTTTTTGCACTGTGTTACACGTTTTCTTGCTTTGGGTGCTACAAGACTTCTTTTTTCTTACTGTTGGCTGATGCATGATTCCCATTTATTTTTGCATTTGGCTGTTGCACCACAACAATAACAACCAAAAAAAAAAAAAAAAAAAAACCAAAAGTGGAGCAAATCAGCAAAGAAAAAAAATGGCGAAGCTGATGCTGGTGCATAAATTCTTCCTCAACTTTTTCAGGCTGCTCCACACACAAAAAAAAAAAAAAAAAAAGAGATATAGTTGGTGCATTCTTAAATTCTTCTCTATTTCTACTTTACAGATATCCGCTCCACGCAAATCCCTTACTCGTAAATCTATTGGCAAGCGTCACCGAGCAAGTGGGTTCTCTACTCCTGCTCGATTCATCAATGCTGAGGCTGAATCCCTCTTCAATTTTCATATGTCTTAAAGGCAACTTTCTCTCAAACGGAAAGTTGACCTTACTTTCCTCAACTTGTCCATTTCTTTTGTATTCACAGGCCACCGTTGGGAGCCGATTTTTACCAATCTGGCTATCCCTTCCACCCTTTTAATTCAAGAATTCTACTCAAATATTTACGATTATCAAATTCATTCATTCTCTACCTTTTTGAGGGGACGTCACCTCCGGATTACCCCGGACGTGGTGACTCTGGTTGTCAATCTTCCTTAGGTGAAAAATCCTGATTATCCCCACACTTAGCGTTCCATGCCACACCACCACAAGATCACTTCTTTTCTTCATAGCTCTCCTATGGAATGGGATGGGAGGTCCTTTAAAACCAAGCATCTCTCCATTTGGAGGATGGCCATGAGTCGGATTATACTAACTAATATTTTATCAATCTCTCACTTCTCCTCCATTCCCTTTGATAAAATCTTATTTCTCTATACTCTTTTGAGTGGGAGGCCCATTGATCTGTCATCCCACTTCTATTCTCACATTCTAGCTCATTTTTAGTCCAAAAGGAATAACAACCTTCCACATGGTTGCCTCATTCAGCGACTAGTCAAGGGTTTAGGAGTTTCTTTTCCTGATCTTTCTTGTTGCCGCTTACGCGGCCCATTACCAATACTATGTTTGTCTAAAGTCGGTTGCACACTCATTGATCCTCCCCCGCTCCCGCCAATCCACTCAATGAGCCCCTCCCGAGGTGCCTCTTTTTCTAACCAAGGGTGGCCCGTTTGGTTTAGGCTCGTCCTACCCTAATCCCTCAAGTCTTGATCCATTTGCTCCTTTGACACTCTACCTTTTTGTCCTTTATGCATATGGGTCAACTGTCCCGAACTATCGATTGACTTGAGTAGCTTTATTCTTCTTAGGAGCGCCTCTATACTTTCCAGACTCTGCTATGTGGTCAAATATGCTTGCCAACTTTAAGCGACTTGATTCTCGTCTGGCTACTCAAGAGGATGAACTCATTTGTTTGTGGTAGTAGTTTGCTCATCATTCTTCAAGTTAACCATCTTCTGGTGATTCTTCTAACTTATAATGACACCTCCTCTTGGGCCCTTTGTGGCAAAAAGGGGGAGATGTCTTTGCTAGGAGAAGTCGTACCATATTTAGGGGATTGTTTTGTTCAGGAGGAGTGTTCCATTGAGTTTGATAGGGGGAGACATGTGATTCGTTGATTTTGATAGGAGTCTTGTGTATCGTTGATTCATATTTTCTGATTATGTTATTGGATTCTATTATTTGTTTACTAATTATGTTATCTAATTCCTGTTATTCTGTCATCTATTTCCTAATTATGTTATCTGATTCCTATTATAGTAACCTTAGTTGTTATCTATCTGTATACTGTACTTTTTTATACTAGCCATAATTGAACAGGCACAGCAACTATAGTTTCGGCACGTAAACTCTTTTATATTTTTCTATACTTTGTACTGTGATTGGTGTCCATTAAGTATAAATTTTTATGTACATGAGTTCTATCTCGGTAGTATATGAATCTATGATTCTCTTATATTTTGCTTTATTTTTTGGATGAGATTTTGTCATGAGATTATCAAAGGGAGAGATTGTTAGATTTATTTATGTGTTGACATATTCCGTGACCGTATTTGATCTATTATCGACATCGATTGTATTATGTTAAAGATTTGCATTAGAATGTATCACTTACCATATGCTAAAGCACCCTTCCCAATTCCATACCTACCGTGCGCTTAAACCACACCCAAGCGCCTTTCCCAAGTGGCTTCACCTACTGCACGCCCATGTGAGCTCAAGCCCCATTTCCAGTACACTGGCACCTGCTACATGCCCGATCAGTGCTTGAGCCCTGTTTCCAAAATCTTGGCACCCGCGGCTCGTCCGCCTAGCTCTTGAACCCTATTTCTAGCAAGCATGCGCCTGCTGCTCACCCGATCCGTGCTCGAGCACCAAATCTAGTAGGCCCCATTCTCGAACCCCGCTCAAGCACTGAGGGATGTAGCCCATGAAACCCTAAGTACGCTCGCTGTGCACTTGATCCACGGTCGAGTGTCGCGACACACATTTTACCAACAGTCATATTTTTGACCTAGGTTTTCAAGCCTTCATATATATAGCCAATTTATTTCATTTACCCTAATTTTTATTTGAGTCTTTAAAGGTCATTTTAGAGTAAAATCAAATCTTTCATTCTTTTACATTACTCCTCTTGAGAAAACCAAACCTCTACATTATGCTTCCTCGCCAATATTTTTTTCATCCCTTTATACTTTACCCTTTATACCTCTTCTAATCTGTTAACTTTCATTCGCGATAACGATGGTGTGGAAATTAAAATCCAATGGCGTATGACAATTCAAGTGTTTCGTGAGGTACTTAAAGACCATAAGGTGTCCGGTTTCGTTACCATGGACAAATCTAAGAAGTTACTTGATAAAGATCACAAAATGGGAGTAAGTCTGCCAAATTAACATATTTGTACCACCCGATTTATAAATTAATTTTCATAATGTATATCTTCCCTGACTGTTGAAATCCAAATGGTTTTACTCGATAGTTGTGGTTATCGAGGTTTTATTTCATCACCAAAAATAGTATCTTAATTTTTCATGCTTTCATTATTTACTGTCTTGCATTTATTATTTATTGTTTATATTTAGATTAGAATATATTTTACGTGTATTATATATTTTATAATTTTTATTCCGTAAATTTATTGAGGTGTTGAAATATTTTTGTGATTCAGAACGATTTGTTCTTTTCACCAAATATCACCCATGCATCCACCTTAACGTAATATAAGTTAATCTAAATAATTGTACCTAGTAAAAGTATGAATATTTCTATTTATACTAACAATATAAGCTTCTCGGCACTCAAGTCACACATGAGGTAGTTTTCAAGTTCCCCAACACGTGTTCGTCACTAAATTTATTTATCCTCAAGTAATGAAAAATGCATTTCGAGGATTTAATACTGAAGTATACATGACAGAGAGTAATATCAATAAGAATATGGTCATGAATGCATCTATTTACTATGCTAACGATTAACCGAAACATGACATGTTGCATAGCTAACAAATCTGGAAATTAAATTTTATGATCATCAAGGACATTTTGACACTCGATTTCTACCATTTTGAGAAGTCAAAACAAAAAATCGGCAAAATATTATTAATCTACACACTGCATAGATTAATAATAATAATCGCAGAGTTAAAAATGCAACATTTTAAGGTATAAATAGACAAATTAAAAATCACTCGTCATCACTACCAAGGTTGAAATTATAAGTCTAGTTTTCATTTATGACTTATGATATTATTATGATAAAATTAGATTAATTTAAAAATAATTATATCATAAAAATTTTATTAAAAAGCTTATAATTTGGAATTTGATTCAGCACCTAAAAAACATTTATTTTACACTTATGTGCATTTAAGGCAATAGCAGTGCACCTGATGTGCGCCTATAGAACATTTATACACAATTTGGATAGTGCAGTGGCACTTGAGATGTACTTGTGTTGACACTAATACATAATTTAGGTAGAATGGGTTGCACCTAATGTTAGCTCATTACAACATTCTTGTGCAATTGAGACAGAATACTTACACCCAAGCTATATATGATATGGCGCTTGTCCATGCCTAAGGTTTTAAGTGACACCTAATGCATGCTTATTTAACACTCATCCATTGATTTGGACATTTATGAGTGTGCTCCATTCTGTCTGTCATTTTCATGCGAGAAGAAAAAAGAAGAGAGCAAAAATGAGAAGAGGAGGATGAGGTGAAGAAGAAAAAGAAAAGAGTAAAAGAGAAGAAATAAAATTTTATGGCTTTATTTCATCAAATATGTTAGATTAAAGTTAAAAACAAGTATTTCGAAGTACATTCTTTGGTCTATTTCATGAGCCCGTTAATTTGTTTACAATATTTATTTTACTATATATACAAGTCATAGTTTTCATCACTACCTTAAATATTACTACAAGTATATGATTTTTACCGATTTTTTATTTTATTTTATTTAGTTTTCTTGAATATTTGAATATTTGAATATTTAGCTTATTTTTTACAAAACAAGTAAATATTTTAAAAAATTATGTTCAAATTTTAAAATATTTGTAAGAAAAAGTCATAAATTTTATGCATGTGGTCTTATCTATTGATATTCTATGTAAATACTTGGAAATAAACTCTATTTTAATATTTGATATGATTCATACTTTTCTATAAAGGTAAAACTTTTTGGATATTTACACTTTTTTAAAGTAAAAAAGGTTTTAGACATTTATATTTTTTTCATAGAATAGAAAATTTTAGATATGTTTTTTTTTTATAAAATCCTCCATTTATTATTTTATTAAAAACCGTTATAAAAGATTTAATAGAAATAATTATTCAAACATCTGCCTATAAGCCTTAATAGTATTATTTTAGTCTAAGATTATCAAGAATATATATAATTATTTTTCAAAATTGGTATTTTAACCATTGGTTCTCAAATTGTAACATAATTTAGATTTTAAGATTTTAACTTGCATCATATTTAAAAATTTTAGAATAATTGGTCTTTTGAGATTTATAGGCTTGACAAGATATTCAAATTTACCCAAATTTTAGACATTGAAAACTCTTGGAATAATGTGATTTGGATATTTAGAGAATATTGTACTGTTTTTATATTTGTTATTTATATGTATATTACAAATTTTGCATACAAAATTGTGATTTGGACTATGCATTTATAAATTTAGATATATTGGGTTTTAACAGGTGCTTTAAATTTTTTAGCTTTTAATTTGTTTTATGCATATGATTTGCACATAAATGTATATACATACTTACTAAGTAGTAAACTCACGATTTGTTATATTTTCTAACATTGTAATATTAGAGGATCTTAGATTACTTGTAAGATTTAGACAAGAAGAAATTTGAAGACTTTATTTATTATTTGTATTTAAACTTATATTTGGATTTGATATGGAATTTTGTTGGGATTATTGTTGACTTTATTTATTATGGTCTATACAAATTTTAAAGCATTATTATTAGATAGATGTGCATACAAGTTTTATATAGTTACAGTTTGGGTGCCGTTTAGATGTTTTCCCTTATGAATAGGTTTAATATGAATAGATTGTTATATTAATTATTTAAAAACCTAATATGGTTAGTTCATTTGTATCCCGTGTCCATAGTCAAATATTATGGGTATTATGTTGTTTTGGATTTTGATTTGTTAGATCCGACCCAATATTTCAATTATTTGAATTTTAGATCATTAAGAAAGAACAAAACAACAAAATTACGTAGGATTATATTATATGTCATAATATAAAAATGGCAACTTGGTCAGTATAAACCCATGTTTAAAAAATTATAACGATGGCCTCAAAGGTAGAAGAAAATCAGCAAAATCCTATCATAAGTCACTGTTTATATTCTTCCCCACGCGATTGCACTCTTCATGCGTGATTTGTAGACACTTTGGGGTGTATAAAATTGTTTAGAACAGCTATGATTTTTGTATAGCAAATTAACATACTATTTTGAACGTTTAGACATCAACTTAGGTATAAAAGGGTTTAAACATTATAGAGAGTGATGAAATCTCGCAGCAACTCACGACAATACCCTTGTGGCAGCAGCTGTTCGACAATGGCGATTGGCTTCTTCCAATCTTCCTTTCCTTCTCTCGAAAAGCCTCCCAAAAATGCGTTAGTGTTCTTCATTTTTTCATACTTAACATGACCCTTCATTTTCCTTCATGTAATATCCGAGAATTGAACAAGGCTGGCAGATTTAATGGAGGATCGGCGACCGGCTAAGTTAATGGAGAGGAAGAGGAAGGGGGAGAAGAAGAATAAGAATGAAGAGGAGGGAACGCGACACAGTTTTAACGAGGGAATGAATTTGATTTGGAAAGAAGGTGAATGCAATTCATATAATGCATTTTCATTCATTTTTTTAAATGGTAATATTAATTAACTAATTTAATTAATTCTCATATTATTAATTATATTCATACACATTATTATCATAATAGTCCTAATCATTATTCTATGAAACTAAAAATAATTATCTGCTTTAGATAGATAATTATTAAAATATCCTTCTAATATTCTTGTGAATTCAATACATCTAATCTCTATACAAAATTAACCTAAACTCCCTATAATTAATAGTACATTAATTATCCACACTAATTACCATTACGGGTTGAAAGCCCAATAAACTCGAGTTAAAAAATTGAGGTGTTAAATACATCATCAACTATACCAAATGTTGGCTAGATAAGTATTTCTCCTTGCTCAACCTATCTTGCATCATTTGCTTATTTGTAAACCCAAATGTACTGGTTGAATATAAGGTTTCTTAATCTCTTGGTAGGTTCTGAGCGTTCTCCTTTGACTCAGCTTGGAGAATTTTTCTCTTGTAGGACTCGAAAGTTTCCTGGGCTGGCTTGATGTAAGTGGCTTCAAAGATTTTCCCTCACTTTTTCATCTTTGATTGGCTATCTATGAGAGTCTTTGCATGAGAGATTGTGTTTCCAGATCCATGGCTAGGGGCTCGGGGTGTGCGCTTTGTGGGAGTTGTGCAGAATCCCACCAACATTATTTTTCAATGTCATTTTTCTCAAACTATTTAGAGAATTGTTTATTATAGAAGGGAATGCTGGTAGCTGTTGGAGGATTGGAATCATGAGATTCGAAGAGCAAGTATTAACTGGAAAAGGAAGAATTCTACTAGTGCTATTTTTAGAATACATCAGTCTACTCCATTTGGGTGAGAAAAATGCTATCATTTTCAATAGGAACGTAATCGGTGTGTAAGGTTTTATACCAGCCTAATCAAGTCATTTAAGGACCCAAATATGAAAGGATTACTAACCTCAAACTATTAAATTTTCTGCTCTGTTTTTCCTCACCACTGACTTCACCCGACTTTGAAGCTTCCGAGAACGGTTTCTCTCCGTCGATGGCATATTGCAGAGAAGATACTTGGGGACGAAACCAACTTACTTCAATTTATCAGATAATTATATCAATATTTGATTGTGGCGTTACCAATGAAAAATAGTGGAGAAATAATGGAGAACAATTATGGTGCGTTATCAGTAATTAATATGGGCCACCAATACTTCAATTTCAAAGTTGGATGAAACTAAACCGTTAACATTCTTCCACTTAATCTATGTTTTACTTGATGTAATGACCAAACCTATCAATTCTCAAACTTAAAAAATAAATATATGAATCATGGTGATAAGTCATCTATTAATGAGTAATATCATCAATGTATTACAATATATTACATTTCTCAATACATATATGAATATGATAACGTTACTTTATGAATAAATATTATATTTATTATTTGTCTAATAATTAATGACATTCTCAAAAATCAACTAATATGTACACAAAAATTTTGAGAAATATCACAAATAAGTAAAAATTTTATTAAATATCATTATCCATACAATGAAAATCAAAAAATGAAACTCAAACCCATTATTATTACAAGATCCTTGAACTTTAATGGTGGCATACATTTTGTCAAAAGATCAGTGATCATCAATTCAATACTCATATGCTCAATAGCAATTTTCTTTCCTTTAATGCGCTCTTTTATGGTTAAAAATTGAATATCGATATGTTTACTTTGATTACTATTTTTATTATTTTTAGTAAGGAAAATAGCAGCTAAATTATCGCAATACATCTTTAATAGCCTTAAGATGGAATCGACCATTCTAAACTCAGACATAAAATTTCTCATCGATACACCATACTTTGTAACCTCAAAATAAGTAACGAACTCGACTTCCATAGTGAAAGTAGCAATCACGGTCTGCTTTGCACCCCGTCATGATACAACTCCATCGACAAATATAAATATGTAATCAAATATTAATTTACGTGAATTAACACATCCAACAAAATCTGAATCGAAATACCCCAATACTTTTAAATTGTCAATCCGTCTATATGTAAGCGTGTAATCTTTGGTACCTTAAAAATACATCATCACTTTTTTAGCAACTTTTCAGTGATTTATAACTAGATCACTCTGAAATCTTTCCAATATTTTAACTACAAATGCAATATCATGTCTTATACATACCTGAACATATATTAAATTTCAAACAGCGAAAGCATATGAAATGTTTTTCATTTGTTACCGTTCAAAAATATTTTTCGGATATTGGTTCAAATTGAAACTATCACCCTTCACAATGGGTGCTACACTTGGTGAATAATCTTTCATCCGAAATCTCTATAAAATTTTATTAATATAGGTCTCTTGAGATAAACCTAAAACATCTCGTAGTCTGTCTCGATGTATTTTAATACCAATGACATAAGATGCATCACTCATATTTTTTATTTTAAATTTATCAGAGAAAAATTATTTCATTTTATACAGCAAACATTTATCATTGAATGCAAGTAAAATATCATCCACATATAAAATAAAGAAACAAATCTTACTTTCACTGACTTTCTGATATACACGTTGATCTAAAATATTCTTTTCAAAATCAAATGAAGAGATAATATCGTCAAATTTTAAATATCATTGATGGAAGACTTATTTTAATCCATATATGAGCTTCTTGAATTTGCATACCAATTACTCACCATCACTAGAGGAGAATCTTTCTGGCTGTTTCATATAAACATCTTCCTCTAAATCACCATTTAAAAATATTATTTTCACATCCATTTATTATAATTTCATATCAAAATGAGTAACAAATGCCAAAATAATGTAAAAAAAATCTCTGTGTAATCAATTCCTTCTTTTTGAGTATATATTTTAGCAATTAGTCTTATTTTATATCTTTTGATATTACCTAATTAGTCTTTCTTTATCTTAAAAATTCATTTACAACCTATGACTTTTGTCCATTTAGGCAACTCAACAAGATTCCAAACTTTATTATAACTCATAAAATTTATCTCTTTCTTCATGGCATTGTACTATAATTCTGATTCATTACAACTCATGGCTTGTGAAAACGTTTCGAAATTATTTTTAACTCCAATATTATAATCAGATTCCTATATATATACAATATAATCATTAGAGATTGTTGATCTTCTCATTCTAATAGACCTTCTAAATATTGTATCATCATTCTCAATAAGAGTATGTTGTACAATTATTTCAGATAAATATTAAACATCATGGTCAACTGAAATAGGATCAATATTTTATAGAATGACATTGATTGATTGTTCAATCCCAATTTAATCTTGAGGAGTATTTTGTACGACAATCAACCTATCATATAAAGTTGAAGGTTGAGAATTCAAATGATCATTATTAGAAATTAGATTTTCGGATCGCTTGCTCCTACTCATTAAGTCATTCTCAAGAAATTTTACGTTTCTTAATTTCACAATCCTAATGCTATAAAATGGACAGTACAATCTGTATCCTTTGGATCGTTCAACATATCCAATAAAATACACACTGATGGTCCTTAGATCTAACTTATTCTCATATGGATTATAAATTCTTACTTCAGACGGGCATCCCCAGATGCGTACATGTCGCAAACTCGATTTTTAACATTTCTATACCTCAAAAGAAATTTTTAAAACAGCTTTTATTGGAACACGGTTTAATATATACAGTGTCGTTTTAAGAGCTTCAATCCACAATAATTTTGAAAGATTGGAGTTGCTAAGTATACTCCGTACCATATCTAATAATGTTCGGTTTCTTCTTTTAACGACACCATCTTAGTCTGGAGAATCAACCATAGTATATTAGGTAATAATCCAATATTCTTAAAAAAATCTTATAAATAGACCAGATATTTGTCCATCTTCTATATATCTATAATAATATTCTCCACCTCTATCTGATCTTATAATTTAATTTATTTTTATATTATTTTTTTACTTCTACTTTAAATAATTTAAAAATATCTAAACTTTCATTCTTATTATAAAATAAGTAAAGATACATATATCGTAAGAAATCATTAATAAAGGTTATGAAATATTTTGGACAGTATAAGTCAATATCAGGATTATAAATATCCGTATGTATGATTTTTAATATGTTCGAACTCCTCTTGGCATTTTTCTTAGTCTTATTGGTCTACTTTTCTTTTATACAATCCACATAAATTTTAAAATTAGTAAAATTTAAATTATTAGGTACTTTATCATTTATTAATCTTTTGATTCTTTCAATAAAAATATGATCTAATCTTCTATACCACAATATAGAGAAACATTCATCCACAATATATCGCGTAATGCCAGCATCAATATGCACAGTATTGTAAAATGTATTATTTTATAAATTTAAACAATAAAGATCATCAGATAATATACCATTTTTAACAATATTAGACTTCTAATATAAATTAAAAAAAGAGTCTGAAAATATAATGAAATATTTAAAAGGTACAAGTTTTGAAATTAATATCAAATTTTTAAAAAATTTAAAATATAAAAGATTTTTTCTAAATTTAAAATAAATCTACTACTCAAAATTAAATTGCATATTCCAATGGCTTTTCACATATGAACGCATCTTGTTTTTGAAGAAGATATATTATTCACTATCTATTGACTTCCTTAGATTTTACAAGCCCTATAAGAAATTTTAAATATAAATTATAGAATTAGAATCAATTCACCATGTATTATGAGAAATATTAACCATATTAAATTTATAACATATAAAAGATGATGAATTACATTTTTTCTTAAGCCAATTTTAAAACATAACACAATCCTTCTTGATGTGTCCCTTCTTTTTGCAGAAGAAGCACTTGCATTCTTTCTTGATATCAGATTGATGTGATATTTTACCTTTCCCCTTCTTTTTAACTTGAGCCTTAATCTTTCCTTCTTTAAATATAAATACACTTTCGCTTTATTCTATTATAAGCATTCATTTCTCTTGAACATATATGGTTATAAGTTAATTGATTGACGATTTATCCTTATGTGTATTATAAGAGATTTTAAAATATCCATATTATAGTGGAAGCATATTCGAGATATAATACATAAGAAAAGATTCAGACATATTCACCTCCAAATTTTTTAGTTGAGCCGCTATATCCATCATTTGTATAATGTGCTTACATACCCTTGTGAGCCTTAAAGATGAAAACTTTATAATTATGGTGCTAGTAAGTACTTTATCTGAAATCTTAAATTATTTATCGATAGCTTTCAGTAAATATCGTATTTTATTATACTGATCGACGAAACCACAAATACCAATAGAAATTTTAGTCTTTATGAACATTAAATTTAAGCGATTAGATCACTCCCATCATTCATAAAGAATTATATCAACCGGGGTGCTGGTTACAGTAAGAGCGGATAGTTCATCTTTTCTTATAGTATAATCTATATCTATCCACCCTAAATGAAGAAGAATTCTCTCCCTTTATACTTTATAATTATCACATTTTAGTTTAAAAATTTTACATCTAATATCAAAAAGATTGACAGATTGTATAACTGTATAAAAATAAAAATATATATTTAACAAATAATAAATGAGGCTAACAAATAAATATAGAATTATATTTTACCAATATAAAGTATACATCATGAATCAATTCATATAAAAATTATTTATGAGTTAAAATTTTAATTCAAATAGATTCATATCCAATTTTATAATAAAATTATCAAGTTATATTCTATTCTTAATCCCTATGAATAAATTAAGAAAAATAATTTGACATTTTATCATAATTAATTAATTTAATATAATAAAATTTTTTGTAATATAAATTTTATTATATTAAAAATAATTAATCACAATTAATATCCTCATACCATATGTGATAATAAAATATAATTTTATTAATTAAAGACGCTGTGACCAATTCCTAACTAATTAAATTATATTAATCACTAAATATTATATATATATATATATATAATTATATTTTTAAACATTATATAACAAACTTTATATATAATAATAAATACAATTTTATATATACACATTTACGTGTACATATAAACATATATATACATATATATATACGCATATTATTAAATTAATAATACAACAATTTTTGTATAATAGGAATTAAAACTCTTTAATACTAACAAATGCGAGGCAGCCCAGTGGCTCAGCCAGCCTCTTCACACACCCGAAGACTTGGGTTCCAATCCCAGCATCCGCACGCATGCAGTGCGTCTTTAGGGGTTTTCAATATTGCTGCAGTAATGGGCTAATCGACTTAGGCCTCGACATAGTGATGCATCACAAAACACAATTGAGCAAACGTAGATACGACATGGGCCACGCACGTTTAGGAGTAGATTCAGAATTATTTTTAAAAAAAAAAACTGTAGCACTATAACCGTACAAAACGACGCTGTTTTAGGTCATCTTCAACTTCCAACGGATAAGCCCAAATTTCACTTGATTTTTGACCCGATAAAAACTCATCTATTTTTACACCAAAATTGATGTAAAATATATAAAAATATTGAAAATAAATTTTTTAAAGATTTTCGATATTCGTTTTTACCAAATCATCACAAAAATCGAAACTTTAATAATTTTTAAAAATCAAAAAAATAAAAAAATTACAAAACAGATTCAAGGCAAAGGTTCAATAGCTTTAATACCAAATGTAAGATTTTACACCGGCCTAATCATGCCATTTAATACCAAAATGTAGAAGGATTACTAACCTCCGGCAATTGAATTTTTTGCTTTGTTTTTCTTCACCATTGACTTTACCCGATTTTAAAGCTTCCAAGCACGGCTTCTCTCCGTTGATGGTGTATTATGGAGAAGATGTTTGGGGACGAAACCAACTCACTTCAATTTATCAAATAATTGCATCAAATATCTGATTGAGGTATTACCAATAAGAATTAATGGAGAAATAATGGAGAACAATTATAGTGCGTTATCAGCAATTAATATAGGCCACCAATACTTCAATTTTAAATTTGGATGAAACTGAACTGTTAAATGGTGTTCCAAGAAAAAGGGAAAAACCGATTCTTTTTGCGTTCGAGAATACATGAGGATAATGGTTTTTTCTCACTTTAATCAGTTTTAGTCTATGCATGAGAGGTGGGGTTAGAGTTTCTCCCTTACTTGGGAACTGACACTATTGTCTTAAGTAGTTATGATTAGTGTCATATTTGGCGTTACCTGTTATATTTACTTAATTTTCAGAATTCATTTGTTACTCGTACTGCGTTTTCGATCTATTGAGATTTTCCTTTGTTTTTGTTTTCGGTTTGGCCGGCCACCAACAACTAATATGTACAATGATTATACAAATTGATTTATATGCTTATTTGCTTAGGTAAAAACACTATACTCTTTTTTTTTTTTTTTTGCAAAAGAAGACAAACTATGAAAGCATATATTACTAAAATATTTATTTCCACCCAAAAAAATTATGAAAATAAATAGTAATAATATAATGAACTTGGAAAGGAAGGAGAGGAACCATCATGTCCCTTATGTCAAATGAATCAACATAACAACAAAGATTCATGAGCATATTTGAATATATATATATATATATATATATATTGAAAAAAAAAAAAAAGAAGAAAACCAGATAATCGTCTTTGCTTTTATAATTTAGATAAAGTGGGAAAGTGGAAGATCCATCGTATCCATACATGAATAGTATACATCATCGTGTTTCACTTTTGAAATTACCACAACAATATTTAAATTTTAAAGGCACAGTGATTTTTTGAATCAATTTTTGCATATTTTATTTAATTTTATGCAATATTTTTTTTAATATTGTCATAATTTAGATATTTCTTTTAAACGGCGTTAAGGGAGCACTTTAGCTATTAATCCTCTAAACACAATCAATAATATGATGTATAATCCATTTATGTATATTAATAAATCAATATAAGTGTAAATTGATATTTGAATATCATATTATCTAAGATATTCTAATAAGAATTTAATAGTATTCTAAAAACATTTATGACCATTTTTTATACACCACTTTCGACTCTTTAGGTGGACCATCTCCTTTTATTATGTTTTCAACATCAATCAAATTAAGCTTTATCACTGGCACTTTTTTTTTTTTTTTTTATCCCCAAATCATCTCAACGTGCATTTCAAAATAACAGAAAAAAAAAGGAAAGAATAGTAAAAAAATATAATCAAATTATATAAAAAATTGACTGATATATATCAATATTAGATTTTTGATATTATAAAAAAATCATAATTTATTCCTATATTATCTGATATTTAAAATATCGGTTGATATTTGACTATCAGTTTATAATTCTCAGGATAAAAATTTTCTTTCAATATATCTAATACCAATACGCATTATCTCATATGTCCTATACTAATATTGATATTTTTATTTATGAGTCAAATATAACTATCTTTTAGATCAAATTTACATTCTTCTATTCTTCTAATTATTAATATATTTTTAGAAATGTGAATAGGGAGTACAATAAAATATTTCTCACGAACAAAATGATTCAATGAACCCTAACCCCAAGAAAAACGATAAAGTCAATATACAACTTGATCAAACAGAGAAAAGATAGTATTATGCCATGAGCAAGCTAATTAATCAACAATCAAGCATGCTGCAACATATCTCCTAATTCAGACCATCATTTGAGCTCTTCCCACCTATTGGGATCGGAGTCTTCAAGGCATTTTACGAATGTCCTATTGAATGGCCGTTTAATGGTTAATTTCTTCATTTTGCAGGTAGCAATAAACCTGGCTGGTCAATATCCCAACTGATGAAAGGATACCTTGTTATCATGAAGTCCAGAAAAAGACATCTACACATAGCTTTATTTCAAATAAGTTGTTTATATGGTTTGAATCCATGGCATCCGATTTATAATTGAATAATCTTACCGTTACTAAGATTATATGAATGCTTGAAACAGGCCAGCGCAAATCAGGAAAGAATCTTCAGCAAGAAAAATTCAGCATATGTGAGCTCAATTAACAACTTTAATCATCATATCACTTGTAATATATCCATATATACAATCAGCCCACAATAGTCATACAATCTAGGCCACGATTTAAGGAGAGAACAGGGGTGATCTTCCAAAACTATTACAGATCTCTCTCGCTTCTTTCTACATTGATTTGCTGTTCCTTTCCATATGATCTTCCTAATCCCAGTTTATGTTCTCTCCATGGAACTTTTAACGCTTTGGGCTCCAACTTAATGGAAATTACAGACCCCAATTTCCAATCTATTTTCATCTCCAAGATTCTATAAAGACTTGATAACCAAGTGTTGCCACAATACCGTTAATATTAAAAGCTTACTCCTACCTATTGTAAGCTCCAAACTACAGGCAAAACAGAGAGTAGTGCCACTGCTGCAACTTCTCCCTCCCTTCTTCAATGGATCAGGCTTGTGTATTGAGGAGGGCTAATTCTAAGTTCAAGGTTCAAATCGGGGCATTCTTCTCGGGCTTCTTGACCTTGGTTTTTGTCGGTTTTCGGGTCAATTCCCTTTGTGATCTTTTCTTCTTCTGCTGCTGCTTCTAATTGTTTAGGATTAGCAGCAACAGAAGCTATGGCTGCGGCATCCCCTGCTGCAGAAACCGCATTCAGAGGCCTGTGAGTAACTGGATCGATTCCTCTGCTCAAGAGCTTCCTTTTTATGTGGGTATTCCAATAATTTTTTATCTCGTTATCTGTTCTTCCCGGTATTCTTCCTGCTATCAAAGACCACCTACACAAATTTCATCAAAAACCCCATTAATGGTGGAATAGCTTGTTCGATTTTAGATTATGCCAAACGGAACCTTAAGCTGTGTTTGAATCTCCTAAAGGATTTGACTCTCGTTTTTTCCCCCTATTGCCCTCAGATTTTCAGAATAAGATGGATCTGTTTTTCTTTTAGTGTTTTCTTCTATGATAAGAAACTTACTTGTTGCCGAGGAGGCCGTGGAATTTGATGATGAGCTCTTCTTCTTCTTCAGTGAAGTTGCCGCGCTTAAGGTCAGGCCTCAAATAGTTAATCCAGCGGAGGCGGCAGCTTTTGCCACAGCGGAGGAGGCCAGCAGCCTTGGGAAGTGATCGCCAACTGCCCTCTCCATGAACTTTGATGTAAGCAATAAGACGGTCATCTTCTTCCTTTGTCCATGCACCTTTGTTTGTGTGAGCTTTCTCACAGCAAGGAGACCTACCCATTCGAGAGTAGCACTCTAACTACCAGCAGACTAGCAAAAAAAATTGTGTAATGCATATATATATATTAGTACTTCTCTTACTGTATAGTGTTTACTTTCTTCAGAAGCTTATATATATATATATATATATATATATATATATATATATATATTAGTACCCCTCTTACTGTATAGTGTTTACTTTCTTCAGAAGCTTATCGATGGAAAATGGAGAAGCACCTAGTTAACTAATTCTTGAAGAAACAAGGCCAGCCTCTTTGAAGGATTATAAATAATAAGTAAAGAGTCATTGTGGGATAATGTGTGTTTTTGACTTGGGAGACCTATTAAGTTGCTAATTATTCTGAACTCCCTAGTTGTTTTATTAGTTTGGATTGTGTGATATAAATAAACAATGTTGATTCAATATTTATTTTAATATCGATTCTTTATTTTATGTCATGTAATCTTTATTATTAAAGATGATAAAAAGGTTTTAAATTTAAGAAGACCATTGGACCTTATGAGAGGCACAGTGGGGTGGAAATAAGAGAAAAATAAAAGAAAGAGAGTAGCATTGTTAAATGGACTATTCTACATTTTTTTGGGCCACTAATATATAAATGTATCATGTTTTGTTTGACACGGTGCAAGATAATTTTATTTTGACATAGCATGACACATAGTCTATCTATATATAAAAAATAAAAATATTATAAAAATATATTATATTTTATTTAAAAGTATTAATTGAGTCGCACTACCCATAATACAGCATGACCTGATCCAACACTTTCATTTGTATGAAGTCACTAATTAGCCAACCCACCGAAGACATGACATGGTCCATTTTTTTAACTTCCATGGTCATGTGATCATTGCTTTTCAATAGTCATATGATTATTTGTGATCGAGATGTAGTAGTTGCCCCTTTTTTTGAAATAAAAACTAATTAAATAAAATTAAATTATAAATGCACCCTCCCCACTCTTCTACCGGGTTTTGTTAAGGTAAACCCATTTATGAGACTCCTATATGAACAAAGGGTCTTGATTTTATCTTAAAAAATAAAGGGTTAAGATTAAAACTTGTCCTTAGTTATGGAGATAAATCTTTGCCCTTGGATTCATGGTATAATTTATAAAAAGTTAGAACTCAACACAATATGACCCATTTAACAATACTAACTTTATTTATTCAATTAAATATTTTTAATATTATAATTTATAAAAGTAAAAAAAAAAATACATATAAAAACTTACTTGTTTTTAAATTTTACTCATATTTTTACTTATATTATTATCATCTCTTTTGAAGTCATTTTTTTTATTGGAACTCAAAACAATTTAATTTTTTGGCATAATTTTTTTATGTCTGATTGATCTTTAAAAGGAATGTATGCTTATATTATCTTCAATGTCATCCTACTTTTATTCATCAATTACTCAACTTGTGGCGCTAGAGAATGACCCTGTTGACATAATAATTATTTGTGGGGTTAAGAGATCTAGTATTATTGATACAAAAACAAAAAATGTGTTATTGTTAACTTTTTATTTTTAAAAATTTTAAAATCTAATTAGCTACTTATAAAGTTTGAATATAATCAAATTGTAAGTAATAAAACATTTCAACCAATATTATATTTTTACTAATTGGTTATATCTACGTCAAACTTGTACCAAAAAAAAAAAAACAAATCTCATTCACCAAGAGATCTCGAATAACCTCTGCTTTACTTCCGGTTTCATGTTAAATACATGTTGTACATTGCATGTAATTTGTGATAAATTCACATTTTCATTTCTTTTGTATAGTCGATCATTCTATATTGGCATAGAATTATTCAAGATAAATTTACATGTGTAAATCTACACGAAATCTATAATTATGATAAACTGGACTAGTATTAGAAAATTTCTCTAATAGTTTAAAATTGTTTTCTAAAAAATATAACTAAATATAATATTAATAAATATAATATTTTTAATAATTTTAATATTTACTTAAAATTATTTTTTAAAACATATATTTATCTCAATCATTGATATTATACAAAAAGAACTATAATTATCTTAGTAAAGTATAAAATTATTTGTAAATAACCATATTTATCTTAACAATAAATTTTATGTCGTGTAACAGGTACTTGTAAGTTGAATAATAAATAAAAAATTATTTCTAAAAGTATTTAATCAATTCAATTATCTATTAATTAATATCTGTAATCAGCTTAATAATTAAAATATTTTTATTATAATAGACTGTTAAAGTAAAACAAAAATAATACATGGTGACCAACATCTAGTAAGAAGAGTTCCATCATGTTACACAATCAATCTTCATTTTCTTCTATCTAAGTTTATTCTATAGATATAACATATTAAACCGTTACTTTTAAAAAAATATTTTAATAAATAGAACAATCTTCTCTAAATTCTCCACATAAGAAAAAATAAATTATAAACTATTATTAACACAAATATTAATAATACGATATATATATTTTGTACAAAATAATTTACCATTTAAAATTAAAAAAATTAATATTTAAATAAGAAAATAACATTATTATTATTTAAGATATTGTCAAACATAATAGAAAAAATCTTATCAAATATTTTATATTCATTTATAATAGTATTAATTGTTTTAGAAATTATGAAAACAATGTAAAGGTGCTCAAAAACTTTAAGATCAATAATTCTTTTTTGTAACTTTTAATTTTAAAAAATTTATTATGTGATAACATAAATATAAGATAAATTATTATATGGTAATCATATATCGCTTGTTGAAAAAATTAAATTTTACTTGTATCAAATTTAAAATTAGTTCTTGTTTAATTTGTAAAAAAATAAATGAATATCATTACCCTTAATAGTATGTCAAATATTTTTATATATCTTAGTTGTAAGTACTTTTACATGTACTTTTAAACTTATAGTTTTCTGTCATGAGAAAATAACTCTCTAGGTAAACTATATATTATGTCATCCTTTTCTTATTTAATATTTAATCGTATTGAAAAATTTTTAATATTACATCGTTTAAAAATATTATTTCAATTTGACTTAAGGATTATTGCAATCTCTTGTATTTTTCACGTGTTGCTTCACATTTTCAGTATCTTTAAAATTTTTATAAGTATAATCTTTTATATTTTTTATAAATAATTCATTTTTACTGTTAATTAATTTAATTTCAAAACTTGTTACACAGTATTAGGACGTTTTCTAGGAGGTTATCACTACTAGAAGGAGAAATATAAATATTTGTGTTAGATTGTAATTTTAAAATTTTAGAATTATTATTAATGTATGTACGTATTATAGCCAATATAGAAGTACTCGAATAATTTTTTTATATCCATTTACTATCGAAATTAAAAAAAAAATTATGTAACATAGTTTATAATTAAATTATAAAATAATAAATTAATATATAAATTTTATATCAAAATCATATAATTATATAAGAATGAGAAAGTAAATAATAAAAAGAGGGAGTAGAGAGATAAGTTGTAAGTAGAAGGAAATGAATAGTATTTATAATTTATTTATTTATTTAATTAATTATTTTTTTATATTGAAAATTGGAACAGATTATCGCCCTCCTTAAAAGTAGCTGAATTATTATGTGGTCGCTATAAATCAAAAAATAATTAATTAATGAGTAATGTCAGGTAGGGCCGATTCATGCCACGGGTCAATACAACACACGAGTTAGTTAAGTTGCGATTTGACACAGACTAAATTATTGAGTCTTATTAAATGCCGTTCGATGTAGTAGCTAACACCTCTAAGTGAGAGAAAGAGAGAGTGAGAGAGGGCTGATTGCTTGTAGGCATGATTTGGCTATCAACATATAACAAGTAAAGGGGCCAACATATAACAGATTTGGGGTTATATATATATTTGGGAAGTTGGATTTAATATATTTTTTATCTTGATTATTGAATAAAAATTTAATAATAAATATTTTATTATATAAAAATTATATGTAGTATTTTTTTTATAGACTTTTCTTAATATTAATGTTAATTAAGTATTTAATCCTATAATAAAAAAATAATTTTAAAAAATAATTATTATATAATTTTTAAAATTTTAAATCTCATTAGCTAAATTTTTATCATTTAATAAATAAGAGAGAGATATACATGAGAGATGCACCAACCATAAATCGGCTGGGTAACCATTGGATTAGAAATTTGGGAGGGATGCATCTCACATTTGACGGTATAAATTTTGACTCATTTTGATACCGTTGGATAAAATCTAATGGTTGTTAGTTTTATATATTTCTAAATAATAGAAACTACTTTAAACTATGTTTTATAATAGTAATAGACTTAGGCTATTAGATTTATATTTATCAGTCCATATAATTATTGAATTTTGATTACTCTTTTATGTGTATCAAAACAAATAGAAAGTTATCGAAAGGTTATGCGAGGTTTGTGCAATGATTGAAGCACAGCAGGCGGCCAAGAGGTAGAGCCAAGTTGGCGCACTTGAGGCTCGTTTGAGTGGAGTTTCAGCACCGATTCAATTTGCCTGCTAGGATACTGTGCTCGAGGTTCATTCGAGTGAAGCTCAAGCACCGATGCCAACATCATTTATACTCTAACCGCGCCTACCAGGTGCTCGAGCATAACCCGGGATTATAAAATCACGCAAACACATTTTTAATATTAAAAATTTTAAAATTATTTTCACACAATGAGCGCCGTATAGAGAAAAAGGAGAAAATAAAAGAGAAGAAAAAGATATTTGGCATTTAGTTAATATCTGATTTGAAATTTATTTTTCATTAATATCGGTATGTGGTTTTAGAGTTAATTTTTAGAACGTATTTTCGTTTGATTGTTTTTATTTCTCATTATATTTCTTTTGTGAGTTGTTGAGTGTATTGAGGAGTTATAATTGCCCATTCTTTACTTTGGATTATAGTAAATGGATTTCATAAAGATTTTTATAACTGATACTTTTATAGTTAATTTATTCAAAATTTATCCCGTATTTTTTTTAGTTAAAAAATATTTTCTTTATTAAAAACGTTGTACATTGTTATATTTTATATACTCACAATTTTTATAGTTGACAGTTGACGAGGGATTCGAGTCTTTATTCCGCTATGACGGGTTGTATATATCCGGATCGAACCCCATCACTACTGAGATGTGGCCCTCTAGTTCAATTGGAAATGTCCACATTAAGATGTGAATAATTAAAGAACAATTTTTTTTTTTTAAAAGATTTAATGTCTATAAATTAAGTCAATTTTATTACTATATGTAATTGAGCAATTTTTCTATACATGCAATCGTGTTAATTTTATCCATTAGGATTTTTTTTTATTTTTTTGAATCAAATTGGTTATATTTTAGCGTAACGCGTGATGTCAAGTTTTATTTAGATGGCCATTATTGGGGATTAGGTAAGCCAATTTATTATTTTTAATTATTTTTATTTATTATTCTCATTCAACAAAATTAATTTTATAAATATATAACAAATTTTACCTAAGTAAAAGATGACGATTTCATTAACTTTACCGAAAAAATACAATAATAAAATTAATAATTGTACTCTAATTAAAAAAATATACATATTCACCTGATATTTTAAATTTATATAAATACGTAAAACTTATATTTTTTATAATATGCATTAATAATACTCGAAATATAAATACATATAAGCATATAATATATGATGATATATTTTTTTTATAATTTCAAAAAATAAACAGCAAATTATTTCGTCCCTTTGTCTCTGACGCACGCAGTAGTTAAGGGCAACTTGTCCATACGTTACCTAAAAATTGGCCCCTATATATTATTCCAGTGTCCTACGCCCTCTTACCAACCACATGTTTTTAGGGTACGTGGGTGGGGCCTAGTCTTAGTCCCACAACTGACCACTCATTTTTGGACCTAAGTTCTCATCTTTATCAAATTCCCGTGGCTTATATCGTGGAACCTTCTTTGTGTATCAGAATAAGCTATCGAATGATAAAATTAATAAAATAATTTATATGAATTATGGTTGGATGATTTTTTAAAATTTTATATTGTATAATAAATCTAACAATAATATTTATAAGTATTTTTTTAAAAAAATGATAAATATTTTAAAAATATAATTTAAATACTCTTAAATATCATTAAATTATAAAATATTTATTTATTGATTTTAAAAATGTTGAAAAAGGGGTCCCTGTCAAGTTGAATAATTGGCTTTTCGTTGGTTTTTCACCAACTCCCACCAATTCTCTGTGTCCACGAGTCTTTTTTGGCTTTGCTTAAAATGTGACCCCATATTATTATAATTATTTAGGCTCTTTTTATTTATTTATTTTTTTATTTAAAAAAATAAATATTTATAATGAGTTATATAACATTCATAAATGAATACGAATAAATAATATTATATATGTGTACAATTTTAAAGATTTTTTCTCCCATTTCCTATTAATTTATTCATTATGAAGGAATTTATTTATCTTAATTTATTCATGTTTTTATATTAATTTATATTCATAAACTTAAACAAAAATTTAAAAAAAAAATATATATATATTACCAAATTAATACATCTCCAATCTTTCTGGACATTAAAACGTGACAATCTGACATATAGTCCTAAATAATATGCTATATTGACAAAACTATGCATTCATTTTAGAGATTTTTAATTTAATTTTTGTTAGAAATTTTTAATTTTATAAAATTTCATATTATATATTAGAGATAATTTATACAAATTTATTTGTATTTATAATGGATAATTAATATCTTAAAAGATAATATTATAACATGTATTAAAAATTTATTTTTTAAGTATTTATTAATTTACCGGATAATTATTAAAAGTCCTCTGGTCTCATCGATTTTTTTGACAATAATTTTATCAATATAAAATAAAATTATCTTAAAATTAAAAAAAATAAATGGTATTTTTTTTTTTTGACTCATTTAGGCAATCCTTTTCTCGATAAAAAAAAAAAAAAATGAGATGACAACTCGTCGGAGTCAACAAAGTTAGGTAGTCTACTTTGCATGTAATTGTCCTCTGGTCTCATCGCCAACCGCCATTTACTGCAATTGCCACTCACGTGATTTGACGTTATCAATAAATTATTCAAAATTTTTATATATATATATATATATATAAAAGAAGAGATAATCGAATCAAAATGCAATCAAGTAATTCTGAGATATTTAATCCTCTCGCATTAATTAATAATTGAAATTATGGAGCCGTCACACATCCAAAAATCAATCAATTTCAATACATATTTTTATTCATCTTTTCATAATTGAAAAAATTATAAGATAATATAATTTTATATTATAACAATTATTTATACCTAAGTTAAAATCAATTCAGAACAGTGGTCACTCAAAATGGAATCCAAGCTCAAATAAAATAAACTTGATTATGCCCGCAACAAACAATGAAATTAAAGTCGGCTTGAATTTTTTACCCCGACAATCATGCCTAAGTTAGTATTAATTTACGAAGAATAACAAAGATTAAAAGATTATAGGATTCCTATACTCAACAACACGACAGCTGCTTTTGACTAGACATTGGAAAATGATCCGGCACTATAACATGATCGAAGGGAGGTGAATATATTGGATTGTGGATCACCCTTTTATGAGTCTCATATCCATTTGATGTGTCGTCTAATAATCTTATATGAGAACGCACGCGCATAGCACTGATCTAAAAAAAATTACAAACCGACACATGACAAGTGCATGACACGTTTGTAAGCACCTATTCTAGTAGGTGTGTGCTTGAGGCGTTCCCAAGGAATATTTACTTACCAAAAAAAAGTTCCCGAGGGGTATCTGCAGCACCATTCCCAGTGGCACCCGCGCTTAAGGCACGTTTGATGGGTATTCAAGCGCGACTCATAGTATAAAAATATGCTGACGTAATTTTAGGGGTAACCACTTTATAATTTTAAGATTTAGAGTGCTAACTCAATGAGAAATAAAAGAGGAAGAGAAATATTTAAATTTTTAATTGAGTTTTGAATCGTATTTTAACCTCTATCGACTTTGGGTATATCATTTTTAAAATTAAAAAAATGTTTTACCCATCTTATTTTCTACTCAATCATCTTGTACTCATTATTATTCGAGTTTGTTTATTATAATGAGTTGAGTCCTTATTTTATTGAAATTTTTGTAATCAAACTTTTTGTATTGCAGATATATTTCAAACGTATCGTCTCGTAATTATTTTCCCTCATTCTAAAGAGAATTTGCTACATAAAATAGTATATTATCTCATTATTTGTGATTGTTATTTATTTATTATACAACATAGATTATTTTCTTACGGTTTAAATAAGCAGTTCAAATCCTAACAAGCAGTATCAAAACCACAGTTATTGGTGTCATGTATTGAAATTTATTTGGATTGATGGAAGTTGGAAATAAAATGGTATGTTTAAATGGCATAAATTATGATATTTGAAGAAATAAGATGAAAGATTTATTATTTATTAAAATGATGCATTTTTTGATATTTGTTATGCAAAAACTTGAGTCAAAATCCAATGAGGAATGGATTTTTAAATATGAATAAGTTTATAGCTATATTTGACAATTTATTGATAATAACATGTACATTCACATTCGGAATGAAAAGAATGCAAAAACATTGTGGTAGAAGCTTGAGGCACTCTATACTTCAAAAACTGGCAACAATAAATCACAATACTTGATCAAATTGATACAAATGAGATACAATAAGGATACATTGATAGCCAATCACCTGAACAAATTTTAAGAAAGTGTGGACCAATTGAGTGGTGTAGGTATCTAGTTTGATGATGAACTATTTAGCTTGTGATTATTGACCGCCTTACCGGACTTTGAGAAGGTGATACAGATTACCATTACTAATACCGATTTAAATGGTATGGTGACTCTGAAAATAGTAAAAAGGAGTCGTGCTGAATAAAAAGATGAGATGTCGATCATAGGGCTCTTCTTCGCACTTTGAAGTGCTAATTTTTGAGTCATGGGAAAAAAAAAAAGTACGTGATCCTAAATTTGGTAAGAAGATCCAAAATAAGTTTCGGTTGAGATATCAAAACCTTAAATGCCACCACTACAGGAAAAAGGATATATCAATAAGTACTACTACAAGTGAAAGTGGGAGAACGCTAGTGAAAATGAGAAGACTGACAAGATCTAAGATGATAAGAGAGTCTCAGTTGTTACCAAATGCGATCTTTTATTGGTATGTAAAGAGTATGATGTGATAAATTTGGCAAATTACAAAACCTATTGGGTGGTGGACAGTGTCTCACTCCACATCACATCATGAAAGAAATTTTTTTACATTTTACACTCTCAATAATTTTAAAATGTTAAAGATGAAAAATGAAGGCACATCCCGGATTATCGACTGTGGTGACGTGTGTCTTATCACCAACAATGGGATCAAGTTATTACTAAGGGATCTATGACACATACCAAATATTCAGCTGAATCTTCTTTCAACAAAAAAGCTCAATAATGAAAGATTTTGCAACACTTTTTGTAAAGGAATGTGAAAGTTGATTAGAAGATCTCTAATAGTTGCCCAGAGAAAGAAAATTTTCAACTTGTTTGTGTTGCAAACCTTAATTTCAGTTGTAGATATGTGTGTCACAAGAAGTGAGGAGTCTTCTAATTTGTGGCACTAACGGTTAAGCCATATGAGTGAAAAACGGTTAAATTATTTAGCTAAGAAAGACTTTCTTTAGGGTATGAACAAAGCCAAATTGAAGATTTCTTCTCATTGTATAGTGAAAAAGTAACGGCGAGTTTTAATCTATAGAAACTCGTCCATGAATATATTCTTTAGTTGGTCCACAACAACATATGTGGCCCTCTCAAGGTGGAGACATTCGGAATAGTATTGTACTTCATCATAATAATTAATGATTGTTTAAGAAAACTATAGATGTATCCATTGAAACCGAGAATCAAGCCTTTGACATCTTGAGGGTTTGTGATATAAATCTTGAGTCCTTGATACCGGTACTAGTCCATAATGAAGACGGTGATTAAGGCAATGTTAAAGAAGAAGAAAATCGTGGGGCTCCTATACTCGATGAGGAGGATGATGTTATTCCTTATGATATTGTTAAACCCGCCAAGATTATTTCACTCCGACGATCCACAAGAGATCAAAGGTCGTCTGTTTGTCTATTGGTTGATAAATATATATTATTTACCGATAGAGAAAAGCTTGAAAACTTTAATGAAACTATAGAGAATGAATACAAATTGAAGTGAATGGAAACTATACAAGATAAAATGAAGTCATTGTAGGAGAACCACACATTTGAGCTAGCCTAATTGCCTAAAGGCAAATGAACTTTAAAGAACAAGTGAATCTTCCACTTGAAGGCTAATGAGAATTGCCTACAACCAAGGTAAAAAGAGAAATTGATTGTGAAAGGTTTTAATCAGTGGAAGGGGATCAATTTCAAAAACATTTTGCCATAATTGTGAAGATGTCATCAATAAGGGTGGTTCTCAAATTGGCTGCTATTCTTGATTTGGAAGTGAAATAATTGGATGTCCGAAAGGCATCTCTTTATAGTGACCTTGAGTAGAAAATTTATATAGATCAATTGGAGGGATTTCGAGATGAAAGAAAGGAACATTTGGTGTATCATCTTAAGAAAAACCTGTATGGGTTGAAGAAGCGCTAAGACAATGAGTTTGTTATGATAGGTCAAGACTACCGAAAGACTATTTCAAATTTTTGTATCTTTGTCCAAAGGTTTTCAGAAGATAACTTTATTATTCTCCTACTCTATATGGATTATATACTTTTTGTTAGGTGAAAAGTCTCTCGAATTATTGAATTGAAGCAATTAAAGAAATCCTTTTCCATAAAGGATTTGGAGTTGGCAAAGTAAATTCTAGATATAAGAATATTTTACAACTGCAAGGTAAGGCAATTGTGGTTGTCCTAGGAGAGCTGTGTGAAGAAGATGCTTCAATGCTTCAATATGAAAAAACCTAAGCCGGTGAGTACTCCGTTAGTCAATCACTTTAAACTGAGCAACTAGTAATGCCCTTCTATAGATGACAAAAAGATAAGTATGAGAGGCATCCCCTACTCTTCAACTGTGGGCAATTTGATGTATGTTATGATGTGTATAAAATCGGCTATTACTCATATTGTTGAAACAATCAACCTTTTTTTGTCAAATCTTGGTATGAAGTTTTGATCCACAATGAAATGGATATTGAAATGTCTTTGAAGAACTTTCAAATTGTGGTTGTATTTCGAAAGCGACAAATCACTTCTTGTTGGGTATACAGATATGGACATGGCGGACGATATTAACTCTCAAAAGTCCACATCGGGATATTTAGTCATATTCACGGGAGGAGCTGTTTCTTAGGAATCAAAGTTGTAAAAGCATATTACTCTCTCAACCATCAAAGTGAAATTTATTACTATAATTAAGGCAAGTAAAGAGATACCGTGGATGATGAAGTTCATCCGAAAACTCAGATTTTAAGTAAGAATAATATGTGCTACTTTGTGATAATGAAAAAGTAATTCACATTTGTAAAATTTTTTTATTTTATTCTAGATCGAAACACATTGATGTGAGATATCATTAGATGTGAAATGTTGTTGACTCGGAGTTGTTAACGCCGGATAAGGTCGGGACCAAAGAGAATGGATCGGATATGATGACTAAAGTGTTACAAAGAACGAAGTTTGAAATTTGCCGAATTGTTGTTGAGATGATGATTACCCCCACACGATCGCAAGGAAAAGTTTGTTAGGTTGTGAGTAACTCCCGTGTCAACCCTATACTCATTTGACGTGTCATCCAGTGACCTTATACGATGACGTACGTATATAGCACTGATCTAAAAAAATTACAAATAGACACACGACAGGTGTATGACACCCACATGAGTGCTTATTCCACAAGGCGCGCACCCAAGGGGCGCCCAAGGCGCCAGAAATAATAGGGGCGTGCTCAAGGCACACCCAAGCAGTGCCTGAAGTGTTGCTTCCAATGGCACCTACTCCTGAGGTGCGCTCAACAGACATTCAAACATGGCTCATTGTATAAAAACGTACTGACGCTTTTTTAGAATTAACCACTTTGTAATTTTGAGACCTAGAATGCCAACTCAATGAGAAAAAGAAGAGGAATAGAGAGAAAAATGAGAAGAAAAAGATTTAGGCATCCGATTGAGTTTCAAATTGTATTTTAATTTTTACCGATATTTGGTGCACTATCATTAAAGTTGAGAAGAACATTTTACTAGTTTTATTTTCTATTCCTTCATTTTATACTCATTATTATTCAAACTTATTTATTATAAGGAGTTGAGCCATTATTTTATTGGGATTTTTGTCACTGAACTCATTGCATAGTAATATATTTCAGATATATCGTCCCATAATTTTTTTTTCTCATTTTAAAAATTTTTTTTTACGTAAAATCATATATTATCTTATTATTTATAATTGTTATTTATTTATTATGTATCGTTGATTTTTTTTTTTTTACAATTTAAGCAAATGGTCTGGATTCCAATAGAATAGCATTAGAAAATTGTTTCCTTATGGCCTGATCATCAAAGGAGACTCAATCTTGCTATAAGATAGGCTATATATTTGCTCTCATGAGTGATTTTCACACTTCTCTCTTAAACCATTACAAAAGATTAAGTGAATAAATACTCTTTCTTCTTTCTTTTGTGATGTGAATGGGCTTTGAGTACTGTGTTTTCTTTTATATATAAATATTTGCAGGTCTCTTTGATTGCAAATTAGTAATATATATATTGACTATATACTAAAATTACTCCTCAAGGTAGAGTTAGTTGGCAATATGTCTTGGGTCAGATTACCTTTTTTTTTTTCAAATTTTTGCTAAATGCAGTCATATTATTCAACCAATATCTACCATTTTTTCTTCTTATGCGTATTAGGTACCTGACATACCACATTAGAATTTTTCTATTAACTTTCGAGGGGGGGACCAATGACTTTCACCTATGATTACGGGCTAACACATTATTCACGCTTTGACTTGATCTATGCATCCTTCTGTTACAGTCAAGCACTTCTTCGTAGTCATCGACCTAAAAATGGGCAGTTGATTCGGGTACCTTCTGAGCACATATTTTCTAAGGAACTCTTAGGGTTAACGTCTGTTTATGTATTCTAATTCAAGATGCACCCAATCCAAACAATCATATAAATTTCATAATAAAGCATAAAAAAATATATCTACTATATGTCATTATGCAATAATACTAAATATTATACTGCTATTTGAAAATTAGACGTGGGATTCAAATTTATAGTTATTTAAAAATTATCTAAAATGTTTAATAAATTATTAACATATATACTAATAGTATATGTTTTAATAATTATTTAATATCATAAATAATGTTATGTTATTATTATTTATATATTTTTTTCACGAGATAAGCTAGGTAGATTATGGGATGGCCTTGACACTCATCTAATAGTACGGTGACAGCCAACTCAGCTGCCCATCCGCCATGCCATGTGATGTAAGAAATTGAGATTGTTGCATCATCACACAAAAATATATTTATTACATTTTATTTTTAATTATTAAATGAGATAAAATTTTACAAAATGGATTTAAAAATCAAAACCAAATCCAAATATTATTTTCTTAAATTTTTTTCACCATTTAGTTAAATACTAAATAAGTTTTCATATTATAAAAAAATATTTATAAAAAGATGCTCCACATAATTTTTTTTATATCTCAAAATCCTTATTATTAAATAAAAATTTAATGGCGAAGATAATGGCCCAGAAGAAAACTAAGGAAACCCTTAGGGCTGTCCTTGGCATGTGGTTTATTTCAAATGTTCCACGCCAAGGACAAAGCTTTCCAATGACTTGTTCAAGCAAAATAATGGAGCACACAGCACTTATTGCAGACAGAGACCACCCATGGGATCTCACCCAACTCAATTTCAAGAGGAAAAGTAGAACACAGAGGGTTGAAATAATACCCAACTCAAATAATTTTGCAATTAAGGAACAGATGTTCTACTTCAGTTGAATAAATGAACTGTTTTCTTTCAAGTGTAGACTTATAAGATGAGATGGAATAATATACCTCATAAGGTATATAAAGGATGATGTTGAATAATATCATAAAACAGGTTTTCGGTCAGCGTAAATTGCCATTAATCACTCAAAATAACAGGATGTAAATCCGACTTGCTGTATAACTAGCGATGTCTTCTAGTTTTGGAAGCACAGTGCACTTGAATTGCCAAGTACTTGGGATTCACGTTAGGGCAAGGGTTATGTTTCTGGTTCCTCAACAAAAATCCTCTTTCCATTGGAATTTTGCAGCTTTCTTTCCCCAAGCACAGCTGCTCCAGAATACAAATAAATGAATTAATGCCAAAGAAGAATGTGATCAGATAATAAGTGTACACGATAAAGGAGAAATTCATTACCTCCTCGACGACTTTGTTAACTAGGACAGTGCAATTATTGTGTTTGAAAAGCCCACAAACGCCCCAGGGAGATCCAAAGGCTGCATACTGTACGACAGAGATGACCTTCTTGTCGTGACACTGGAGGATAGCCTTCTTTTTAGGATGATCAACCACCTCCATAATTTCCTTCTTGTTGAGTTTCCAGGACCCCACGGATGGCGGATAGTGCTCTCCTATGAAGCTGCAAATTGTGTCTCGGTTTGCTGCCCTGATCTCGACTGTGTCTATGAAGCCTCCTGCCTCATCGAAGATTACCAAGAAGTTGTTCTTCGGCTTCAAGAATGCTCGAGGAATGTGATACCTGCAAAAGATATTTTATTTACTTATAACCTCGGTGATTTAGTGCCTATTGGGAGTCACTTTGGAATGTATTAACTGCTACAAAAAGTTAAAAAGCTAGGCAAAACAGGAATTTTGTACTCACTCAGATTGAGAAGGCTGCTTGTATTCGGTGAGGAAAGACGACCAGTAACGACCGATGCTGTTACCGTTGACCCAAACCATACCTTTGGTCATGTTCTCCACATAGATAGCTAGCGGGTCATTTCCTTCTGGAGCATCAAAGTATGTCTGCAACCCAGAATTATTTAATTTTCATTCGTAAGTAAGAAATCCCTCCCTTAAAATTAATAGCTGTAATAAAAATTCAAAGACTAGCTTCACATTGCCCAATAAAAAAAGGTATTACCTTGTACCATGTAAGAGGTGGCCCTTGTCCCTTACTTGCAGGAACCCATTTGGCCTCCTTTGCCCCTTCCTCTGAGAAGAGTTCAAGGTGCTCTCCGTTCAAGCCAACCTGCATCACCAAAAGATTTGTCAGAGACTGTAATAGTCACCTAGTGATGATACAATCTAGTCTGAGGAGTTTTATAAGAATACCTTATGATGGAAGCCGTTGAAGGATAGATCAAGATCTCCAGTGGCCAAGCCTTTGACAACCACATTTCTGAGTCCAGCAAACCTGTGCTCCTGGTACGCTCCACTATCCTGCATTACATAAAAAAGAACAATATATTGTTGGTCTCCCTTTTTACACGGGCAGCACAGCTCTAAGCAACGAGATTTTTTGTCTGCATAAACTTTTAGCAGTATGTTTTCATACAGGCATTCCAACTGTGGAGCTCAAAAATGCAAAGTGATTGGCTCCTTCCTTCAATTTTGTGGGCAAATTGAAGCTGTAACTGTATGACCTTTTGACCCCATGTTGTGTTCCTACAAAATTATGAAACCCGGTTGTAATTTTTAGACAAAATACAAAAACAAAAAGAAAGAGTGGGAAAAAAAAACATAAAGCATTGAGCCATTGATCCAAATGTATTTTCCAGGGGCATACCTACAAATTCTCCATTCACAAATACAACCATCGAGTGGCCAAGACCCAAAACCTCTAGGACTGGATAGAGCCATGTTCTCAACGGCAAATCAAGAATATCCAATTCTATGCTGGAAAATCAGAATAGCAAAAACAATATCAATGGATTTATCAGTATAATGATTTTTTTCCATTTTTTTGGGTGGTGAGCGTGGGGTGTTGGGTCCAAAGCAAAGCTCAAATCTGCATTTGTTTACCTGGTTGTATACCAGAGATAGTCTGAAGTATCTTTTGCCATTGCATACTGCTCAATTGGCTTCTGATGAAAGTAATCACCATTGATTGGAATAGTCTCGGAGGTCATTTCCCATTTCAGCTGCTTGTTTGCCACCTTTGACTTTATAAAAAATCTAGCGCTGTGTTGTGATACAATCTGCTTTGTTTTATTTTCAACACAATCACAACAAGAATTATTAGTATGAAAAAGAACTACTTTTATTGCCTTTATGTTTCTTCTTAGAACCTTGCCTAGATCTCTTTTAGAAGTTGCTATCTAAGTAGAGTTTTCTGGTAGAGAGAACTTCAATTTAATTTCCACGCCAGCTTCCCTGGTAAGCTGTTTAAATAAGCTTCAAATTGTTTCATAAGTCATTTTAGCTTATTAAGAAGCAATATAACCTGGTCCCAACTTCAACTTCCGGAGCAGAGAGGCAGTTTTCAGGCCAAATCTGTACTTGCAAGGGATGCACACAAGGAATTTACCTGTTCAGTGTTGAAGACGATTGTTTCACAGTCTGGGAGGATGCTAACGGACTTCTTTGGGATGGTAAACTTTTTGCCTCTGAATTTGATGGTTTTTGCAACATGCGTATTGGTGTTTTTCAGGAAAGCAGCACAGATTCCCTTTTCAGGTTTCTCAAACCAGAAAGCCTGCATAGAAAGAGACCAGAAAAACAAAATATACCAATCCAAATTGTTTAACTTTACTTGAAAATAGATACTTAACAAAGTATTCACCTAATCTACTTTCTTTGAAGTTATGCTAAACATCTACTATATTTTATTAATAGAAAGTTTCCCTCTTTCCGCTCCCCCTTTTCTCATTCTAACCATGCTCACCTCTAATTGAGGACTGTAAACTGCATGCTTGTACCTTCCCGTAAGAAGAGCCTTCTTTGATAGGGCCAAAGCATAATGCAAGTCCCTGAGGTGACCCCATTTGGGTTCTCTGAGTAGGCCTTCAAAACAAGGTGGAGAAATGTGATTGTCAGAAAGTTTTTGGAATCAACTCATGTCAGGTAGAGTGCATAAGCTAGGTAGGTCAGTTTACATCTCAATTTTATGTTGTGTAGAATTTAAGTTTCTAGAAACAAATTCACATGGGATCAAGTCATTTTATTGTCATGCCATGATTTATTATTTACAACCAGCCTTAGAAGAGATCCAAGAAAGGTTTACCATATTCATCAAGTGGGGCATCATCATAGTATCTAGTGGTTACAAAAGAGGCAGCAGTTCTTCCATAATTAGTCCCACCATAGTACTGCAAAGAACAAATAAAAGAGAAAAGAAAACCTCCGTTAACTATGTTACCCAAAAAATTGAAAAGAAAAAGGAGGTTCATAACAAATAAATATAGGACCTTAAGTGTAAATGCTATTTGTGCAGAGCCTTTTCAAGTGTTGTAAGGTAGTAGTGTAGCAGTGATACTTTCCATGGATAAAAAATGCTAGTTTTCTAATTTAACTTCGTGGATAAGCTGTTAATAGGAGCTAGGAATTGAAGCTTTAGCCAAAAGTTTTCCATCAAAAGCTAATTTCTGTTTCTTCTAAGATGTCATGATACATTATTTATAGCTATACCATATAGTAGTTCACATGGCTTCCATTCTTCGCGAACCAATGGGCCACTGCATAAGCTATATCCTCGGCAGGCCTTTGTGAAGGTGAATCTCCAAACACTCTGTATCTGTAACCACAATAAATTACAATTTTGTTTACACATCAGCATGATCGAGAAATGAAAAAATCACACAATCTTGATTTATAAATTCTATATGTTTAACTAAATGTGTTAAGAAGATCTATTGAAACCCGAAGGTTCTTTTCAACATGATTTTATCTACCTATTTTTCACTGCATATTTTAGGAAAGCTCAATGCAAAAAGGCTTCTAGTTCACTAGACCAAAAAAAAGCAACGATACTCACTGAGCAGTCCAGTTCTCCGTCCACAATTTGGGCTTGGTTGGTGCATTTGGACCACTGAAAGTATCTGCACAGTTCCTACCATTGCATGCATTGATCTGAAAAGTTAAACCCAAAACATACTATTACTCAATGAGTGATTTCTCTCTCTAGCTAAGTTAATTTTTTTAGCAAGATTGATTTCTCTCTCTAGTAAATTAATTTTTTAGCAAGATTGATTTCTTACCACTTTACCAGGAGCATTCTTCTGCTTGCACATGATCCATGGGACACCAGTCCCCAAGGAGAGAGCAAAATCTCCAGCCCATCTAATGTAGTTTTCTCCTTCACTTTTAAAAGCTGACTTAATGTGGTCATACTCGTTTTCAATCTGCATATTTGTTTGGGTGCAACTTATGAAAAAGAACCAATACAAATGACTCTTTAAAATTTGAAGAAAAGGCATAGCAAACCTGCGAGAGAATGATAGGTCCTCCCTGAGAAGCATATAAATTATTCACTTTCATCATGTTGACAACCCTTCTTGCCCATAGAGACATATGATGCTGCACCACAGAAAGCTCTCTTGTCATAAAGCTCTAAAAATCCTAACCAAAACCACTTGGAATGTGGATGATCATCACCTTATATCTAAGGTTGTCCGTTCGAAATATGATGCCTGGCTCCTCTTTTAGCCAATATGGAAGTCCTCTGCTCAAGTTCAATTGTGAACAAAGTTAATGTGTGAGTAACATAGACGGATTAACAAAGAAATACTCATTCCACAGGCCCAACATGTGTAAAAATTATAGAATGAGGTGATTATCTTCAGTTTTGAAAAAACTATAATTTACAACTTCTGCCGAAATTCTTTTTATAATATTTGTGAACAAATTTGAATTAAAACTTGTAAGAAAATAGAACAATTTATGGAGGATATCGGTTAACTTTCTATGAAAGCTTTTTACCTCTTGGGGAATAATTAATTTATTACTTTTTCCAAGAGCTTATTTAAAGCAATACGAAACAGGACTGTTCGGTGGTCATAGAGAAATAAATTTTGCATTATCACTTGTCCATTATGTGTCAGAGCCCATTGAACCTGAATACATGAACTAAGCCCATTGTAGACCACTTAATCACAAAGGTTATAACACTAGTCAGTAGAAAGTCAGTCTCATCATATTAAACTGGCAGCTACTGGAAGTCCCATGACTAAGTTTTAACGTTTAGAGAGCTAAATGGAGGAAGACGTGAGCATTTATCTTGAGAAGAATGCATACCCATGATTCCATTCAGCCTGGATAAAGGGCCCAATCCTGAGCGTAGCCCACAAACCATGCTCGCCAATCTTCTTGATAAATGTCACCAAATCACGATTCCCTGTAAAATTAAACTACCAAATGCAAGATGACAGGGACAATTAGTATGACTTTTCAACCCAAGTGTCAACAGTATCCAAAAGAAAGCCATTGATGGTTAAGAAGGAACCATATATAAGCTTACCCTGCCCTTCAAAGGTTCATGGATGTTCCAAAAAACATATGTCTGAATACAATTCAGACCTCCAGATTTAGCTTTCAAGATCAGGTCATCCCAATCCTGAGCAAAAAATAAAAATAAAAATCCAACAGCAAATCAAGCTGGATCAATCATTTAATTAATTAGATTAGTGCAGAAAGATTAATGACTATTTTCAATCAGTAAAACTCAGGCCATGTTTGTGTCACATCAAAGGCATCATGTGAAATGTTCAATGTCCTTTTTCCTGTATTTGGTCTACATTTATTATCTCGAATGTTGTAAGAAGATCACAAGAACAGAGAGATAAGACTCATCAAGTACAGATGATTGATTTCAAGGAAAAGAATTGTATACTCAAATGGAGTAACCCTGTCAATTCCAAATACATTGGCTGAATTGACATGCTAGGAGAAGCAGGGGGCAAAGCTACAGTTATTTGCAAAATCAAACCCGCTTTTAAGGAGAATCTCCTCCCTACCCCAGTCATCCATTTCCAGGGTTTAAAGCAAACTCTGAACAACAAGAACTTAAAGCCATGTACCAAATAAAATTGAGTGCACCATAGAAGGAATCAAACTCTGGACAACATACATAATTGTGCTTCTCCAGGTCGTCCTTACAAGCTATCGTGCCAATTAATCAAAAACCATTGCTTATTTTATTCAAAACAGATAATAATTCTCTTATTTGAGGATCAGGGATTCACTTGCATAGTCTCGCAAACAAGGTTTTCTATAGAAATATAGAAAAACCTTAAAACTAATCAAACAAGCATCTGTTAAGATGTATATGGGCATCATAGAATGTTTCTTCATTCTCCTAACAGACAAATGATATTATTACCTCAGCCTGTGCGCGTGGATAATGGATTGAACCAGAGAAGATAAGCTCTCTTTTGCCATTGATCAGCAGTGAGCGGCCGTCATAAGAAACGCCAATTACCGTGGAATTTGCCCCCTTTTCTTCCTCCCCTTTGCCATGAACAGCCGGAGAGACAGCTGAAAAGACAAGAAAGGTTAGAATGAATATGTGACTAGTACATGACACCATTGTTGCTCCTTCAACAACAGTTCCTCAAATTTGTGCCTTGAACCCCCATCAGGAGACAAACCACTCTTATAGCAAAATTTTGTAAGAATTAGGAAATGTCAGAGAAGAATTTTCAGGTTTCACTAATTTTGGTCAATATTTGGTTGTCATTTGTTGGTTTACATCTTTTCATTCCAATGTTGTCTCATGATAATTTCCCTCTTCCCTCGTGTCTCTGAACTATTTGTCTTTTCCTCCATTGTCTGCCCCTTTTGAGGAGAGGTTAAAAATAGGAATTGGGAACTGTTGGTTAAGTTGCTGCCAGGCAGTTTGATGATGGCAATAGTATTTTGTATTTCACTGGCAAAGACCACAGATTTGGTTTCCTTTGCTTTTTTATTTTACCCTCTTCTAGTAAAATTTCCTGGGGCATTCTTGTTTTCTTCTGGATGTGACTCCAAATTGCCAAAGGTTATTCCCCCAAGCACATCAAAATGCCATCTGGTTAACAGCTAATTAGTGATGCACCATGCCCTCTTCTAGTAAAGATGGAAGAGGCATATAGAAAATTGGGAGAAAGTTTTAGTGTTCTTTCGGCTCCCTAAGAAATTGATATCAATTAAAACTAAGTTCACAAAAGATTTCCTAAACCAGAAGGGCATAACTAATATTTACTATTTTTTCACCCTTTTAAGCTATATTTAGAAAGTACAAATATATAGAATACTCATGACTGATAAAATTTCACATACACCAAAATGATTCAGTCTGCATTGGGATTATAAAAAGCCAAATTGTATGTTTTTTAGGCAATTGCATACTAAAGGATTAAATTATTAGAATAGTCATATGCAGATGATATTACTTGTCTATATTACCTGTGTAATCCGAGTAAAAGATAAGACAGATTACTAATGTTCCTTTATCCTGTTCCCCCATCCACCCCAGTTTATTTTTCCATTAGTTTTCCCTTCATTTTCTTTATTGCAACTATTGGTTTGGGTATCAAAGGCCCAAACCTTACTATTTCACAAGCCAATATGAAGCAAAGTTATATTATACACCAGCAATGTCACATCCATTCGTAATACCAACCAATTATTAAACACATGTAGCCATCACCAATGAACCACTCAAATCAAGCAATGATTTCAAAAATAACCACATCTTTCAATAATTGGTGGTACCATGGAGTAATATGACACTTCCATATAGTGTACAATTACTCCCATATGCAACCCTTGAATGAAGCCATTACCTATTTCCATCAATACACTAGAAAATAGAAACAATTATGACGTAGCAATATATATGAGCAATAATGGAAAAAGACAACATCAAATTTCCACTCAACTTTTTTCCAATTTTATCCTCCCATAAAATAGTGGAATATAAAATGCATCACAGATATGAAGGAAAAGTTGGCAAATAAAAATAATGGTATTTTAAAATTCTAATAGTTATTGTCTAAAGTAGTAAATCTAATAAGATTATGATTTAATATTGTACAATACATAATACTATTTAAAAAAAAAAAACGGAATGGTTTTCAAATAACAAATAACACTGTTACATGCATCAATACCAATCCCCAATTGGGATCCCATTGTAATCATTTAACTAAGCCATTGCATATGCACAAGCACCTTACATATTATATACTAAAAAGTTAGGTTAATTAGTCATCAATAATATCATAGATTTCTCTAAAAGTGAATGGAGCATATGATTAGGATAGGAATAATGTTCACTCAAGCCTAAAGCGCAAAGATAGAGAAGTAACTGATTTTATGATCAACATAATTAAATTCACGAACTCATAATTAATGTTATCTACATGATATTTCAATCATGTACCAATATTAATAAATAATATAATGAAGTAATGATTTCATGCTATTTGACATAATAAGCATATATAATTAAGCTCAAAATATGCTCTCAAAATAAGCATATACAAGATCATACTTGTGAATTATTCAAAGTTCCTTTATTTCCTTCATTAAAAGATAGTAGTGCACAATCTCACCAAGCATAAACTTCATGTATACCTCAAATGATATCAAGATGATCAACACTCCTGGATAAATAACCTAATTAAATATTTAGGTGAGAATAATTAATGACTCTAATAAACATAGTAGGTGTGTTCATTTTTGCATATAGCCTTCCCAGAACTTGTTATTCGAGAATCCTCAGAGCACATGGTCACCATTAAGACAAATCAAGGGACAGAAGCCATGGCATAGATCAGAACATGACCAAAGAGTGCCCGAGTGAGAATTGAATACATATGAATCTAGAACTCCAAACTGCTTGAACTTATTTTCTTGAAAAAAAAAAGCCAGACTCCCAAGATATTCATCGTGATAGAAAAGCCATCATTACTCACCCAAAAAAAGATAGAGAAGGCATCAGAAGAAAAAATTACAAAGAATTGGTCAAAATAGAATTGACAAACCTTTTTAGCTTCTAGAAGTCACCCCCTTCTTCAGGAGATATCTTTGAATCTTATGAAAAGATGAAAATATATGTACTGCGAAGAGTGATCCATTAAAGTTTACTTTCTCCTATTAAAGTTTATCTTCTCCTAAATTACATATAATCCACCCTTTCTTGACTGCAATAACACATAAGCTAAAAACAAAAAAGCTCATCACAAATCAGATAAGTGTACAGGCAGTCACTTCTAAAACCAGTTACTCACAGTCGTGAAATAGAAATAGCTATGTCATCATCCCCAACTATCTTTTCCTCTGTATCCTGGCCAATAAACCAGTACTGATAAGTGGTTAGACATGCTAACATTATTCTAGATCCTTGGATGCATCCCTTCACCATCCCAAGGATTGGGTTTTCAAATAATGATCTCTTCTGTATCAGTCAAGCTCCTTAGTTGATGAGTTAGGAAAAAAAAGAGGTCATAAAACTAATATAAATCCTCAAACCAAAAATAAGAGTAAGATGAATTAAAAACAAAAAAATACCAATGAAATAATGAAGTCAGTATAAAATACCCCAAAGTCAAAATAAAAAATAATACACATGCACCTATGAATTCTACAATAAAATTAAACGTATCACATGATTCCAAGATAGTCATCAAACAATGTCATTGTATCAACAACTATCCAGCATCCAACCATCCGAAATCCTGGCAATACCAAAATGAATGCCCCATCATGCAATCAAGCCCACATGGGGCACTCAGTTCTAAGATACTTCCACTACTCTTGTTCGCAATTGCAACTACTGACAGATATTGATGCTATATTGAATATCAAATGGTGTGCGTACATTGTATTAAACATTCAAAAAATCAGTACTCTTCACAACAAACTTGACACCAACATTGGCAGTCACTAACATAATCGTAGTGCCAGGTTAGAAAATATACTATCATAAGCTACTCCCTATTGGGATGGTGATTCTTGGATAATTTCCAGCATGACTCAACCGAACATAAAGGTCATGGGTTTCAGTCAATTAAAAATGACATGATTAGTTAAAAACAAATTGACTAGACATCAACCCACTTAAATTTAAAATGACATGATTTAACCCATTTAACATTTATATTAATCAACCATAATATGTATATGACCAAAATAATAGAGAAACTATTATAACTTGCACACTGTCAGCTATTTAAGCTAATATACAATCACTTAACGCTATTTGCAGCATATATCTTGATATGGGTAAACATATGTGAAACCCAAAAACAATTGAATACAAATGAACCACAAATGAAACAAGAGAGAAGAAAGGAATGATATATGAGAAAAAACCCTCCTTCCAAGGGGGGAAAATAAGGGCTAAGCAGGAAGAGAAATCCACTATTAATTAGAGAGCTAAACAACAATCACTATCAAACTCTAATCTCTAAAATACATGAAATCCCAATTGTCATATTTCAGTTGCTTAATATAATGCTATATATACAAACAAAACCCTACGCAAGCAGCAATTTCCACAAAATCCAAATATCTGAATAGGATAATGGGTCAGGTGCCCGGGCCTCTACTACCACCATAAGCCTTCATAAAGAGAATGCTTCACGCTTCACCATAAAATATTGTACTGAGACACCATTGGGGGGCAAACAAGGAATTCAAGTCATACACAACAATCTTTTCAGAAGTTCAAAATATGTAGATATGTGGGGTAGTAAGGTGCATAAGACTTATTGTATCCACTTTTTTCAAAATTCACTATGCTATGTTTTACCATATATGTCAAATGGATTGACACCACCCAAAATGATTATAAATAGGTTGGAATGTGGAAGAAGGGATTCCAGCATATGCCTGATTTGACATGACTGGAATGTAATACAACACAACACTAAGTGTCACTCCTTTTCACTATGTCCAAACAATAATCCTTTTACCTTTTTCTCGTCACAAATTGTAGCCCCAAGTGTACAATCAAATGTGTATTGAATACCATCTCCCCCAAAGAAAAGAGAAAACAAAGAAACAACCAAAAAGGTTATGTCAAGCAAAGTCTAGCTTACCTCATGTTAGGTGTTTTGTCACTTTTGGTTGAGAACCATGGAGCATCCAGCAGAAGAAATGGTAGCATGTCATAGTGCAATGTCGGCTCCATACCCTAAATGTAAAATCCTTATCCTATTTCTTAACAGGAAAAGCGGACTTGCAAAGACAACTACTGCCACACCCAGTTGTAATAATCATCTGTACCTATATATTAATACATGGGAAGAAAGAAAAATCCTTTCAACAGAATAACTTTAAATCCCCAGGTTTAGGTCTGCATGTGAAATCTTGGATGTTCAGCAGCCTTCACTTCTTCTGAAAATAAAGGAGGTTGCCATTCAGTCAAAGAACAAATATTTAATTAAGAGACATAATTTCAGCATGGCTAATAGAGATAAAATCAAGTTGATGTACTTCACAGATCATGAATTTCACAGAGCATAAAGAAAAATAAATTTTTGGTTGAACAATCTTCCCCGAAGCACATACTTGGGAGGGCACAGAGGATTTATTTATGTATCAGCAAATTAGGACTCAAGAAGGCATTCAAATTGCCAACAGAGGACCGTGCTTCTCAGGTTTCAGAAACCTTAAACTGCACTCTTCAACCCCCTTTCTCCGGACAGCAGGAGGCAGGGTTCCCCCAGGATGCCTGCATCAGCATTTATGCAAGCCAAAATGCTCAGGGAAAAAAAAAACATTACATGCAACCCCAAACTGCACTCTCCTATCTCCGGACAGCAGGAGGCAGGGATTCCCTTAGGATGCCTGCATTGGCATTTACACTAGCCAAAATGCTCAGAAGAAAATAAAAACATTTTACGCAACCTTTTTATCTGCACCTCTCTTGAACATTACTAGTACATGACACAGATTTCACCCAAAAGACAATAATAATAGCTGCATTACTAAGCTCTAGTGAAATTCATGCATCAGCCTAGTTATGATATGCATATTTTGTTACCATAGAGACACATGGAATGGGAACTTCACATGAGCACAAAGCAAGCACCATATAAACCCACATATGGAAAACTTTATTCTTATTACAAGGATGAAGACCCTTGACTACTGAGCAACAAGCAACATGTAATTAGAATACATCAAAATGGCCAAATGTTTGAAACTTCCACATTATAGGGTCGGATCTAAATAGAGAATAACATCGATGAAATATTTCACTCAAAAATGTTGAACTTCAAACTACAAAGAACCCATTACCAGTAAGATTGCCCCCAATATTTTGCAATAGTCTTTCTTCTAATGTTGGGAATCCAGAATGGCACTAAACTATGCTGGGAAATTTTTGTTTCACTCCTAATCAAAATGCGGTACTATTTAGTAAAACAATTCCTCACAAGTCACAATTGGATTCGCCAATGAAATGGAAAGCAGTGAACCAAAGAACCATGTTACAAAATGTTTCATAGCATATCAATTTTCTAAAAATCAGTTAACACAGCTTCATTGTATATTGTAATGGAAATTTATTATTCCATGCACCTAATCTTTGAAAATATGTAATGAAGTGTTAATCCAAGCACATGGGTCAACTTACAAACCTTCATCTGCCAATTCCACGGAACCAGAACAATCATTACAAAATTGAAGTGCAATCAAAGATTTTTCCCCCCTACTGTGGAGCCAAATGGTGAAACAACTTCAACATTTACAAAAAATCAGAGGACCATGGAATCAAATATCAGTTGATACCCGATATCAGTCAATATATATGGGCATAGACCCTAATATTAATATTTTCCAATACCATATTAAAATCATGACATGTCAGTGGATATTTCTTAGTCAACTTACTATTCAAAGAACAATTATTATTTTCAATATATCCAGTATCAATATATACTATCCAATATGCCTGGTACTAATATAGTTATGACCGATATTGATACCAATATTTTCATCCATGTAAAGTCACTACCTTATTCCAACTAATATTCATTTTTTAGACATGTCTTCTATAAGGATCGGGTTCCTAGGACTTAGCCACACGGCCCTAATGGAAAAATCGGCCTAGGTAGCAAGTCGGCCAGGATTAAGGATAGTTGACCAGATTAGAATAGTTGATTGGTTAGAGAAGTTGACCGGATCAGTATATTTGACCGGATTGGATAGTTGACCGGTTAGAGAAGTTTACCGGATTGAATAAATGGCTGAAGTAGAAATTTGACATGATGACTGGTTTGGATTGGCTTATCAGCAGGATGGGAATAAAAGCCGAAGTGGCTAAGCCATAGTGGGTAAACTGCTCCCACCTGCTCCGTTGATTTTTCAAGGTAAGGGAATTGAGCGAGAAAAAGAAGTATCATAGTAGGTGACCTATCCCCATCTGCTCTCACATGCCCGTTGTCTTTAAATAAAGGATTTAGGGATTAGGGGAGAGAGTTTGGAAAAGAAAAAGGAGACGAAGGAGACAAATGAGAGAGAATTTTCAAGCCAAAAACCGAGTAAGAAAATTTGTAGAGTAGGCTAAGACAAGTGTACTCTATACTTTGTCTTTGGTTGATGTTGATTCTTGTCCGATTTTTTTGGGTATTATTGATCTAATACCCTTCTTCCTACATTTTCATAGATTTGCATATATTGATAAATGCTTTCTTATGTTTTATGAAGAAACTTTATGTTTCGGTGCATATACTATATTGAATTTCGTTCCATGATTCATGTTTGAATATTGCTAGGATTTCCTTCTTATGGTTGAGTTCCAAATTGAAAGTAAGATCCGGCAAAGTTCAAGGATAAAGTTATCCAGCATGTTTATTTAGATTGTTTGAAAATATCAATTTGCTTATTTGGAAAACTTCATTTGTTTGAAGTTAAGATACAAGCCACAGAACCATGGAAAAATTTGTATATATGAACAGAAAGTGAAACTCTGCAATGTGTTATTTGTTATCTGATATATGGTCGTCGGATGAAAGAAATTTGTGTAGAATTTCCGTCTGAGTTGCTGTTAAGAAACTGGATCAAAGATATCGGAGTGACACTCGAGGATTGCCCTTGGGCTACGGCGAAACCTTTGGTGGCATCTTTGGACTACGGACCCATATGCCGGGTTAAAAGCATTACTAGGAGTAGAATAAGAGGGATGGCCTTAGATTGTGTGGAGATTACACAATCCTTCCTCAAAATTATCCACTTCCATCCAGTCCCTAAAGATGAAAGAGTTTTCAATATGAGTTTTGAAAGCAAAGTAACTAAGAATAAAATAAAAGACATCCGGATTTAAAAATGGAAACCGGTACCCATGGAAACGTCTTCGGCCCAAGTTTTATGTTCCTATATGCATTATGCTCATATTCCGTTTCTTTTGATTTCGTTTTGAAGTAATTATTATGCAGGTCTTTGCTTATTTGTACATTGCTGAACAATTGGCTCACCCATTACTGTTTTTCTTACCTTCAAACAAGCAAGAGTTCATGCCGGATGAGGAAGAGTAGAGTCGGAGGACTACTTAGGTTTTGGAGGCTGATCTAGATTTATCTAGGCTCGAGAGGCTGATCTGGATTCATGAAGCAGTTGGTGGATCGACTTTGAATGTATTTTTGGTCATTTTGGAGACACTTTTATATAAATGATTCCGCTGTGTAAATTAATGGATATTTGTATGCTTCTCCAGGGCATTTTGGTTTAAGTATTTTGGTTCCTAGTAGCATCTCTCGTGACATTGGTTTCACTTCAGAAGTGGCCAACCTAGATAATTGGCCGGCCTAGACGAGGCCGACTTGAGGATCGGCCGGTTTGGATCCCGTGTGTGTTATTGTAATATATATTGCATGGTTATTGATGTTTGCCTAATTACTCTATTTGTATTTATATATTGACGGACATGAATAGTAGTCTATTAGTAATCCGGTCTGTCACATCTTCCCTAGCCTCAATTGTATGACTTTAAAATCACAAACAAACCCCAGAACAACCCGCTTCAAGAACTTGTCAAAATAGGATCAGTAAATGACACATAAAACCCCATACAAGCATCCTACTTTGTACACACAGAGACAATTATAAACAAGTTTTCCTCATTAATTGCAGATTAGTGTTACACTTGGTTAATCACCCGTGAATTCAATACATAATTTAATTATACCAAATTTTGTGAATCAAGTTTGAACAGCTAACAATGAAAAACAGCCGACATATTAAATGCTACAACTCAAATACCAAGGGCCTCTCCCTGCTAGAACCATACTTTGCTCGAGTAGGAAATTTAAGCAGCTCAGCTAAAAAGGATAAACTCATCAATGGACACAACAAAGTGCGCATAAGACAGTAGTTTACACAGTTCCACCAAAGGAATCAAAATCTTCCGGAATAGAGACTTAAATGTGCAAACATTCAGAGTCAGAAGCTATTTCACTCTTTCCTCTCTTTCCAGCTTCTACAAATAGAATCCGAAGATAATCAAATACTACCGCAACTGACTCGAAGGATACTAGATATAGCAACCGACTTCCACAATTGCTATAACTTCTCTGTTTACATAGAAACACTTCCATACTCTTCAGAAAACCTAGGAACCACAAGACCAAAGCATATGGATTCTTCAATAAATGGAACGCTAATACACAATATGCAACAAGCCACTCCAGAAATGGGACAGAGAAAGAAGCTCACCACACCAATCAATGGCTTTCCTAAAGCCATTAGTGAAACCATGACTGCACTCTTCCTCATTCATCGAACTCTTAGGACCCCTCCAGTCGTCTTCCCGACATACGTCCACGCATCATGCAACCGAACACACCGTACACAGATAGAGAGAGATCGTGGCACCTAAACGCCGTTTTCCGAAATGAGGAAGCAGAAGAAAAGGCAGAGAATAAGAGAAGTACGCCAACCGGAGATAACAAGAGCGCAGTTGTGGCTGGAAGCGAGAACGCAAACATCACGGGGAGCCTTGTCGATTACTTTGAGGCACTCAGCATCGATGACCGGCGAGCGCATCACAGTTCGAGACCGTTCCCGGAGAGAGAGAGGCTGAGAGATGGGGAACGGGAGTTAGGAGGCAGGATTTTATTGGCCAGAGGCGGCAAGACTGCATTATATTCCCTTCATGAGAAAGTATGATAATATATTCTTTGTTTAAATTATTAAATTAAAAAATTAATTGTTAAATTTTAAGAAAAGTATAAATTTTTTTATAGAATTTTATGGGATTATAATATTTATATGAATTATTAAAATTATTATATTATATTATATTATAAAAATAAATAATATAAATATATATTAATTTTTTAATTTATATTTGAAGTTCTTTTTATGAAAAATATATAATTAATTTCTCTTCAATCGTTTTTTTTCTTGAGCTAACATAATTTGTAAAATGAGTTTTTAATGCATTCCACGAATCTAAAGTGATGTATGAATTAAGAAGCTGTTTAAATTCATTTGAATGTTCAAATGATAATGGGTTCGCTTTTTATAAATCTAAATTTGAATCACATGCACAATAGAAAAAATAAATTAGATATAAAGGTATATAAAATTTACTACTCGATGTATCATCCAATACTCAAATTAATGATATTTCTATTCGAATTTAAAAGTTATGAAGAAATAGATGTAGAAAATTAAAGAGGATGAGGACGAGTGTGCGTTTGGATGGCTATATTCCTTTTTATGCACTCGTCTGATAGAGTAGCATTTTTATTTTTTTCCCTTTTCTCTCCCTTTTCTCATTTAAAAGAGGTTTTATTTATAACTAGAGATATCATTTGGCTAGTCAACATCTGAGATCGATAAGTTGTATGATACTGCTTCAGATCAGTAGTGAGAGACATTACTTATAATGTGTAACAGCCGTTCTAATTCAATGATGGGGCCACTTGGCTATTAGTCACGGAACCATTTTAGCCGCCCTCTATATTGGGCCAATAAACGGCTCATTATGGTCCTTTAATATATGGTTGTTCATATTGTACCCTTTGGATCATACATTCAAACACTACTTTTGATTGGCTTTGTGGCTTTTTTTATTGAGTCATTGATATTTAAATCTCTTATCCAATTGAGTACTAATTTGGCCCATATCAAGCCGTACCCATTACTAATCCCCATACTAGAAGGTTTGAATTCAAATCCCTAACATGTCATTGATGAAATGCCAGTTATAGCTTCATCAATACACGCCCCATCCACAGATACTTTGTTGATTCGAAGACTTATTTGGCAATATTTTTTTCTTTGTCATCAATTGCTATGATTTGATATCTTCTAAGTTGAATACCCACTAAGCCTTCCTCTAGGTTATAAATTGGGAAACTTTCTTTGTCTTGCATTATGGGATATTCTTTTTTTTTGCCCAATGGTATGACTATTCTGAGTTAACATAGTATCTTTGCTATTACGAGTAATAGTTACCAGAGATAGTGAAAATACTTGAAGACTGTCTTAGTTACTCTCTTTTATAGAAAAAATTATCTTGATTTTGTTCTTTTATGTCTGCCCCAAAACAAGTCCTCATCGTCGTGATAAGGTTCCCGGCTTTACGTTCTCTATTGAGATGATCCAGACAACTATTGTAGGCATGGGTAGACGATTTTTTGTTTCTTTTCCTTCTTCCATGATGCCTTTGAAGTTACTAGAGAGAAGTTTTTTTTGTATTGTTGTCGTACACCGTTTTTCATTTCACCCGAGTTGTACTTTTATTACTTCAAGTTTGTACATTGTGAAAAAATTCAACGAATAGAACTACCCAAATGGTATTATACTTTCTTTGTATGGCTTCAATATATTTGCATTCGAGTAGTTGACATTGAGTCATGTGTTGATCGCGTGCCTGAATGTCATTTTTTGTTATTTAATTTATGACAATCTAACAATCCGAACCTTTGACAACTTGAATTTCTGACAATATGACCTGTAATAATTTAATTTAAACAAACACGATATTTACGCATCCATAAGTTGACTGGGTCAACTTTAATTTGTGTTAACTCGTCTCATTACAATTAACCAAGCATCAAGGCCACTTGTTGCCAGTCTATTGCCTTGAGAAACATACATTGAGCCATTATGACCGATATAGTGGATTGGATATGGTGCAGCGAAGATCTACCTTAGGAGGTATTATGTTAGGCCATTATGACTGACGCAGTGGAATGGACGTGCCACGTGCCTCCCAGCATTGCCACAGATTTTAACCATTATGACGATGTGCCTCTTAGTGCTTCACAGGCGATGAGCCTGTTTTTACATCTCCTACTGCTTGCATTACGGTGTCTATTAATAATGATTACGTGACAGAAGAGTTTCTTATTAATAATCCAGATGTTCCAGAAATGGATGAGGTTCCTTGAGCTAACGTTTTGACATCTGACACCCAGAGGATTTAGATGTTTTTCTCCTCCCCTGGGTTTGACACTCCTCTTCAGTGCCACGCCCTATCTCTTTATGCTGAAGGACTCCACCCATCTCTATGTTTGAATATTCTTCCGGTCCCTCTTTTAGGGAGAGATCTTTTTCCATTGAGATATCGTTCGTAGAATCCTTTGTCTTTAAGTATTCTTTTTATTGTTACTATTTTTGATTGATTGTTTTGATTTATTTGGCAATTATAAGAGTTGGTTCATTTGGTCGAAGATGGGCTATTCAAATGTAATGCTAAGATTGCCTAGCTATCTTAAACGTACATTGACCATACCGTTCACAAAGAGATGGAGATCCAAGTTGATGTTGCTATTGCCAAGGCCAAGTAAAGCCGAGATTAGGCCACTTAGAGAACTATCCAAGTGATTGACGAGATCTCAGGCGCTATCAAATGAAAAATCTATAGGCATGGATCGGATTTCCTCACTTGATGATAAACTCTAAGGGGCTAAGCATCAATCAATTTTGGATGTTAGCCTAATTGCCGATCTTCAAATAAAGTGTGCTTAACTCGAGCGAGAGCTAAGAGTACATCTTCAACTAGAAGAGATTGAGCCTGCTCTGGACAATAGATTTCATAATGGGTTTTTTCTCTACAGGCGAATCATGTCATTGGTGGCTCCTAATTTTCCTCTAAGCTATCTCAATCTGAGGAATTTTGGAGCTTCTCGGCGTTCTAACGTTAAGGATTTTTCGGAGCCTTGTGGGGATCCATCATAGCTACGATCATCGCTGGTGAATTTTCATTTAATATGTTCTTCAATTGCCAAATAGGCAACATTGCCGTTATTGTTCGGTTTTGTTGGACTCTAGGTTGGACTTTTTACATTCCAATAAAAGGCTGGACTTTTGTCTTCAAGCCCCCTAGGTCTTTATATGATAACTAGTATTTGACCATCTTTTGGGTCACTGTGATATATCAACTAATTCTATGACCTTGTTTTTTAATAGGTCATTTTAATAAGTGAGAGTTTCACCCGACTTAGGATCAATCATAGTTACTTGTATTCAAAAAATAACATGTAAGCCCACAAATGAACAATTAATGTAAAAAAATAGGTCCAATCTCATTATTTTCAATATGGTTAAATATATCATACAAGCACCCCATATGTTATGCACAAAACTTTGTCCCATCCAGATTTGGGAGTAAGTTTACTGATTAATATTTTTTAAGTGAAGGGTGTTCCATACCCTCAAAACTAGTTTTCCATTTTGAGTATGTAATTTATACACATCGTTTCAAAGTATAGTTGAGACTAGGAATGGTCATTCCCAATTGGGAGTCAACTTATTCTTATTGGCAATCTTGCCCATAGCCTCTATATTTCTCAACATTGGGTTCCCTACATCGAATTGGCAAGCCTTCACCTTCTTATTATAGTACCGAGCGATTCATTACTGGTAAGCCACCGTTCACAATTTTGTCGTATCTCAAACCTCCTTGAGTAGATTGTGATGTTCTCTCAGAAGTTTGGAATTACTTTACAAGTTAAAATTTTTGACTTAGAGACTAGGTAGTCCGATCTCTATCGGACTAATTGCCTCTATCTCATAACGCAAATTGAATAACGTCTCTCGTGTCGGTTCTCTAAGGGTTGTCCGATAGTTACACAACATGGTAGGCAGCTCGTCTACCCAGGGCCCCTTGCATTTTCCAACTTCATCTTTAACCCATCTTACAATGTTCAATTTGTCATTTTCACTTACCCGTTTGTTTGTAGATGGGCAATAGAAGTATGAACCAAATTGATTCCAAAACTTGTGTAGTATTTAGTGAACCTTTTTTCAATAAGTTGGGTTCCATTGTCGACCACTATAAGCTCAGAAATCTCAGACCTACAAATGATACTCTATCGAACGAATTCGATCATATTTTGTTTGGTGATTCTCGCCAGTGGATAAGTCTCTACCCATTTCATGAAATAGTCTATTTGATTATAATGAACTTTCTTTCTCCAGCTACAATAAGTAATGGGCTTAATATGTCAAGCCCCTATTGTGCAAACGGTCAAAGCAATTGTAGGATTTAAAGTTCGGTGTGCGGTTAATAATAGACGTTGTTGTAGATCTGACAATTTTTTACATTTTTTTACAAATTTCATAGCGCCTCTTTTCATCGTTGGCTAATAGTAGTCCTACCGTATGACTCTAAATGTCATATTTTTACCACCTATGAGTAACCCACAAAATTTGAAGTGTATTTCATTTAGCACGTAGCCAGTTTCAGTTAGTGTCAAATATCGCACGTAAGGGATGGAGTACCCTCTTCGATATAGCTTCCCATCCATAAGGGTGTACCACCCTGCTATCGTTTTTATATGTCTGGCTTCTCTTGGATTTTTCGGTAGAAGTCCTTTAAGATACCTTTTATACAAAGTCATCAAGGTATTGTCGTATGAGATCTGGAATATCTCTTTTGGGACCTCTATGCTTGGGATCACGAGGACTTCCCTCATCTCCTTGACGTATTCTCAAACTTCCCAAATGCAACTGTTTTTGTCAACTGATCTACCTTCTAATTGTCTTCTCTTAAGATGTGACGAATTTTCACCTTGTCGAATGACTCGATCAAGTCCTTTATTTTACCAAGGTATTTTGCAAGGCATGGAATAGATGCCTCGAAATTCCCGATCACTTGGTTGACAATTAGTTTTGAATCGCTGTAAATGATCAGGCTTTTGCCTAAGCATTCCTTTGCTAGTTTGAGCCCAACCAAAAAAGATTTCGTACTCTACAACATTATGTGGCTAAAAATTCGAGTGTCATCGAGTATTTTATTTTTGACCCATCTGAAATTCTCAAAACCACACCAACTCCATTTTATGATTGAATTGATGATCCGTCTACATATAAGAACCACGTTAGAGCCTCTTCATGTTGAAGAGGGTCTTCAATGAGATCCACGAGAGCTTGCCATTTTATGGCTGGCCGCACTTGAAATTTTCTGTCAAACTCGTCCAACTCCACAATCCATTTAATCAATCGTTCAAACACCTTAGGTCTCTACAAGATCCCTTTTAACAATTGATTATTTAGTATGATAATTTTATGAGTTTAAAAGTATGGTCGAAACTTTCTGATGGAGTGGACCAATGCAAAAGCGATCTTTTCGGCATGCGAATGACGAGTTTTGGTATCTATTAGAATTTCGCTAACATACCAAATTAGCCATCGTATCTTAAACTCTCATTTGATCAAGACAAAGCTTAATGTCGTGTTAGATATGACCAAATAAAAAATAATTATTCACCTTCTTTTGGAAATAACAGGAGTGGAGAGTTGGCAATGTATTCTTTTAATTCCTAAAAGGCTAACTGACAATCTTTTGTCCATTGAAAATTTTTTGTCTTGACTCCTCTCAGAGCCTTAAAGAATGAAAGGTATTTCTTCGTAGATTTTGCTAAAATTTGGGAGAGTGTCACGAATCTTTTAATTAATCTCTTAATTTTCTTCACAGCTCAAGGTGGATTCATATCAATAATGGCATTTATTTTCTTGAGGTTTGCCTTAATTTCATTATGAAACACTATAAACCAAGAAACTTTCCAATAGTTACTCTAAACAAGTATTTTATTATATTTAGCTTCATTTGATATGCTTGGAATACTCCGAAAGCTTCATCGAGATCACAAATATGGTCATTGGATAGTCCATTTTTTACGAGTATGTTGTTTACATATATCTCCATATTTATTCCTATTTGTGTCTCAAACATCTTATTTACCGGCCTATAATATGTCACCCCTGTATTCGATAGGTTAAAGGGTATAATTTTATAATAGTATGTTTCTTAATTGGTCATAAATGAGGTGAGCTCTTCATCCTTAAGACACATCCGAATTTCATTGTATCCTAAATAGGTATCTATGAAGCTGAATTGTTTATATCCAAATATTGAGTCTATAAGAAAATTAATTATTGGCTGTGGAAAGTTGTATTTCGGATATGCTTTATTCACTTTGGTAAAATCAATACACATCCGTCATTTTTCTTTTCTTTTCTTATAGAATATTACATTTGATAGCCAATTCGAATATTAGACTTTCCTTATGAAGCCTACGTCGAGAAGTTTTTTAACTTCCTCTCTTATGGTAATAAGTTTCTTTATAGAGTCGTTCCTTCACTTTTGCCTAACCGGTTTGTGTCTAAAATCCATACCCAACCTATGGACCATCAAATTTGTGAGAATCCCTAGTATATTCACTGGTATCCATGCAAACACGTCTGAGTTTTGTTGAAGAAAAGTCATCAGCCACCCACGCAATTAATCCGAGAGAGAACCTCCAATTTGTATGCATTTCTCAAGCTCTTGTAGATCTAATGGAATTTGCTTAGTTAACTCACCTAGTTGACCTTGTTGAAGGGTTGCTTTATCTCGAAGGTCAAAATTTTCAATCTACTGATTCAAAACCGTCTGATTCATTTGAATTAAATAGTAAGTTTGGCGGGTGACTTGGTCGTCTAAGATCTCTCCGACTCCACTTGGAGTCATGAACTTCATCTTTAAATATGGGATTGACGTCACTGTGTCAACCACCACTAAGTAAGATCGTCCTAATATTGCATTGTAGACCAAAGATAAGTCCACTGGTAGGAATGTCAGCATTTGAGAGGCTATATTTGGATGCATTTCTATTGTGACTTCCAACTAAATGATTTCTTGGACCTATACAGGTTTGTTGTTAAACCTATATAGGTAACCCTCGACCAACCTCATTTAGTCTTTTTCAATCCGAGTTCAAAGTAGGCAATAAGGTAAAGTAAATTTTTAAAACTTTTATTATCATCAAAAATTCGTTTTAATTGGTAATCAATGGTACCGTTCAAAACAAATATAGATATAATAAGGTGGTCAGAATAAAAATTTATTACATAAGCCATATCGTCGTTACTAAAATTAATAATATAATTTCCTATTCCTAGCCTCTATTTCTTATTATTTGAAGTTTTCTCATGGTGGTCCGGAGTTTTTATTTTTGGGCGACCTTGTTGATATCATGTTTACTTCTACGATCACCACCCAACAATGTGGTTGTTCTTGTAGTCTATCTCATCGGTGTTGGCACACCAAGGCTTGCCCCGAGTCTCTCAAGAACTTATTGAAATGCCTCCTTGAATGAGGGTCCCAATCTCTTTCTACATAATTTGACAATTCTCAATATTATGATCCAAAATCGATGATAGAAATAGTATTTTGATTAGACTCTTCTCCTTCTTCTGGGTTCTTGATCAGTTTAAGCCATTTTGAAAACTTTTCATTTCGAATCTATATCAAAATATTTGTCTGAGTATTATTCAAAAGAGCTAGATTCAAAGATCTATATTCCATTCTGACATTTGGTTCTGTCTTTGGTTGCTTTCTAAGATCTTGGGTGGAATTGTTGTCACCATTCCTCTTTTTTCCACTTGTCAATCCCGAGTGGTGGTATTTACACTCCGACTTCTTCGCTTCATTAGCTTCTTCATTGGTAATGTATACTTGGATGATGGCCTTTGCCTCAAGGAAATTCTTAGACTCTTATTGAACCAAATACTTAAAAAATTTGTCCGATTATACAGTTGCCATGAATGAGTTCGATATCACCTCATCTGTTAGTTTCGATATTCTTGAAGCCTCCATTAAATCGAGTCAAGAAGCGCATCAAACTTTCATTTGGACCTTGCCGCATTCAGAAGTGTCACAGCTATTTTTCCTCCTTCTGCTAAAGGTGAATTGGGATAGAAATTTATCAGTCAACTCTTAGAAGGTTCGAATTGAATTTGGTACTAACCGGTAAAACTAAGTTCGGGCATCTCCCTTGAAGGTTAATGGAAAGTAGAGATATAAGGCTAGATTTTCTAGGCCTTGAAATTCCAATAATGTGCAAAAGTATTCCAAATGATCAATTGGATTAGAGTTTTCGTCATAAAGTTTTAAGTCGGCATTTTGAATTTAAAGAAGAGTTGATACATTCTGATCTCCCTTATAAATGGTAGCTTAACTAAATCAGCCAAATATCTATCCATACTTTCTCTGAACAATTATTACTCAATTTTTTTAATTCTCTCCTTCACCTGGGAGGCGTAGGCAACCCTTTTCACGTTGAAAAATGTTCTCAACTCCGAAAGGTTAGTTAAAACATGTGAAACCTAATAGCTAGAGACTTTTCTTAAAAGATTGCTACATGAAGGATTTCCCACACCTTGAGAACAGCGTAGGTTTCATCGTTTTGGCTTTCATCTCGGGTGTCAAAATTTAATCGGCCTTGAAGCCAAATCATCAATCAATGGCCCAAATTAAAATATGTTTCAATCAATCAAAGCCATCCATTTCGATTCTCAATCCAACGGTCGTAATATATTTTATAGTTGTGTATTTGTATATTGTTATATTTTTTGTTTGTACTTGTGAACAGAATAATACCATACTTTTGTTTTTTTAGATGATTTTGACGTGAATGATATTGTGAGTACATTGTAAACATTATTTGGGTTTCATGTTTTAGTATGTTAGGATAAAACATTCTCAACTATTGTTATTCAAGTAATAAATATTTGAGTTTCATAGCGTTGTATTTTCTTTTGTGGTTCTTCCATTTCAAACATTTAGCAATGAATATAGCTTAGATATTTTTAGAATTCTTGGTTTAGATAAGTAAATAAAGATTAATAATTTTGGTTTGTTGTTATATAAAATTTTAATCAATATTATACTAATTCTTTTAACCACTGCTTATGAAATTATCAATAATTATGAAATTGATAATATCATTTTAAGATATAATATTTATTATCATTAATGCCAGAAAAACATGTAGTCCACTCATGTTCTTTGGAGTATAATCACAAAATGTGGTGATCCAAATGTTAAAATTGAGTGATATAAAATAAAAAATAAATATATATTTTTTTAATTTAAAGACAGATTCTGATCTTCACCCTTTATTTTTTATCAATCGATCCTAACCATTGGAATGATAAAAAAACACAATAAATGCAAAGACTATAACATAAACTTTGACGTAACAATAAAATTAATCCATCCTAACATTAAAGTTTTTAATTCAACTCATAAAACAAATTCCCTTCGCGGAGTAATAAACACATTCAACAGTATCAAATTCTTAGGATAGTAAAAAGCATGCTTCCATTATCCCCTACAAGAATCAAAAATAAGAAAAAAAAAAACACAATAATCTTCCTCATGAGGGGTAAAAAAAGAAAGAGAAACTTCGTGCAATGCATGAAATTTGAACAGTATAAAATAAGATGGAAGCTCATATGCACATACTAAATTAATAGCTTCAATACCAACGAATAGCCAAATTCTCAAACATGTCACCTCAATGACCCTTTCTTTGAAAATCCCTTCTTCGACGATTTCTTCGTAGATTTCTGCCTTGCTTTCAGCTTGCTGGAGGTTGAAGATGATTTATCCTTCTTGTTATTTTGCCTCTCCTTTCGCACGTTCAATTTATTAACAGCCTGTATAGTCAAATGCCAAATTGGGTGATTACTTGTGTGTGTGTGTAGACATATTTTAATTTTAATTTTTTTTTTTGGGGGAGTGGGGGCCTAAAATAGGTACAAAACACTGAAATAAGTGTTCTAACTTGCCTTGTTAACATCAATCTGCTCATGTGAATTCTTGGAGATCAACTTGTTTAAAATTCTCTCAGTTTGCTCTCTCTCTTGCGAACCCATACCTTTTCCTTCCGCAACAGGTAAAAACTATGATACCGGCAATCGCATCAAAATGAATAAAAAGATTAATATTGCCCCATGAGAATTTTATACGAGTAACTGGGCTATGGAATAACAAAATTATCAAGATGCAAACCTTTCGATGTTTTCCCTTCATCCTTTGTGGTTTTTCACCGGGCAACTTCTTGTCAAATTTTCCACCACTGGCTGTTGAAGTTGCAGCTGTACCGGCAACCTCCTCCAGCTCCGTCTTGCTAAATTTCTTTGGTGCAACTCGAGTGCCCGAGATGGGTAAGGCAGTCGCAGCAAGTTGAACATGGCTGGAAAAAAACAAAAGTCTTCTGTTCAGATTTCCTGATAAAGACCTCCACTTTCCGGAAATGGTAACTACTTCACAGCAAAATACAAAATTTGGGAGCGTTATAATGCCTGGCCCAGTACAGGATTTCAAAGCCAACTCCTAAGTTTGCATTAAGGAAAAACAAATCATCCTGTCCCAAAAATCACAAAACTGGGTTGGTCTATGTTTTGCCAAGGTTGTACACAAAGAAATGAAATATCAGGTAATATATCTGTATCAGGTATCCCATACCAATATTTCTAAATACCAAAACAAATTACAATATATCCTCCTATAGGCGATATCCTTATATTGACTGATATTCACAATATTAGTTCCGATACTTTCCAATATATTTCCCCAGGCTCCGATTCAAAAAAAAAAATCACATTTGATATGTTTGATAACAATACATATCAACCAATATGCCTAATACTAATATCATAGTTACTGATTCATATACTGAGACTAATACTGATATTTTTCAACCACGTTTAACACAACACAACCTGATTGCCACTCCTAGAAGGCATGCTACATCAAGGAAAGAGTTGCCAAAGGAAAGGAGTTGGTGTTGAGGAAAAAATTGCAAAAAGGACGAGTTTCTTACATAAAGTTAGTGCGATACTCTCAATTCTTAGTTGAACAACAAGAGTCTCATGGATAAATTGGAGGGGAGATATGAGAGAATAAAATTCCCTAACACTTTTCTCAAAATGTTTAAAAGAGGGTTGAACGAAAAGAGAAAATTTATCCAGAATAGAATGCTCAACTCTTTTCTCACAATGATTAAAAGAGGGTTGAACAAAAAGAGAGAAACTCTATCCATCCATTCCAAGTATTCTACGTTCCGACCAAATGCAAAATATGACAAAAATGAGAAGAGGTTAAAAGAGTTGTAATCAAAATCACAACAGTTGAATGAAAATTTCTAAGCTACCAAAAATAAGACAAGGTAAGAAGGAGACAACCTAGGCAGGGCACCAACATTTCTTGCTTGCTTAAGGTTCCTCAAACGATTGCTCTCTTGCTTTTCTACTCGTTGCTTCTTCTCAGCTCTTCGCATAGCAAAAGGATCCTGTCCTGGTTCTGCGACAGCAATAACCACAACATAGAATGAACATGGTGAGTCAGACCAAAAGGTACAGGTTGTCCACATTCAACATAATCATTGCTGAAACATAATTTGGATTCACATTTGCTAATATGCAGAAAGTTCATTTGTTGAAGCATAAATTCAAGCTTCCACAAGGAAATTAGAACAAGTTCCCAAGAAAACAAATGGCTTGTTGCACAGTTACCATCTGTTGCCTTTGCCTCAATGATGGGTACATCTGCATCATCATTTACTCGGTCATAGCCATGGCGTCGCTTCCAAGTACCAGTCTGCTCATCCCACACAACTTTGTCCTTCTTGCGTTTATTTATGCCTGAAAGAATTTTCAAGGCAATGCCAATACATGAGAGTATCTCTCCTATCAGTTCATAATGATCATTATGTTCCATAAAATTTAGTCTGATAACTGACCCTTCTTCTTAGAGAACAACTCCCACCTTGTTGGGGGCTTAGGCTTTGGCAGCTGAACAGCAACAGTCAGACGGAAGGATTAGACTTTAAAACAGCAGTGCTTCAAATGACATGACTCCAGCAAATATATAGGGGATATGGTCACATTACCTATTGAGAAATGAATATAACCCCAACAAAAACAGAGCCAGATGTAAAAAGAAATATCCATACCGATACATGTATAAAGACTATGCCCTTTGATCTGATAAGAAAAGATGTCGGAAAACAAAAAAAAGAAGAGTGGAGAAAGGGAAAGTAATGTGATTTTCCTTTCATTTGTTTTGATTATTTGGAAGGACATGAAGCAAATAAATTTTCCTCCTTCCGAAAGCAAGGATAGAAATGAAAGGAAAGGAAAGGAAAACCAATGCTGCATCACCCATCATCATGTTTCTTGATTTCAAGTGACAGCAGCTTCCTTTTCTTTCTGTCCAAATGACACCACTTTAGGGGAAAACAAAGGGTGTATTTAAATATATACAAGTTGTTACTGTCATCAGAACAATTATGAAGCCTTAGAATCCAAGTGACAGCAGACAATAGAGCAGTAGTTAGTAGCACAGCAATTGTTCTATTAGCCGTGAGATCAGTTCAGGTCACTAAATGTTTTGCATTAAGATGGAAGATCTGAGATACATCATCAAATGTGCAAAACAGTTTCAAAGCAAAAGCAACACATTTCAGATCAGCAGCAATGTCTGGCATTTGGTACTGCTATACACAACGGTTTTTATTCACAGAGAAAATTCATCTGAGTCGCAGCAGTACAACTGTCTTCACATATGCTGCAGGAATCCAAATGATGCAAGTCCACATTTTATTTCAGTTACTGTCATGGAAGATTGATCATGGACAGATCCAGCAGTGTAGCATCTGTTATACATTAGTCTGCCACTGCAATGTGCAGATCCAGTGCATCAGCAACAGTTTTCTTACAGCCTAGATTCTGTTACAGCAGTTTGGTTATCAACCTCAGCTACTAAGCTACCTTGGAAACAGGATATAACAGAATATGATAGGTAAAATGCAATCCAAACATTGTATATAACAGGATATGATGTGTAAAATGCATGAGGGTATCGATCAATTACAGAACAAGCACAATCAGTGCTTCCTAATGTTTCAGTATACAATACAAAGTAACTTCTGTTTAATTACATATATGTTTTTCATATTGAAAGGCGAAGATTAGATGTTATCGATTGTATATCCAAGGTTTGTAATTAACTTATAGCCACAATATAAGTAGCCTTAATCCCTCATAATAGTAAGTTCCTGATTTAAAAAAACACAAGCTCATCATGAGCCCTTTTTTCATGTTGCTCTCATTCTGTCCTTCATTGCAGTTTCTTGTAAACTGATTTCATTTTAGCATCGCGTTTCATGACAGAAACTTCATGATTAATATATTCAGTTTCATTTCATATTTGAAACTCATTATAAGGAGCCGAGCCACATCTGTCACATTTAGTGCTGCATTTCAGATTTGGATTTAATCCCAAATTCTAACATGGTATCAAAGACATGGTTTACAGATCCAATAAATAAGTTCGGATCATACAACAAACTCCTGAAATAATAGCTCTTCTTGGATGAAAAGAGGGAGGTAATGGCTTGCATCTTCATTCAAATTTCACTTCCACATTTTGGAATTTTTTCATCAAAGTCAATGTAATGCCTGGTCGTGAGCCATTGATTGCCATAGGATTCTGTTTTAATCAATGTTCCAAATGGAACTTTTTCAAAGAGATGAAATGCCTCCAATTTCAATCGGATTGTATGTTTACTATCATAGGATTTACCACAAGATGCATTTTTCATCAAGAACTGAATTTAGACATGATGAAATTCAGATTCAATCAAAATTTTTTTCATTAATGCAGCATTTTGATTCACGCCTGATATACAATAAGTCATTGTCCTTCAATTTCACTTTATAAGAAGTCATTGCACTTCAAATTAACAATCAAGAAATCATTGTTGATTGTTTTTCACACTTTCAAACCGAGTCTGAACTCATCCCAGATTCTGAACAATACAAGTTGCATTTGATCATATTTGGTTATCAGATGTCATTGAACTTCAATTCAAGACAGATTGCATTAAATCTGATCTTCAAATTGAATTCAAGCAATCCATCGTGATTGTTTTCCCTTTCTTTAAACACATTTTACATGTGAATCTGTTTTGTGGCAGATTCAGGTGAACTTCAAAATCATTTCTGATTTTTCATTGTTCCCAGTCTCCAGCAATCTGTGTTTCAGATTTACTAATCCTATCACAAAACACAAAAACACTATACATTTCTGTTATCTCAATTTCAGACTCTAATTTCAATCCATTTCTCAGATTATGATTCCTTCATTTTCAATTCTGTTTCCAGCTTCATTCTGATTTCTTCCTACACAAGAATTCAAAATATTGTCCAATCTCACTTCTTATTCTGCTCAGATTTCAAGCTCTACTTGTCCTTCATTTGTTGTTGCAATTTTCAGTTCAATCTCAATAAACAAAATCCAGAAACATTGTTTGATCTCAGCCCTTTAATTCTGATTTGCCTATGGTTTCAAATTCCAATTTCATTTCCTTGATATTATCATTTTTGTTTACCTTCTAATTCATATATACATTAGAAAATACAAAAAATGTCAATTCTTATTCAGTTAGTTTTCTTTTACTGGAAGAAAGCACAAAAACAAAGTCCATCTTGTTTGGTGAATTCCCCACTTAATCAAACTTCATCTTCATTCTTTAATTTGGCATGATGGAAGTAAAAGAATCTTTTACTTTCCATCTTGAGGGATATATTAAAACATAAACAAGTTGCACCTATCATCAGAACAATTATGAAGCATTAAATTCCAAGAGCAGCGAATTCTGTTATGCTACTGACATACGTACAACAGGATAGAGAACAGTAGCTACAGGTAGCATTCTATCGACCAAAAGAACAATTCAGGTCACTGAATGTGTTGCATTAGTATGGAGCATGTGAGATACAGCACCAAATGTGCAAAACAGATTCTAAGCAACACATTTCAGAGTAACAACAATGTTTGATATTTGCTACTGCAATACACAACAGTTTTCAGTCACAGAACAGATCCGAGTCATAGCAGTACAACAGTTTCCATACACAATGCAGGAATTATGCAAGTCAGCGTTTTATTATGGTTACTGTCACAAACGATTGATGACAGGCAGATCCAGCAGTGTAGCATCTGCTATACATTAATCTGTCACAGCAAATGCAGTTCCAGTGCATCAGCAACAGGTATTGGTTTCAGCCTGGATTCTGTTAAAGTTTGGCAGCTAACCTGAGCTACTAAGCCATCTTGGATCACTCATCTCAGATAGCAATCTAAATGTGCAACAAAATATTGTATATAAAAGGATATGATTGGTAAATGAAGACACAGAACAATTACAGAATAAGCACAATTTGTGCTTCCTAATGTTTCAATTCACAATATAAATGTCACTTCAGTTTCATTACACATTTGTGTTTCTTATTCAAAAGCTAAGATTAGATTTTATAGATTGCATAACAAAGGATTCTAATTAGATTACAACCACAGCATAAGTAGCCTTAATCTTTTGTGATAGACAAGTTCCTGATTTAAACAAAACACAAGCTCATCATGAGCGTTTATTTCATGTTGCTCTCCTTCTGTTCTTCATTTCAGTTCTTGTATACTGATTTCACCTTAGTATCACGTTTAGATCTTCATGACAATAACTTTGCAATTATTATATTCAATTTATATTTTGGATCAGAAACTCATCATAAGATGCCAAGCCACATCACTATCATATTTGCTTCCATATTTCAGATTTGAACTAAATACCAAATTTAAACACTGTAAGCCCATAGGAAATGGGATCCTTCACTTTAATTAAACATCACAAACTTATCCATTTGCTTTCCTTTGCCCTACCTGCTAATACAACCTGATCCCAATTCTTTTTTTTTTTTTCTAATCCATTTCTTCCACTTTCTTTGTATTTATTCAATCCACACTAGAAAAAAAAGAAACTAGACATACAACCATCAGCAACAGGGTAGGTCAATGATGTGCTCAACCCACATGGGCTTGAGCAATTGGCAAGAGCAACTTGGGACATCGTAATACGATCGGTGGTCACATGTTCAACTCCTACCACTATGTTCTTGGACTTTCCCAGGTCAGGTCTGAATTTGATCCAAAGCGACAAAGTTGGGGCAGGGATACTTTGTCAATTAAAAAATAAAGACAATGATGTGCTCACATGTTTCTGCCTGGGCAGTCTAGTAGTTGGAGGCGGCAACTTAACAATGGGTCCATCCACATCTTCAGTTGCAGGTAAGGTGAATAGCACATCTGCAAGGGCTTGAGCTAATTCTGTCCCCTTCTGCAGGCACACCACCACCAATTCTTCCCTGAATTACAACAACAAATACACATAAATTGTAATAACTCACCCTACACCAAACTTTTAACTAATATATTAAACTCAAATGCATGTTTATGCAAAAATTTAGCAACCATCTCAAGAGCATCAAAGGTTGAAATCATATGTCAAAGAAATCAAAATGCTAGTTCAAACAAAAAGAGTTGCAGAATAAATGACTAACAAACAACTATCAAAGAGAAATTTGGTGTAACAGAATATAGTTCAGAGAACTCAATAACAGGCCAAATTCAAAGTTGGCATCAGAAACAATGACAAGCACCCCACCACCGCCCTGCCTCCAAAAAAAAAAAAAAAAAAAAAAAAAATAAAATAAAATAAAGCAGGGAAAACAGAAGTTACAGTATTCTGGACATGCTAATACTAGAGTATCAGGACACCACTATTGAAAAGTTTACAAAATGAACAAGAACAAAAAAGAAACCCAGGAGCTGGAACTTAAATTAGAAGAGGTTGATGTATTAGTAAAAATAAAAACATGCAAAACACTTTTGAAAAAGCAAAGAAAAAAAGAAGCAGAAGGAAATACCTAGAAGATGGGATTGAAGGGAAATGGTGATTAGGATCCGAAGCCATTAGATTGCCCAGGTCTATTTGGTATTGCTTCTGGGCATCCATTTCCTCTTCCGTCTCTATCCCTGGATCTGCAATCCCAGATAAGCCTCAGCACTGAGAGAGATGAAAAGGAGGGTGCCATTTTTTCAGCATTTAAGGGTAAAAGCGGATGATAAAAGCCGTTTGATTGAATTCAAATGGATTGTCATACTTCATTTTTAAAATAATACGGCATCATTGATATGACTTCTAATAGCAGGCCTTGACTCAACACTTAATTAAAAATTCTAACAAGATTCTGCTTGTTTCTATGGAAATTGTTATTGCAGAAAGTAAAGTTTCAAGAGAGATAGGAGAGAACAGCTGGACGTAGGGTGCTGCACCACATACGCTGGTCACAATTCTTCATTGAATGCCTGTGGCCGTTGGATGATATCCTGTGGTCACAATTCTTCCCTTTTGAATGCTGGTCACAATTCAAAAAAACCTTTTTAAAAAAAAAAAGAAAAACAAGGGGCATTGGACAGCAAATTTAACCAACAAATATATTAATCCGATTTTTCAATCAATCACATAAATTTATTTTAGTTTCAAACCACTGTTGTATGAACCCAATTAATATTAATTTTGTGCTTACAGACCATAAAAACTTCCATTCATTCGGCTCCTCCCTCCTCTTCCTATTCAAATTCGTTGTCCACATACTTTTTAATGTCAATAGAGTTTTGTTAATAATTTTATTTCAATGTAAAATTGAGGACCTGAGACATGCAATTTGCATTATTTGTGTAATTTTTATACTCACTTTCATTCACAAAAAAGTTTATAATTTTTACGTTTTGTTCGTCTTCGGTTGGTCCCAATAAAAAAGAGTATTCCTCTACCTTTTGCTTACAAAAGAGTTTATAATTTTAAAGTTTCGTTTGTCTTTGGTTGGTCCCAATAAAAAAGAATATTCCTCTACCTTTCGTTTCCATCACAATCAGCTTGTGAGTCATAGTTGGTCTCAACCCAGCATCACATTCCATTTCGCTAAGATGGTCATGCACTCCAGGCATACCCTTTGTGATTTCAAAAGTACCTTGTTCTAGGAGGCTTGAGTTTGTGATTGTACTCCACCAAAATGTTTAACAACAATCTTTACTGTCTCCCTAATAAGACCACATTTCATTCTAAATGAAAAGTCACAACTTCACATCATGCATCCCACACCTTCTATCGATTTGGCAGTTTCCTTATTTAGAATTATTAAATATTCAATATTGTCTGTGCCAGATTTTCTTGGATTTTATTCCGCACTACAAACCTCATTTTTTCCATATTGAGTCGACAACAACTATGTCTCATCCACACTATCAAAAATATGCTGATGAACAGTATACAATCATCCATATTTAATATTTAGAATTTAGATTTAGAGTCTTTTTAATTTATGAAAAACAGTAGGATCGATTTCAGGGCAAAACATAAACAGCGGACTACATATATTTCCTGCATTAACGATTATAAATATTATATCTTAAAATGACATTACCAATTTCATAATTATTAAAAATTTTATAAGCAGCGGTTAAAAAAATTAGTATAATATTGACTCAAATATTATATAACAACAAACCAAAATTATCAATCTTCATTTTCTTAACTAAACCAAGAAAATTTAGATATCTAAATGCCTTAGACCCTGACATTTCACTTCCAATATATCTAATAAATGCCTTAGACCCTGACATTTCACTCTCTTCGATGCCTCCCCGTCTTCCTCTCTTCTTCCTCTTCGATCGAGCACCTCTCTTATACTTATCTCGTCTCTGAAACAATATAATCAGCAGTTTAAGGTATGTAAATAGTTGCATATTTGTGTATTTTTATATTTTTTGTTTATACTTGTGAACGAAATAGTACCACACTTTTATTTTTTAGATGATTTCAACGTGAAAGATATTGTGAGTACATTGTAAACTTTATTCAGGTTTCATGTTTTAGGATGTTAGGATAAAACATTCTCAACTATTGTTATTCAAGTAATAAATATTTCAGTTCCATATCATTGTATTTTCTTTTGTGGTTGTTCCATCTCGAACATTTAGCAATGTTTCTTGATTTAGATAAGAAAATGAAGATTGATAATTTTGGTTTATTGTTATATAAAATTTGAGTCAATATTATACTAATTTGTTTAACCGCTGCTTATGAAATTATTAATAATTATGAAATTGGTAATGCCATATTAAGATATAATATTTATAATTATTAATGCAGAAAATATATGGAGTCCGCTGTTTATGTTTTGCCCCTAAAATCGATCCTATTGTTTTTCATAAATTAAACAGAGTCTCAATCTAAATTCTAGATATTAAATATGGATGATTGTACACTGTTTATCAGTATGACTTTTGATAGTATGGATGAGGTATAGTTGTTCTGGACTCAATATGGAAAAAATGACGTTTGTAGTGCAGAATAAAATCCAAGGAAATCTATGACAGACAATGTTGAATATTTTATTATTCTAAATAAGGAAACAGTCAAATCAACAGAAGGTGGGGGATGCACGATGTGAAGTTGTGACTTTTCAGCTAGAATGGAATGCAATCTTATTAGGGAGACAGTAAAGATTATTGTTAAACATTTTAGGGGAGTACAATCACGAACTCAAGCCTCCTAAAACAAGATACTTTTGAAATCACAGAGTGTACCTTGAGTGCATGACCATCTTAGTGATATGGAATGTGATGCTGAGTTAATATCAACTATGACTCACAAGCTAATTGTCATGGAAGCCAAAGGTAGGGGAATACTCCTTTTTATTGGGACTAACCAAAGTCAAACAAAACATAAAAATTACAAACTTTTACGTAAGCAAAAGGTAGAGGAATTCTCTTTTTTATTGGGACCAACTAAAGACAAACAAAAGGTAAGAATTACACAAATAATGCAAATTACATGCCTCAATTCCTCAATCTTCAAATGAAATAAAATTATTAACACACTGTTGACATTAAAAAGTTTGTGGGCATCGAATTCGAATAGGAAGAGACAAGGAAAAGGAGGGAGGCGCCAAATGAATGGAAGTTGCTAGGGTTTGTAAGCCAAATATTAATATTAATTGGGTTCACACAACCGTGGATTGAAACTAAAATAAATTAAAGTGATTGATTGAAAAATTAGGTTAATATACTTTGTTGGTTAGATTTACTGTCCAACACCCCTTGCTCTTCTTTTTTTTTTTAAATAGTGTTTTTTTTAAATAAGTAAAAACAATTTTAAAAAGCACTCAACTGTTGGTTGGATATCATCCAACGGCCACGGGCATTCAAGAAAGAATTGTGACCCTATCTCTCTTGAAACTTTACTTTCTGTAAAAAAAATTCCCATAGAAACAAGCAGAATTTTGTCAGAAATTTTAATTATCAAGTGTTGAGGAGATAGTGAAAGTATGGGGAGTCACTTGCCTTATCGTGAGGTACAGTAAAATACAGCAACGTCTCCCCTTCTTCTTCTATTATTTCTCTGCACTCTCTTCCTATGCTCTCCTTCTGAAACCAAAATTGGTTGTGGAAGCTTCCTCTCTCTCCAATGTCTATCGGTTCCGTGCTATCAGAGGAGGAGAAGGGTCGGCCAGGGTGAGGGAACGGCACGCCAGCGGTTAGAGTAACGGAGAGGATTCAGTTTGTTTGATAAATCTGTCAATACCTCATGAAACAGGGATGCTGAGTACTCAGCGAACTACATCTGCATTTCGATCAAATCCATGTCTAGCCGCACCCGGAGATATAAACCTGGCTTCTCCTTCAAAGATGACAATAGAAATCAAGGAGAGAGGAAAGGAGAGGAGAGGAGACTGCAGAAGAAAATGAAAATCACCGCCATTTTTCGTCGTCTTTCCGTTGAAAATTTAGGGTTAATGTGCACATTAATCTTCTCCTTCGAAGCTGTCTCTCTCTCGCTCACCCTTTCTTTGTCAGCAGCAGATTAGGGCTTCTCATTCTCTCTCGTCGTCCCTCTCTCTCTCGCAAGCAGATTAGGCAGATATGATGGGCACACAACAAATAACAAAGCTGACTGAGGTAACAGTGGGAAGAAATTACCAGATTAGAGCGCCGGCCGCTGGAGCGAAGCACACAGGAGAACAAATCAAAGCTGGAGTGAAGAGGAAAGGAGAGGAGAGAGGAGTTTGCAGAAGCAGAGGAAGAAGCTCCAGGAGGAAATTTAGGGTTACTGTAAACGTTAATATCAAGCCGTCCGAATTTACAAAACGGACGGACAGGATCTTGTCAGGAGATATTTAATATCTGCCGTCCGATTGAATATTAAAATCGGACGGTGGATATTAAATCCCGCCGTAAAATGGCGTGGACCGTCGGATGAGAATCTGACGGCCCAAATCCTGTGGCGATGGAGGGCCGCCGGACTTCGCTGCTTCTTGTGGAATGCCACGAAGTCTTTCAGAAAGAGATTCTCTGAGTCAATCGGCCTGCTGACCTCCGATGGTGTCCAGCAACACGTTGCCATATCTACGTTGTCCTACTGTTCGCTGTCTATCTTGCTAGGGTTTCGATCCTTTTCATAGTCACAGCCTATTTCCTTCCTCTCACCACGTTTCTCTTCCTGTTTCAGTTGCAATTTTTATCTTCCCCTGCACCGTGGTGTCGTCATTGTCATACTGTTCTGGTAAGGATTCTTTCCGTCTTATATATCTTGGTACTCCAATAGTCTTTAATTTAATTGCATGTAAGACGTTAAATTTGGCACTTTATTACTCTTAATTCTATTGATAGCATGGTTCTCTGTAAGATTGTCTTGAAGTATTACTTTTGAAATTTTTACATTTTTCTGAGATTTGGATGTAGGGTTTCAAGGTAGTTCTACAATGAGGTGGAGATCGCCCAAGAAATTTGGTTGATGCGATTTGATTCGGGAGAATTGACGGATAACTTGATCTAGGGAAGTGCAAGTTGAGGGATTTATTGCTACATAGATAAGTATTGATAGTTTGCTTCGTTTGAGTTCTTCATCTCATGGACGACGGAGAGCTTGATTTTTCAAATCAAGAACTATTTTCAAGTTCTAATATGGTTGAAATGCCTAGTAGTGGTTCTGTGGACAATTTCGTTGATGAACTACTGAAGGATATGCTTACGTGCACTCATACCCACACTTGTAATCCGCCTGGTCCTGATCTTTCCCATACACACACCTGTTTCCATGTGCACACCAAAATTGTGCCCGCCCCTAATGAAGATGAGCGTGTAAACAATAATAACTCTGCTGAATCTACAGAAAAGAGAACTAAGAAGCGACCATTAGGAAATCGAGAAGCAGTTCGTAAGTACCGTGAGAAGAAGAAGGCCCAAGCTGCCTCATTGGAGGATGAAGTTGTCAAACTGAGTGCCTTGAATCAGCAGTTGTTGAAGAGGTTGCAAGGTCAGGCTTCCCTGGAAGCTGAACTTGCAAGGCTCAGGTGTCTGCTTGTGGATATTCGTGGAAGGATTGAAGGGGAGATTGGCTCTTTTCCATATCAAAAAACGGTTCAGAGTGTCACCAATCCAAACTTGCCAGGTGCATATGTGACGAATCCATGCAATTTGCAGTGCAATGATCAGATTTATTGCTTTTGTCCGGGGTCTGAAGATCACTGTGCGGAAGGATCAGGGTTAAATGATCGTGGATTCAGTGGTTGTGATTTTGAGAATCTAAACTGCTTGGCTGATTTTAGCTCAAAAGAAATTCCAGTTTGTGGTGTGGGAGGTGTAGCATCAGTGGTCAATTCATCTGTGGATAATAGGAGAAAAGGTGCTGCTTTGACGTCTTTCGTCCTATGTTTGCAATTGGGTGTTGTACATATGTGCATTAGAATGGACAAAACCAAGAAATAATGCCTCATGTGCATGATTATAGATTCAGTCTTTGCCAAAAAATTTTGGTGTTTTGTCGATTGTAAAACCTTGACTTTGCATTTTTTGTTGACCTATTTGATGGATCTGATCAAGAGAAGTAATTGGTGCAGTTAAATTTTCCATGTTATGTTTGATTTGTCTTTGGGTGAAGGTGCTGTGCTGTACTGCACCTTGAGCCAAACTCATCTCATAGAGGCATCATTTTGCATTCATTATATGTTTGCATGAGGTGAAATTATATCATTTATAATTGACAAGAAAATCTAGGTAAAAGGATCAAACAAACAAATGGGGGTAAAGGTCCCTTACAGTATCCACCTTGCAACAAGATGCTTTAGATTAGATCAACATGAAAATAGCCACTATGTTTTAGTCAGAACAACTCTGGACAATAAGTAATGCATCTTTGCATAAGGGATAACTGTGCTGGGAAAATTCAGTATATAGCCATCTGTTCTTGGTTTGTTACAAACCTAAATTAGCAGCTCAATCTCTATTTAGTCCATGCCTTTGTATATTAACATTCTTTAATGACCATCGCTTGAGACTTCTGCTGAGGTAAGCATGATTTTTACTGACCTTTCTCGATCCATATGTGTTTAGAGAATAAGGACTGTTCTTTTGTCCATTAAAGCTTCAAGCATGATTGATGATGCCTTAGTTAACATGGCTTTAAAAAGAGGGATTGGAATCTCTATATATCTAGACTGAGTTCCAGTTTTATAGTCGCTAATATTTATTTAATTATAAATCTGGCAGAGAATGGATTTGCTATGTGCTATAGTCTTCACAGTGAATTTTCTGTAATGGTTGACAACGTTTATTGTAGTTTCATGTCTGCCTCGGTGAAGCACGGTCAAGTGCTCTGGAATTTCAAGTGGTTTGTATTTAGAAAGATCAGGACTTTGGTCCTTTGGAGCATTAACCACACTATGTTTGTCTTGTGTGGTTGTTTGCCATCACCTTTCATGCTTCTTTGAGGCTGCATTGTTACAAACATTCTTCGATCTGAAAGGATAGCTGAGAACAGATTTATTAGGCTAATATACGATGGGGTTTAATGTAGTCCGGATATTGAAAATATAGGCAAAATGAAGTACATGTAGAAAAAGGGGAGTTCTTTGTGTTTGAGGTAAAGAATAAGTAGAGCTGAAAACAAAACAAAAAAAAAAAAAACACATGAAATGAAGTGGTGAAAATGGTTTGAAATTTCACCTATTCTTGAGGGTATTTCACTCAATGAGTGGAATGACAATAATAGATTTATATAGCCGAGTCACTTTTTAGAGGCTTTGTTGTTAGGAACACATACATATGATTGTTTACAAGTATTTGTACAACTTCTGCTTCCTCTGACCATGCCTTATTGTTCCTCAGGGGCCGACCATCCAGCAACAGCAGGTTAAGAATAAACCAATGAAGAATATGGAGATAATGGCATACGCAAGAATAGCTGAGCTCAGTGCTGCAGTCTCCACAGGCTATTTTATGTCCTATCTCCCAATCGTCAGCTTCTGTTTCTAATTTTTTTCTTCATTGTCTTTATCAAAGTTATGTAAAGGAGATCGTCTTATCCTTCAATCTTTTAAGAAAAATCCTCTTAATGGTTGAAAACTCTTCTTATTCAACCTCGAAATGATGTAAGCTCTATTTTGGATCGCAGAATGTGCAGAAGCTAAGGTGGGATTTGGCCTTTTCATTTTGAGCAATAAACAGGTGAATCGTTAAACACACTTCCTAAAATCTGAGTGTAATTTATGTATAAAACATTGAGCAAACGTTGCATCTTAACTGTGCGTTTTTTAGGCTGATGATGTTTCTGATGAAGTCATTTTCTTGCAGAAAGTCTATTCTCGCTAGCTTTATCTTTGTCTGTAAGAGGTAAGTTCATTTGTCTACTTGCATGGATGCTTCATATGTCACTTAAGACTTATCTTGCTGCTGGAGGAAATTTATCTTTAAGGGGCTGATTGTCCCCTCATGGTAATGCATGTTTTTGACTTAATGAAAAAGTTTCAAGTTGCCTTTTAAATTACTTTCCCATTATATACCCTCACGGGAGGTAGCAACCTTATTAAGCGAGAATCGGACAGAGTTATTTGGCTTGTGATCATGACTCCGATTCTTACTCTTTTCGAGCCCTGAATTTATGCTATGATGATGAATGGGGGCTTTGTATCCGGATTTTACTCTGAACTGTTACATTGGATGACTGGGGTTAGGACAGCCTGTTCCTCATCTTATTTTGCTGCTTCTTTTGGGGGTTTTACAATATTTTTCCTGCATTGGTTTTCTTGATTTTCCATGCTACGACAACAAGAGGTGTTAGACAACATGACCATGCTGAGTTATTCTTAAACCCTTGTTTTGATAAATATTCATTGAGATGATTATGCTACATGTGTTCAGATTGTTTTAATTTATACAAAGATCTTTGAAGCATGATCGAGTCCATATGTCATGATATACTTGAATTATATACTTCTGGTATTTTATATCCTTTGAAAATTTTAATATGTACTTTATGATGGATAGATAGTCTCAAGCCAAACTAACAATGTTTCAAGCAATTTAGTATGTTCACGAGCTGAAATCGATAATTTTGATTTTATTAATAAATGTCTAGTGAATACATTAATAAAAGATTCATCTAAACCATTTTGAGCATGTACATGAATAATAGGATGCTCAGCACTTATTTCAATTAACATATAATAATTATTAAAAGTTTATGATAAAATTTGTTGATATTATCTAATCAACTTGTCTTAATTGGATAATCCAAAAACTATGCCCTTAATCTAATTATTTGTACAAATAGTCTGGCAAACGTAGTACGTTTAGAAGAAAGAAAATAAACGTCTGACTATCTGACAGATACATCAATCAAAACTTAGAGGAAATATATGTAAATGATCCACATAATGGATGTATAGAGATTTTGTGTCCACCTTCAAATGAAATAATCTAATAATTGGTTTATCTTGAAAACATATTCGCTTTATAAAATAATCTTTTGATTCTTTAGTGAATATTTAAGTAAAGTCTTGATTATTCTTTACATTATTATTAAATTCAGATATTTAAGATGATCATATCAAATCATAAGAACTTTTAAATTTTTATTCTTTTGGTGTATTGTATTATCTGATTTAATTTGTTTTATACAGAGGAGGTTTTAGTTTTACAGTAAATAAATAGTTTATGAGTTGCTTGACTTATAAAAGTAAACTCAGCACCACATAAGTGGCAGTCAAGCATAAAAGATTGCACTTTTGTAGTAGGAAATTCTAGATCAAACTTATTTACCAATATTAGAATATTTGTAATAGAATGGTATTGTTTATATGCTTAATTATATATTTATTTATATTAAAATTATTATTTTTGATATGGAGAGAGAGGGGATGGAGAGACTAAAAATTAAAATATAATGAGATCCATATCTATGTTGATAGTTTTGGTATTACTTGGTTTTGGTATTGCAGGTTGTATTATTGGGTGTATGAATAGTATTTCTTTAATAATATAATTTCTAAATTAGAGTATTGATATATTTTAACTCAAACTATTTATGTATATTAAGTTATATATAATATGCTTTCTAAATTAGATGATTGGTATATTTTAATTTAAGTTATTTATGAAATTATTATGTTAGCTTTTCTAATTTAGGATTCTCATTTTCCTTAAAATATAGTCTATTATATAGTTACACATAAAAATTATAGAATCTCTCTTTTTATATTTCTATATGTCATTAGAGTTAGGTTTACTAAATTTATTCAAATTTGTCTTGCCCATACATATTTTTAGTGTCATCTACTATTATTTGTCATCACTGACCATTCAACATCTCTTCTCGACACCAACCATCCATTGTTGTTGGTTACGAATCCGTCACCATTCTAAGGGGATTGACTGTTCATCCGTCCAGCATCGCCATTTACAAGCTTGTAGGGTTTTATTATTGTTGGTACCTATTGGGTCTAGTACCGGTAAGGTCCACAGAAATGCCGAGCCCAGTCCATGAAGCAACAGCCCAAGCAGTCAACTCTGTCCAATATTCAAAATAGTCTACGTGGTAGCTCGGCATTTGCAGTCAATCGGCGCTACTTGCAACCCATTAATGCGGTTGCAGAGCTGCAGGAACAATGCTGGGGGCTAAGCCAATGGAAAAAATGTCAGTGCTACCTACTGCGACTCGCATCGCTATCCACAGTTCTCTAGCCAATCTCAACGCGGGAGGCAGATTAGGCGTGGCCTGCGAAGCACAGCGGTCTCTTCTCCACTGCAAGGCAACAACTGACACATCGGCGACCACCACTGGGCAACGATCAATAAATTCCAACAGGAAGAATTCTCGCTCCTAAAGCTCCATACCATGGAGCTTATAAATCCCCCCTCCCTTTATAGTGGGTGGGATTGGATATTGGATAATCGACTCCACGCCACGCGAGTTAAACTCTCAAACTATCCTACAGATCCACTTTCTCAAATTCTCAAGCGACGAGTTTAGCCACTCCTCTCATGCACCCAGGGAGCCAGGCCTCCCGTTACACACTCATCATTCTCCCCCTCCAGCATTCACACACTCTCTACGCGTTCATAACATATTTTTATGCATTTCTAAGATGCACCCCTTCTCTCTTTGTATCAGATTATTTGTTTGTAAAGGTTAGGGTTTTATAGAGCGGAGATCGAGTGTCTTTGGGAGAGAAATCCTGCTTAAAGGTTCCTCAAACTAACTCAAAATTTGGGATTTGTGTTATAAATCCAGCATCTTTGTTTAGCATCAACCATTCTTCGTATTCCTTGGTACTAGATCCACGACTTTTCATTAGTCCGACATTGACATTGCAAACCTGTCAATCATTGTCGCCATTAATCATCATAGTTGTTGCGGAAATCTTCTTTGGAAAGAGATAACTCAAATCCAGCATCCTTGTTTAAGCATCAACCATTCTTCGTATTGCCTTGATACTAGATCCATCGTCATTACAAGGAAATCAACTTTTCATTAGTCCAACATTGACATTGCAAACCTGTCAATCATTATTGCCATTAATCGTCATAGTTGCCGAAATCTTGGGAAAAAGATGACTCAAAATGCATTACTTTCTATCGATTAACACATCAAATATATCATTTTAGGTGTTGCCTGTGATTTTATATATATATATATATATATATTAAAAGATTGATTAAGATTATTTACATAATTATTGTTATTATTTTTTAATTTAAATTGCCTCTTTTTTCTATTAAAAAAATCTATTATATAATTACACAAAAAATTTATAAAAATCCTTTACTATCTCTCTTTTTAATATTTAATATCTCCATTAACCATTGTTGTTCTTCACTCTTTGTTAGATGGATGGATACATCATACAATTTTTTTTCAACAAAGACGATTAATTACTTGCAATTTTATCAAAAGTGAACGAACAGTGCACACCAACCTTAAAGTTAAGTCGATTGAAATCATTGGCATAAACTGTTGCTATAGAATAATTACCTAACAGTGGCAGGCAACTCTTAATTGCCTTTCACTGGTACATCCACTCCAAATGCTCCTCTCTGTTTTACATTCTCTAAAACCGTTGACAAAACATCCACTCGTGAGATTATCTAACGACAAATCATATCTTTAAATAATATATGGAAGAAATCTTTTATATGATTCATTCATCAATTTATTCTTATATAAATCAGTTACTGTAAGTAAATAAATAAAATGACCCATCATTTAAAGATAGCACCACCCATAATAAACTCATGAGAATTTTTTTTTTTCAAAGAAAAGTTTCACCACAATTTACCAACAATGTTTGTTTGGATATTCACCCTGTAGAGGCCAGAGGATCAACATCAACCACCGAAACTGTTTAGAGGAAACGATTGAACAGAGTAAGATGAAACGTGAATCTTCTGTTGAGTTCTGTGTTTTTTTGGGGAGAGGATGAACATTGGCTGCTCGAGATAAAACTTTAAGCAGTTGGTCAAACCGTTGAGAAAGCCTACGTATGGTCAGATATTATCAGATGTCATCTCATCTTCATCACGGTAAATACCTCTGGCCATTTGCCAGAGCTGGAGGGTGTTGTCATCGGCTACACTTGAAATGAGCCATGGCTCATTTTTGTTCCAGGAGAAGTCTGATATCTTAGCTTTGTGCCCTCCATGAGAGAAGAGGAGTTCAGGAGGGCCGTCCTCAGCTTCTCCTTCCAGCTGCTCATCGCCAATCCTGACAGCATTAATATTGGTTGCTAATGAGCCATAATATTCGACTGACAAATTCTTCATTTTTTTCCATATCAATAACCCAATGAAAATGCAGTTATCTCCAAAAACAAAATATCTGCAGTGCTTAACATCTTTAGCTTGATATAGTTACAGCTTATGAATACATTGTTAGCAATGATCTGTCAGCATACCTGTTAAGGTCCCAAACCATCAGCCGCCGGTCATCAGCAGAAGATGCCAACACAGTTTCATGATTGGGATCCCACTCCACCTGAAATACCTCCTCCCTGTAGCAAAGCCAAACCGTGAAAAATTTTACACCTGAGTTACTTTATATCCTAACTCTTCAAAGAATGTCTAGAATCAATTCTTTTATGATAGTTTTAGAAGGAAAGCGACTTGAAGCAGCATACAGTTTTGACCAAAAAAATAATATTTTTGAGTGGTAATTTCAAGCCAAATTGATAGAACTAATGCATATGTTAAGTGAATGCTGTAGGCATGCCATTTTATGCAGATGAGACATTATGAATTGAGTAATGTTATAAGACTACCCTACAAACACTCATTCTGATATGGTATTCCATCCATTGATTTATTCAATGTAAGCCCACTAGTTTGAATAGATACATGAATAGTCAACTTAATGGTATCTAAAGGGTATCACACAAATATTTCTCTTTTACATATTATTCTGTGCCAAGTGCAAAATTTCTCAGGGTAATGGCCATACATGTGACTGGATAAGGAATGCAGAGCTGAGTTCAACTTCCGCATATCAAATAGCCCAACAGTAGTGTCCGAAGAAGCTGTTGCTATGATCCATTCATTGTATGAACTGAAAGATAGATAATTCACCTGCAAAAAGAGAGAGAGAGAGAGTTCCTGAAGTGGGGTAGCATATACGATTCAACATTAACACAAAGATCATCATGTCCAAACCATTAAACACTAGGCGTACAATTAATAGTTTAGCAACTTCAGCCTCCATAGACCAACAAGCTCGTCAAAAGATCAATGTACCCTTCACACTCAGGTGAGCATCTACCATACATATGATGACACATTGCATTGTTCTACTTCTTTGGTTGCTTTAATCACTCAAAACCATTCTCTCATGACTTGGCATTCAAGAGGGATCAAGCAGAATGGCACATGCATCTGTGCCACCAGAGAATACAATGGTCAATATGCATTAACAATACAGAAAGGTCAAATCAAGTCATGAAAGTTCTTAAAGAATAACGCCTAGAAGCAGGATCATGTGAACGAAGAATCCATCTCATATTTGGCCAAGAAATTACAATAAAATGATGGACAGATTCCCAGCAGAAACTACTCAACCCCAGTATATGAGGAAACCAAAGGACACAAATATTTTTTGAACAGTATAAAACTTTGTTCAAAACCTGAGCAATATAAATTTGGTTCTACTCCCTTGATAACTGCTGTTTATAATTCTCCCTTTTTTCTGAACATGAATGGTCAAAGCATAGAAAAAAACAAAAAAAGAAGATAAAATTCTCAGAGCCTAATATAAGAAAAAATGCCATCAATATCACACATGAATACCAGTACACCCTCCAATGTCAAGCTTCCTTTTATCAAGATCTTTGCCAATTGAAGTAAGATTACTTGTGATAAGACAATAATCCTTGTTCACAAGATACTAGAGGAAGGCCAGTTAGTGAGCATAGGCACTTGACTTATGGAACACCAAAAGGTTACTTAAAACAAATTCCAGGGTTTTGCTTTTCAGTGATCCTATAACAAGGTAGATATCACACGCCAAGACTTCTCTTGCACACAAACATATATATATTTGATTGATGAATTAAAAGAGATCAAGGAATAATAAAAATGCAGCTCTATGTGGGTAGCTATAAAGTTGGGAGGACCTGCCTTGGGGAAGGTCGATGAATAACAAAATGAAATTACCACATACGGTTGAGATTAATGATACAGAACATTAATGCACATACTGACTAAATCGAATGTTGAAGAATTTATTTAGAGAGACAATTTCAAGCTTCTCACCTCTTTCTCATGGGCCCTAACAGAATGTTGAGGCTTCTCAGAGCGCAGATCCCATATCATCAACCTCCCATCGTCACCCACTGATCCAAATAAATTTTCATTCTTCAAATTCCATGAAACATCTTCAACCACATTTTCATGAGCCTAACCAACATCACACCAGGCAGTATGATCCTAAATGAATCAGAACGAGCCAATGATAGAATAACACAAAAGGCTGAAGCGAAGAATTACCCGAAAAACATGCATCGCATCAAGAAGTTTACTCTGAGGCGTCGAAGACACATCCCACAGGCAAATTTTGTAGTCATTTGAACCACTCAACAAGTAACCTTCCTTAAAGGGGTTCCATGATAGCCCATACCCTTCTTTCTCATGGCCCCTCAATTTCAAATCAGGATCACACGACCCCCCACCACGCACATCCCCCTGCTTAACACTGTCAAACACATACACCTCTAACCCACTCGTTTTGGCAGCGATAAGATCAGGATTTTGTGGCATGCAGCGAGCCCTATTCACTTCTCCATCAACATGTATTCGCTTAACTATCTCGACCTACAAATTATGCCGTAAAAAATGAGCATGTTTGACTTTGGACGTTCTCGCCAGCAGCACATCAAACAAAACGACAATTGCAGCAACAAATGGTTGAAATCAGAATGAAATCGCATTTTCATATCCTCGATGAACAAACCATTAAGAAAACGGAAATCGTTTCACATGAGAATTTCGTCGAACATCTGGTCGACCACTAGAATTTGAAACTGACCTTAGGGTTCGTGGAGCATGAGCCGTTGTTCTGGGGGAGGTGTGCGTCCGCAATCATGATGAAGTTTGGGAAGTCATCGGAGGTGTGGGTTCCGAGAATGAGCTTGTGGACAGCGAGAGATGTATCTGGGTTGAGTTGCTGGGGCGACTGAAGCCATTCGACAGTGAGAGACGGCCACTCGAGGGGGTGGGAGATGACTAGATCATACAGAAACGGAGTGTTCTTCTTCCATACCGTGAATTCTTCTTCCACTAGTTCCATGCCCGACGCTTCTTCTTCTTCTTCCCCATCTCTCTCTCTCTCTCTCTCTCTCTCTCTCTCTCTCTGCGTGGGTAACTTTCCCGCCCGAAACGAAGTGGCGGATGAATTAATAGCAGCTTCCCGCCATAAAAATGAAAAGGCAGTATGAATACACCGCTGGCTTAAAGGCCCATCAAAGCCCAATTCAAAAGCCCATTTCATAATGAATCGCAATTTCAGGATTTTCAGTTATCAATTTCCCCATTTAAAAAAAGAAAAATGATATATATTTATAATTTTATTAATAATCTACTCAGTATAGTATAATTTTATTATTTTTTCATTTTAATAAGTCATATAAATATATAATTATAACAATTAAAAATTGGTGAGATTTATATCAAAATTCTATTTTAAATCGACGTAGAATTGAGATAGTGAATCGATGTTTATATAGGGTGAGCGTGAAATGGGGTCAAAATCTCAATTTAAAAGTATATGTTTATTTTCTTTATAATTTTAAGGATTAATTTTAAATTTTTAATCGTTATATATTGAACACCCATGTATTTTTATCATTGGTGAATAACATTCATTAAATATACATCAAATATTAATAATTTTCATATATGTAAATAAAATAATCTGTTATATACGTTGCAGCCTTCAATCATTAGATCAATTGCAATCTAACGACTGATATATAATTTATTAAAATAATATAACTGTTATATCCTTAGATCCGTATTACTATATAGATTAGATAGCCACTTGATCTCTCCCGACGGGTCAAATTAAAGCGGGTCTGATCTCCAATCCTGATAACTTAGATCCTGCACATCGTAATAAATAAACGAGATATCAAAGAATAATGGGATTTACTCCTTAATATATCCTCTGATACTTAAATTAGAAATCGTTCTGTAAAAGAAAGAAAGATAGAGGATGCAAAAAAAGCTCAGATGCACAAAGGTAGGGGGATTGAGCATGGATTGGAAGGCTAGATTTCGAAGGATGCACTTAGCGAGGGAGTGACTTTTGGATGAAAGACTAAATTTTAGCAATGCGCTTGGTTAGAGAATGGCTTAGAGAGAGAGGTCCGCCCAACAGATAGCAACTTAGTGAGAGAGGGAGTATGCACTCATGGGCTAAGTGGCATGAGAGACAGGAGGAGAGTTCTTTGATCCTTCAGGGGTCTTCAAGGGTAAAACTTCTTTCGTCCCCTTCTCCTAAGAAAGAAAAGGTATTTATAGAATTGGAACCGGTATGGCAATCCGTAGGCCACATGGTTAGCTTTGGCTACCCTAGCAAATATACTATATTGTCTCAACGATAGTACAAGGGGTGCATATAGTAAATGCAACTGTCCAGGGACATCCCTTCCTTTTTCAGGTCTTTCTCATAGGGGCGAAAGGATATTTATACAATTGGAGCAGTTTGGCATTCCTTGGGCCTCGCGACTAGCGTCGGCTACCCTAGTAGATCTACTGTATTGTCTCAACAATAGTGTGAGGGGCGCATATGGTAACCGTGCTTGTCCGGGGACATCCCTTTCTTTTTCAGGTCGATCCAAGAGGGCGCTGCATAGTAACTGCTTTCTGAAAAGATTTGTTGAACCATAACTGCTGTTCTGAGTCGATGCGTGATCATGGATATTATTTCAAAAATATTCGCTAAGCTATTAGAACAATTCTTGTGGTCACATTATAGAGAGCCTTCCTTGCTCGCCTTTGTTGCGTTATCAGGTTTGCCGGCAGCCACGCAAGATGGGCAACCACGAGTGTGTCTCTACACACAACCTTAATCGCCTGCTCCCTACTAAACAGTTCTGAGTCAACCAGCCTAGGCCACTCACACTGTTATGCAAGCCTTTAACTCAACATTTTGCGTGATGGGTCGCTGTCCTTTGGGCTTCTATCCTTTTGGCAAGCTAAGAGAACCACCGATGAGCCTCCTGGGCCCTAGCCCTGAGAAAGCGCCTATTAGGCCGCTACTACTCCTAAGGTTGGGCTCCAGGTTGGCTCGTGCTCCGTCGGACCCATCACTAGCCCTCAAGTTCGAGGCCTAATTTGTCAACTCCTGGTATGTATATTGATGGGACGCCAACCGACAGTCAATATGCAAGCTTCTTCCCTAGGCATTCTATTGATTCGCTGCACAATGGGTAGGATTCAATTCTTTGCATCCAGCAAGATTTGTGAAAATTATCTCAACCTAGCAATTCTCTGCCGATTACGCTGGCAAGTACTAGCTTCTACATTGATCACCCGTCGACCCTTTTTTCGGTTATAAATAGAGGGGCTCTCTACATCCCACTTTACGAACCGTCTTCACCAATTGAGAGATGTAAGAATTTAGAATTGGAATGGAGCCTACGCTCCCACAAGTTGGAATTGGAGGAGTTCTTCCCTAATGTTTGAACCTAATAATGCTCACGAAATCTGCCTTAGTTATTCTCTTTTGTAAGGGAACCCGCCTTGGTTTTCCTCTTTTACGCTATTCCCATGCCTAAACTTATGCTTGACCAAGTAAAGGCTTTGGTTCAGGCGGCTATCCCCACTCTCTCTCAATGTCAAGTAGTCCTTTCTAGCACTAGTCAGAAGGAAGGATGTTTTTGTCGCCCAAAAGGGGGGGGGAGCTTGTTCTTCTTCACTTCTGCTACAAATCTAAGAAACTACCTAACGGTAGGTTGCTTGAGAGGAGAGTTTTCTTCCGCCTGCCGGGGATGGCTTTATGATGCCCACCCGTGTGCTTTCCTCTAGGGTCTTCTCATGCAAGGGTTAGCCAAATTATCGTTGTCGGGTTTCTATTTCATGTATTTTTTATTCCTTTTGTGATGTACGTCCGTTGTTAAAAGCTTATACTTTGCAAAAAAATTAATGAATAAAACTATCGAGTAATTTTATTTTCATGGTGCGTGTCTGCAATATTCTTGTCCGACATGAATAGCTAATGCGTTTGAATGTTACTTTTTGTTGTGTGATTCCTAGTAATTTGATGATCTAACATGCTGGCTACCCAATCTGTAATGATTTGTCCCGAGCGCTCGACTGGGACGTTAGTCATTCAAGCCATTCTTGGATCTTAAAAAATGGTGTGTCAGGGTATCATTATCTGTGCAGCGCCAATGCTTAGACTGCTAGCTATCCACGAGCTGCACAAGGAGCCATCGCGTCAACCATCTTAACTGATTCGGCGGACTAATTTGCCACAGCACTTAAACGTGCAGGCATGTGCCATGGTCATTATGGGCACACACCTCTTTGATTTCTCATGCAACGCCATTTCTGAGTCATGGCTTTAGTTATTTAAACTCTTAACTTTCACCACTTCCCGCACTTCTCCATTCTTCAAATCGCTAGGCGCCACTTCTCTTTGTTTTGTCTCCTGCCTTCATGGCCTTTCAGGCCGTCATTGTAATTTTGTCTATCTTGACCGATAGGGACGTGGAATCTCTTTACAAGAAGTATAATATTCATAACGACATCCCGCATGTTGCTTCCGAGTTTGGCAATACAGCATGCAACCCGCCCATGGGGTTTATCACCATTAATGATGAACACTTGAAAGCTGGCCCTCACATTCCGTTTGCAAAAAAGTAGGGTGAGATCCTGTTGGCCTTGGAAATCCTTGTGGCTCGCCTCCATCCTAACGTCCTTCAATACCTCGTTTCCCTGTACATCTTTTGTTGCACCAAGGGACTTTCTCTAGATGCTCAGGGCGCGAAAGAGATTTTTCTTTCAACCAAGAGAGTGACCGGATCTCCTTCACTCCTCACCCTAAGTTCAAGGTAAGTGAGGGATACCCCGACTCAATGAAAAGTTGGAAGGATCACTTCTTTTACTTGGTGGTCAATCCCGAATGAAGTATTTTGAATAAGTGGTGCAAAGTTAACAACACCTACTCTAGCAACATTCTAAAGAGGGAGAAATGGATGGCATGCGGTCTAGCGAAGCTCATCATGGATAATACCGCTAACGTGTGCCACATCGGCAGTTGACCCACCAGAGAAGTGTTCGCCAAAGCCAAGTGGGTAGAAAGGGCAGATGAAGACAATGAAGAGGTCCCCGAAATGCCCCTTCATCGCAATAAAAGAAGAAAGGAGCTGACCATCCACAACTCTCTAAAAGGGTCGACCGGCGAAGTCGAGTTGTCCTCACCTCTTTTGTCTATCTCCAAGGAGGTTAGGAAAATTGAGGCAATCTATGTGAAGACGTCACACCTGCCTGTTGGAGAGTCTTCACATCCAGCGGTTATCGATGAGTTGGACACACCCATTACGGAGGTCACTTGCCCTATGGAGGGAGGATCGGTCAAACTAAATGATGCCCTGGCGGCGGCTAAGCAAGGTGTCATGATCTCTATTCTCTCGTCAACCAAGGAATACATCTCTGCATCTCCCACTATTTTTGCTGAGGAGGCGGCACAAGAGGGCCAGGCAACAGAGGAGATGACTGTAAATGAGCCGGAGGCAGTGGATGTTGAGTACGCTGAGCGGGGGGTCGATAAGTCGTCTGGGAGGACGAACATCGTCACTTTCTCACTGGTCGGCCTCGTCCTAGCGGAGCTCCTCATTAATCCTACTGTAGGGGTGAGCGATGCCGAGACCAGCGACATGGGCAAGCCTATCAAGAGTCCAACCCTGGTCGAGTTCAGCATCCCTTTGGTGACAAGGCGCCGAGAGCTAACCAAATTATCACGATGGATGTGGAAAGTGTCCCTGAGACCAGCGCAGCTCCAGAGGTGCCTTGCCTAGACGCGACGGCACCTGTAGCCATGGAGGATTTAGATGCTTCATCTCCTGACCTAGTCCTCGGCACTGTGTCGCCACTATGTGAGGGAGCATCATCAGCTCTACCTATGGCTTTGCCAAGTCCATCACCCATAGAGGAGTAGCTTTTCATAGAAATACAGGCCCCACAGCTTCTCGCTTTAGTATTGAATGTCATCCTTACCCGACCACTTGATTTACTCTCTTTTTCCCTTGTCCCTCTTTTTTTTTCTTTTTTTTTTGCAGCCACAGGAGGCACTCTACCTGATGGAGATTTGTATACATCAACAGATGGCCATGGTGCGTCAGTGGGATGCTGAGATCTCCTGCCTGACCCAAAGAAACATTGACCCGGGCTCTCATGGAGAGATAGAGGGCCGGGTGAACACTGCCGCTACCAAGGTCATACGAAGTCGAGAGCAGGTTGCTAGCCTAGACCATGAGCTGTCTGAGATTAAGGTGAGATTCGAAGAGCTCCCAGAGGAGAGATCCCAGGCTCTAAATCGGATCGCCTCTCTTAAGGTTACGCTTTGGAGGGCTGAGCAACGCCCTTCCCATCTCCGACGTGAATGCACCCAACTTGAGGGTGAGCCAATGACCTGGCTCAGTCCAACGGAGGTTCTCAAAGCCTTGACTGGTAGATTTTGGGACGGCAACCACCTTTGCAGATAAGTCATGACCTTGGTGATTCCAAATTTTCCCGTTAGCTTCTTCCACCAAAGGAATAGCGACGCACGACTTCGCTCGAAGTTAGTTGATTCTTTGGGAGATGACAGGGAGCCTTCAGCTTGTTCACCTTAGGATCTTCCCTACTTGGGTCATAGTTATAGGCGGCTTCTTGTATTTCTGAGATAGACGCTCCTCGATGTATATTTTGATCATTGATAAATCAGCTTAACTAATTCGATTATTGTCACTATTAGTGCAGGGCTTAATGTGGACACAGGGGCTTGGCTGTGCTTATTCTTGTGATAGGAAGTCGTGGCATGTTGGTTTTATAGGGTGGTACTCTTTCCTAAGAGAGGGCGTCGTCGAACGTTTATTGGTAAGCCTCACAAGGGTTGACTAAGTTTCATGACCACAGTCACCGAACTTTGGGAATTCTAGGCTATCGTCCACACATAACCATTGACACTCTATCCTATTATAGGATGTTGTAATTTCCATACATTAGGTCATATTCTACCGACCATTGTTAACTGATACTGCTTATCCTTGCAGAAGGGAACTATCGCATACAGGCTGAAAAGCCCCCAAAGGTTTTAATAGACGCTTGAAGGGGAGGTCCGACTTTAGGTCCACAAGCCCCTTGGGTTTTGACATTCGACCTCATCTGGCCTGCTCAGTAATCGGGACTGAGGTTTAGTTTTGACCTTCTCTATTCCGCTCAATTATCAAAACTAAGATTATGTGATTGGTCGCAACCGGTCGAGGCGCAGGTGAAAGAGTTTACCCTGTTTAGGGGCAATCTAAGTATTTGAATTAATATGGTGGCATGCAAGCATACATATAAATAATAAAAAACAAATAGACAAATATTTATTAATTAAAATGTGATACATCTTACAAGCATTCCTTATGGTGTATGTTGCACTTACCTGAATGAGGCAGGGGATCAATAGTAATATTTTTTGAGGTGGACGGCATTCCATATTCTCAAGACGAGTTACCGTTCTGGGTGCATAACTTGTACCTACGCTTGGAGAATCTCTAAGATTAGGAACGGTCCCTCACAATTTAGGAAGAGTTTGTTCCTATAGGCGTTCTTATTCGTAAGCTTATACCCCACAAAATTAGGTCCACCACCTCTAATTGGTCGGCTTTCACCCTCTTATTGTAATATCTAGTAATCTGTTGCTGATTGGCAGCTATTTGCATCTTGACTGTGTCTCGAGCTTCTTCATGCAGGACAAAATGCTCTCTGAGTTGTTGGAAATTGTTGAGCGAATTGTAACTCACGTCCCAGACGTCGGTCAATAATAACCCTACCGCATTATCTTGAAAGTAAAGTTCTTGTCATCGATATATGACTCACAAATGTCAAGGTGCACCTCACTAGGTGCATAATCGACTTCTTCTGATATGAGACACTCCATGTATAGAGTGGAGTACAAATAACAGTACAGCCTTCCTTCCCTGATGGTGTACCAACTTGTCGTCATCTTTACGCACTTGGCTCCCTCTAGATTTTCCTGCAAAGCGCCGTCAATAATGTACCTTCAGTACAGGGTTATCCAACTCTCATCATTTGATAACAACAGAACTTCCCGCTCTTGCTCCTATATGCTCAGGGAAGCTAGAACCCCTCGCATGCCTCAGGAGTTTTATTCTGAATTTTCGGTTGCCGCTGCCTTATCTAACAGGTCTGCCTTCTAGTTATCCTTCCTCGAGACGTGCACTATCTCGATCTTGTCGAACATCCGCGTCACACCTTTCACTCTAACGACGTATTTTGCGAGCAAAGGGCTAGATACCTTGAAATTCTTGAGGACTTGATTAGTTACTAGTTCTGAGTCATTGTAGACAGTTAGACGCTTCGTCGAACATTCCCTTGCCAGTTGGAGCCCAATGAGAAAAGCTTCACATTCGGCAACATTATTGGTGATTGAAAATTTGAGGGTCATCGAATATTTCATCTCTAACCTGTCTGGAATCCCCAGGACCACGCCTACCCCACTTCTTGATTGCATCAATGATCTTTCCACGAGCAACGTCTTGGTTAGAGCTTCATTTTGCTGGCAGGCATCCTCACCAAGATTGTGGGCATCTAGAATTGGTATTGTCATTTCAACTATGAAGTCCACAAGCATATAGCCTTTTATGGCCGGTATCGGTCAAAATATTATATCACACTCGCCCAATTCGATGGTTCATTTGATCAACCATCCAAACGTGTCGAATTTCTACAGGAATCCCTTCAGAGGTTGATCAATCAGAATGTCGATTTTGCATGCCTAGAAGTTTGGTCACAGCTTCCTAACAAAATAGACAAGCGTAGGGCGATCCTTTCAACGCACAAGTAACGAGTTTCATTATCTATCGAATTTTGCTAACGTAGTAGACTAGTTGTTACACATCGGACTGCTATTGGATCAGGATCAATCTTAACGTTGTATCCGAAACCTCCAAGTGTGGGTATAGATCTTCATCTTCTTCTGGTGATGTCAGAAGAGGGAACTGGTGAGATACCTATTCAACTCTTGGAAGGTTGTCTAGCAGTCGGCCGTCTATTGGAAGTCATTCGCCTTCGTTCCTCTCTAGGCCTCGAAGAAGGAGAGATACTTTTCTGCCAACTTTGCTAGGAAGCGGGAGAGCGCTGTGACCCATCTGGTGAGCATTTTGACTTCCTAATAAAACCTACGTCAAGCAACTTCTTCACATCTTCTTGAATGGTAACAAACTTCTCTGTATAATGGTTTCTCTGCTTTTACTTGATGGGTTTATGACCAGTAGCGATACCTAACTTGTAAACCATTACTCCGGTCAATATTCCTAACATATCGATGGAGGTCCACAAAAAGGTATTAGAGTTTTGCCGAAGAAAGGTGACCAGTTGGTCACGCAAGGGACCTGCTTATGATTTTTCGATCTGTACACATTTCTTGGGATTACTAGGGCCCAATAGGATCTGGTCGGTTACCTCGCCGGATTGGGCTTCGTACAGCATAGCCTCATCCCTGTGAACAAAGTCTTTGGCCGGTCGATCTAAGGCTGCCTATCTGACCTAGGAAAAGTAGCACATTTGTCTGGTCACCTAGTCGACTAAGACCTCTCTCATGCCATATGTTGTTAGAAACTTTATTTTTAAATATGGGATCAATATCACTACCCAAACGCCGTCAGACAAAGTAGTCCTAATATGACATTATAGACCGAGGGTTGGTTGACCACCAGGATTGTGAGCATTCGGGATGCTATTTTCGAATATGTCTCTAAGGTGAAATCCAGTTTGATGGCTCCTTGAAATAGCATTAGCTCATTATCCAGTCCGTATAGGGTCCCTCGACTGATATCATCAGGTTCTTTTTTAATCCGAGCTTAAAATATATATCAAGATATAGTAAATTGTGAGAGTTTTCATTATCAATAAAGACTTATTGAAGTTGGTAATTAACTGTATCGTTCAAGATGAGTACTAATAAAATTAGAGGGTCTGAATGGGAAGCTATTACATATGTCATATCATCATCGCTAAAAATAATAACATCATTCCAAACTCTTACCCTCAACTTCTTGCTATTAGAAGCTTTTTTCGAGCGGTCTAAGGTATTATTCTTGGATGATTTAGTGGTCACCATGCTGACTATCCCGTTCACAATCCGATTCCTCAACTGCTGTTACTTCAGCTAATCATCTACTGCTTTGCCGGGGGCCTACCTCGAGTCCCGTAGGCATTTGGTGAGGTGCCCATTTTTTATGACGGCCTCAATCTCCCTCTATAGAGCACGATAATGTTTCGTCATATGATTCAAAGATTGATAGTAGAGGCAGTAATTTGACTAGTCTCCTCCCTTCGAGTTTTTGCACAGATTGGGCCATTTTAAGAACTTTTCATCCCGGGTTTACGTGAGCAGTCATTTAGGGAGGTCAAGCCCAGGGGTTAGAACTCCCTCCGAGCACTCAACTCCATCCTGAGTTGTTTCATGGGGTCTCAAAAGTTAACATTGTCTCCATTCCTTTTCTTTCCATTCGTCGGCCCATGGCGGAAGTGGTCTCTATACTCTAGCTGTTTTGATTTGTTGGCCTATTCGGCGGCTATATAAGTACCGGCATTAGTCTCAGCATCCTGGAAGGTCTAAGGATCCTGATGAACTAGATGTTTGAAAAAATAACCTAGCTCTAGAGTCGTTATAAAGGCGTTCAGCTTTACTTCATCGGTGAACTTGGATACCTGTCGTGCCTCAACAATGAATCGGGTTAGGAAGCGCTTCAGCCTTTCGCATAGCTCCAACTTGATACGAACAAGGTGCCAAGGCTGCTTATTGTCACTTCGACTGGAAGCAAATTGCGACACGAAGTTGTCAGACAGCTTTTGGAACGTTCGAATCGAATTCAGTTTTATGCTAGAGAACCAAATCCCAACGTGTCCCTTCATGGTCAGAGAGAAGTACAGACAAATGACTGCATCATCAAAGCCCTGGAAGTCTACTAGAGTGCAAAAGTGATACAAATGGTCCATCAGATTGGAACTCCCGTCATAGGATTCCAAGGTCGGCATCTTAAACTTGCAAGTGAGTGGTTGTAACTGGATTTCTCTTGTGAATGGCGACCTCCTAAGATCAATGTTATGTTTGTCGGTGCTCTCTCTAAACATGTGTTGCTCAATTTTCTTCACCCTCACCTCCATCAGAGGTGAGGACGCAATCTAATTTACGTTGAGGAACGTCCTTAACTCCGAGTGGTTCAGCGAAAGAAATTAGATTGGCTCGCTATTGGCCTTTGTTAGCTTGGTGCTGCGGGAGGCTTCTTGAGTTCAGAGCCTCTGGTCGTCGCAGGAGTAGCGGGGATTCTGTGCCGCTCAGCTTTCAACCAACGTCCCGCGACTCAATCGCCCCTCCAACCATTCTGAGGCCTGTCGCTTGAAGCTGCTTGGACCTTAAGGTTGTCGAGTCGTTGGGTCTTCTCGACTGGGTGCCTCTTCCTCTAGTTTCTTCGTTTTGAAGTTGAAGTCTAGGATATTGAGGAGGGAGCCTAGCCATTATCAGTCCAAACAGGTGCAAAGGATTTTGAGCATTTTGGACACATTGTCCATTTGACGTCTACCTTCGGAGGGGTTGTCACCGTGGGAGACAATATCTTTGGCTGGAGTACTGGCTTGCACCCCGATGTTAACTCTATTTGCTTTAATGATTGTTGTAATTAAACTTCTTAGTCGTTTTCTACAAACAGTGCAATGATGTATTCCTAAATCTCGATTGTTATATGGATTTAGGAGCCTCTTTATTTCTCCAAGCAGGTCGAGTTGAAGTAAGATTCATTCCCTAATATATCACTCGATTTGTTCGCTTGATTTCTCTGTTCCTGATAACCTAAATTCTACATAACACAATAAATAAACGAGAGGTCAGAGGACGGCAGAACTCACTCCCTAATATATCCTCTAACGTTTAAATCAGAAATCTTTCTATAATGAAAAAGAAAATGAAGGATACAAAAAAATATGTGGATGCGCGAATGTGGGGAGATTGAGCGGGAATTAGAAGGCTAGACTCCGAGGGATGAGCTCAACGGGGGGCGGTTTTTGGATAGAGAACTAAACTCTAGTAGTGCGCTTGGTTAGGAGTTGCTCGGAGAGACAGGGGGTGCCCGATGGGAAACGGTTTAGAGAGAGGGGGAGTGTGCACTTACAAGTTGAGTTGTTTGAGGGAGACCGAGCTCTTTGATCCTTCAGGGGTGTTTGAGAGTAAAACTTATTCTGTCCCCTTCCGACAGAGACGATGGGGTATTTATAGAATTAAAGCCAACACGGCATTCCTTGGGCCACATGGTTAACAATGGTTGTCCTGGTAGATTTGTCGTATTATATCAGCGATCCTTTGAAGGACGCATATAATAACCATAGTTATCCGAGCACATCCTTTCCTTTTTCAGGTCGATTTGGGAGGGCGCTATCTAGTAACAGCCTTTTAGAAAGATTTGCTGAACCGTAACTACTACCATAGAGTGATGCACAATCATGTGTAATATTTTGAAAATATTCGCTAAACTATCTTGGCAGTTGTTGTGGCCGCATTATGGCAAGCTTTTATTGCTAACCTGTGTCCCGCTATCGAGGTTGCCAGCGAGCCACGTAGGAGGGGCAACCACGGGCGGTTCCCTGTGTGCAACCGTAATCGCCCTCTCCCTACTAAACCGTTCCAGATCGAGCTGCCATGGCTACCCGCACCGTTGTTCGAGCCTTTGACTTGACATTTCACATGATCGGCCGCTACCTTTAAGCTTCCCTCCTTTTGGCAAGTTGACCCGGCCACCAACGTGCCTCTCGAGCCCTGGCCTTAGGAAAGCACCCGCTATGCCGCAGCTACTCTTGTCGACCGGGCTCTAAGTTGACCCATACTCTACAGGACCCATCGTTAATATACAAGCATTTTTATTAATTTTTTAAAAAGTAAAATATCTAAATATTTGTATGACAAAAATAAGTTCTTTTAAGACTGGCAGGTTTTGTTCAAGTTGTTTTATATAAATTACAAATTATATTTTTTTACAGTACATAATATTACTTTTTGCAGTAATAACAGATTTTATTTTATCAAAGTTTCATTTTTTTTAATACAAAGCTTATACATTGAAAAATATTTTTTATCTTACAAAATTATCCAATATTCATCTTTTTTTTTAAAAAAAAACCTTATATTTGATTCGATAAATTATAGAACAACATATACAAAAAGTTAAATTTAGAAAATTTATTTTTCCATCTTAATTAATTATAAGGGATAAATTTTATGTTCAATCTATTTTTCAGAAGTGTAAAAAATATATTTTATACTCTGTCTTCTTTTTTTTATAAATACCATTTCAATTTTACTAAAATAAATATATATAAATTCATTTTTTAAAAAAAAATATAAATTACGATTACTGATGAATAATTTGGCAACATAAGCATTACTCTTCCTACCGAGTTCTAAAACACCCACTCCATGGTATCAATTATGAATCAATTACAGGGTACTAAATTGGGATTGAGGGGGCGTCCTTCTCTCCTGTGGAGAAGGACCGTCATTCTCTTAATTTGGATCGTCGGATGTAAAATTTGACGGTTACGTGTTTTGGATGATTAAATTTAAAATCGAACGGCTTACGTTATATTATCCATTTAAAACATGTGGACCGTCGAATTTTACATCCGATGGTTCAGATGAGGAGAAGGACGGTTCTTCTCCACAATGAAGAAGGACGTCCCCTGGATCCACTAAATTGAAACGTTACACCCGAAATCTTATTTTTCAATGCCATATACTTTGTTATAATTATGACGTAATAATTAACGTAAGACTTACTTAATATCTTAAGCTGAGGCCAACTTTGTTCCTATTTAACCCATAATTATGATTGATAGGAGACATAAGTAACCGGCCATTTATGTCACCTTCGATAGTCTTATTTGATTTGGAGAGCTTCACCATTCCCATTCTTTTTTCAAAAATTCAAACCGTCAAATTGTATAAATTCAAATAGATTCCGAATAAACGATATAAAATCTTTTAAATTATTTTTAAAAGTATAATACAGATAAAATCAAAAGTGTTAAAAAATCAACAGTATTAATAATTCTATTGATACTGATATCAATTATGTTTTAGTTTGGAGGTGATCGACGATTTTTTGTATCGGGTTCAAGTTAATTTATTCGACAAACACAACATTAGGGCTGTATGGATGTTATTTGCAATACCACAATTCTTTTATTTTTAGAAAAACTATCAAAATAAAATCATTTTAAATTTTAGAAAAATACAACAAAACAAGATTATTTTGATAATAAGTAATTTCTCATTTAAAATTAAAACTCTACGTTTTATTATAAATAATTGTTAGAATAATAATTGTCTCCCAACAATTTCAAAATCATCACCCACTTGAATAACTTCAAGGCAGTCACTCCCTATCTGTCCCCCCAATCCGCCCTCTCTCTCTCTCTCTCTCTCTCTCTTCACCATCTCATTCTTCAATTTCCATCATCACTATCAAAGATTGAGATCGACAAAGACCAATTCGAGGCACTACATTTTAAAGTATATTTTATTTCTAATCTTAATCTTAGTTAGGTATGATTATTGAAATTTTTATTCACAGAATAATAATTTTATCGTGTTATTATAGAAATTTATTTTTTAAAATTTAAGTTGAATTATTTGTAACTTATAATGAAGCACACTCAAATTATATTTTTTGTACTTTATTTTTTGGAATTTTTAAGTTTTGAAATGTGATAGGTATGTCGAAGAATGGGCCGACCTAAAAAATTCACCTGACGCCCAAAACGACGGCCAACACTCTAATCACACGATTGAAAGCGGGGCGCGTGTCTTTCGTGACGGTCAACGCCAGCATTGACCGTCCGGCAGCCACTCTCAAGCGGCGGTCAACTCAAACGCTGATCGTCCGCATCACGCGTATTAGGCCCAAAGAGGCTTTTCTAGAATGGCCTGCCTCACTCAGGCCCACGCCCATCAGTGCTTAACAATGTATATCCTTCACAAGAGCGCCAAAACGCACGCAGCGGTCAACTCGAACGCTTGACTGTTCGCATTTTGCTCGTTGGGCCCTAATAAGCCCTTTCTACAAGAATCTGCCCGACCCGCTTAGACCTGGTCATCAAAAGGCCAACAACGATTTTTCAAGGATATTCCACGATCCTAACTGGCACCAAAATGATATCAAGAATATCAAGGCCTCCATATAAGGAAGGCGCCCGATTTTCTCAAATCTTTGTTTTCCCTGGCTTTCCTACGAACATGCACGAAAGGAAAGCGCACATACTGAAAGTTTGTTGCCGCCTCACAAGAAACAATCTCGATTAGCTTGACAAACCGCATCCGTTCGGCATGGCAAGCCCACCAAATAGATCAGAAGGCAATCACTCCTTCCAAAGAAGAAGGATCGCTCTCTCAGCTACAAAAGACGCCATTGAATCATCATTCAAGGCATGCTTGCGAAAACACAATACAAGCGCTCTCAATTACGCTTTGACCCACTCACCGCATACGCTCTCAAAGTACGAACATGTGTTCTCGTGAGATCCGCCTCTCGGCCCAATATTCTCCACAACCCCTAAGGCAACAAGCGAGCCCTCACGGTCGATTACTGCCTTTCCACCATCCAGATCCAAGAAGGCCTCACATCTCTCTTACATCTAGATCAAACACTCTTTCTTTTTTTCTCTCAATTTCAGTTTCTTTCTTACGAAGACTATTTTACTGACATGAGCGTCGGAGTATTTTCGGTGGGACAATTTTTCGCCGAATACGCTGACCTCCTGTTCTGTTTAGTGGTGTGCGATTCGACTGCAACGCGGAGCCCATGAAGAGGATCATCCGAATCTTCTCAAGTTCGGATCTAGAGACGATCATTGGCACCATTTGTGGGAATCGCCATAAAAGCCTACCACAAAATCTCGCACTAACTCACTCACCGTCACCCTCCGATTCAATGGTGAACACGAGCCCAAGCTAGCGACCACTTAGAGAGATATCACGACCCGACAGGACTACACTGTCACACCATGGTCAACGGGCGGCACGGAATTCCACCGCCTACTTTCAACAACCGGTGGAGCAGAGGCGGTCAACAATCGCCCGCTTCCAGCTACTTTGCACTCGTAACGAGCAATGATCGCAGGCTGCTCCTCCACAGCCATCTCAGCGCTAGCCACCAAAAGGGGTGGCGGAGGAAGAAGAAGCCGGCCCAAAAGGCCCACTAAAGCCGAGACAATCCGGCCCGGGCCTCCCGTTCCCGGCCGTAACAAGCCTATGAAACGCTCCGAGAGTACGTCTCCGCCGAGAGCCCAAAGAAGAAATCTCGATACTCTTGGGCAGAAGACAACCACGCAGTCCGAGCGAGCCTCAGGATCGCCCGATCCATTTGAGGCAAGAAATGGCCACGAGCTTCACCAGATAAGACAGAGTTGAGGGATTACCTCAACTCCAAAACGATCGAAACGCTGCTCGCACCATCCGCAGTGGACAAGATCTCGAATCACGTATTCCAAGAGGAGGAGCGCCATCGACCGGGACCGGCCTCCTTTCACTGCACAGATCCTGAGCCATCCACTACCGTCAAAATTCAAGATGCCGTCCCTTGACTTATACAATGGGGGTAGTGATCCAGTTGACCACTTGGATCACTTCCGCACCCATCTAAGTCTACAAGGGCTAAAAGACTTGGTGATGTGCCGCTGCTTCTCGCTCACACTGAAGGGAGACGCTCGAATCTGGTTCCATTACCTCCCTTCAGGCACCATCAGCAGTTTCCGTGAGCACACGGACCTCTTCCTGGCTCAGTACGCTTCGAGCCGACGGGAAGAGAAACAGCCACGGCATCTCTCCCACATAAAGCAGAAACCGGGAGAGAACCCACGGCGTTTCCTGGATCGCTTTGTGGCAGAGGCCAGAAGGATCCCCAGGATCATAGAAGAATGAAGCTGGGGAGTTTCATCTCAGCGCTTACTTATGGTGACTTTTTCAAGCACCTTGCCCACAAAAATCCTCAGACCTTCCGCGATGTGGAATCCATCACCAGAGCCTACACTGCTGTAGAGGAGACCAACGAGGCAAAACGTCTAGAGCGGGCGGATCAGCCTCGGCCGTTCCCTGGAGAAGGGAAGAGAAAGTACATCGGTGGAGAACACTCCCGCCAGAAGCAGCGTCGGACTGGGCCCCTAGAACGCAGAGATTATGGGCCCACGAGTTTCACACCTCTGATAGACACACGCGTCAACGTCCTCATGCAAATCCATGGGTAAAAATTCCTAAAGTGGCCTAAACCGCTGAAGGACTCTGGAAACCAGTCAAAGTACTGCGACTTCCATCGCTCTACTGGCCATTCAACTGAGGACTGCAAGACATTGCAAAGAGAGACCGAGGACCTGATTCGCAGAGGCCACCTCACAAAATTTGTTAGAGGCCCTGGACAGAACTCAGGAGCAGCTAATGAAGAGGGGTAGGAGCAGACTCTACCCCGGAACACGATTGCGACGGGGGTGGTTAACATTGTCACCACCCGACCTGCCAAGAACCCGACGGACAGCAAGGAGCAGCAGACTGGGAGGAAGAAGTAGCGCACAGTGGACAATACTATTAGCTTCAGTGATAGTGACTCAAATCACGTAATGTTCCCCCATGCTGACCCCCTTGTTATATCCGCACTCGTTCAGATGGCACTTTAGACTACCAGCTGAAACGAGTCTTTATCGATAATGGAAGTTTCAAAGATTTGCTTTACTTGGATGACTTCTTTAAGTTAGGCCTAAAAAAGAATCAACTAAAACCGGCCGAAGGCCCGTTATACAGCCTTCACAACGAACCAGTACCCGTCCACAGGACTATTCAATTAGAAGTTACCTTAGGGACGTATCCAAAGACAGCAAGTCGCACACTTACCTTCCTAGTGGTCGACCTGCCCTCAGTATACAATGCCATACTGAGCAGGCCTTGCCTGGCGGCATTCGGCGCAGTTACCTCGATTCCGCACCTCAAAATGAAGTTTCCAACACCCTACAGTGTTGGGGAGGTGCTAGGCGACCAAATAATAGGGCGGGCTCGCACATGTCCTGCATTGCCCCAAGCGGCATCACCGGGCACGGAGAACTCGATCATCGATGAGACCACCCGCGGCAAGCGCAGTCCTGAAACCACGATCTCTTGTCTACTAAATCAAGGAACCGAAAAAGTGTGTGCAGATTGCGTGGCTCACCACCGCACATCAAGCGCATCAACTTATTGCGTTCTGCAATGAACGCCCGATATATTCGCTGACTCCCGCATATACCCGGATCTCAACATCGAGATGACGGTCCACAAGTTGGGCCTCGATCACGCCGGCCGGCCGGTCAGCAAAACGGAGAAATCATTACGCTGAGAAATCGACGCCATCCGAGAGGAGGTGAAAAAGCTACTGGACGCTGGGATCATTAGCAAAGTCCAGTACCTAGATTGGCTTTCAAATGCCGTCCTGATGAAAAAGAGCAACGGAAAATGACGAATGTGCGTCGATTTTACCGACATCAACAAGGCCTGCCCGAAAGACATTTTTCCCTTGCCCAGGATTGACCTACTGGTTGACTCCACGGCTGGGCATGAGCTACTCAGCTTCATGGACGCCTATTCGGACTACAACCAGATTTGAATGAGTCCGGAGGACGAAGAGCATACATCATTCATAACAGACCTGGGCACCTATTACTACAAAGTGATGCCCTTCGGACTGAAAAACGCTGGAGCAACTTACCAGCGACTGGTCAACAAGATGTTCCAAAAACAGATTGGTCACAACATAGAAGTCTACGTCGACGACATGCTCACAATGTACTGAAATCACCGCGACCACTTACGTGACTGAAGAATCATTTGAGGTGCTCCGCCAGCACCAAATGAAACTGAATCCAGCTAAGTGCGTCTTCGGGGTAGCTTCCGGAAAGTTCTTAGGTTTCATCGTCTCCCAGCGGGGGATCGAGACAAACCCAGAAAAGATCAAGGCCCTCGCTGACGTAGCTCCCCCGCGAAACGTCAAAGACGCCCAAAGACCGATCAAGGGCGCGCTTTGTCCTGGCTTCTCGTGAAGTCTAGTGACAAGTACTAGCCCTTCTTTAAAGCACTAAGAGGGACAAAATCCAATGATTCGAAAGGACTTGGGATCGCTGCATGCCCTTCAATGAATTGAAGCGATGATCTGGCTAGCCCACCATTGCTAAGCGCCACCCAAAGACCGAGAGGAGTCAGATCTTTACCCGGTAGTATCAAAAGTGGCCTCGCCTCCGTCCTCGTGCGCCAGGAATTCGATACCCAACAGCCTGTCTACTATTTGAGCAAAACATTGACCGGCCCAGAAACACGCTATCCGCGTGCTGAAAAAATGGCCCTAGCACTTATCTTCGCAACGCGAAAATTGAGGCCATACATCCAGCGCATCGCATAGTGGTACTTAATGACCCCACCAAGGCATACTCCAAAATCGACGCGTTTGGACGGCCGGTAAAGTGGGCTATCGAATTAGGTGAGTTCGACATCGAAGCCAAGCCTGACTATAAAAAGGCACAGCTCTGGGCTGACTTCATTGTTGAGACCACGACCCCAATTCAAGAGGAATGTACGGCCCACGAAAGTGCACTAATGTACCAAACAAAGTTCCGTAATGGGCGCCCACGTGGACGGATCATCCACCGACAAGCGTGGCAAATGAGCAGGGGTGGTCCTCACGACCCCTGATAGATTCGAGGTTAAGTATTCTCTCAAACTCGACTTCCAGGCGACCAACAACGTCGTCGAGTACGAAGCCCTACTAGCCGGCTTACGATTAGCAAAGGAATGCTCTGCCAAGAGATTGGTGGTTTACAGCGACTCCAAACAAATCGTCAACCAGGTTAACGGGGGCTTTGGGGCAAACAACCCTTGCTTAGCTAAGTACTTGGCTAAGGCAAAGGAGGCTATCCAGGGCTTCGACAGACTGACCCCAGTTCACATTCCTCGAACCAAAAATTGGAAGGCAGACCGGTTGGCTGGAGCCGCTGCTGCCGAAAATCCAGAACAGTATTCAAGAGACATGCGGGAGATCCTGAATGCTCCCAACATAGAGAAATAGGAGGCAATGCAGATTTCTGAGGCGGAAAACTGGATGACGCCCTACCTTAGATACTTGGCTGACGGATCGCTCCCAGAGAATTCCGAAAAGGCCAAGCGAGTTAAAAAGACAGCTGGTTGGTACACGGTAGTCGATGGGCGGCTATATCGCCGCGGATACTCAACTCCGTATCTCCACTGTCTATCTCCCGAGGAGGCCGACTACGCGCTGAGCGAAGTTCACCTTGGGATCTGCGGATCGCATATAGGCGGAAAAAACCTGACCTTCAAGGTCATGCGTCAGAGCTATTATTGGCCCTCGATGAAGAAGGACGCGCTAGAGTTTGTAAAGAGGCGTGAAAGCTGCTAGCTTCACGGCAACCTTCACCACCAGCCGTCCGCTGACCTGAAGTCACTTCAGGCCCCGTGGCCCTTCGCGCAATGGGGGCTCAATATTTTTGACCCATTTTCCACTGCCACGGGGCAAAGAAAGTTCATCATCGCAGGCATCAACTACTTCACCAAGTGGGTCGAGGCAGTCCCATTGGCAAAAATCACGAAACACAATGCACTGGAATTTCTTCGCGTAACATCGATGTGTTCGGCGTCCCGGTTGTAGTGACAGACAACGAGATCCACTTCGGGAAACGCTTCACCAAGTATTGCGCCTTTGGTATCAAATCGGGTCCACACTTCGATGGCATACCCCCGTGCCAACAGACAGCGGGAGGTCACCAACTGCGCTTACTCCACGGTTAAAGACTAAGATGGAGGGACGCCGGGGCTCTGGGGTTGACGAGCTCCCCTGCTTCTCTGGTCTTATCGGACAACACCGGGGAACTAACGCGCGAGACACCCCTTCTCCCTCAAGTTACGGATCAAGTACTTTGGCCAAAATCAAGCTTAAGTCTCGGGTGGAGTCCTTCGACCCACGACCCGACTCCTAGAAAATCGGGAGCACTTAGACTTACTAGAGGGAAGCCCGCGACGCCGTAGAATACTTGACAAGAATAAGTACCCAAAGACCGAGTTGCCTTGCTACAATAAAAGGTGAAAGCCCGGCACTGAATGGAGACTTGGTCCTACGAGGCGCCGAGGCCGCAGTGTCGGCCGGCCGCAACATGCTCTCTCCCAATTGAGAGGGACCTTTCCTTGTCTCGCCGTCCAGCGAAACGGAGCGTACAAACTCCAAACCAGGACGGAAAGTTGGTCCCGCGAACGTGGAACGCGATCCACCTCAAGCGTTACTTCCAGTAAGGTACCCAGGTACGCACTCACCCACTTGTGTACATTCATTCGCATACTTGTTTTAATTTGAAAAAATAAGAAGTTTGCTTAGCATATAGGGCCCTACTCATTGTGTGCATACATACAAACTACGTTTTCCTTGCAGGTTTACCCGACCTAGACTGCCCCTAAGTCGGGAGGGTCTTCACCCTCTCGTTAAACCCTGGTCTAAAACCCTGGTCATCCAGGTGGCCCATGAGCGGTCCAAACCCTAGTCATCCAGTGGCCCATTAGCTGGCCTCAAAACCCGGTCATCCAGTGGCCTGGGAGACGCTGCAAACCCCGGTCATCGAGGTGGCCTGAGCGGTCCAAACCTTGTCATCCAAGTGGCCCATGAGCTGGTCTAAAACCACGTCATCCAGGGGCCATTAGCGGTCAGACTAAACCTCGGTCATCCAAGTGGCCCGATAAGCGGTCAAAAACCTTAGGGGGCAAGTATAGCACACGTGATTTGACCTCCTCTAGGGCGGCCCGACAACGCTACCAACGACGGGCCGAAGGGAGAAACATTTCTTCTCCAACATTGGCTGCCCAAGTAATCACTTGTACGGCTCCACCAGGTTGGTTAAGACAACCACCTATCCAACTTAAGGATCTTACTCCTTAGGCGCCCAGCCAGCCAGGTTGGCCGCCCCACGCAATAACCCTCTCAACAAAAGGGTAGCGTGATCGAACAAAACAAGAAGCGTTCTTCTCAACGCCGATCGCCTTGTTACCACTTGATAAGATTTCAGGTCAAGTTAACATAACCACCTGCCAAGCCGAGGGACTTAGCTCATTAGGCAACCAAGAACGGTCACCGGCCCAACCAGGTTGGCCGCCTAATGCAAAGATCCACACAAACACAAAAAGTAATAAAGACAATGGACACCAAATTGAAAAGAATTTTCATTTTATTACTCAGAAAGTGTATTACAATTTACACAAGATCCAAAAACGCAAAAGAAGTACAAAAGGCTATAAAGGCGGCAGACTACCCTGGCTGTCTCGGGGCTCTCCAACCAAGTCTTCCTTACGTTGCGCTGCGCGGTTACTCTGATCAATAAACTCAACTGGAAAGTTAGGATCGATCAACCGTGCAACGCGCCGTCCAATATTGAGCCCCTCCAACAGCCGGGCGTGCAGTGCGCCCCCGATCTCTTGGGGGCTGATCCGAGTGGCCAACTCGTTCTCAGAGGCCGCGACTCGATCGATGAGACGTTTGTTGCTCGCCTTAAGTCGATCTTCCTCCTCCTTCAAACGAGCGACCTCGGCCTTCAACTCAGCATTCTCTTCCTCCACGCCCGCCATCACAGCCTCAAGAGCAGTGGTCTGCTCGCGGAGCTCCCCTTCTGAGGCAGCCAGCTTGGCCTCCAGCCAGGCGATCTCAGCCTCCCGGTCCGCAATGATGCGATCACGTTGATCCACTTTCCGGAAGAAAGTTAAGATCAACCTTCTTGACTACACAAAACCAAAACGAAGTGTGAGTTACAAACACAAGAAAAAAAATACAAGGAAGCCATTTACAGAAATCATACCTTGTAAGTCTTCCTCAAGGGCCTCACAGGCCTGGGCTCTAGACCTGTCCCAGCTGGCGGTGGACCAGGAGATGACGAACCAGGAGCATCCTCCCGCGCCAAGCACGCCGCTGCCTCATCCAGATCCAAGAAGTCCTCACGCCTCTCTTACATTTAGATCAAACACTCTTTCTCTTTTTCTTTCAATTTCAGTTTCTTTCTTGCGAAGACTATTTTACTGACTTGAGCGTCGGAGTGTTTTCGGTGGGACAATTTTTCACCGAACACGCTGACCTCCTGTTCTGTTTAGTGGTGTGCAGGATTCGACTCAGGGAACGGAGCCACGACAAGAGGATCATCTGAATCTGTTCGAAGTTTGGATCCAGAGACGCATCAAAATGTATATATTGTTGCCAACACTACCACCTTGGATCAATTAACAAGAACTGGTACCATTTTAAATCAATAGTTCAATACCGGTACTACTAGTAATAGTAGCGGGATTATTTTATAGTCCCGCTTATACGACAGTATTAGCACTGATTTTCATTGCATCAAACTCATTAGTATGGTCTTACACTAAGGAAAAATATAGCCTAGAAATAAACAAGCATGATGCCTCTCTTTAATGGGATTTATCGTAGGAAGGGATAGACAGCTCAAAGATTTCACATTTGACATATCATTTGTCTTTTTTATTTCCAAGAAAGAATTGTCACCTGAGTATTCCACAGCCAAATTTTCAATGTTTCATCATGAAATCAAGTAAAAAATTTATATATATATATACATAGAATAAGATAAGATCTATAATATACAAGCAAGATGGACAGGAGACTTCCATCCTATCTGCTAGTCAGAAAGATAAAATACTCTCAAAAATATCAAATAACAAATCCGACTGAACAACAATGGCAGATCGAATAACGCCCAGCTAAGATCATTTACATGATAGAAACTGCTGATGATTTGAACTTTTCTTAATTATTATTATTCTCATTTTGCCTTTTTCTTCTTCTTATTCATTATTCAGGCTCACATGATAACACAAGCAGTAGGATTTGGTTTCGACCTCTCATGGGCCGCCTTGATGACCAGGGTTTGGTGACGAGAGGGTGAAAACCCTTCTGAATTAGGGGCAGCCTAGGTCGTTTTGAACCTGCAACGAAAAACCACATATATGCACACACGTACATGCAACATGCTAATGAACCATCCATTTTACTTAGTCGAATCATGCACACAAATGCAAGTCACATGCAGTTCGCAAGGCACGTACCTGGGTCCCTACTGTAGTAGCGTTTGAGGTGGATCGCGTTCCACGTCCGCGGGACCAACTTTCCGTCCTGGTTTGGGAGTTTGTATGCTGCGTTTCGCAGGATAGTGGAAACTAGGAAAGGCCCTTCCCAATTGGAGGAGAGCTTGCTCCGGCCAGCCACCTTTTTCGTGTCCTCGATGCTCCGTAAGACCAAGTCTCCAATATCAAATTGCCTCGCTTTTACCTTCTTATTGTAGTAGCGGGCGACTCGATACTGGTAGGCTGCGGTCCGTATTCTAGTGGCCTCGCGGGCTTCCTCTAGCAAATCTAGGTGTTTTCGGATCTTTTGGGAGTTAACCTGCGGGTTGAAGGATTCCACCCTTAAACTCGAAAGCCCGATTTCTACCGGGAGTACGGCTTCATTCCCGTAGCAAAGGCTGAAAGGTGTCTCGCGCGTTGGTTCCTTCGGAGTCATTCGGTAAGACCAAAGGATCAAGGAGAGCTCGTCTACCCGAGTGCCCCTTGCATCCTCCAGCTTGGTCTTGAGCCCGTGGAGTAGCGTCCTGTTCGTGACCTCCACCTGTTCGTTTGCCTGAGGGTACGCCACCGAATTCTGGACCAGCTTAATCCCAAAGCTGGTATAATACTTGATGAAGTGTTTTCCTGAGAATTGGGTTCCATAGTCAGTGACAATGACCTCTGGAACGCCAAACATGCTGACGATGTTCTAGCGAATGAACTCGACTGCATTGTGTTCGGTGATCTTGGCCAGTGGGACGGCCTCAACCCACTTCGTGAAGTAGTCAATACTGGCTATTATGAACTTTCACTGCCCTGTGGCAATGGGAAACGGGTCAAGGATGTCAAGCTCCCAATGTGCGAAGGGCCAAGGCGCCTAAAGGTTGCCATGAAGTTGGCAGCTTTCGCACCTCTTTACAAATTCAAGTGCGTCCCTCTTCATCAAGGGCCAGCAGTAGCCCTGCCGCATGATTTTGAACGCTAAATTTTTGCCGCCCACGTGCGACCCGCAAATTCCAAGGTGTATTTCGCTCAAGACGTAATCCGCCTCTTCCGGGGTTAGACAACGGAGGTACGAAGTTGAGTAGTCACGGCGATACAGTAGCCCACCGACTATTGTATACCAACCGGCCGTTTTCTTTATTCGCCTGGCTTCTTCTGCTTCATCCGGCAGCGTTTCATCCGCTAGAAATCTCAGGTAAGGGGTCATCCAATTCACAGTTTCGGAGACTTGCATTGCTTCCTGCACCTCTATACTGGGTGCCCTTAGGACCTCCCTCGTATCCCTTGAGTACTGTTCTGGATTTTTTGCTACTGCTGCTCTCGCCAACGGATCGGCCTTCTAGTTTTCAGTTCTGGGAACATGAGTCAAGGTCTGACTGTCGAAGTTGTGGACCGCCTCCTTTGCTCTGGCCAAGTATTTGGCCATGCGCGGGTTATTCGCTTCGAAGTTTCCATTGACTTGATTGATGACCAGTTCGGAGTCGCTAAAGACAGCCAATCTTTTGGCCGAGCATTCTTTTGCTAATCTTAATCCAGCCAACAGCGCTTCGTATTCAGAGACATTGTTGGTTGTCGGGAAGCTGAGTTTAAGTGAGTATTTCACCCCAAAACCGTCAGGAGTCGTGAGAACTACTCCTACCCCACTGCCTGTGTCGGTGGATGACCCGTCTACGTGGAGCATCCACTCCGGAGCCCCCAAGCACTGCTCTTCATTCCGTGCGAGCTATTCTTTGAGGATCAGGGTCGTGGCTTTCATAATGAAATCTGCCAGAGCCTACGCTTTTATGGCAGGCCTGGGCCTAAATTCAATGTCAAACTCGCCCAACTCGATAGCCCACTTTATCAACTGCCTAGAAACATCGGGTTTCTAGAGTATACTCTTTAGAGGTTGATCGGTGAGGACTACGATGTGATGCGCCTGAAAGTAGGGCCTCAACTTTTGCGCGAAAAATATCAGGGCTAAGGCCCGTTTTTCTGTGTGCGAGTAGCGCGTATCTGGGCCGGTCAATATTTTGCTCACGTAGTAGACCGGCCGTTAGGCATCCATCCTTTGGCTTACGAGGTTGGAGCTGAGGGGTGTCTCTGACACTGCCAAGTAGAGGTACAGCTCCTCGCTGACCTAGGGCGATATTAATAAAGGTGGGCTAGCCAGGTACCGCTTTAGCTAATCGAAAGCCGTCTGGCATTTCGGTGTCCATTGGAAGCCGTTTGATTTCATTCCCCTCGGCGCCTTAAAGAACTGCTAATACTTATCGCCAGACTTTGCTAAGAAGCGGGACAAGGCCGCCAATCACCCAGTTAGTCGCTAGACCTCTTTTATGCTTCGTGGGGGAGTCATGTCAGCGAGGGCCTTGATCTTCTCCGGGTTTGCTTCGATTCCTCGTTGGCAGACGATGAAACCCAAGAATTTTTCAGAGGCCATCCCGAAGACACACTTGGTTGGATTCAGCTTCATTTGGTGTTCGCGGAGCACTGTGAAGGACTTCGCCAGATCATTGACGTGGTCGCCCATAACTCTGCTCTTGATGAGCATGTCGTTGACATAGACTTCCATGTTGCGGCCGATCTGTTTTTTGAACATTTTGTTCACCAGCCGCTGGTAGGTGGCTCCCGCGTTCTTCAACCCAAAGGGCATTACTTTATAGAAATAGGTCCCTCGGTCTGTCATAAACGAGGTGTGTTATTCGTCTTTCAGACTCATCCGGATCTGGTTGTAGCCTGAGTAGGCGTCCATGAAGCTCAAGAGCTCATGTCCAAATGTCGAGTCCACCAGCAGATCGATTCTGGGTAAAGGAAAGTTGTCTTTTGGGCAAGCTTTGTTAACGTTGGTGAAATCAACGCACATTCTCCACTTTCTATTGCTCTTCTTTATCAAGACGACGTTGGAAAGCCAATCAGGGTACTGAACCTCCCTGATGAACCCAGCCTCCAACAATTTCTTTACCTCTTCTCAGATGGCGATTAGTTTTTCCACGGAGTGGATCCTCCGCTTCTACTTGACAAGTTTCCGATCCAGTCGCGACCCAGCTTGTGGACCATTATCCGGTCAGGAATCCTGGACATTTCAGCCGGAATCCTGGACATTTCAGCCAGAATCCACGCGAAGATGTTGGGGTTCTGTCGCAGGAATGATCTCAGTTCTTCGCGTAGCGCGCCTGTGAATGAGCCGCCGATTCGTACGTGCCTTTCTGGATCGTCCAGATTCAGTGGGACTAAGTCGATCGCCTCACCAGACTGCGCTTGTTGTAAGGTTGCCTCATCTCGATGATCAAGTTCTCCCGTTGTTTTGGCGTTGTCGTTAAGAGCGATTTGGGACATATAATGTGTCCGCCCAGTGACTTGGTCACCCAGCACTTCACCCACACCATATGGCGTTGGAAATTTTATTTTGGAGTGTGATATTGAACTGACGGCCCTGAACGCTGTTAGACCTGGCCGGCCTAGTATTGCGTTGTACACGGAGGCAAGTTGACTGCCAAGAAGGAAAGTGTACGACTTGCGGTCCTTGGGTACGTTCCTAGGGTGACTTCAAGTCTGATCGTCCCTTGAACGCGCACGGGTTCATTATCGAGGTCATACAATGGCCCTTCAGCAGATTTTAGTTGACCCTTTTTCAAACCAAGTTTAAAGAACGCATCGAGATAAAGTAAACCACGCAAACTTTCGTTGTCAATAAATACACGTTTCATCTAGTAGTCGATGCTACCGTCGGAAACGAGTGTTGATACAACGAGGGGGTCTGCATGGGGGGGAAACTACATGCGTTAAGTCATCGTCACTAAAACTAATGAGATTGCCAGTAGTGTGCTGCTTCTTCCTCCCTGCTTGCTAGTCCCTGCTGTCCGCCGGAGTCTTGGCCGGCCGGGTGGTGATCATGTTGACCACTCCTGCCGCGACCCAGTTCTGTGGAGGTGAGGCTCCTGATCCTTCTTCGCCCGTGTAACCAGAGTTTTGACCGGGGCCCTTGACAAACCTGGTGAGGTGGGCCCTCCTGATGAGCTCCCCAATCTCCTTTTGAAGAGTCCTACAGTCCTCCGTGGAGTGCCCGAGAGATCGGTGAAAGTCACAGTACTTGGACGGATTTCCTCCCTCCGCCTTCTTAAGTGGTTTCAGCCACTTAAGGAACTTCTCCCCACGAATTTGCATGAGGCGCTCGAGCGCGTATCAATCAAGGGCGTCAGGCTGATGGGTCCATCGTTCTTGCGCTCCAGTGGTATTTTTGGTGGGAGTAATCACCACCGTTGTGCTACCTCTTTCCTTCCGGCGGGAAAGAGCAAGGCTACTCAGGTCAATCTGGACGCTTTGCCTTGTTCTCCTCCTCTGCTGTCGCATAGGCCCTGGTGATGGCTTCCGCTTCCTGAAAGGTCTATGGATTCGTGTGCGCCAGATGCCTAAAGAACTCCCCGTGCGCCAGTGCCGAAATGAAATTGCCCAGTTTCATTTCCTCCGTTAGTCGGGGGATCCGCCTGGCTTCCGCCACGAAGCGATCTAGAAATCTCCATGGATTCTCTCCGTGTTTCTACTTGATATGCAACAGATGCCACGGTTGTTTTTTCTCCCTGCGGCTGGAGGCGTACTGAGATAAGAAGAGATCCACAAGCTCCTGGAAGCTTCGGATCGAGTTTGGAGGGAGATGATGGAACTAGATGCGAACGTCCCCTTTTAGTGTGAGGGGAAAACAGCGACACATGGCTGCATCGTCCAGCCCCTTTAGACCCAAATGGGTGCGGAAGTGGGCGAGATGGTCGACAGAATCCGCACTCCCATCGTAAGAGTCAAGGGCTAGCATCTTGAACTTTACCGGCGTAGGATGGTTCAAGATCTCCACTGTGAAGGGAGATCTGTCGACGTTGGCGATGCGTTCGTCGTCTTTGAAGACTCAGTTCCATATCTTCTCCAGCCTTGGGTCTGCAGGAGCGGCGTTAGCGGATCTCTTGGAGTTGAGATACGCTCTTAACTCCGTACTTTCTCGGGCTGGAGCAGCAGCGGGACGACCTTGTCCCTGGCTGATCTCGGGGCCCGGAGGCTCCCTCCTGAGCCTGGGGCCTAGACTCCTCTCGGGAGTATCTAGGGTTCCTCCGTTCCAGACTTTCATCTGGAGCTGTGCTGGTTTCTCGCTCCTCGCGCCTTAAACGGCTTTAAGCATGTGAGGACATGGGCATGTAAGCACCGCCGCCTTCCGGTCCATCATGGGGAACTTTCTTTCTTTGGCCTCCTCTTCGGATGCTCTGCCGGGGCCACCCTTTGTAGGAGAAACCCCGGGTAAAGCTTGCTCTGGGCGGGCACATAATATTTGGAGCATCCCGTCTCAGACAGTGTGCATGTGCTCCGCTGGTTCGGAAAAAGGATGTCGAGATTCCAACGGCTACCCCGGTGGGACATTCACGCGATGGTGTGGTCTTGGTTTGGGGAATCACGTCTCGGCAGGCTCGCTTGCTTGCGCCCTCGTGTTCACCATTTTGTTGATCGAAGAGAGTAACGCGGTTGGCTTTTTGTAGCGCGTTCCCACAGACGGCGCCAATGATGCGTACCTGGATCCAACTTCGAACAGATTCGAATTCGTCTGGATCGTTTGACCCGATTTCGTTCACTGAGTCTGAATCCTGCACACCACTAAAGTGAACAAGAGGTCAATGTGTCGGCGGGAGGTTGTCCCATCGAAAATACTCAGACGCTCAAGTCAATAAAAAGCCTTCGAATCGATGAATGTAAACTAATAAGTAAGAGAGAGAGAGAGTAGGGATGTCGAGAGTGTTGGCCCGTTGAAAATGTGAGTTCCCGCTTACTACCCACAGAGAGCGAGTGGAAGCGGCGTCCCGTAAGCGTGGAAGCTTTGGGAAACAGTTCTCAGAGAGCCTGAAAGGACTCCTGCAATCTGGAGGCCTTTGGTGGGATTGAAGGTGAATGCTTATGCAGAGAGAAAGGGAAAGAGAATCTCTGGTCAAGCACTGTAAGCGTTTGTAAGTTATACTGTAGGAAGTCTCCTTGTTGTTCCAGAAAGTGTGTTCTGAATGTTCTCTTGGAGGCATGTTAGAGAATGTGTACGAGAACTTCTATTTTAGAGCTTTGTTTCAGAGCCTATATCAGAGCGTCTCTTCCAGAATGAAAACTCCAAGCTTATATGGACAGTAGGTGAGCCATCTTCTCTGGGCAAGGTTGGGTGTTCTTTTGGTCTGGCAATAGCGGCCTTCTCTGAGTTGGTGGGCATGACAGGCGTGATTTGATGGATCCTTTTCCTTCTAAATAGTACAACAAATATTCAAATCATCTCATTTCTTTCATGCTCTTGTGGCCGTTTTGACTCCAACGTTGGCACTGAGTTCATTGCCGCATTTTTGGAGAAGATTGGCTTTTAGGAAAGCATGTAATTATGAACGGATCGTTACTTTTTGTGCAGAGTGGCTCACAAATTGGGCGCACAGAAGAAAGTTTATCGCCTTTTTTACCTCGCTATTACAGCATTTCCTGCCAACGGGTTGACCATCTTGCACGCGAGCCCTGTCTGCTAGCTCTCGGTCAAATGCTAGCATCACCGTTGAGAAAGCATTTTGAGCCTTTCAGGATTTGGGCATTTACCTCCTGTTGGGCCATCATTTGAGTTGAACGTCCAACAGGATATTTCGGCCTTCTTTGACCGTGCGCCAGTTCAGTTATAATATATATATCACTATTTAAACCCATAATTATGTTGATAAGAGACATAAGTAATCGGCCATTTATGTCACCTTCGATAGTCTTATTTGATTTGGAGAGCTTCATTTTTCCCATTCTTTTTTCAAAAATTCAAACCGTCAAATTGTATGAGTTCAAATAGATTCTGAACATAAAGACACACAATTTTTTTAAATTATTTTTAGTAGTATAATATAGATAATATCAAAGAAATTAAAAAATTAATTGTACTAACAATTCTATCGATACTGATATCAGTTATGTTTTAGTCCGGAGGTGATCAACGATTTTTTGTATTGGGTTCGAGTTAATTTATTCAACAAACACAGCATTAGGGCTGTATGGATGTTATTTGCGATACCACAATTCTTTTATTTTTAGAAAAATTATCAAAATAAAATCATTTTAAATTTTAGAAAAATACAACAAAACATTATTATTTTGATAATAAGTCATTTCTCACTTAAAATTAAAACTCTACGTTTTATTATAAATAATTGTTAGAATAATAATTGTCTTCTAACAATTTCAAAATCATCACCCACTTGAATAATTTCAAAGCAGTCGCTCCCTATCTGTCCCCCCCTCCCTCCCTCTCCGTCTCTCTCTCTCTCTCTTCACCATCTCATTCTTCAATTTCCATCATCACTATCAAAGATTGAGATCGACAAAGACTAATTCGAGGCACTATATTTTAAAGTATATTTTATTTCTAATCTTAATCTTAGTTAGGTATGATTATTAAAATTTTTATTCGCAGAATAATAATTTTATAGTACAATTATAGAAATTTATTTTTTAAAATTTAAGTTGAATTATTTATAACTTATAACAAAGTATACTCAAATTATATTTTTTGTGCCTTATTTTTTGGGATTTTTAAGTTTTGAAATGCATATATTGTTGCCAACACTACCACCTTGGATCAATTAACAAGAACTGGTACCATTCAAAATCAATAGTTCAAAACCGGTACTATTAGTATTGGTAGCAGGATTATTTTATAGTCCCGCTTATACGGCAGTATTAGCACTGATTTTCATGGCATGGAACTCATTAGTATGGTCTTATGCTGAGGAAAAATATAGCCTAGAAATAAACAAGCATGATGCCTCTCTTTAATGGGATTTATTGTAGGAAGGGATAGACAACTCAAAGATTTCACATTTGACATATCATTTGTCTTATTTTTTTTCCAAGAATGATTTGTCACTTGACTATTCCACAGCCAAATTTTCAATGTTTCATCATGAAATCAAGTAAAAAATTTATATATATATATACGTAGAATAAGATAAGATCTATAATTACTAAAAATTCCATGCATAAATAAACTGATTCACTGTAAAATTTTACAAGCCCTAATTGATTCTAAATTTCAAAGGAACCTTACGAGTTCATAAATTACAAGATACAAGCAAGATGGACAGGAGACTTCCATCCTATCTGCTAATCACAAAGATAAAATACTCTCAAAAATATCAAATAACAAATCCGACTGAACAACAATGGCAGATCGAATAACGCCCAGCTAAGATCATTTACATGACAGAAACTGCTGATGATTTGAACTTTTCTTAATTATTATTATTATTCTCATTTTTCCTTTTTCTTCTTCTTCTTCATTATTCAGGCTCACATGATAACACAAGCAGTAGGATTTGGGTTCGACCTCTCACGGGCTGCCTGGATGACTAGGGTTTGGTGACGGGAGGGTGAAGACCCTCCCAACTAGGGGCAGCCTAGGTCGTTTTGAACCTGCAACGAAAAACCACATATATGCAGGCACATACATGCAGCATGCTAATGAACCATTCATTTTACTTAGTCGAATCATGCACACAAATGCAAGTCACAAGCAGTTCGCAAGGCACGTACCTGGGTCCCTACTGATAGTAGCGTTTGAGGTGGATCGCGTTCCACGTCCGCAGGACCAACTTCCTGTCCTGATTTCAGAGTTTGTATGAACCGTTTCGCAGGATGGCGGAGACTAGGAAAGGCCCTTCCCAATTGGAGGAGAGCTTGTTCCAGCCGGCCACCTTTCCCGTGTCCTCAATGCTCCGTAAGACCAAGTCTCCAATATCGAACTGTCTAACTTTCACCTTCTTATTGTAGTAGCAGGTGACTCGATGTTGGTAGTCTGCGGTCCGTATTCTAGTGGCCTCGCGGGCTTCCTCTAGCAAATCTAAGTGTTCCCGGATCTTTTAGGAGTTAACCTGCGGTTCGAAGGATTCCACCCTTAAACTCGGAAGCCCGATTTCGACCTGGAGCACGGCTTCAGTCCTGTAGCTGAGGCTGAAAGGTATCTCGCGCGTTGGTTCCTTCGGAGTCATTTGATAAGACCAAAGGATCGAGGCGAGCTCGTCTACCCAAGAGCCTCCTGCGTCCTCCAGCTTGGTCTTGAGCCCGTGGAGTAGCGTCTTGTTCGTGACCTCCACCTATCTGTTTGCCTGAGGGTACGCCATCGAAGCGTGGACCAGCCTAATCCCAAGGCTGGTGCAACACTTGGTGAAGTATTTTCTTGAGAATTGAGTTCCGTTGTCAGTCACAATGACCTCTGGAACGCCAAACATGCTGACGATGTTCTGGCGGACGAACTCGAGTGCATTGTGTTCGGTGACCTTGGCCAGTGGGACGACCTCGACCCACTTCGTGAAGTAGTCGATACCGGCTATTATGAACTTTTATTCCCCGGTGGCAATGGGAAATGGGCCAAGGATGTCAAGCCCCCATTATGCGAAGGACCAAGCCGCCTGAAGGGATTTCAGTTCTTCGGACGGCTGGTGACGAAGGTTGTCGTGAATTTGGCAGCTTTCACACCTCTTTACAAATTCTAGTGCGTCCTTCTTCATCGAGGGCCAGTAGTAGCCCTGCCGTACGATTTTGAACGCTAAATTTTTGCCGCCCATGTGTCACCCGTAAATTGCAAGGTGCACTTCGCTAAAGACATAGTCCACCTCTTCCGGGATTAGACAACGGAGGTACGGAGTCGAGTAGTCCCGGCGATACAGCCGCCCATCAACTATTGTGTACCAACTGGACGTTCTCTTTATTCGCCTGGCTTCTTCTGCTTCCTCCGACAGCGTTTCATCCGCTAGAAATCTCAGGTAAAGTGTCTTCCAATTCTCGATTTTGGAGACTTGCATTGCCTCCTGCACCTCTATGTTGTGTGCGCTTAGGACCTCCCTTATGTCCCTCGAATACTGCTCTGGATTTTCCACACTATCAGCTCTCGCCACCCGATCGGCCTTCCGCTTTCAATTAGGGAACATGAGTCAAGGTCAAATCGCGAGCCAAGGACCACCTCCTTTGCTCTGGCCAAGTATTTGGCCAAGTGCGGGTTATTCGCTTCAAAGTTTCCATTGACTTGATTGACGACCAGTTCAAAGTCGCCAAAAACAGCCAGTCTTTTGGCTGAGCATTCTTTACTAATCTTAACCCAGCCAGCAGCGCTTCGTATTCAACGACATTGTTGATTACTGGGAAGCTAAGTTTAAGTGAGTATTTCACCTCAAAACCGACAGGAGTCGTGAAAACCACTCCTGCCCCACTGCCTCTGTCGATGGATGACCCATCTACGAGGAGCATCCACTCCGGAGCCCCCAAGAACTGCTCTTCGCTCCCCGCGAGCTGTTCTTCGAGGATCAGGGTCGTGGTTACCACAATTAAATCTACCAAAGCCTGTGCCTTTATGGTAGGCTTGGGCCTAAATTCAATGTCAAACTCGCCCAACTCGATAGCCCACTTTACCAACTGTCCAGAAGCATCAGGTTTCTAGAGTATGCTCTTTAGAGGTTGGTCGGTGAGGACTACGATGCGATGCGCCTGAAAATAGGGCCTCAATTTTCGTGCGGAAAATATCAGGGCTAAGGCCCTTTTTTTGTGGGCGGGTAGTGCGTCTCTGGGCCGATCAACGTTTTGCTCACGTAGTAGACTGGCCGTTGGGCATCAGTCCCCTAGCTTACAAGGACGAAGGTAAGGGATGTCTCTGACACTGCCTAGTAAAGGTACAGCTCCTCGCCAACCTTTGGCAATATTAATGAAGGCGGGCTAGCCAGGTACCGCTTCAGCTCATCGAAAGCCGTTTGGTAGTCTGGCGTCCATTGGAAGCCGTTTGATTTCGTTCCCCTCGGCGCCTTACAGAACGGTTGATACTTATCGCCAAACTTTTCTAGAAAGCAAGACAAGGCCGCCAATCGCCCAGTTAGTCACTGGACCTCTTTTACGCTTCGTGGCGTAGTCATGTCAGCGAGAGCCTTGATCTTCTCTCGGTTTGTTTCGATCCCTCATTGGCAGACGATGAAACCCAGGAATTTTCCAGAGGCCACCCCGAAGACACACTTGGTCGGATTCAGCTTCATTTGGTGTTCGCGGAGCACTGTGAAGGACTCCGCCAGATCATTGACGTGGTCACCCATAACTCTGCCCTTGACGAGCATGTCGTCAACATAGACTTCCATGTTGCGGCCGATCTGTTTTTCGAACATTTTGTTCACCAGCCGCTGATAGGTGGCTCCCGCGTTCCTCAGCCTGAATAGCATTACTTTATAGCAATAGGTCACCTGGTCTGCCATAAACGAGGTGTGTTCTTCATCCTTCAGACTCATCCGGATTTGGTTGTAGTCTGAGTAGGCGTCCATGAAGCTCAATAGCTCATGTCCGGATATCGAGTCCACCAGCAGATCGATTCCGGGTAAAGGAAAGCTGTCTTTTGGGCAAGCTTTGTTAATGTTGGTGAAATCGACGCACATTTTTCACTTTTCGTTGCTCTTCTTTATCAAGACGACGTTGGAGAGCGAATCAAGGTATTGAACCCCCCTGATGAACCTGGCCTCTAACAGTTTCTTTACCTCTTCTCGGATGGCGATTAGTTTTTTCACAGAATGGTTCCTCCGCTTCTACTTGACAGGTTTTGATCCGGGTCGAGACCCAACTTGTGGACCATTATCCGGTTAGAAAGCCCGAGCATGTTAGCCAGAGTCCACGCGAAGATGTTAGCGTTCTGTCGTAGGAACGATATCAGTTCTTCGCGTAGCGCGCCTGTGAGTGAGCTGCCAATTTGTACACGCCTTTCTGGATCATCCTGGTTCAGTGGGACTAAGTTGATCGCCTCACCAGACTGCGCTTGTTGCAAGATTGCATCATCTCGATGAACAAGTTCTCCCGTTGTTTTGGTGTTGTCGTTAGGAGCGATTTGGTACATATACCATGTCCACCCAGTGACTTGGTCACCCAACACTTCACCGACACCGTATGGCATTGGAAATTTTATTTTCAAACGTAGTATTGAAGGAACGGCCCTGAACGCTGTTAGACCGGGCTGGCCTAGTATTGCATTATACGCGGAGGGCAAGTCGACTACCAAGAAGGTCAGTGTATGGCTTGCGGTCCTTTGGTACTTTCCTAGGGTGACTTCAAGTCTGATCATCCCTTGAATGAGCACTGGTTCATTATTGAGGCCATACAATGGCCATTCAGCAGATTTTAATTGACTCTTTTTCAAACCAAGTTTAAAGAACGCATTGAGATAAAGTAAATCACGCGAACTTTTATTGTCAATAAATACACGTTTCATCTGATAGTCGACGCTACTGTCGAAAATGAGTGCTGATACAACGAGGGGGTCTGCGTGGGGGGAAACTACATGTGTTAAGTTATCGTCACTAAAACTAATGACATTGCCAGTAGTGCGCTGCTTCTTCCTCCCTGCATGCTGGTCCCTGCTATCTGCCGAAGTCTTGGCAAGCCGGGTGGTGAACATATTGACCACTCCTATCGCGACCCTGTTTCGTGGAGGTGAGGCTCCTGATCTTTCTTTGCCCGTGTTGCCAGAGCTTTGACCGGGGCCCTTGACAAACCTAATGAGGTGGGCCCTCCTGATGAGCTCCTCAATCTCCTTTTGAAGAGTCCTGCCAGCCTCCGTGGAGTGCCCGGGAGATCGGTGAAAGTCACAGTACTTGGCTGAATTTCCTCCCTCCGCCTTCTTAAGTGGTTTCGGCCACTTAAGGAACTTCTCACCACGAATTTGCATGAGTTGGCAATAGCGGCCTTCTCTGAGTTGGTGGGCATGACAAGTATGATTTGATGGATCATTTTTCTTCTGAACAGTGCAATGGATATTCAAATTATCTCATCTCTTTCATGCTCCTGTGACCATTTTGACTCCAACATTGGCGCTGAGTTTATTGCCGCCTTTTTGGAGAAGATCAGCTTTTAGGAAAGCATGTAATCATGAAAGGATCGTTGCTTTTCATGCTTGATTTCACCACAAATTGGTCCGCCAAAAGAAGTTTATCGCCTTTTTGGGCCTCTTCTTCATCACATTCTGCTAACGCCGGTTGACCATCCTACACGCGAGTTGGCCGCCTGCTTGTTCTCGACGATCAACGCTGGCGTTGACCGTCGAGGAAGCATTTTGGGCCTTTCAGGATTTGGCCCTTTACCTCCTATCGCTATCATTCGAGCTGACCGGCCGTCCAATGCGCGCCATTCTTCTTCGACCGCGGTAGGTCAAATATACCCATCACTATTTAAACCATAATTATGATTGATAGGAGATATAAGTAATCAGCCATTTATGTCACCTTCGATAGTCTTATTTGATTTGGAGAGCTTCACTATTCCCATTCTTTTTCAAAATTCAAACTTTCAAATTGTATGAATTCAAATAGATTCTGAACATAAAGACACCAAATTTTTTAAATTATTTTTAGTAGTTTAATATAGATAATATCAAAAATGTTAAAAAATTAATAGTACTAACAATTCTATCGATACAAATATTAGTTATAATTTAGTCCGGAGGTGATCAACGATTTTTTGTATTGGGTTCAAGTTAATTTATTCAACAAACGCACTATTAGGGGTGTATGGATGTTATTTGCGATACCACAATTCTTTTATTTTTAGAAAAACTATCAAAATAAAATCATTTTAAATTTTAGAAAAATACAACAAAACATTATTATTTTGATAATAAGTAATTTCTCATTTAAAATTAAAACTCTACGTTTTATTATAAATAATTGTTAGAATAATAATTATCTTCTAACAATTTCAAAATCATCACCCACTTGAATAATTTCAAAGCAGTCACTCCCTATCTGTCCCCTCCCCCCCTCCTCTCTCTCTCTCTCCCTCTCTCTCTCTTCACCATCCCATTCTGCAATTTCCATCGTCACTATCAAAGATTGAGATCGACGAAGACTAATTCGAGGCACTATATTTTAAAGTATATTTTATTTCTAATCTTAATATTAGTTAGGCATGATTATTGAAATTTTTATTTGTAGAATAATAATTTTATAGTACAATTATTGAAATTTATTTTTTAAAATTTAAGTTGAATTATTTATAACTTATAATGAAGTATACTCAAATTATATTTTTTGTACTTTATTTTTTGGGATTTTTAAGTTTTGAAATGTATATATTATTGCCAACACTACCACCTTGGATCAATTAACAAGAACTGGTACCATTCAAAATTAATAGTTCAAAACCGATACTATTAGCATTGGTAGCAGGATTATACGACAGTATTAGCATTGATTTTCATGGCATGGAACGCATTAGTGTGGTCTTACACTCAGGAAAAATATAGCCTAGAAATAAACAAGCATGATGCCTCTCTTTAATGGGATTTATTGTAGGAAGGGATAGACAACTCAAAGATTTCACATTTGACATATCATTTGTCTTTTTATTTCCAAGAAAGAATTGTCACCTGAGTATTCCACAGCCAAATTTTCAATGTTTCATCATGAAATCAAGTAAAATATTTATATATATATATATACATAGAATAAGATAAGATCTATAATTACTAAAAATTCCATGCATAAATAAACTGATTCACTGTATAATTTACAAGCCCTAATTGATTCTAAATTTCAAAGGAACCTTACGAGTTCATAAATTACAAGATACAGGCAAGATGGACAGGAGACTTCCATCCTATCTGCTAATCACAAAGATAAAATACTCTCAAAAATATCAAATAACAAATACGACTGAACAACAATGGCAGATCGAATAACGCCCAGCTAAGATCATTTACATGACAGAAACTGCTGATGATTTGAACTTTTCTTAATTATTATTATTATTATTATTATTTTCCCTTCGCCTTTTTCTTCTTCTTCTTCTTCATTATTCAGGCTCACATGATAACACAAGCAGTGGGGTTATCATCGCTGAAAGCGGTAGTGTAGCGAACCTCGGTGGAACTGGCACGTGCCAGCTGAGACACTTGAGGGTCGTCGGCGCTTCGAACGTAGCCGGGGGGTGCTTTCCAGTCGTAGACGCCGGGGGCATAAGGGTGCGCCACCACGTCGTAACGAACGTACGGCCAAAACTCTGCCTTCTTGCCGGTGCGGTGGCGGACGCGTGCGAGCACCTTGGAAGGGTCGACGTATCCGATGACGGTGAGCTTGTTCTGTTTGGGCTCAACCTCCACCTGCGTCACCCCCTTCATTCCCTCCACCGCCTTCCTTACCCTCCTCTCGCATCCTTCGCAGTCAATTTTTATCTTTATCTCCACCGTCTGCCCATTATCAATAATATTACATTAGCCGTTCATATTTACTAACCCAAAATTAAAGGAAATAAGCAGATATAACATAGAAACCTACTTCTGAACCAAGAAAAAAAAAATGATACTCAAACATCTTAAATTCATTTTCATTTGCCGTTAGTTTAAACTAAATTTGATTAAAATTAGATATTTTAATCTGTTTATCCGACCCTTAATTATATATTATGATTAGGGTACATGAATATTATAAACAAGTGCATTTTAATTCTTTTATAAATATAAATTTTAATATGTTAGATAAATACTAGGTTTTAAAAAATCTTCCTAAACAATGATCTTATATAATTGTGTAAAATAATTATTATTTTTGATCTTTATGGTAATAATTTGCAATCTATGTATAGTTTGAGCCCGGTTTAGAAGCCATTTATGACTATTTAATCAAGTCAATAAGTGAAAATTTTGTTAGTACGTCCCATTGATATAATAGTCTTTATGTAATTTTTTTCAATATTTTTATATTTATGCAAAAGACACATAAAAACATAAATTATCAAAAAATTTCTATTTAGAATAAAAAAAATGTTACATAAATTATTCAAAATAATATTTGTATTATATTTTTCAACCACATATGATATGATAAGGTAGCCCAAAGGTTCATTGGGAACCAGAGGGCCCCGGGCACAATATGATAAGTGGCGCCACAGACCCACAATGGTGGGTCCATATAAAAGCCTGGCTCGTCTAATTTTGGGATGGCAGAGTATATAGTTTTAAATTAATTATTAAATAGTGTTAAAATTGCCCGAGTTAATTAGCTCACTCTAACCGAGTCAGGGCGATCCCAGCTTCCCTAAATCCCCTTACGTCGTCTTCATCACCCTCCCAACAAACTAAACGCAGGCCGGCTTAGTAACAAGCGGGACCTCCGTTCATCACCGGATCTACTCGTTTCCAACTCGTTCAAGTCCCCAAAACCCCGCATAACTCGCTCGAATCACTGTTACTGAATCATACAGAGTTTACGTGAAAATTGAAGCTGGAGATCACATAAGAGAAGTGATGAGAAGTTGTAAGTACCTGAAACTGCTTGCGTTTTTTGAGCTTCTTAGAACTGCCAGTGGAGCAGTCAAATATGTTGGAAAGATGATCCAATGCACCCATCTTCTTCCGAGTCAAAAAGACTTAAACTCGGCGCTTTGATGAGCTTCTGATAACAGAACACGCTGATTCAAAGAGAGTGTCGGAGAGGGAGAAAAAGAGAGAAGATTATTGCCTTTGTCAGCTTTCCTCACTATAGGTAAGGCTGTACTTGGGCTTGCCATTTTTATACTGGTTCGGACTGGTTTTAGTGGGGTATGAAATCGAGGATGGTCGGCCGCATGAGGGTACAGGGCTGAGATCTGGATCGTCAGATCTAATTAACAACGGAGTGGGGCCCGCTGCTCCCACGAAGGCGTGTCGATCTTGGATTGGCTCCCAGGTTTACAGGTGGCAAGCATGGGTTGCACCGACTCCATGGATACTGACGGAGACGCGGAGTTTGTCGAGGAGGGGAGGAATTCGCTGGAAGGGAGCGACGCGTCGTGAAATTGACTTCGTAAGTTCGAGGTGGGTCCCAATGAAATCTTGCGGTTCTGTTGGCTTGATCTGTTACTTGTCAAGATCACAGCCGTAAACTTAATTAATAACGTCGTGAAAGATTTAAACCCATTTTTTAATTGTTATAAAATATAATTATTTTTTAATTATTATAACGTAAATATTATAATATTTTTATATTTCCATTTTGCCTTTAATTCCACAAAAAAATTAAAAAATAAAAAAATCGCTTTCAAACGTTTTTATATTCGAAGTTGATACCTTTGCGTGCAAGGCGGGTACAGTACAACAAGTACTCTTCGAACACTATTTTGCTACCTATCAAATTTAGGTGTGGCACAACTTGTTTACTTAGTTTTTAAAAAAATATTATTTACCTCTTTTATTTATAATTCATTTTTAATACTATTATTTATTTATTATTATTATTTTATTTATTTATTTTAATATTATATATATACTATGCGAATTTATAAGTAAAATTAAATATATTTATTGTACATTTATCTTTGTATGCGTGTATGTATGTGTGTGTTTTTTTATTCTTTATAGAGTAGTTGACTTTGTAGTCGTTATTCTAAAGGACTATTGGATTTTGATAGTCATTTTTTGGATGACTATACTTGATGTTATGTCTAGACTATTCTAAAGCGTATTATTATTTTATTTATATTATTAATTAATTATTAAAAAATAAATGATTATTATAAATTTTAGTAATTAATAAAACTGGGTAAATTCAAAATTAACTTTATTATTTAACATTTGGTAATATTATAAAATAATGCAATATTTTCAATACATTATATCGTTTTTGGGCAATATTATTAAGTAATTATTAAAAAATAAATGATTATTATAAATTTTAGTAATTAATAAAACCTGGTAAATTCAAAATTAACTTTATTATTTAATATTTGATAATATTATAAAATAATACGATATTTTCAATACATTATATCTTTTTTGGGCAATGTTATTCTGGATTCCAGAACTAAATAAAGATAAAAGAGTAACAGCCAACTTGCGCTTGCTTCTGAAGTCAGCAGGAATATCAGGCCCAGCCCAGGCCCATCCTCACGTTCAGGCTGACGCCCAATTTTATAAACATTTGATTCCCAGTCGGGCTTGTTTTGTACCAAAAAAAACCATTGCGGTTCTCTCGCTTTCGGCCTGTGCATTGCCCAGCAGGAGTTCTCGCCTTCTTCGCGTGCGGCCATTTTAAAAACTTTTTCATATAATACTTTTATACATCATACAATTGTTGTGAATAGGCGCCAACAAATCCGTGAATCGAAAAGAAAAATAGTAATAATAATCACACACACAATAAAAGGAGGAAAGAATAACACACAATTTTTATGTGGAAACTCTATTCTGAATAAGAAAAAAAAAATTACGAAATATTTAGCTTATAAAAATTTTTACGATATAAAGTGTGGTTACAAAAACCTTTCAATTACAAAAACTCTTGAAGAACAGAGAATAGATAATAGGGCAAGAGAACAAAATGACGACTCCTTATTTTTCTCTCCTTTCTCTACTCCTCTTCACAACACAGCTGCATACCAGCCGAAAACTTTGCAGATGACCTACTCTATAAAGTCAGCTATTAATTATAAAAAGTCAAGTACTATTTCTACAAAGTAAACTATATGCACAAACTTTACAAATGACCAACTTTTTCAGACAAGTCGCCCTCAACCATTAGTCAGTGTCCTCGGCCGGCCTCTTTAGCCAGCCTCATCATAGCTTGGCCACACTGACCTGGCTACTCCTGATCAATCTTTTCTCAGCGGCGCAACCTCTTGCATGTTGACCTCCTTACTGTCTAGCCAACCGGTCTCCTGCTATTTGGCCGGCTTGGTATTTGATCAGCCTTGTCACTTCGGCCTGGTCACACTATTCTGGTAAGCATACCACTCCAATCAATTATTTATCATCAAGCCATGCGTATGCGACAAATACAACAATACTTTTTCTGAATATTGTACCAATGTATATTTGGTCAAACTTGTGTTCCTGCCAATTGGATATGAGTTCATATGGAAGTGACTTATATCTCAACAATAATAATTGTAATCACTGAAAAAATCAATGTACAATAATCAAAATTTTTCATTTGCTAAAAAGTAAAATTATAGAACAGGTTATACGATTAACATAGTTTCAATTTACATACTAATATGTTAATATTGATTCTTTGAAAGGAGGCCAATAAAGTTAGAAAAACATACATAATCAGTTTGTAGAATAATAATCGATAGATTATTATTGTATTTTTAGGTAAGAAGTTCCTAAAACCATTCTCCATTCTTCGTATACGTCTTTTAAGGGCCAAAACTTAGTTTTCCACAAGACTCATATTCACATCACCTCAACAAGGGACCCGCTTTTCTTCCTACAGTCGTTTCCTTCACGGGAGAGGTACTTAGTCCTCAATTTCACCTTTTAAATTGTTTCGTGGGTTGCTAACTTGATCATCATATGATATTTTGAAAAAATAGCTCGACCTTATGATTTCTTCTTTGTACCTGTGATGTACAAAACCTATGATACCTTAATCCTGAGCTTAATCTATAACTCCAATGGTTGAATTATAACTGTTGTATAGTTTTGAATTCTATTTAGACTTTATTATTTATTTTAATGGAGAGTGAGTTTCATAGTAAAACTGGCATTATTAAACTGACACAATTTAAATACAACTAAGGTTTAAAAATTAATATATATTTGGAAATAGTTTAATCGTATAATTTATACTTGGTTCTTGTATAATTATGTTTTTATATATAGTTAAACAGGATGGATACCCATTAATTTTAAGTTTTTTTAAAAAATATTCATCTTGATATATAAAAAAATAAACATGAAAAAAATTATATAAGTAGAGAGCCTCATAATAAAATATAATGTTGATGGGTGTTGTTATCGAGGTCACGAATTCGGCCAATAAAGTGTGGAGGCCAATCGACTCATGCGACCCAATGCACCTGACGGCTTTATCCGAACCGTTCGCTCTTAAATTAAAACGGAGCGAATGGCAACCATTGAAACGATTTCTCTATCTTATCTTGAATTAACGCCCGAAGCACTAATTAAATCGCAACAAGTAAAAATCCTATCTATTCGGCGATTTTCTGGACGGTTGACAGAAAAGTTAGTTGTTTCCTAACTTCTACAAAAAATCCCTTATTTTCAATAGGAAAATGGGTCAACCGTTAAACAAAACTAAAGACAATTTAAAGACGCTCAGACCACATATTCTCTCTCTCTCATTAAGATGCTTCCAGAAAAATACAAGCCCACCAAACAAGAAAGATTTTTAGTATCATTAAAACTTACATCCTCTCTTTTTTCTTTCTTTAAAGAAGGATATTGGCATAAATATCGGAGGATATATTAGGAAATAAGTCCTGCCAAATCTTTTAACCGTATTTTATGTTACACAGGATTCAGATTAAGGATGTATGAGACTCTCTTCAGATCCAACGGATATATCTTGATTTTCTGATCTGTACTATAATTTAAATTCTAGAACATATCAAATGTAATTTTTAAAGTGGTGGTAGCTGGGGGGTTTGGAAGTTAAAATAGCTTTTCTCATGGGTGGCACCATGGGTTCCAGGCCATCTCCCAACCAGAGAAAGACCCATGGGGACGTTGTAGGTGGGGTGGCAGATGGCCCCCCGATCACCGTCGCTGCCGTTCCGATGGTGGCGCCGCTCGTTCTGTTTTCCCATTCACTTCCGTCTGCTCTTTCTGAGAAAACTCGTTCCCTGTCTCCAGCTAATAATAGTAATAATAATAATAGCTTTGCTAGCTAGCTTGCTGTACGAATATATAATTCTGAATAATTCGAGATCTTCTCAGCTACCTCCCTACGAATTTCTACATGGCCGACTCTTAATTAAGTTTCCATTCTTTTTTTTTTTTTTTTGAATTTTAGGTGTATTGGAAATCCCATCTATATTTATATCATCTTATTAGTTTTATAGTTGTATTGGAAGGAAACCAGTCACTTTTTAAATATTCTTGAGTACGTGATTTTTAATATATTTATTAATATTAATAGATTAATGTAAAAATAATATTAAATCTTATAAAAATATAATAATAAATAAATAATGACTCCTAAATACTTTTTTCACTTTTATTTTCTTTGAAGAGGGACTTATGCCATTCAGTTTTGCTGACAGACAATCGAGAAGAAATGGGAAAATTTGTATTTATAATTACTAGATCTCCTTTTTCATTTAATTATCAAAGAATCTCCAGTCTCAATATAATATCCAATAAAAAAATAATCATACTGAAATCTTGGTATAAACGTTCATTAACGATGCATTATTAAGTTGAAAATTGTGTAATGTGCTTTACACAAAGTATAATTCACTTTGGTAGGTCCATCACCTTGAAAAGGGATTCTTGCCACATTGATAAAATTTCTTGGAAATGCCCTCATAAAATTATTGGTCAATATTTATTTTGTATTAGAATAGTTAGATTTGAATTTTACTCTAATTTTGGATATTCAATCTAAATCCATAAGAAAAATAATAAACGACCTTAGAGGATCCTAATTGGTCTCCTTGGAGGAGATAGAATAAAGGCTCCCACTAACCTCCACTATTATTGGTATATCTATTACTTTAAAAAAGGATGAATTTGTATGTATAATTCTTATATTATAAGTAGTAACTTACTCTTTAATTTAACTGATATAAATAATTTTATATGGTTATTATAAAAAATTTATGATCGTGGTTTAAATTTTTTACTATTCGATTATAATAGGATAACATTATCAATATACAAAGACTTGTTGCCTTTTCTTTTAGTTACTAGATTATTTATTTTCTTTTACATAACCCAATAAAATTTACATGAGTGGTAATAATTTTTAAAAAAATGTTAAAATGATTATAATGTTATATTTTTCTTCTCTAGAAAAGGAAACAATAGGGATATAATAAAGGAATTTTGTACTCATCAAAAAAAAAAAAAAAAAAGGAAGATAAAAAAAATAACAAAGAAAAATAAAAGATCAGAAAAAAATAAAAAACTATTTATGTAACAATAAAATGGGGGTAACAAAAACTTATGAAAAATTCATTTATGTGAGATTCCAAAAAAAGAAAAAAGTCTTTGATCTCATTAATCCGAATTTGGCAAATGTGACAATACCCTTTTTTTTTTTTCAAAATTTAGATAAGTTTTATAATTATTGGGTTTCAATATCATGTCTATTTTTATTCAATATATTGTCTATTTTAGAGAATAGTGTGTAATGTATTTGCCTTTGGCCCCATTCTATACCAATTTTTCCTTTAAAAAGTTACATCAGATAGATAATAAAGCATTTCTATCTATAAATTAAACGTTATCTATTTACTCAATTAATATGAGATAATTTAATCTTATAATATAATATTAGTAAAAAATTAGCGATACTCTTATATTAGATGTACCGATAATAATTTTCACATACAATATTATTATTAGATTTTGAGATCAAATTTATTATCTTTAAATATTGCCTGCTATAATTAAAAAAAAATCAGACACATTAATTTATAGTCATATTTTTTATAATTTTATTCCTAAAAATGTGCATCAAACGGAGAAAAAAAAATTTTGGTAATAAATAAGATATAACCTCTTTGCCCAATCATTATAAAAGAATTTACATCACAATAAGTCTATTCACTAAGGTTAATAGCCAAAAGCCCTTCGAAGAGTACGATCAAACATGCCCAGTATTAACTGCAGCTGCACGATAATTGAGCTGGTACTGCTGCATGCATGCACAGCTACCGGGTGTGGCTGAGCTACCTTAGAAAATTCAATAAAACATCATAAATGACGATAATTTAAGTAGCTCTTTAGGCTACTTAAATTTGATTAATTGAGTTTAGCCATTAGACTACCATTAGCTAACGTAATTACATATATGGAATTGTGCATCATAACACAGATATTACGTAGAAATAATTAACCTAAGGTTGGTCTGCCCTCCTCTTAGCCGCACATAAATTAGGTCATGGGTCTTGACCTTCTAGTTTTAGGGCGGTATTGAGATGTTCGTACCAGTCAATTAACATATGAATTATTGGACTTAGCTTAAGATCTATTGGGATCATGAAATAATGCTATATTTGATTAAATAACTTACGAGGTATTTATAGAATAAAATGAAATGATTGTATAGTTATACTCTAAAAAGGAAAATGATGTAAATAAAATTGGTAAAAACATATAACAATTGAATAGTTATACTTATAATTTGTTTTTCTATCAATAACTATATAATTTTGATATTTTAAGAGGGTAAATTTAAAATAATTATGTTACAACAACGGTTTTTTTTTTTATTTTATTTTATAAAATGCATATTTTGATACTTTTTTATTTAAAAAATTGAAAAAAAAACCCATTATATATTTTTAAAAAACAATGTGAACAGTAAAAAATGAAAAATTCTACGTTGTTAATTTTAATTTTTTAAAAAATTTCTATTGGACTTAATATCAATATTATCAAACTATTTAAAAATATAACTATCTTTAATATTTATTTTATTTTCAAATTTCAATTAATAAATTTTAATTTAATAATTAAAATGAGAAAAAAAATATGATCCTATTTTTCCGTTAAATCCCTACCCGGACTGGACACCCGTTGCTTCGGATTTGTGGGAACACACGCCATAGGCACGTCCTTGAAGAACGTGTAATCACGGCATGCATAGCCATTTTATTGCTTCACATTAAATGCAAACATGTTATTATAATAAAATTTTCATTAATCTTATTATTAATTAATTTTAATAAAATTAGTTAATTTTTATTATTTTTACAAAAAGGAATAATATATTTTATTTTAAATTTATTTTATTGAAGAAATTATGAAACTATAGAAATATATATTATTTGAAAATAAGATGGACTCAAGTTAAGAATAAGTATTTAAAATTATTTTATCGATATAAGGAAAAAAATTATTATTTATACTGAACTTTTAAAATAAATATTAATTTCTATTTTTATATTAATTATTCATATTTTTTTCAGAAAAAAATAGGGTTTCATTCAAAATTTTCAATCAAATGAAAAAACAGAAATACTATGAGAATAAATAATTAAAAAAAATCATCCAATTTTATTTCATCAAATGGGCCGTAATTGTTGATTTATTTCAGATAAAATAAACACACGATAATGAATCTATCACCATGATCCAATTTCTAAAAATATATTTTTAAATTTATTCATTATATAATTTGATGGGCCCAATAACTACGGGCTAACGGCCAGCCTGCGCCCACAATCAAGCATTTTTCTTTCAAAGTCCCACATTCTTTTTGAGAAGCAATACAGCTCCCAATCCCACTATAAAAGCAAGCCTTCTCAAGCATCAAAGGGAAAAAAAGGAAGAGAAGTGGGGAAACTCCATAAAGTTCCATAAGGCTCCAGGAGGCCCTGGACCTTCTACGCTCGAGACCTCAGCCCTCTTCCGCCAAGAGGCCTTGGGCCCTCACGCGCTCCGAGGCCCTCGGCCCTCGCCGCCACGAGGCCCTCGGCCCTCCTATTGTCCGAGGCCCTTAGTCCTCCATCCAGAGGCACGGAGCTCTCCTCCTCAGGGAGGCATGGAGGCCCACGACCTCCTACAACCCGAGGCCCTCGGCCCTCCGCCGGCACGGAGGCCTCCCCCTCCATCCAGGAGGCACAGGCTTACGCCCTCGCCACTGCAGGCCTCGAGACCTCCTCCTCGGAGGCCATCAACCCCTCCGCCATCCGAGGCCCCTCGACCCTCTCGCAATCGGGAGGCCTTCAACCCTTCGTCTTGTAGTCACGATCCTCTATCCTGCAGTCGGAGCTCGCAATCCAAGAGCCGACCCTCCGCCTCAGTAACAAGAATGTTTACTCACTGTACCATTTATTCCTTTTTTTCTTAAAGTCGCCCTCCGTGGCGCAATCAGAAAGCCGCCACTCGCGGCGCACCTTGTGCCGCCTGCGCCGCACTCTGCCGCCCTCCGTGGGCGCACCTCTGCCGCCCTCTGCGCGGCGCACTTCTAATACGCCCTTCGCGGCAGATTCTAACCACCCTTCGGGCGCACTCAAAAATCAGCCCCTCTGCGGCGCAAATAAATGACCCGCCCTCTGCGGGCGCCTCTAAGCCGCCCTTCGCGGGCGCACTCTAAGCCGCCCTTCGCGGGCGCATCTCTAAGCCCCCTCTGCGGCGCACCTGCAGCCGCCTCTGCGGCGCACAGACCGCCTCTGCGGCACCTGCTTAGAATGGGCGCACTTAAGCCGCCCTCAGGCGCACTTATAAGCCGCGGCGCACTCCTAGCCGCCAGCCGCCTTCGCGGCGCACCTCTCCTCCTTCGGGGCGCATCTCTAATTCTCGGCGCATCTCTAAGCCGCCCTCTGCGGCGCACTGTCCTAGCCAAGCCCTCTAAAAAATAATCATCGCGGGCGCACCAAAGCCCGCCCTTCGGGCGCCTTTCTAAACCCCACGCGGCGCACCTCTAGCGCCGCCTTCTGGGGCGCATTCTAAGCCGCCCCTGCGGGGGCGCACTCTAAGCCGCCCCTCTGCGGGCGCACTCCTAAGCCGCCCTCGCGGGCGCACCTCTAAGCCGCCTCCCGCGGGCGCACTCTGCCGGGCGCGCCTCTAAGCCGCCTTCGCGGGCGCACTCTCTGCCGCCCTCGGCGCATCGCACCTCTGGCGCCTCAAGCCTCGCACCTCTAAGCCCTTTAAGGCGCACTTCTAAGCCCTCCCCTCTTGCGCCTCTGCCGCCTCTGCAGGGCGCATTGCATGGCCCTTTGCGGACGCACCTCCAAGCGCCCTTGGCGCAAGAGGTGCAGTAAGCCGCCCCTCTACTGGCGCATTCACGAGCTCAAGCCTCCAAATACATCCTCTCACACTCCCCTCATTCTCGCATCTTGCTCATGCATTCCTCCGTTTATCATGGAAGATATCCGACTTGGCGGCGGAGTGTCGATGGGGACAAACCCCGCTCGCATCGACCTCCTGTTTGTTGTTAGTGGTGTGCGGGATTCGCACTCGAATGAAGCTGATAGGATCAACATCCACCTGGAGAATCCGACTGCTTCAAGTCGGATCTAGGTACGCATCATTGGCGCCGTCCTGTGGGAACGCGATAAAAGTCTAGCGTCTCCTCAACACTCAATCTCTTGTGCAAAACAAACACGGTCAATACTTGTGCTCCAATCAAAGACAAAGACTAAAGATATCACCTTCCATGGCGACTACCCTCATCGGGTAGCCATGCTTACAGTGATTGACGTCAAATATGCCGGTACCCGGTAGCTAAAGAGCACCCTCTTCTTGACCGCCGCACCCATCATATGATGTAACGTCGGGGCTTCACCGACGGCTTTCACGTATCCGAGGAGGCCAGCATCCTCGTGAGGATCAATCGGCTCGACGTTCTCACGACCTGCAGCCCCGTGCCATCTCATCGCCTTCGACCTCGGTATTTTGAGTATCCGAGCGATAGGGCCCACTGGAGAAGTGATCGATCCCAGGTTCCAAAGAGCCGTGCCAAAGGGACAAGACTGGCCGCAAAGCTTCCTCAAAACTTAAGCTTTGTTTTTCGTTCTTCGCTCTTCAACTAAAAGAGCGTCTTGGAGCCCTACCGAACGCAAAGCTCTCCTTCCGTCTCTCATTCAAAAAACTGTGTAATTTTACTGGACTGGAGGAGCTCTCCGGCATTCGAACAGAGGAGTATTTTGGCTCTAGGCGTGCCTTTTCTTTACTGATCTTCTTCTCGCCAATGAGCTCTCGCCGCTAGATCTCTCTAGCCTGGGAGCTCCTCGTCCGCCAGATCTTCCTTGCCCTCACGGAGCTCCTCGCCTCCCGGATCTTCTTTGGTCGGCCCGGACCTCTCGCCGCCAGATCTCTCGGCTGCACGGATCTCTTCGCCACGGATCTTCTCGGCTGCCGGATGTCGCCGCGCGATCTCTCGGCTGTTGCAGCTCTGTGCCGCCAAATCTCTCTCTGTGAGCTCTGCGCGCGGGATCTTCTCCGGCTTGACCTCCGCCTCGTAGCATTGCTCCGGTCAGTAGGCCGATCCCGCTGCAACTTGTTGCACGGCAGTAGACCCTGTAAAAGTCATGTCAAAACATGCAATGGGGGCTCGATTTTCTCGACCCACCACCCATTGCACCGCGGAAAATATCATCCAGCCAAGCGCTGCACTGATCTGGGTCACTGAGGCAGTATCGGCCGACAATATGACCCAAACCATTGGCCAATAGGCTACCGAAGTGGTAACAGTATGCTACCCAACCAATTCATGACAAAGGACCAAATCCCACCCGAGCACAGGGGCCATAGGCCAAGTCGCCTACCAGCGCCCCGACTCTCTCATTTTACACGCACGCCACCAGTGCGCTGGCGGTGTGAGCCGATTATAGGAACACCGCTCATGCACCAACGACGATTCCACACCGAATCCGGTAAGTCAACCATATGCATGCATGTAGGAACACTTTGCGTTGTGTTTCTTGTATCACCGCCGCGGTAGATTTCTTTTTCTTTCTTTTCCATATGTGTATATATATGTGTTTGCCTTGCAGGTTTATCCGACCTAGGCGCCCCTAAGTCGGGAGGGTCTTCACCCTCTGTTAAACCACAGTCATCCAGTGGCGAAATTGGTCTCAAACCCCGGTCATCCAGGGTGGCCCATGAGCGGTCTTAAACCTTAGTCATCCAAGTGGCCCGTTAGCGGTCTAAACCCCTGGTCCTCCGGGTGGCCCATGAACGGTCTTAAACTCGTCATCCAGGTGACCCATGAACGTCTTAAACCCTGATCATTCAGGTGGCCCAAGAGCGGTCTTAAACCTTGGTCATCCAAGTGGCCCATGAGCGGTCTTAAACCATGATCCTTCAGGTGACCCAGTAGCAGTCTGAAAAACCTTAGGGGGCAAGTATGGCACACGCGATGCCTTTCTGGGAGCAAAGAACGTCGGTCAACGATGGTCGAAGGGAGGGGCTTTCGCTCCTCCAATACTTTGGCAGCCCAAGTCTACACTTGTGCGGCACCACCAGGGTCGGTTCACACAACCTCCCATCCTAAGGACTTCGCTCCTTAGGTGGCTAACCATCCCGGGTTGGTCACCTCTCGCAGAACCCTCTCTACGAGAGAATAACGCGAGTATTCAAAGAACGAGAAACATTCCTTCTCTAACGCTGGCCGTCCCAAGTCGACACTTGGGCAACGCCACTAGGCTTTTCTTACAAGCCACAACTATTAAGTAGGCTAACATACACAGCCACTTAACACACAAACTAGAAGGCCACCACGCCTTGACAAAGCAAAACAACCGCCAACTAATTTGGCAGTAATGTCAACTTTTCCTGTCAACAAGGTTTTCCTCCGAATCGCTTCTCCTCGATTCAAGCACTTTGTGCTTCCAACAAAGTTTCCGGCTCGGAATCGCTTCTTGGATTGAGCACTTCACGGCCAACTTTTCCCTATCAACAAGATTCCGCTCAATCGCTCTCCTGTTGAAGCACTTGGGCCAACTTCTCCCATCAAACAAGGTTTTTCCTCGGCCAAGCGCTCCTGATTCAAGCACTTTCCGGCCAACTTTTCCGGCCAACAAAGTTTTATTTCGAATCCGCTTCTCCTGGATTCGAGCAATTCACGGCCAACTTTTCCATCGACATTTTGACCAAAGAGCCATGTCCGTCTCTTCTCTACCCTCCTGGATTCGAGCACTTTGGTTACTGATCCCACAACTAACTTTTTTTTCCGTCACCGCTCTCCGGATTTGAGCGCATTGGTCAAAAAATCGACAACCATATTTTCGCTCTATTCCGCCTCCGGGTCAAGTGATGTGGTCGCCGAGTTGCCAACTATCAACTGGTTTCCTTAATTCTCCGGGTCAAACTTTTTCGCCAATGAATCCAAAGCAAGGGCACAAAATGATCGGTGGATCCCATCACAAACGCCGAGGCCGAAAATTCAGTCCCACCGGCACGGGGCTAGTGATGGGTCCAATAACTATGGGCGATGGGCCAGCCCGCAAGGCCCACAATCAAGCATTTTCTTTCAAAGTCCCACATTGCTTTTTGAGAAGCATACAGCTCCCAATCCCACTATAAAAGCAAGCCTTCTCAAGCATTGAAGGGGGAAAAAAAGGAAGAGAAGTGGGAAACTCCATAAAGTTCCATAAGGCTCAGGAGGCCCCGGACCCTTCTGATTCGAGACCCTCGGCCCTCTTCCGCCAAGAGGCCTTGGGCCCTCACGCAGTCCGAGGCCCTCGGCCCTCCCGCGCCACGAGGCCCTCGGCCCTCCTATTGTCCAGAGGCCCTTAGTCCTCCATCCAGAGGCACGGAGCTCTCCTCCTCAGAGGAGGCATGGAGGCCCACGACCCTCCTACAACCCGGAGGCCCTCGGCCCTCCGGGCCGCACGGAGGCCCTCGGCCCTCCATCCGGAGGCACGAGGCTTACGGCCCTCCGCCACCAGAGGCTGCCGGACCTCCTCCCGTCCGAGGCCATCAACCTCCGCCATCCGGAGGCCCTCGCCCTCCTCTCGCCAATCGGGAGGCCTTGAACCCTTCGCCTTGTAGTCACGATCCCTCTATCCTGCAGTCCGGGGCTCATGATCCAAGAGCGACCCTCCGCTCGTAACAAGAATGTTTACCACTCGTACTCATTTATTCCTTTTTCTTAAAGTCGCTTCTCCGTGGGCGCAACCGTGGCCGCTTACTCTATGGCGCACCTCTGTGGCCTCGCGGCGCACTCTGCGGCGGCGCACTGTTAAGCGCCCCATCTGCAAGACTTGCCGCCTTCACGGCGCATGATTCGCCCCTCTTCACGGCGCACCTCTGCAGCCCGCCGCCTCTGCGCCGCGGCGCACTCTGCCCGCCATGGCGGGCGCGATTTGTTTGCCCCTCTGCGGCGCATCTCTAAGCCGCCTCCGCGGGCGCACCTCTGCCCTTCGCGGCGCACTCTAGCGCCCTCATGGGCGCACCTCTAAGCCGCGCCCTCCGCGGGCGCACTCCGTAAGCCGCCCTCGCGGGCGCACCTCCTAAGCCGCCCTTCGGCGCACTTAGCGCACCCTCTGCCTGCGGCGCACCTCTAAGCCGCCCTCGGGCGCACTCTAAGCTGCCGCGCATCTCTGCCTCTCGGCGCCCTCTGGGCAGCCATCTCGGGCGCCTCTAAGCCGCCCTTCGCGGGCGCATCTGAGCCGCGGGCGCATTCTGCGGGCGCACTTAAGCCGCCCTCGCGGCGCAAAGCTGCCCCTCTGGCGGCGCAGATCCTCTCATCCGCCCTCCGCGGCGCACTCTGAAAGCGCCCCTCTGCGGCGCACCTCTTCTATCGATATAAGGAAAAAAATTATTATTTATACGCCCCTGAACGCTCTTTAAAATAAATATTAATGGCGCATTTTTATATTAATTATTCTAATATTTTTTCTGAAAAATAGGGTTTCATTCAAATTTTCAATCAAATGAAAAAACAGAAATACTATAAGAATAAATAATTCAAAAAAAAATACATCCTCTCACACTTCATTCTCGCATTTCATCAAATTCCTCCGTAATTGTTGAAGATTCCGATGATTTCAGATAAAATAAAACCCCGTCGATAATGAATCTATCACCATGATCCAATTTCTAAAAATATATTTTTAAATTTATTCATTAGATAATTATTACAGTGTAAGGTCATATATCAATAAATTAATCCAAATTAATAAAATAAGGTGAAAATTATTCGGTTCAAATTAAAAACACCTAAGTCTACGTCTAGCCGCCGCTTTCACATTAACACAGACAAAGTGACATGAACTGTGTGATCGATGGCAACATCTCAACCAAAATGGCAGCATGACCCCGCTATTTCGTGGCAATACCACGTCCCAATCTCCAATGTATAGACGTGGTAAAGTTATTTTAATATTAATTTAATGGCTAAAATTTAATTTTTCAAAAAATATAATAATTAATATTTGATTTTTTTATTATATAAATATTTAAATATATTTTTTAAAAAAAAATTAAAATTTAACGTGCCCATGCATTAGAGCCCAATTCCAATTGATGATTAAAACATATAGTCACCGAGTTGACGGTTCTTATCTCATCGTGAATTAGGTGGGTGCATGCAATGTAACGACACGGAGCAAGAAAGATCATATTTTGCTACTTCCTTAGCGTGTTATTAATGTTCATTGATCCTCGAAATGAAATACTTATTTGAGTCACATCCATAAACAAACATTATGGCCAAATTTTCAAGACGGGCACTAATAAAAAATTAAGCCGATTCAGACCATAAAAAAATACCTTAAATATTATTATATACATATATTATAAATATATATATCAGGTATGTCTATTCTATTTAATTTAAATACGTATATCTATTATATATATACGTACTTCTATTATATATGTACTAGGCATATCCTAACTGGGCTATTAAAAACGGCCTTTGCTCAGGTAATTTTTTGTATGAATATTGTCAGACTTTTATATATGTTTGAGGATTGAATATTAACATATATAGTGAATGGAAATGTTATAAATGAAAGGCTCAAATAAAGCTGCTATTTGTCTTAATTTCTAGAGTGGTTTTATTAAGAGATGTCCTAAGGAATTATTATGGTGCATTAAGTTTTGCACTGTATAGATAGATATATGCCTAAACTACTAGGTAGTTATTGTAAATCACACTTTGTTAATATTCTAATTCGTGGGTAGGTAATTGAAAAAATGTATTCATTTCATTTCAGTCTATTCAAAAGGAAGAAATATACTTTTCAATTACTTCTTGCCTCTAAAGAGTTAATCTTTTTTGACGGATGCTTTCATATATTTTAAATATCTAAATAACTAATGCTCATTCAATTTTTGTATTTGTATAACTGACATTGTTGAATGTTCACATTAAATATAAAATTGTTTTTTAAATCATTTTAACAGATATACTAAAATAATTTCATCAATGTATTTGATCTTTTCTTATTAGAAAAGAATGTCCGAGGCCACAATGCCACAAGCCAATTAATTGTAACCTAATGGATCGCATCCCTGAAGCAGATTCATATTAGAAAGAAAATTTTAGATGACATAAATAGTTCTCTATTCGTCAAAGTAAAAAGACGTGTCAAAAAAATAGATATTCTGATTCTTACAAATAAACTAAATTGTTGCAATAAGTGCCAACCTGAATCGAATATGGGCATGAAATCCCAAATTTCATTTGAATATCATCTACAAAATAGTTCTACCTTAGTCTTCAAAAGGCCAATCACATCTAGATTTGGACAGGCTAATCCTTGATATTTGTTGAGTGACCACATATTAGAAGATCAATTGATGCATTGATTCCCTCGTGGAGTACACATATCGAGAAAAAAGATGAAATTACAATCTATTTGAGGTCCTAAGTGTTAGGTTATGGTTATTTTCGTGTAGGCTCATATCCATTGGACGTGTCAAATTGATGGTACAAACATTGAATTTTTTTGCGTATAGGCTTGAAGCGCCAAATCCAGTGGCATTGCGCTTGAGACAGGTTTGAGAGGAGCGCAAACTGAAAAAACACTGAGTTCGTGCTTGAGGTGTTCCCAAGGAGGTGCTTGAGTACAAAAAACAGCGAGCGTGCACCCGAAGCACTTCTGATGAGTGCTCGAGCGTGACTCACAGTGTAAAAATGGGCCAACGTGTTTTAGGATTATCATATTTGCATCCAAAGTGCTATTTATGAAAAAAAAAGAAAAGAAAATGAGAGAAAATAGAGATTCGTGTATCCATTTGAGTCTCAAATTGTGTTCTAATCACCATCTACCATGGGTACGTTATTCTTGACATTGAGAATAATATTTATTAAATTTTATTTTTTCTCTTTCATCTTATATTTTTTACTATTTAGACTTATTTTAAGATAATGTATTGTATTATTATATTTAAAATTTGTGTAATCAAAATATTACATAATAGAGATATTTTCGGATTTCTAATTCCGTAGTTTTTCTTCCTTATTATAAAAGAAAATTTTCACATAAAAATTATCTTTCTTCCTTGTTTGTAATTATTGTGTGATTGTATTACGTTGTTAATTTTTTCTTCACAATTTAAATAAACGATTTGGTCCCGACAATAGGACTAACTAAAGTATAAAAACATGGAGGCAATGTCAAAATTACATGAGGACGAGGATATTTTTATTACTATTGCTTCAATAAAATGATATTTTGTTTCATTAGTAAGCCAAGTTATGTACAAACCTTGAAAGATTGAGGTTTTACTGGGTGTATTGCGTTTTTACGGTTTTGATTATTATTTAGCGCTCTTTTATAAAATCCACACCGTAGGATAGAAAATTCATAATTATCTTCGTCCGTTGGCGTAGGCTTTACGTAATTAAAATGATGCGTCTCTGGATCCGAATTTCAAACAGATTCGGATAATCCTCTTATTGTGGTTCCAGCTCCGTTCCCTGAGTTGGATCCTGCACACCTCTAAATAGAACAGGAGGTCAGTGTGTCGACGGAAAGTTATCCCACTGAAAACACTCCAACGCTCAAGTCAGTAAAACAGCCTTCAAAAGAATCAAACTGTAAATTAAGAAAAGAGAGAGACAGAGTGCGTTTTCCAGACGAAAGAGAGACGAAGATGCCTTCTTGAATCTGATAGGTGGGAAGGCGGTAAACGGCGGTGAGAGGCTCGCTTGTTTGCCTTAGAATTTTTCGGATTGCTAGTGTGTGTGTTTGTGTAGCAGAAACGTTGATAATTCTGAGAGTTTCGTTAGCAGAGTAAGTAGGTTAATGAGAGCGTTTATTTTGTGTTACCAAAAGCGTGCCTTGAATGATGATACAATAGCTTATTTATGATTGAGAAGACGATCGTCATGCTGGAAAAAGTGATCACTCTGTGATTAACGCTGGAAACTTGCCTTTTTAGACGAGTGCCGAATTGCCAAAAAGCGAGGCGATTTTAACTTAAGGCGACAAGCGAACTGACCGAGCCGTCATGCCTTCCGTAAGTATTCTGGTTAGAAAGCACTTGGATTGTGAGGATTTAGAAAAAATCGTGCGCCCTTCGCCTCTGAAAAGTAGCCGTATTATCGATATTCGTTTTGGTGCCAGTTGGGATCGTGGGAAATGCTTGAAAAGCCGTTGTTGGCCGCCTGATAGATCACGATCTCGAATGGACCAGGCCCATTGCTGTAGAAAAAGTCTCTTTTGGGCCCAACGTGTAACACAGCACTGCGTCTTGCGTTAATTTCATACCAACGCTCAGCCCAGTGTTGACCATCACGCCTTTTACTCTCCGACCGTTTCTCCAACTCCACGTAAAACGTTGACCGTCCTTCTTGGGCTCTTGTTGACTTCTTGGGGCCAACTCATTTCTAGTATACCCATCACAAAATATTTTATTTTAAATTTATTATTATTATTATTATTATTATCTTGATCATACTCTAAAATGATATTATGTGGTGATATTTTTTTAACTATTTATAAAATATATTTAATAAAATAATATGTATATATATTGATATGAGCAAATTAATATATGAATTAATGGATAAATATTATATTGTTATAAATATTTGTAGAATGAGTAAAAATATCCTCTAAAATATTTTCTGTCTTTCTAAAAAACAATTACTATAAATTTCTCAATATTCAATGCAAATATCTCCCAATCCAACTGATAACGTGGATGCCCATCGTCCATTTCAGATAATTTCCGGGCATATTTAAATTAATTTGTCGTTCACTGATAAACAAAAACAAAAACTTCCATGCTTTCCATGATGAGTACGACAGCAACCTTCAATTATCTGATTTTGATGTTTTGGCCCCTAGTTTTTCATTTAAACAGCATAAATAGAACAAAATAAATATTAGGGATATATCTCTAATCTATAATATAAATATAATAACAATTAAAAATATAAATAAAAATTTTTAAAAAAATTACTACCTGATTCCAATTAAATAAAATAATTCCCATAACAAATAGAGAAATAACAAAAATAATACCCTCGTAAATCTTAATTTATTAAAATTATCAAAATGTCTTTCTATGCAAATCTTCAAAAAAAATATAATTTTATTTATATAGAAAGACTTTATCGTCTTCTAAATCCTAATAACGTCTAATTACTTAATTGCCTTTAATAAAAGATAATTTATTAAATTTTTTTGTCACCGGATAGCACTCGGCCAACTAATTCTTGACCCCGAATCTGATCGTGATTCGTGTGCTCCTTGGTAGGTTCGGGTTCTAATCAAAATATGAAGTTGGATGGATGATTCAAGTCAAAATCAAAAAATTAGGGACAGAAAGGATTTAAGCATCAAATTGTGGAGCTGCAGATGTACAATCACATCGATCGAAATGAGAAATGTTCACTGAATTTTCTGGGTTCTTTATGATTTTGCAGCTACCCCACTTTGTCTTTTTGAGAAGAATAAAATATCACTAACCAAGTAACCATGGTCATTAACCTCAGAGTCTGAGCCACCCAATCCTCTGTCCCTAAAGTCCTCATCCTTATCGCCATCAACATTCCCCATTTCATACGCATTCTTCCATGCAAGCTGAATCATCCCCTCGTTGATGTGACACATTGCAGAATACATCTTCTAGCAACACCATGACCGGATAATCCAAGCAAAATTAAAAGCCATAGGAGAACTTCAGTCCATTGAAAAACCACGTAGACAGCCGAATGCAAGTTGCAGGCTACTTGTGCGATGGTTGAAGCTGTCATTTGAGAACGAAGAGTTGACTAAGCTCATTGTGGACATAAGTTATTAAAATAATAGTATAACGAAGGCCGTTTCAAAAACTCATTTTGAATTATTAAAATTTTGAAAACCTAGGCTTACGACATATAGATGTAAGTCTCAAATCAACCTACAATAGAAAAAATTGGTTTTAATGACTGTTTCTAACATTTAGTATTTTTGATTCAGATCTATTTAACTTTCTAAATGGAATGATTATTGATGAATATAATTAATTAGCGATTTAAGAATGTGAGCCTAAATTAAATTTTTGTTGTGGTTGGTTGGATTGAATTTATAGAAACTCGGAGGGATATTTTGGTAATTTTTTCGTTCGGAATCAAAAATTAATATCAATACTATAGAATATTTATTAGGATTTGTTATAAGGTTAATATGTGTTGTGTGGAATTAAAAGTGGGACTTTATCAACTCGATTTATCCTCTTTTTTTGCTGCAATTCTTAACACTTTCACATTATCAAATATGAATACACATTCATATTCCTTCAATTTGTTGCACCCTTTTAATAGTTAGGATAATTAAACAGGATAAGAGTACAATTATGAGAGAGCTAAGTTCATTTCCTTTCGTTGTCTCTCCTGATTGTATTCACATTATCATCCACCTGTTATTTAAGTGGAGATACTTTCATTGTCATTTGATGTATATTGTTGTTTATGCAAAGTAATTGAGAAAGAAGTGTTCATAGATAACTAATTTTCTACCCATAACGATGAGTCCAAAGATCTATTATTGAAGAATTAGTGGTCATCGTTCGTGTTTATTGATACATTGGTTTCATATGTCTCTAGGCAAGTGAATCTCTAATATTTTTGACATTTTTATTGTTGTAAGTAATGTTTCTTAATTCTTCTCATAATTATATCATGTAAGTGAAATTTCTATCGTTATTGAAAATTTAAATCCCTATACTTATTAATTGGAATCAATGAGAATCTCCTTGTTTTTTGGCCCCAATTATAAATTAATGTAACAAGTAATGTATAGGTGTTTCATACTTAATTTCATATTCATATGATTTGTTTTCCATCATTCTCAAGTGTGGCATTTGACCGGCAACTAGGCCACCATTCGGATGCCATTTTTAGTTTTGGTCAGTGTCTTGAATAAAGTTTGAATGTTAATGTGCGCATCGTCATCAGGTGTATTCCATACTCTTGCAATATAAATCTGATTCCTATGCATGATATAGGTATTTTCATTCGGCCATAGGATAGAAAACTATTTTGTTATATGGTATATTACTTGTATAATATAGATTGGTACATTTATAATTTGTACTATTTGGCGAGGGATCGGCGTGACCATAGAGGACTATTTTAGAGCAATGAAGAGTGTGTGGAATAGTAGTGAAGGAATAGGGTGCCATGCATGATATACTTCTTGTACTTAAAAAGTCACTTCTCTTATCTTGGGTCATTAGCTAATTTTATTTACGTGATCTTTGGAGGTATAAGTATATTTTTTAATATCTATTATTAAAGTAAAGAAAATTGTATGAAGATATTATAATTTAAGAAAATATAAAATTTATGAAAACTTTGTATGGTTTATTGTTGTCAAATATTGATTTTCATATATTAGTTAATTAAGATCTATGTTCACGTAAGAGTGCTTATCATCTTGTTATCAATGTGCGATAAGATACCAAGGGTGTTGGGTTTGATATATGGACTAAGATTGAGATAGAGTATTTTATTTTCCTATTTGAATGTGCTCATAGTTGAATCATAAAAAACAAGTGTAGTACATTCTATGCTAACTTTGATTGGTTGCAAGAATATTATTCAGCAAAATTGAATTTGATATTTTTACAACACAAGTGGCAAATATTATAAGACTATAAAATTTTTCCTTGTCAAATCTTTGACTGTCAATGCCTTATGGATGTTATTCAGCTAATGATGTCGAGCGCATAATTGTTAGTTTATAGTATTAGAACAAATTCCAAGGAGATTACTATAATTCTCACATAGTTGCAATTTCTGTTTTGATAATATTAGGAATATTTTATGTTGGCATATTTTCTAACCGTGTCTGGTTGTTCATTGGCAAAATTTTCATCGTCCAAAATATCTCCTTCAAATTTACGCCCGATATTCACCGATACACAATTCCTAACATCCATGCCTGTCTAGCACCTAGCTCGCACTCGATGCATGCCCGAAGTACACTCGAGCGCCATTTTACAAACAATCATGCTCAAGACATGCCCTATGTGCACCCGAAATACCCTTTCAACAATGGCCGCACTCAAGCACTAAGGCGCAGACCCAGTGCTAGCTTAGGATCGCATAACATGCACTTAGTGGCGCTCGAGCGTCAGAATGCACATTTCTAAGCTATCGTAATTTTTAACCTAATTTTTTAGCCTCTTTAAATAGCCACCATCTTCTCTTTGTCATTGACTTCTAAAAAATATTATGATGACGGTTCAATGAAAAAGAACTCTCTTTTAATCTTCTAGGTTGCTTCCATTTTCAATAAATTGGTCCTCGATTCTTGTACTAAAAGTCTAAAGTTTTCTCACTCCATCTACTTTATTGTTCATACCATTTTCTGCCTATTAACTATCATAAGAGATGTGGGTAGCACAAAAATTAGGATCCAATGGTATGCAAAGATTCAACAATTTGTGAAGAAAGATTGACAAAAGAATCAGAATGTGTCTAATTCTATTACTACGATCAAATCTAAGAAATTCATTGGTATGGATCATAAGATATAAATAAATCGATTAATTTAGTATGTCTATATCACCCGATTTGTAAGTTGACTTTTTTAGTACATTCCTTTCTTAACCGTAGAAATTCTGAGGATTTTACTCAATAATTGTAGTTATCGAGATTTTTCTTCGTTATTAAAATTTCTTCTTTATTATTATTGCTATTATTATTTATTATTTACATCTAAATTTGAATATATTTTACGTATATTGTATATTCGTATTTATGATTATTCTGTGAATTGAAAAATGGGTTAAAACAAATTTTGATTTGGGACTCCATTATCCAATTCAGATAGGTTTAAGGAAACTTATATTCTTATTAATATTTAGACTTGATGGAATCTCTCTTAAGTTTATGATATTTGATTTCGGAGGAAATCCTTTATAGTTGTCCAATAACTTTCATATCGTGATGGTGTTGAGTCTCAAATTGATGAAAGTTGATTACAAATTGTTATTACTTCGTATATTATTATTATTATTTATAATTTATTTTTGAGTTTTGATTATATTAATTTCATCACTTATTAAATATTTAACTCGTCATTGTAATTCCTTAACTTGAAAGTAGAGCATGTTGGTAGTATATAAGCAAAGATAGTATTATTACTGTGGAGATTCCTGGTAAAGACGCTATTTTTCGAGTCTAGAAGACACTTATGGAGAGATGTGAGTTCTTTTTTTTTTTTTTGAGTTTTTAATAAATGATGAATAGTATATGAGGATCGTGTTTCTTTTTCTTTTATTTTGTATGGATATTTGTATAATTTCTTATTTCAAGGGGTTTAATTTTTATGAATGTTATTTGATTTATATTAAATTTATAATGAACATTTACGGTTTCAATCTTTCCATATTGTTAGTTTGGTCCAAATCAAGTGATTCAGATTCAAGCCATCATAGTTATGTTATCGGAGAAATAAGGTTTTGTGAGAACCTTTTTGAACTTAGGAATAAGAAATATTGGAGGAATATTAGGATTTGCTATGTGATTGAAGATTTAAAATATTTTAGAGATATCCTAGGTCAAGTGATTTTGATTTGGTTCATAACTTAGACAGGGAGATAAACTCTTATGTTATTTTGTTGGATATCGGAAGAACATGATGCCAATGCTAGCGCATTCATAGGTGCAACTCTAAGCAATAATGCCAGGAAGATAGCCGTGGTGAGTGGAGCACTTGATGAGATGGCACTTTTAGTTAATTAGGCTGCTAGTGCTAAAGTGATTGGGACCTCGAGCAACATTGACACCATCCATGGGGGAGCACCCACGTGTTCAGAAAGATGAGTGAAGTCCAACAAGATACCACATGAATCAGCGCGTCCTTGAATTTGTGGGTCTATCAGATTTCATGCTTGTCGAGGCATGGATGGATTTGCAAGAGAAGGCATTCGAGGTGATTTGATGCGACAAAATGATATGATTTGTTTGGCAATTCAACATTTTGTTGGAAAATCTTTTTACTGGTAGAAGATACTAAAGGGAGAGCTTTGAAATATTGCAAAAGGCATTGCATGGAGGATATCAACTGCGTTTATTAGATAAATTCTTTCCTTTGTGTGTATGAATGACAAAGAAGGTAGAGTTTTGGATGTTAATATAGGAATACATGATTGTAGCACAGTACAAAACTTAATTCATAACTTTATCACATTTTACTCCTTGCCTCATATCTAATGAGGAGCAAAGACAAGATATTTTCAGGGGGAATTGGCAGACAAAATTCAGATTCATTTGATTCTCTTTGATTTTCTTTGACCCAGTTGAGTAAGGCATGATACTTTAGCATGTCATGATGATTATACAAGCAATGATTAAGTGGGGCCAAGCTCAACCCGCCGCCTATGTTGAAACTAGAGATGGTTCCGCTCTTGATAGGCACAGAAGTAGATCGTGACAAGATGATTTGAACAAGCGTTGAAGGACAGATGGATTGAGAGAAAATCAATATTGTCGTACATGTAAGAAGTGTAGTCATATTGCACAAGATTGCAAGTCGGTGATGTAGAAGCCAAATACTGCTCCAACAGCTATCCATAGGGTATCATCTACCATTCAGTAAGAGCCACTTTCATGCTACAATTGTGAAAAATTGGGTTACTTTGTTAGAGATTGTTGTGCACCAAATTGCTGAAGTGCAGGACAACATGAACCGCAAATTCCAAGACGAGTGTATGGTGTGTCCAACTCGGAAGCTCGAGACTCCTCTTCCATGGTGCAAGGTAGTATCCTTATTTCCGATAGCCATACACATGCATTGTTTGATTCAAATGTGACATATTCCTTTGTGTCAACATATTTTGTGCCACACTTGGTGGCCATTTCAAGAACACTAAACTTAACTTTGGTTGTATCTATCCCGATCAAAAAGATCGTAGATATTGACACAGTTTATATTAATTATTTGGCTCAAGTCAGAAATAATTGTTTACCAATAGAATAATCACACTCGATATGTTAGAATTTGATATCATTCTCTGCATTGACAAATTAGTTACGTGTCATACTAGTATTGATTATACTAGAAGGATTGTTTGTTTTGTTATGCCAGATTGTCTACCATTTGGAATTTGGGGCGTTAGCGATAAGGTTACTCGTCCTATAATGTTGGTGTCACACAATTAGCATTATTTGCAAGGTAGGTCTCAAGGCTTTCTATCCATCACATTAGCAACAGAAGTGAATAATCCTAAGTTGGAGGATATTCTAGTGGTGCCGAAGATTGCTGATATGTTTCTTGAAGAACTACCTAGAACTTACACCATAGCGCAAGATTGATTTTGTTATTGAGTTAACATCTATCTCTAAGTTTTCTTATCATATGTCACCGGTTGAGGTTAAAGAGTTAAAGACTCAATTATAGGAGTTCTTTTATTTTGGCCTCATTCCATCTGTTACTTCACAATGGGGAACACCGGTTATGTTCATTAAAAAGAATGATGGATCTATAAGACTATATATTAAGTGTTGTATATTTAATAATATAACAATTAAAAATAAGTAACCATTTTTTAGGATTGATGACCGTTCAATCAATTATGTGGAATGCAGACATTTTCTAATATTAATCTTCAGTCAGGTTATCATCAACTGCAGATAGAAGAGGTAGACATTGCAAAGACAATATCAGGATAATGCATGGGCACTATAAATTCATGGTGATACCCTTCGTATTAAACAATGCTCCGGCAGCTTTTATAGAGGTAACGAATCTAATCATCAAGCATTTTCTAGATTGATTCATAGTAGTCTTCATCAATGACACTCTAGTGTATTCAAAGAATGATATCGAGCTTCAGGAGCATCTTCAAACAATATTGGAGACATCGATAAGAGATTAGTTATATGGCAAATTCAATAAGTACAAATTCTAGATCAAGGAGTTTGATATCCATGGTGATATCATATTAGGGTTAGAGCATTGGTTGGCCCTGCAAAAATCAAGGCAATAATCGGATGGACAATATTGACTTCACATATAAAGGTAAGGAGTTTCATTTGACTAGTAGATTATTATCGCAAGTTTGTAAAAAGTTATTCTAGTACTGTTACACCATTAATAAAGTCAACATAGAAAAATACTAAATTTAATTGGTCGGATAAGTGTGGAAGGAGCTTTCAGGAATTGAAGTAGAGATTGAGTTTGGCGCTTGTTTTGATCATTCTTGATAGGTTAGGTGGATACGAAGTGTATTATGTCACGTCGTTGAAATGATTAGATTGCGTATTTATGTAGAAGGAGAAAGTGAGAAAATATGAGTCCAGGCAACAAAAATCCTATGAGACCATGTATACGAAGCATGATGTTGAGCTCACGGCTATCATTTTTACCCTAAAGATCCAACGACATTAATGGTCCAATGAGATATTCATGATATGTATAAATCATAAAAGTCTTAATTATTTATTCTCATAAAAAAAGTTTAACATCAGACAAAGAAAATGTTCCAACCTCCTAAAGGACTAGGACTCTTATATGTAGTATAAGATGGGGAAGGATAATATTGTGGCTAATGCACGAAGTTGAAAATCTATGGACAGGGCTCATAGCCCGTTTGATGACCCAAGAGTGATGTATGCCAGAGGACATAGATAGTTGTCAGTTACACTTACATCCAAGTAAGTTTCGAGCGACAATGTTGAGATTTTTGAATTTGAAATCGATTTTTGAGTTTAAAAATTATTCAGTTATTTATCTAAAATTATACTAATTTTCAGATAATTGTGTTTGAACAACTTTTTTTTTCTTCTCTTTTTCACGACTATAAATGAAAACTTCTAAGTTTTGGTCCCCGAGCAAGACACTATAACACATATACCATCAAAAAAAAATATTGACTCTTTGTATTATAAAATTATTCAATTGATATAAACATCAACAATAAAGAGTTAATATTATGATCTTTAATTTATTTCAATATTTAATCCAATACTTTTCTCATTCTTAGACTGCTATCCTACTTTATAAATTAAGATAATCTGTCTGCTCAGAAAATTAAATTAGTCGACATGTACTAGGCCCCACACACACATATGCATGCATATCCAAGTGTAAAGGTCAATTTGGGGTAGCAATCGTGCATGTGTTTTGCATTCAAAACGTTGGTCCTATTAGAATTAGTGCACAAAAATTTCTAAGAACATATCAGCTGCGCCCATTCTGTTCTAAATGCACATGACTATTTATCGTGTGCCTATCAAACAAAAATGTCACTTGTTAACAGAAAATGACTTTTGTTCACTCACTCTTCCACGATCCTCGTATGAATATTGTACAAACTTCCTATAATGTTTATCCCTTAGATAATGCTCGATCGACCCTTACACGAAGCCTCGCATAACCTTTGCCTGACATTTTTGTCAATGCGTGTCGCCGGCAGATATCTCTTAGTCTCCTAATGACCCATCTATGAATTATGAGACCCATAAAAAATATAATTCAAATAAGTCAACAAGTCGTACCTTGGAAGAAGGATGATGAGAATTCTTCATTTGATACAACGCGTTGTACTGGTGTGTCTGCTTTCTAGATTTCACATTAACTCATTTTTTGTTTTTGTATGCGAAATTATGAGGGGCGCTCGCTACCTATCCGCTTTTTTAGGTCGTATTTGTCTCTTGTAATTATTTTCCTTTCCTAAAGTCATGATTGAATTTGAATATGCAGTAGAAATTGACTCCGCCAATCCGGCAAAGTAGGTAAATTTTTTTAATTCGTAAATGGCAAACAAGACCGGGACTGTTAAAATGTGATGTATTGTTCCACCTCTTTCAAAGTATGACAAATATTTAGAGCAAGGTTAATTTGATTGATTAATTTATAAATAATAAATATAAAAAATAAAGAATTAGTTGGCCCGATAGACATAAGTCTAAATAATAAAATCTAACGCGGATCAGAGAAAAATTTGATGGAATATCTCAGTGTTTGAGTAACAGAATATTTGAATGGCTGAAAAATTACAGAAAATGTGAAATGGAAGATTCAAATGGCTAAATATCCGTATAATATACCGGATGGTTAATTTGATCGATCGATTAATCATATCAAATGGTTAGATAAATCGATGAATTAATTTAACCGTGTGGCTAAGTCAAGTGGATAATTAAGAAAGCTTACAGATAAGTAGTATCATGAGATTAATTATCTTCAGAAAATCTCCCGCTTAAATAATCTTCACCACTTTCATAATTTTATAAAAAAATTACCGATTTGAGTATTATAAATATAATGAGAAACGAGTTTCATATTTTTTAAACTCTTATTTAATAATATATTATTTATGATCTAAATATTAAACTGTATAATGTGTATATTTTATTAAAATAATTATATATAAGAAAAAAAAATTCACTCAAAAATATAAAATATAATAATTAATTAAAAAATAGCCTAACCATAAAATTCAAGACAAACAAGGACAAAACCCAAAATTGAGACTAAAGCCTCCCACCAAGGTAACTGGGGCCTATTGCACGGTATCGGAAGACCCACTATGACCCAAATGTATAATAATAATAATAATAATAATAATAATAATAATAATAATAATAATAAATTAAGTATATTAATACCTAAAGTAAAATATTTTATTGATTCAATAAAAAAATTTTGTTAATTTTGATATTTATTTACTAGTTATTACGGCTAACTTCTTTAATTTATTATTTCACATTTTTTCAACTTTTATTTATTTAATTTAAAATAATAATAATAATAAGTTTTTCTTCCAACAATTTAAAATAAAGAAGATTATAATCAATTCCTGCTGTCTATTTTTATTTTAATCAAACGTTAGTTAATTCCTCTATTTATAGAACAAATATTAGGATAAATCAGAACCGTTCATTCTCTATATCCCTTCAATCCAACCCTATTTTGTTTTCTTAGAGCCGAATAATTTATTTTAAATTTTTTATTTTTATTTGTTTTAATGAATTACTAGCGAGATCGTTTAAGGTATGTAAGTTATTATTTATTTTTTTTATTTTTTATATGTGAATAATTATTTTGATTGGATTTTTAGGTTATATTTTAGGACATTATGATAAATATATTGATAAATTTTGAAAGTATGTTCATATTTTTGACTTATTATTCATATTTCATAAAGTGAAATGATTTACTGCCAATAATTTGAAATAATTTAAATTAATCCAACCCATACATGTTTGTCTCATTTTATTTCTTAAATTTTTATTTTTTAATGCCAAAGTTAGACTTTTCCAAACTAATATTCACATTTGACTTGTGAAAATTAAATAAAATATTCAAAATTGATTTGCTCAAATCGTTCGAATTTGAATAAATTTTTAGGTTATATTTTTAGGATATTAAATCTCAGTAATAACAATCATAATTTTTAGTAATAAAGATTTCTTACTTGTTTTATTGTATTTGACTATTTTGTTTGTATATTTTTATTTTATAATAATAAATGTGTAGCATGCATTGTGTATTGATTACATAAAAAAAAATTCATATTATTGTGTTCTTATTTATAAAATATTTTATTTTTCATGCCATATCTCTCCAATAATAAAAATCTAAAATTAATTAAAATGAGTTAACAAAAAAAAAGTAATAATCATAACGTTTTAAATCCTATTAAATCAATATTTTTTAACTTACTATTAAGATATTTTTAATAATATAATATATTATTTATTTATTATTATTAACAAACTTATTTAAAAACTAATAGATATATAGGCTTCAACATCCGGCCCAATTACTGATTCCGACCCATTAGTCGAGCCAAGCCAGTGAGCGAGCTGAGCCAGCCGTAAACGGCTTTTCTGAGCTAAATTCGAGCCGCAGACTGGTTTCGTTCTCTTCGTCTTCCTCAATCGATTTGTAACCATTTTCCGTTTTACTCAATTTATTGCTGAAGTATTAGTGGTCCATTTAGTGATGATAACTCTTTAATTAAGTTAATTATCAATTTTTGGCCGGTTTGAATACGAAACGCTCATTTGATGTGAATAATGATTTTGCGTATAAATTGAGCATTCTGGCTTTGTCCCTGACACCTAACTCAAGCAATACACTATCTAAATGAGTGAATGAGTGTCCAAAAACTCGAAATCGGTTCGAATCTCACGTTCGAAAACAGAGCACGCAAATGACGGGAGGTATAAAAAATTAATTTTATATTCGGCTTTAGTGGTTGTTTTAGCCACATCCAAATACTTCTTTATTATCACTTATAGATTTAATTGACGGATTTTCACCAATTTGCTTAGCATCGGAGATACCACATTTAAAATATTATGTCAAATATGTAATAATATTAATTATTAATAGTTGTATATTTACTAAAAATGATAATTACATGTATTATGATAATTAATTAATAAAATGGTTAAACAATTCAATCTCTGCTGCATATTTGCCATCGATAATCAAATAAAGAAAAATCGGATTTATATGCTTAACAATTTCCATAATAACAACATTAATCCTCCCTGCCATAAACCTATTTAATGATAATTATCCGCGTCATTTAGGCTTCTTAATTAAGTAATCCACGAAGCGGACAGCACATCCATCATGCGATTTGACCAATCGACAAAATCATAATTTCAATGTTCACATTGTTATTAGAAACATCGTCAATAAGGATTTAATATTTAGCATTTTGCATTTATTATTATTTTAATAATTTTATTTATTGATTTTTTTTTTGTTGAGGTGGCAAAATTTTCGTTTTTTTAATCATTTTTATATTTATTTATTTTCTATTGTTGTATTTCAATATTTTTTGGTCGTGGGATTATTCTTCCCTTAAGTTATCTTAGTTTTTAAGTTTTTCTTATGAATATGTCCTGAATTTTCGATCCGTTGTTGAAAATTCGATTGAAGTACTGTCAATTGCAAATAATCAATTATGGTGGCCCGTCGATTTTTGCGTGACATATGCGCATAGCACAAACTGCCATAATTTATCACTTGCATTACAAAATTGAGGTCTTCTGTTTTAACTAAATATTTATTGATCCTACTCAAATCATGTATTATTATATTGAGAAAATTATAGCTAGGTCATAGAAATAAACAATTTATATTTGATAGGTACAATTAAAAACGACCCAATTAATACACGGATGAATAGGAGGTACAAACGTTAACAATTGAATAGAAGATCTTACAAATTTTATCAGGTAAATAGTGAATGAACGTATAAATTAATGGGTATAATTTAAATAACTAGATATTAAACAATCATAATAAGTTACTTAATCAACTGATCTAATTCGACATTATACACTCATATTAATTCTAAGCATCAATAAATTAAATGACACATCTTATTATAAATAAATTATTTTCTCTAAATAAAAGAGGACAAAAAATCAAAGAAAAAAACAAAAGCACTCAGCTAGATGAGTGCACACAAAGGGGCATTATCCTCCATATATACAATCATCCCATTTTTTTTAAATTATTGTATCCACTTTATTATATCATTTGCTTTCAAATTAAAAGATTTTCAATTTAAATATCGAAATATATATTATAGAATAAGTCTCGTATAACTTTTACCTTCAATTTACTTTATTATAGTACGCATGATTTAAATTTAGAGTTACGAAGATCGAACCTGCTATTATTGAAATGTTTAAATATGACATGACAACTTCCTAATCTGTATATTAATTAGGATTATTGAGACACATTAATATCAAATTCTACTAAAATCTCATTGTATTATTATAATTTGAGTTACGGGTTCAGCCTTCTTTCTATTTGAGGCAGCAACCATTTTTAAGAGATAAATGGGACACATATGGTTGCGTTTGTATTTAATTAATATTGAATAATCTACCTCATAATATATTTATTCAGTAAAAATCTGACCCTGCTACTATATATTTAGGGCACCTACGTTAAAAAATGATATTATTATTGGGTTTTGACGTGGATTCTATCTAGCACCCAAGAAAATAAAAAATATAAAATAATCATTTTAAAATATTTTTTAAAAATTTTTCTAATAAAAAAATATTAAATATGTATCTTTTTTAAAAAATATATCCACCTCACATCTACTACAGATGACCAAACTGACAAGTCTTTAAAAAATAAATAAATAAATAAATAATATATTTTTTTTTTCACGGGGAAAAATTAAGAGAGAGAGAGCGAGAGAGAGGGAAGGGAATAAGTCAAGAGGGAAAGAATGGGAAAACCGACGCACTTCTTCCGGACAGCCCCACCGGGAAATGAATTTTCTGATTCAAAGCAAACGCCTCTCCGGGAATCTCTGACCAGCCGAGCGTTCAGTCACGAGATCTGCATGTGTTCCTCGTTTTATTTTTAATTACATTTAACGTAATTGCAGTTTATTGGAATAATAAAATTAGTATTTACAGATGGTTTTTATTTTAAATAAAAAAAACTTAACACAGATGATATATTATATTATATTTTATTTTATTTTATTCTATTTTGAAGGAGGGGAAATGTATGAACTGTTGGGATGGGAAGAATCCAACGCCACTCGTCCTTTTCCTTTTTGGTTGTTTCTCGGTTACTCTCTAGTTAAACCAGATAATTGTTATTATCTCCAACAATAAATTCAGAGATCTCCTCGTTCTTATAACCTATATATAAATGCACCACCCCCACACTCGGTTTATTTATATGTCCCCTTCAAATCGTCGCGTAAGTTACGACTAGCAAGCGTTAACAATCGCTGCTTCATCCTCCATAGATAAAAGAAGAGAGAGAGAGAGATTATTCGTTCAAGTTTTCTGATCAAGCGAGGAAGACAGGTTCTGGGTTCCTGATCTTGAATGGTGTGAAGGAGGTTTTGTGAAAGCAGTGATTGCTTTTTTGTTTTTGGATTGGTTTGGTTTGATTCTGTTCTTGGAGTTTGTTTCTGTGGGAAGTTAGGCTGGTGAAGGAGGAGGTTACAGCTTTCAAATTCATCAAAGAAAATGGCCATACAAGCGCAGATTTATCCAGAAAATCTTGGCTTACCATTGTGGGGGTCACAAGATTGGACGGAAAATGGATGTGGGTTTAATGATTTTAATTTCAATCATCAACAGAAACAGCAGCAGCAGCAGCAACAATATCTGCTTCAGTTTCAGAATCAGCCACAACAGAGAAATCAGTTTCTTGCTTCCGAAAACACACTGTTTTTCGCTCCATCTATGCCCAACATCACCGCCACCGCTTCCGCCCCAGCAACCACCAACAAGAACATTAAAAACGCTAGCAACGTCGATAATCTTCTGTCCCCAATGTCTATCTCACAGAGTATGGCGGCCCAGTTTGAGAAGCAGACGCAAGAGATTGATAGATGCGTGTTCCTACAGGTAATTAGCCTTTCTGAATTCAGTTTCTTTTATTTGATTATTGTCTCCCCGGTAAAATTAACCTAATTGGCATTCAGAAAATTCGATTAAATTTATTGCCGTTTGTTGTTGATGGACATGTTTTGTCTCCGGCTGAAAAAAAAAAAAAAACAGCTTGAGAGATTGAAATTGGCAGTACAAGAACAGAGGAAGCAACAACTGTCATCACTTTTGAGAAATTTGGAAGCAAAAGCTACGATCCTGGTTAGACAAAAGGACGAAGAAATAGCCCAAGCAAGAAAGAGAACAGTTGATCTTGAAGATCTCGTAAGAAAAATGGAGTTGGAGAATCAAATGTGGCAAAGAGTAGCAGCGGAGAGCGAGGCCACGATCGCTTCTCTCAGCAACACACTCGATCGAATGAGAGATAAAGCCTGCCGCTTGTCATCTGCTGATGACGCAGAGTCTTGCTGTGTAGAAGGCGCAGGGGAAAACAGGGGAGATGAGGCTCTAGAAACCGCACAGTATGAAGGAGGGAGAAATATGATATGCAGGATTTGCAATTCCATGAATTCCTGCGTTTTGTTCCTTCCTTGCAGGCACCTCTGCTCCTGCAAAGCTTGCGAAGCTTTTCTTGATGCTTGTCCTGTCTGTAAATCAGTGAAGAAAGGAAGCATTGAAGCCCTCATTTCATAATATGGGAATGGAAAATTTTTCCCGAGAAAAGCAGTGATAGTGAAAGAAAATGAAAGAAATCACGGAGTGAATGAACACTGCCCATTTCCATGAATCCTCTGCTTCTAGTTTCCTCCCTATTCTTTTGTTTTTTTCCCCCCAATTCTTTTTACCAGTTGAGTTTTTTACCTTGTTGGATGATTAAATTTAGTACCTTTTTTTTTTTGTACCTTCCAGAAAATTGAAAGCATTAAATCAAATCAATCAAAGCAGTGCAGAGAGCATCTTTGCCCTGAGTAGGATTTACTGCTCCTGCGTTTTCCATCTCTCGCTGTTCTTCCTCTTTTCCTTTTCTGGGGTCATGCCATTGCTAAAGTTTTACAGCGGTTGATGGGATTGATAGCAATGTCAGAAGAACCTGCTTGGATTCACACTTCTCCATCACAAGCATTTCTCTGAAGGAAACGGAGAAAAGCTGAATACTCTGTGTCCCAAAATTTCTTTGCCCTCCAAATTACGAGGAAAATTTGACTTATTAATCGATTGAATATGATTCAATTGGTTAAATGATTCAACCATTTTATCATTTGTTTAAATTATATATATATAAATATATAATACCCATTGAAATTTCAAAAATAGAAAAAAATAAAAAAAAAATTAAAATGATCCTGATAAGTTGCTGGAGGGTCAAAAATGATAAAATTGTGGGCATCTCCAGTAAAAATAAAAAATAGTCGATAAAAATTAAACAGAAGTATTGATTATTCCATCTCTAATAATACTTAAATCTAATAAAATATTAAGAATATAGTTGTTTTTTCACTTTTTAGGATATAATATCTCATTTATTTATATATTTTAATAAAAATTTATTTTAATGTGTCCATTTTGGTTAATTTTTGAACTGATTCTTTGCAGGCAATACGACATATAAGCTTTACAATAAGTTATTATTAGCTTAATGTAATATCAATATTAATTTTCTGATAATTTAAAGTTATATTTTTAAATAGATATAATATTTTTATAATATAGTATAAAAGTTACTTAAATCTAATTCCATTATTGATTAGACTATACCAGAGTCTAAAATAGCAATCACATTTAATGGTGACAAGCCTTATTAGAGTAATAAAATTATAATGCAAAACTTAGATAGTATATTTAATGAGAAACTTATATCATATATTTTTAAGTTATATTTTATAAAAAAATTATTATTAGATGATTATTATAAATAATAAACCACCCTTGATTTCTGAAAATAAATCACAAATTTTGCATTATTTATTTAACTTATTTACAACACATATATAAATAATTATTTATATGCAGGTCACATTTATAATTAAAAATAAATTAAATAATATTATTCAAATTAATCCACACATAAAAAATAAATTATAAAATAATTATTCATATATTCATATTTTAATTTCTTTCTTTTTTTCTTTTTTTTTTTTGTTTATCTTTTTTCCACGAGTAAATGTCTTTTTTCTTTCCCCAACGGCTAGCTATTTGCAGCCCGTACGGTTGGGCTTATTTTGACGCACCTGCACAGCTTGCAGGGTCGTGATTGTCTGCTTTCTTTCTTTTTTTTCTTTTTTTTAATGATCTTTTTAATTTTTCCCTGTCCCATTTCCTTTGTTCAGTTAAAATCATACTAATTAATTAATTAATTAATTAATTAATTAATGGGTGCGAATAATTATAAATTAGCCAAGATGCTGTCACACCATACAAACTATGCACGTAAATGACGCCCAAGAAGGTGGCAGGGCACCACCACTACTTTAAAAATTGAAAGAGAGGGGGGCAAGGGGGCAGGTGGTGAGGATAGATGGCATTACCATTATCATTATGGCAATTATTATTATTATTTTAATTTTATAATATTTTACATACAAAAAAAAAAAATTGGAGGCCTTGAGCAAGGCCAAATAAAAATATTTTAAATTATTTTAATGTGTATGTTAAATTTTGATAATTGGTTAAATGAAACTGGTTTGAATCCTCAAACTTTTATATTTATATTCTATATATAATAACGTTTTACAGAAAGTTAGAAAATATGATATTTACTCTCCATAATATTCTACGTCACTTAAATTAATAATCTTTTTTTACAAATATAATAAGAAGTTAATGATAAAAGAAAGTAGAAATTAAAAAGTTTAATTTTCGTTATTTATGAATTTTATAATTGATTAGAGAACAATAGTTATGTATTAATTTTGTAGGCAATTGTCTGGTCTCTATTTTTTTTTTTTTTTTGAAAAATAGGCTTATTTATAACGTTATTATTAAGATGTAGGAATTTTTTGATAATATATGATTGTTCATTATTTTAACTAGTTATTCCGATTTAGCATTGAAAAGGCCAATCATTTTATATGTTTAAGCTTAATACTTGTGCATTGGATGTATTAATTACTCACTTAATTTGATTATTCATTAATTGATTCATATAACCATTCATTAAGATTAATAGTCTGATTTAATCAATTACGCTAGCATTTAATATCTCAATCTTTAATATTTTTAATAGTCTAGTTATTTGTCTACTTTATTATTCGGTCATTTGATCATATTCCTTTATGATCTTTGTCTAACAACTCGTCTATTTCATGCTTTTTTATGGTTTGTTATTTGTAGGCCCATATTTTAGTTAGTCGGTAAATCTCATCTTAGAGAGATTTCAACACATTTAAATTAAATTAAATACTTAATAACAACTAGAGATGTGTACAATTGATTCATTGATAGATTTTTTATACAAATTGTATTTTTAGTTTGCTTATGATTTAAAATTTTAAAATCTAATAAAAACAAACAAAATAGTATACATACATATAATAAATTAAATTTTTTATGTGATTAAAAATGTCATAGTTATATCAATTATTAATGTGCTTTTTAATATTTGATTATAATTGATTAAACTTTTGACCCATTTGAATTTATTGTTGCATAAATTATTAAGTACTGTCCTATTTTTTATTTATAATTTATAACATTATTTATATAATTTTAAATTAATTTAAAAAATAAGTGTGTAATAAAAATTTTAAAAAAATTTGATTACTTTGAACATGGGTTAGCATTTGTTGCGCGATTGTTTTCATGCTTATACATGTTTGAGGTAGTAGCAATGTGTCTAATATGTGCTCTAGTACACTCATACACATTTGTGACAAAATATTAGGGGCAAAGTTGTGCTTGCTACGGTCCTTGTGCGCCAATGAGACGAAATTCGGGTGATCGATACTTGCCTATTTGGCACTTATATGTTGAATACAATATTTAAGATCTACCACGCACTCATTTAGTCATTTTTGTGGAAAGTTAAGAGAAGAGTAGGAAAGGAAAAAGGAAAAAAAAGAAAAAGAAGAAAAGATAATGAAAGAAATTTCAAAAGCTTTTGAAGTTAAATATGTTAAATCGGATGTTTAAAATACATTTCTTTGCCGATGAGGAATGTTATTTGTTTATATAACAATCGCTTTCAATTAACGGCTAGACTGTTTGTTTTTTGATTATTGGATCGATACAGTGATTGCCTGAAGTTGCTCATTAAATGTCTATTATTGCTTTTTTAATACTATACAGTTTGAGTTACATCTTTTGGAACAATCGTCGTGCCCTTTGTTTCATGGCTTAGAATGTTTTTTTTATTGAACCGTCATTACTTGGGCTTTTATTTATTTTGTACACTAAATTTGGACTAACCCGAGTGCTATCGTACTCATCACTAGCCTCCATATTGAGAAGTTTGAATTTCAACTCCCAAAAAATTTACGATGGGACAGCAACAGCAGACCTTCCACGCATACTCATTTTCAATATGCAGTCAATTTGGTATCCTTTTTGGCAAGATTTAATTCTCTACCATCAGTATTGAGATGCGTTATCTTTTCGAATAAAATACCCGTTGATCGTTCCTATTAGTTATAAATGGTTGGGCTCTCTATACTTTGCATTACAAAATATTTTGGACCCATCGAGTGGTACGACTGTTTGAAGCCAGCATAGAGTTTTCTATATTATAAGTTGGAATCGGATGGAGTTTATTATAAGTCGGAATCGGATGGAGTTTTCCGCAGTATTTGAAGTTGAGATTTGATTATGCAATTGAAATCTACATCTATTACCCTCTTTTATATGGGAAACCATTTTGATTTTCCTCATTTTTGTTCATTCCAAAATCAAACCTTCATCACTATGGAAATGTCTCAGGTTTTGGTGAACGATTTTTTCTCTCTAGGGAGAGCTCTTTCTTTTTTTTACACTCCAAGGCTGGCCCATGTGTTGTAATGGTAGTATTATCTCACTGGTTATCATAGAGTCGATCATGAAATATGTTCTTGGGTCGATTGGACTTCTCTAGTTGGATTGCCGCTCTATGTATTATTTAATCTCTTTCGAGTTGTACTCTTATTATTATAACTTTTTATGTTGTGAAAGAAATTAATTAATAAAATTATTTGAATATTTTTACTTTTATTATATGGCTCCAATATTTTTATATATTTTAAATAGTTGAAGCGTTTGACCACTATTTTTTTTTTGTTTAACTTCTAATAATTTGACAATTCAAACCGCTAACAATTCAGCCTTTTGATAATCTAACTTGTGATAACTTACTCCGAATGCTCAATTAGATATTCGTGATTTAATCGAATTAATCTTGAAAGTGTTAGGGTCACCCGTGCCAGTCTGCCATCTTGGAAAGTGATGTGTCAGGGTATCATAACTTGCGTTGCGTTAGAGATTCATCGATTTAGGCATCAAAACCGTCAGCTATCTGCCTACTACGTTGGGAGGCGTAATGTTAGGCCATCACTACTAACACAACGAAATTGACATGCTGCTACACTCTCCGATGTGGATTTGTGTCTCAATCATTTTAGAGACGCGTCTGTTCAATGCCCTTAAATAACGTCATTCTCGGGCTAAAATTTTGGCTATTTAAACAACGCCAAAATCGCACCAGAGTGCTACCTGAGCACTAATTTCAGTTGGCTTGCACTTGCCCAAGGCCGCACTAGAGCGCTAAATGCCGCGGCATGGCGCTCAAGGTTCACTTGATTTATCACTTGAGCGCCGTTCTGGGTATATAATCGGCTACGAGAGGCTGTGTTTGTCATTTTTGTGCAAGAATAGCAAAGAGAAGAGAGTGAGAGAAGAAGAAAAGATAATACATATCAAAATATCTTTTTATTAGATTTACTAAATATAAAATTAATATAAATATCTATAAACCGTATCCTTAATCTGTTTCAGTTTTAAATATATTTTACTTCTATTTTAGATGTTTAATATCTTTTATCCCACTCGGATTGAAATTTGTTATGTTTATTTTGGGATGTATTGATTTGTTGTTTAGACTTATTATGGTTTGGGTTTGTGATATCTCTAGGAAAAAAATTTGGATTTTTTAAGCCGTATAATAATTTAAATTTTTGAGACACATTAAAATTAAATATTAAATGGGTATCAATATTTAGAATATGGGGAAAAAAATCATTTTATTTTCTATCATTGTCATTAATTTTTAATATAATGGTGAGAAAAAGAGAAACATGAACTACTTTTCATTTGAGAGAATAATGCCACCATTTTCTAAAAATGAAGATCCTATTTTTATCATTTAGGCCGTTGGATTAAAAAAATTAATGAATAAAATTTAAGGATTACATAAGACTCTCTAATTAGTTATTTTTATTATTTTTTATATTAAGTTTGATATTCACTATATAGTAATCTGTAAAAAAATAAAATAAAATATCAGCATTTTTTAATATTTTTATTTTTATATTTTGACTATTAAATATTACTCAGCAAAAAAATAAGATTCATAAAATTTTTATTCATAAAATAACATATAAATAAATAATTAATTTTATGAAATTGAGTAATGCTGAAATGGTGCTGGAAATTACCATTTATTTATTTTATTAGTCACTTTAAAAGTGTACAAATTGAGTTAAGTTTTTGTTTTATTCGATTATCCGCGGAAGCATCCGTTTTTTTTTTTTTTGGGTTGTGTGTGGTTTTTATCCTTAACACGGTACAAATTGAGTTAAGTTTTTATTTTGTTTTGTTTTTTTTTTTTTGTTTGTGGTTTTTGGCTTGGTATGTAGACTTAATAAAATAAATAAACAAATAACTACCCAAAAAATTAAGTAAGTAAAAAGAAATAATATTTTAACTACTCTAAAAATCATCAAAACACATCACTCATATATTTTTAGATTATCTTAGTGCCACCCACCCCGCCGCCATATCCACCACACCATTACCATTACGAGGATAAAATTATAATTTCAAAATTATAATTTTATTATACCGGAACAAATAATTAGTATTTTTATCAAAATAATAACCTTAGGCATCAATTAAATAGTGATATTATTATCATATTGAAGTTGTTCTATAGGGAAAGATGAGATCAATTTGATCCGTTGTTAAATGGAAGCCAACAGACTATAAGTTTGTGGAGGAATATGAATCTGTCACACCTCAAAACTCGATCTTGATATTAATAAATAAAAAATTAATTATGAACAAATAATAAAATCAATAATTTATGGACATGGGTTTCATATTGATACATTGATTGATTGATATGAAAATATTATAGCTTGATTACAAGACCCGAAATGCCACTTTATAAGATGGCCAAAACTCTGACCATAGCATGATATCGGATCATATGTAAGGATTAAAATTAGAATAAATTATATCCGCAATATACTGATATTGGATAAACTAATATTCATTCACTTAATTACAAATCATAATTTGAATAACAAAAATATAATAAGCTACTATCAGAATTAAATACAATATCAAATAACTAATATTCCTAATTCTAATATCTGCCTTAGCCCTTCCTTTGATCTTACTTATTATACAAGTGTCTGAACTATTAATTTAAAAGGGTTAATAAAAAATAAAAATAACAATTAGTCAAAAGTTCAATGAGATATATAAATTTGTATAATTTAACATATAATTTGTATTAAAATATGTCAAAAGAAACCATAGATCAAATTTTAATGCAATGCCTTGAAATTTCATAACCAATATGTACAACTTATTCAAATTTCATAACCATAGAACTTCATTCAAATTTCTTATCTTATAATTGTCATACAGTGTATAAAAATTTTATAGAAACTTAAATATGTAAATTCTTAACATACAAAATTACATTATTAGTTTCTCAAATAAAATTATAAAAAAATCAATACATTGTGACATTTTAATATTTTATTTCAAATAATATGTATGTAGGAACATGTAAAATATATATTTAATGATTTTAAGTATGTAAGAATATTATATACGAAATTTATAACATATTAGAATTTAAATTAGATTCTTATTACATGTATAAGTATATTTATAAAAAAATAATTTGATAAACCAATTTATATGAATTAAGAATATTATTTTTATAAAAAAAGATAAAAAGTTTTGGTGAGAATTCGTGCATGTGATAAGCAAACATCTTAAGTATGAAAATACATCATATGTGAGTATTTAAAATAATAAATATTCTAAAATTTAAAAATAATTAAACAACAAAGGAAATAAAATTTGGGATACATTTGTCTTAACTTTAAATTATCAAAATTCTACTTTGATCAATTTAAATTTGATTTCTTTAACTTTATCTCTTTCTTTTTTTATATTTTTTTCTCATTTTATTACTTCTCTTAAAAATTGGTAAAAAACAACTAAAAATTAGTCAAAGATGATATATATATAATAATAGCGTTAGAGCGCCCATTAGGTGCAGAGACTAGTAATAGTGTCGCATGAGCACCGTATCAAGTGTGGGTACTCTGCCTCAGTGCGTTTGAGCATTCCCTCGGGCTTGAGTGTGCATTAAGTGTGGGTACACAGTAAAGTGCACTCAAGTTTTAAGTAAAGTATCCATTAGGTGCGATCTCTCTGCCATTCCACACATGTGCATGTGTTAGGAGACTGTCAAGTATCCATCAACTTATAGTAATTCGATCTAAAATTTACTTTTGATTTAATTTTTTTCTCCATGTGACAATAACTTTAATTAATTTTAATAATATCAATTTAATTAATTATAATTATAATAAAATTTAAATTTATTTTTTATAGAATTAATTGAGTTGTTAAATTCAAAGCAGAAGAGAATTTAATTGAATATTTAAAAGGTCGAATTGTCAATATTATAAAAAATTGAAATACTGAACGATTGATCAGTTAATAATCTAAACAGGTAATCCTAATAAATTATTATATAATTTGAGGGATGGACATTTGAATTAAGTGAACAGTTAGTGCACCTAATAAATAAGCATTAGATTTAAAATTTATGTAATGGTTGGTCCATTTATTTCCAACAAACATAACTTTTCAATTAATATATAATGTTATCCCTTTAAGAAGGACATCTTAATTAGTAATAATATTATAAATACATTTATATATCTCAAACAATAAGATCAAATTTGAATTACTTATAAAAATATTAAGTATAGAATTTTAATCTTCGATATATTTAAAAGTTTTAAAAATTATGGAGTTAAGTCCTCAATTTTTTTATTCTCTTTCTAATATTCAGCTTCTCATATCCTTGCATTTTATTAAGAATATTCTTAACTTGAATGTCGAAAAATATATTAGAAAGCGAGTTATGTATTTTTTAATTTTTCTTCAATTGTTATGTTATGTAATATTTAAATTTAAATGTTTAAAAGATTAATTCAATTTCATTCACGTAATTATTCGAATTTGAGATATGTATGGTGAAATAATTGTAGAATTAGCTTCATAATTATAATTATTTATTTTTTAAATATATTTTAGCAATAAAACAATAGGGCCCCACATAGATTTTCCTCTATTAATCTAATAAGGGGTAGTATTACTTGCAATGCTAGGTTAGGTAGACATTTTACCTAAGACAACGTACCCGACAAACACTCCTTATTTTCCGGCTGGTGCGGGTCAGCTGTACGGTGTAAGGGCAGGGACCCTACGTATTCGGGACGAAGCTAAAGGAGATGCAATCTCGTATTTAAAAAATATTATTTTTAATTTTTTAACTAAAAAAATAAAACATTGAATTAATATTAAAATTTAAAAAATAAATACATAAAAAATAATATATATAATTTTTTATATTTTTTTAAAATTTCTATCCTTAAATAAAATTTAATTAATAACAATAAAAATATATATTAAATATATCTGATAAAGGAGATTATGCCGCCGTGTCCGGGTCCTTATCCTTCGATTTTGGTTCAACCTGTCCTTCCTAACGTGGGGACCCACCCCTCTTTTTTTGGGTCTCTTTTCTCCTTTTTGCCCTTTTTCTGGTGAACTTCGTGTTGAAACTTTGAACGTGAGTGGGACTCACGCGAACGTACTCAGAAATTAAGAACCGGTCCCACTCGCTACCCCTTGCCGCTTCGCCCAAAAATCATTTTCGAAGTTGAGTAATTAAATACGTCGTATCGAATCAGTATAATTTATTTATTCGAATTGTTAGCTTATAAATAAATTATTTTAATATGGTATAAACTTAGCCATATTTTTAAAAATATATATAAATATATAATTATTTAATTAAAATTAATTAGTTTTAACCGATAAAATTTAATATTTTATGATCGTTATTCTTTTAATAAATAAAAAATAAAAACCTTTTTTCAGGATTGTGTTGGTGGTTGGGATTGTGACTGTGCAATGGTATCATGCGCGCTGAGTGGGACTAGCGTCTTTCGGGTATATCTGATGTCAAAATTAAGTAATATTTTTCCTGTATAATGAATTTTGTTTAATTTTATAATTAACTATATATTTTTAAATAAATTTTGATAATTTGATTATATTAAAATAATTAATTTTTAATATTTAAAAAAATAATTAAGAGACAAATACCAATTGTTGAATAAATAGTTAAGATTAAAATTAATAATTGATATATCTCCCCTCAATCTTATCTCATGCCACAAAGGGATTTGGTGATGCTGCTGACCTGTCATCCTTGGACTTTTATTTGTTTCGTTCCATGTCCACCTCAGCTTCACAACAAAACCCTCTTGTCAATGATCATCCTTCATTCTTATTACACACACAAGAAATCTTGATTTAATTTAAAAATTTACTATTCAAATAATACACATCACAATTGAAAACAAGATCTCTCAAAGAATCATAGCTTAATTTCTATGCTTAAGTCAATATGTTTTTAAAAAAATTAAAATACGGGGGAGACTGAGGGAATAAGAGAGTGAAAATGAAGGACTTGGCTCTATATAATCTCAAAAGAACAAGTAACTTAGAAATCTATGTTATATTTTTCTTATTTTTTGATTATTATCTTTTTTTTTAGGAAAAAAATGTATATATTTATAACTACAACGTCAATTCTTGGTGAGTTGCTAGAGAAAAATAGCTGACAACGATTTATATAGTTGGACATGTTGAAAATTGATTAATTCAACCACCATTGTACACATTTTATTTATGGAGTTGATAAATGGTAGTTGGCATCTAACGGTTAAACTAATGATGAAAAGTTGATATTTATTAGTCAAGAGATCTCGTCTAAGCCAATCATGGAATCGATAAATCGCTCAATTGGGCACCTAAATATATTGCAATTCGAGCATTTAACTCAAATCGACTTATATTATGCATAATAATCGCCCCATGTTGTTTATTTGATATTGACTTATCCTGTATGGAGTCGGATTGCAATTGAATGCCGTGTTCTTTGGGTTTGTGCTTAATGAGTCAAATGCTACTAGCTCATTTATGGTTATTTTTGGATCAATCAACTATGGGATTGCTGGGTTAATGGATCGGGGTTAGCCTGATTGATATTGCATGTAGCACTAACTCCTCGCATTTAGATATTGAATTCAAGCCTCTAGAATATTTGAAAGAATGAAGGATCAAATCAGCCTTAACTTTAAGACTGTTCAAACATTTCTTCCCAAAAGACTCAAAGTCAATGAATAGTCTTTGCTGAGTAGTCATGTCAATCACTCAGCCTGCTACCCTACTACTTTGGTAGATATTTTTTGACTGTCAATCACGTGCTACTACTTTAAAACACTTCATTTTTTGGCATATTTTTTAGTTATAAAAGGGACTGATCTTTTACTCTATTTTTCTCACCCAATTTTCATACTTTAACTGTTGATGGAGTCGGTTGGATCCTTCAAACCTATCACCGCTTGGTAGATTTTATGTTATAAATTGAAGAAAGACAAACCTGATGCCATGGTGTCCCACCCGGTTTCAGTGATGAAACTTGTCATAATTTCCTTCTTTTAGGGGGGAGGCTGCCTTGGTTTTCCTCACTTACGTAGCCTCTCTACCTATATTGGTTTTTCATCTAAATAATCATTAGAGCAACTTTATGCCTCAAGGTGCATGCTAATTTATGCATCTTTCTTTTATGGGTCTAAAATATGAGCTAGAATACACTCTCTATGCTCAATTGCCCAACATCATTTCATGGGGGTCACCCGCTCGGCGTTATCCTTCTTTCTTCATTTATATGGGTTGTTGGAGCGATATATGATAAATTTTCTACTACAGTTAATCATTTTTATAATATCTTTTATTTTTTATAGGCCAATCGGTTTAGTGTTTTCAATGTTTGCTTTTCTAGGTCATGCAATTTTCTTTGCATTTACGTTAATAGGTTAGACTTTATGTATTTATTTCTGTTTATCTTGGGTCTATTAATTACGAACTCATTAGGCTAACCTAATCGATGTTGTGTAGAACTATATATATATATCCGTTATGTTAAATTATTATAATCCGTAAAACTAAAGCTAATAAAATTATTCTTCAATCATCAGAATATGAAAAGAGAAATAAACAAGGTTTCTATAATTTTTGTATAGTATACACAAATATGAAATCAATCTATCTAAATTAGTTGATATTAATATTATTGATTTAGGCAGGACTATATTTACAAATATCATTAATTATAAAATATCAATATTTCAATTAAGTCAAGGATAATATATCTTAATACCACCCTTTAAATTCAAAATAGTATCGAAGAAAAAATTGGAGTTTGAAAGCCAAATCATTATATCAACTAATTGATCAGTCAAAACGATTTAAAACAGGCAATAGCTGCCCTTCTTGGGGCAATAACACACAATACCAAATGAAAATAAATTTTAATATATTTTTTGTGTGTTCATTAAATGTATCATTTTTAACATTCTAGATAGAGTTGTGGTTATCACAATAAATAAGATACCATTGGACTGAGAAACACATGCATCCCATAAAAGTCAATGAAGTTAAATATGCTCATATGTAATATTAGTAAGAGAATGATATTAAGCTTTGGTGTTACAACAAGTAACAACAGTTTACTTTTTACTGTACTGAGAAATGAAAAACCCCCTAATAAGTATAGAAAATATTCCTAACTTCCAATTAAGAAATTATGATGTTATTAATATACTTTTGGGGCCAATTTGAAAATAATTTATAAAGAAAATTTGAGAAAAAAATTAGATTATTTGAAATTAGGATTAACTCTTATTGAGCCCTAGTCTCCCACTCGTGCATATTTGACAAAGAAGTTGCAAGCCTAATATATGTCCATGTGTTAATCATGTGTGTTTATATTATAATGTTAATACTTGATGTGTGCCTAAAAATTGCTCATATGTGGTTTAAGTAATGTATTGACACTAGACGTGTGCTTCTACTAGAGCTTGCGCTTGGTTGAGAAAAAAGTGTTGGCACCTAATGTGCGCTTAGTGTGGCACTTAGGCGCATCTACGGAATAAAATGGCTTGTGATGTATGCCTATTTGTCATTTAGCCACTATTGTAGCATATAAGTGTCTATGCCCCTATATTAGTCATAGCGTACGGAATAGAAGAAGGGAAGAGAGAGAATGAGAAGGAAAAAGAAGAAGAAGCAAAAGAAAAAAAAGTGAAAGATGATTCTAAAGTAAAATCTTATCAAATCTATTAAGTTAGAAATAAATGACAATTATTTTTGAGTTCAATCTTTAATATATTTTAGATTTTTTTAAGTTTATCTATATATTATTTTTTACTGTGCATACATGTCAACTTTTACCCCCTTATTTTAGATATTCATGCATGTAGTTTTTTTCAATTGTTTTAAAGCTTGGGTTGGTTTTACCAAAGTTAAAAGTTTATTTATTTTTTACCTAATAAGTAAATATTTTAAGATAATATGTTCTTTATATATACAAAAATATTTGTTAAAAAAAGGCATAAAACATATTCATTTCGCCTTACATATTGATATTATATGTGAGTATTTTAGACAGTACTTTATTTTAATTTGGATATAAAATTTGTACCATTAATATAGTAAAAAGTTTTATATTTATACTTTCTCATAAGGTAACTTTTTTTATTTTTATATTTTCTTATAGAGAGAAAAGATTTTAGATGTTTATTATCGGATTTACCATTTGTCATTTTTTACAAAAATAATTATATAAAATTTAACCAGAATAATATATTTAAACGTCTTAATATGTCAAGTAAACTTAAGGATTGTATTTATTCTCGTGAGTGGCAAAAGAAAATGATACTTGATTCCGTTTATAAGATGTATATGTAGATAATTCACCAATGGATCTGAACAATATTATTTTGGCTTAAGGTGATTGAATGTATATGTAACCTTACCTAAAAGTGAGTCATTTGGCACTTGAGTTTTAGATTTTAGCATATTTAAGATTTTGAGATTTTTTTCCTAAATCATATTTAATATTTGAAATATTTATATCTTTTAAGATTGCGACTTTTGACAAAATCTTCATATTTATCCAACTTTGGACCTTTGAACTTTTGAAAACTTGTGACATTTGGACGATTTTATATTATTTGGTACCATTTTGATCATTCGTATATAAATTACAAAGTTTACGTATAAAATTATATTTAGACATTTAATTTTTAATATTTATTAAATTAGATATTAGAGATATTTTGCTATTTTTCGTTTAGTTATTCTATTTTATGGATATGTATTTATTATCGTACATATATATGTTGAGTTTTAGACTCATGATTTGACTTGTTTACTATACTATAAGGTTTTGAAATTATTTGTAGAATCTTGAATAGAGAAGATCAAAAATTTTTGTATTTATTTTGTTGTTTGACATGGACTTGAATTTATTTTGAGATTTTATTAGAATTTCTGTTTTGTTAGTTTTCTTTATAATAATGATATTTTTTTTCTTGAATCAATGAGATGTATAGGAAATAGAAATCATAATTAAAATAGAGAATTTAGATAATGTAGTAATTATGACTGTATTAATAAAATAATTATAGTCTTTCATTGAGTCACATCAGAAATAAACTTTGAGAGAGCGATGCTAAGTACGTGTGGTATAGGGCGGCGGAGTAGAGAGACTCTAGTATGTTTAAAATCATCATGGATGTCCACCATAAAATCAATAAATTAATTGATAATTTATGAATTTTGGATCGACTTGAGAAGACTGATTCAAAGGTCACTAGCTTTAGAATGAAACTTGACAATTGTCTGGTCAGACTTTTAGTATATCTAATAAAATTTAGATTCTAACTTAAATTGGAGTATATAATCAGTAGAGTGGTTGTATTGATTAGTGAAAAAATTATAAATAAGTTTTGCATTCCAAAACTTAGGAACGAGGCTTTGAATGGAATGAATGAATATGTTAATTAGCCTAAAAAGTATCTTATAATAAGTTCTTTGTACGGTTGTCAAAGTCGAAGAAGTTACCAGATAAGTTGTTGCCGAGATTTAATCTCGCATGAAAGCTTTCGGCAGTCGGTGCCAGCGTCGGCCGGCAACAGTGGGCCCTGGTCATTGTGGAGAAGAAGTTGGGCCTTGATAGTTTACTGTGAACATCATTGAATTTGGGCCATTTCCAAAATACGGGTCCAATCCGGGTTCCGGAGTCTGGCATTCCTGTGCATGAAACGACGCATCAGATGTGGTTGTTTCCGATGAAACGCGTCGTTTGAAGAAAACACGCGAGCAGGGCAGGTTTGAAAAATTAACCGGGCAGGTAAAAGCGCCCCCGGGTTGTAATGATGCGTTTCAGATATCAACCCGACAAAACGATGCGGTGTGGATGTATTCTCCCCTCAGCGCTGTTGCGACGAGCTGTAATATATTAGAATATAAAAAAGAATAATGAACAGTTTCTATAATTTCTGAGTAATTGATGCGAGCATAAGTTAAAAGAAGGACCCATCCCAAAAGATCGATCTAGTAGAAAGGAGAGCCCATCATTCCTCCCTCCTTCAACAATTACGACTTCAGCGGCTGCACTCTGCGACACTTCACTTGGCGACTTTCACTCTGCGACGCTTTACTCTGCCTCGGCGCACCGACAGCAGGTTAGCCCCTTCGCAAGTAGCGCTTTCCTGTCAGAACCCTTTCCTATTAGAACCCTCTACAGGTAGCCCTCTCCGGATCAGGGTTGGTCTCAATAAAAGCACCATTTGATGCGAGCATAAGTCAGAGGGAGAGTCCATCCTAAAAGACCGGTCTAGTAGGAGGAAGAGCCCACTAACTTATAAGTTAAAAATTTTGTCTCAAACTTTTTAGTGTAGGACTCACATAAGTAATATAATTACACAATGAATCAGTATTTTATAAAAAAAAAGAGATAATTATAAGAATAAAATTAATACTTATAATAACGATATCACATAAAAAAAAAGTCAATCAGTTTAAATTAGGATATATCCATATTTTAATATAGGATATTATATTTGCTAATAATCAAAATAAATTTAAAATTAATTAGTTAATAATAATGTTTTCTTTTTTGAAAAATCTAGTGGTTTCATGACGCCTCTATATTATTAAATGAGAACACGATTTCTGTATTTAAATTGGTGAACTTAAATGAATTGACGTCGAGCTGAACGAAAAGGAACCCCTTTAATCCACACCGCAAAATCAGGCGCTCCGAAGCCAGTCGGTGCGCTGCATTATTGCTTGGGAGACGAGATTAGCACGACTGTTTGACGTGAAAAAATAATAGTTTTATATTCATTTACTTTAAAAAAAATGTGTTTTTTTTTTTTTAAAAAAAATTGATTCAAAATATAGTGGTTTCTTTTAGAGGGGGAGATACTCATTTTTTATATTTTAATCATTTAATCTTTAATAGATGATTTTTATTTTATTATTTTTTTAAAAAAATTTATTAAAATTAATTATTTTAAAATAATCAGATTATAATTATTTATTTAAAAATAAATAATTAATATAATTTTTTTTTTAATTTTTTAAGAGATATAATCCCTTTTAATTTATTTGAGAATAGAGATGGTTGGTAGATCGACCCCCTTCCCCTCGATTTCACAATTCAAGAATAGGAAGAGAGCCCCCCAATTGAAGTGCCTGAAAGATAATTTAAGTGTTCACGTTGGATTTTAAGCCACTATCTATGAGTTTGATCCCATTATTCTTTTTTTTTATTCGAATATTATAGTTGAAGCATTCGTGTTGGATTTTAACTCATAATTTATGAGTTTCACCCTAATATTTATTTATTTGTTTTCAATTTTGATATTGAAATCGTTTGCATTGATATTTGTATGAGATTTTATTTAAGTAAAACCCTTCCAAGATATTTTCCAAAATAGTTACGAGCTAATGACTTATACTAAAGATTTGTAAAAAATTTTACTTACAAATCATAGATAAACCGCATAATGACTGCTTGAACAACGACACTGTAGCTAACACATGTAGTTTTTAAAATATTTTTCTCTTAATGTTCAAACATAAGCTTCGGTGTTCAAATGTCGATATGTTTTTTTTTTTTTTAATATTTTGGTCTATGTTAGACAGTTTAAAACAATGAAATGTGGGTAATTTTCAAACATTGTTGGAGTATTGAATTGAGAGTTAAAGAAATAAAAAAGAAGAATGAGGAGATTTTAATCTATTATTGTGGTTCAAATTGTGTTTCAATCTTTTCCACTGCAAGATATGTTGATATACAAAGTATTTTTACCAATGATTTTTTTATTTATTATTTTGCTATTCATTACTTGATTTTACCTATATTTAAGGTAAATCTAAAAGTAGTTTTGAAATTTATTTGTAATTAAATTGGTATAATAGTTGAGATATTATTACGCGAAAGCTCCAATAATTTTTTATTAGTTGATGATTATTTTCATGTAAAAATTGACTCTTATTGTACTTTTATATGTGGTTACATGTAATTGTTTTACACAAATTCAGCCAAAGTGGTGGTAGATTTGATCCTAATCATAAAATTTTTTTAGATTCACATCGATAGAACTTAACCTACTGTCCAATAGTCCCCTAATATTGCTCTTAATTTTTAAATTTAGACAGAATAATATAATTATAAAAAAAGTTCTAAATGTTGATATAAAAAGATGGAATAAATTTAGCGAGTACATATCTACTCAATAGTGTTTGTCCATTTTATATTTCAGCTTATGAGTAAGTCTAATTCATTATTGAATAACCTTATCAATATATTAATTTACCTTTTAGCTAGATCTCATGATATTGAAATCTCAATGATCACTCCATGTCTCGATAATTATGCAAGACAATAGAGCCGGAGATGGTGGCATATCATAATTCATAGTAGGAAAAGATAGTAGTCCACATATGGGACAGGAGGCAACCCTAAATCAAACTTACCATAGATAAAATTAAGATATATTTTAGCTATTCTTTTATTATCATATAGATATTTTTTAATGACGTGATATCTATCTATTTATAAATTCTTACGTGATCAGTTAGTATACATTAATTAATGGGATGCTATATCATTGAAGGTGTATAAAAGGGTGTTTAAAATATGTTTACTTAAAAATTAGGTGGGATTATCACTTTCTTTTTAATAAATAAATGAGTTTAAGTATCATTTAGTCAAGTATCTATAGATAGATATGATATTATATTATTAAAATTATCAAAATATTTGATTAAAGATATCTCTTAATATTATCCTTAAATAACAGGTCAATCGCTACTCTTTCTATAAATAAAAAATGTTAAAAATTATTATATTAGATATTAACTACGTGCATGTGAAATACCTATATTAGCCCACATCCCGTTCGACGGCGGAGTCCGAGCTCAATCACCACCCATCTCAATCAACTCTCATCGGCGGTCATTTGCGCCTCAGGCTCCTCGCCGACCCACCGCCGACTTTCTCCTTCCGATTCTAAGCGTCTCATCCCTCGCCCGTCGTGTTCCTGCCGAGCAATATTTTGTTTTCTGTTCGAAGGGGTGAAAAATGAAACCCTAATTTAATAAACTAAGAGGTTGTGTCTCTCCTTTCTCACTTTTCGATTATTTAATCTTCGTTCAGTATCGACGGAAGATGGAAATATCTTGTGTATTTCTGACCTTTTCCCCCTTCCCTGAGAGATTTCATCATGAATGTTGACGAGCTAAGCTTATTTTATTACTGTGTAAACTGAATGATTAATGCGATGTGTGAAAATCAGAAAATGATGTAGTACAGAATACACGATAAGTTAATTCTTTTCCTTAAACGAATATAGAGCCGACGAGAGTTGAATTATGAATGTTCCAAGATTTTTCTGTTGAATTTTTGTGGAACTTTATGTTCGGGCTAGTGAATGCTTTGTTTGTATGTTTCAAGTATTTTTAGACATAGAGTAGTTTCTGATTTCCTCTATTTCTGAATGTGGGTGCATTTTATGCCTACCTTGGAGGTTACAAACTTGTTAATTGCTATGAAGTTATGATGATGTTCCTTTGTTTCATTGGATGAAAAACATTTATCAATGTTCTGATAAAAAATGGGGAAAAAACATTTGCATATTTGTCTCGGGAAGCAGTAAACTGTTGGTACTACTCTATCTTGAAGTTGCAGTCAATGTAGTAATCATTAATCATCCAGGGTGGGGGATTTACGTCAATCTTTCATCCATACATTAACCTTTTTCTAATTGATGTTGCAGTCAATCTCTATCCTTGCCGTTCTTTCACTTCTTTTAAATTCTTTTAGAAAACGTTAGGTGTTAGGGAATTTGGTGTCATAACCTTTTTCTTCTAAGAAGACTGATTCGATTATTTCTGATAATTACTTCGTGGGGAAATGCACGTTGACTCATTCGTCTGTTTTACTGATTCATCCTTTTCTACTTCGTTGCTTCAATCTCCTTTTTGACCCTTTGACCGGATGGACGGTCAACAGGACGTTGATCAGATGGATGGTCAATGGAGTTGACCGGATTGACGGTTAACATTACCGGCAAACGATGTTGACCGGTTTTGGTGGTTAAGTAAACCAGATTCACTAAGAGATTCCAGAAGGGCAAATCTCAGACGGTCAACAGCGGTGTTGACCAATCTCGTGAAGAACGCGGATGGCCAACGGTTAGCCGTCCGCTAGGAAATCTAGTACAACGCCAACTCAGCAGATTTTCTGGAGATACGTGATCTCAGACGGTTATGCTGAAGGCGTTTTTGACCGGGAATATTCACATTGTTGGAAACAATTGATCCTGTCCTTTCTAGAGGGAAGATTGCCCTAGATCTCTTGGTGTGCGGTTTTTCAAGAATTGTATTGTGACTTGCTATATGTTGTATGTGAGAGGTGTGTGTGAGATAATTTTTGTAGAGAACCCTAGTGCTGTAGTGAGCTAGAGAAAAACGGTGAAGGAAAGAGAAACTGTAAGCAACCGTGTGTGTGTTGTCGTTGCTCTATTCTTTGATTTCTCTTCATTCTCTACTGTGGTATCGGGAAACTTGTTCCCAAATCTCTCACATAGTGAAATACGTTTAGTGGACGGATTGTCCCGTGGTTTTTCCCTTGATTGATAAGGGTTTTCTACGTAAAATTCTTGTGTTCATTGTTTTTCTTCTTTCATATTCCTTACTGTGTTATTTGAGTGGGAAAGTTAGTCGCCATATTTCCCAACATGATTCAGCTCCCTGTACATGGGCTGTTCTTCCATTTGCTGCCTATGGTAGTCATTCAATTCTCATTATCCAAAATAGAAAATTGTTAATTCATAAAAAGTATTAGGATCCTGTTCTCAATTCAATGTTGTTCTGAATTTTCTGATTCATTCTATTCAATGTTCTTTACGCAAAGAAGAAAATTGTTAATTCATAAAAGAGTATTAGGATCTGATTTTTCATTTAATGTTGTTGTCTTTCTTACTGTGTTTGTTCTTATGCTTGTTCACTTGAACTGGAATAGTGATCTACACGTAGTTCAATTATGTTCAAGTTATTTTTTCTGCTCTGTATGGACATACATGGTGAATTTGAATTATAGAATCATCGTATGTTTCTCAATAATTAAATTGTCCTTTTCTGCTCTTTTCTGTTTCTCCCCATTAGGAGGGATTAGCTTTTTTGGACTTTTGCTGCCCTGATAATAATTTCAGTCTTAATGGTGCATTCTGACAGAAAATGTTTGTGCAGGATATTGAGAAAACAGTTGTGTCAATCATATGCAGTTTTACTATTAGATTATGCTAGAAGTGCCAATGGCTGATAAGCCAAGAGTTCGGATGTTAACAATATACCTTTACATACCCAATATCATTGGTGAGTGTAGTTGCATTTTGTTGGTTACTTCAATTCCTTAGGTTTATGTGTTAACAAAACCAAAATACAAATACTGATTAGTAATAATGCTTACCCATGATATAAGGACGTGATTTCAGAAATTTACTGATCATGTGTTATAGAAATACTGCAGTGGTTCTCCAGTGATGATGTTGATGTTTTATTTGAAACTTGGTGCATGTTAATGCAGGATACCTCAGAGTTTTGATGAACTGTCTTGCTTTTGCACTATGTTTCTCTCACAAGGGCCTTTTTGTAATTCTCTATTTTACAAGGTTATAAGCAATCTATACTTCCTGGTTCTCTGTCTTCTTTAAGATATCCGGTTGAAAATTTGATAGTTTGACCTTGTGTCGAAGTGATGTATAATGTTTCCCTTCATTTGCAGCTTTGTATGTGATGCATTAGATGGTTGGTTTGCACGTAAATTCAATCAAGGTATGTATTGCTATACGAGCATGCTTTCTTTTGTGAATTAGTGGAATGTTGTGGACTGAAATTAATTATGCAGTAAACTCCCTCTGTTCTGCCTATGATTTTGGTTAACCTGCTGTTTTGTAATCTTGATTTTCTAGCCCAAGAAATGCTTTAGATATGTTCTATAAACAAATAGCAGTAAATTCAATATTGTATAGATGTGAGTAAGGATGATTTTGCCTGCTTATTTATGGATCCTAAATTTAGCATTCTCTGTGAACTTGTCAATGTCATCTACTATTTCTTGAGCCGATATAGATGAATGAAGAATTGCTTCTGAAACAGTGCATTAGTCTGTAAAGTGAATCATAACTTGATATTAGTAGTTCAAGCATAGTGTAAGTGTTAAATTCTTATAATTGTGAACCTGTAGCTTCTACTTATTTTGTCACTATCCCTACAGTGTCAACCTTGGGAGCTGTTTTGGACATGGTGACGGATAGGTGCTCTCTCTCCCCCTCTTCCACTCCATCTCTAACCTTACAATCTGCTGTGATCACAAACTCTGTATTTGATAATTTGGTCTTCCCTCATGCGTGCATATGTGTGTGCATGAATATGTCAGTATTTATTTTAATAATTCATTATCAAATGAAAATTTCCCTGATACAGGATTAGTACTGCTTGCCTACTTGTGATACTTTCACAGATTTACAGGTATTTTAGTATAATCAAGCTTTTTTAAGGATCATATTTACATTCTGTTATCCATTTGTATGCTAATTATCTAGTTTTTCTGGCTGCAGGCCTGGCTTGATTTTCTTGTCATTGCTTGCTTTAGACATTGCCAGCCATTGGTTACAAATGTACAGGTGCTAGTCTATTGCATTTTTGCAGATTTTTATTTAGTTTGCTTAAGTTTCCTAGTGAATTATGTATTGCTGCCTAAATCCTTTTCAATACCAATTGTTGTTAAAGGGCAAGAAAAGTTTGTTTCTCACATTCTGTTTCATTGCAGTACTTTCTTGTCAGGCAAGGCCAGTCATAAAGATGTAAGAGACAGCACTAACTGGCTTTTCAAGTTGTATTATAGAAACCGAATGTTTATGGCTTACTGTTGTGTCTCTTGTGAGGTACTCGAGAACTTTGCTGTATATTACTTGGAGAATTTGGTTTATATTTTCTGTGTGTTACCTGACATTTCAATTGCTCAGGTTTTGTACATAATTCTATTTCTTCTTGCGAGGAGACAGAATGAAGATATAATAGATGTATGCAATAAATATTCTAGCAGCCCTTTTTTCACCCAAGTCTTTGAGATAATTCCTCCTGGTTATCTTCATCTCTGGCTATTTTTATTGTAGGTTTTAATGACATCTGGGAAACAAAGTTTGCCTCTTTGCTTCATATTAGTTCTGGTCCTGTTTGGATGGGCCATTAAGCAGACAGTTAATGTAATACAGGTAATAGAAACTTCTGTTAGATGGAGTCTAATTCCTAGTCTATTTAACTCTGCTTCCCTTGCTTATTTTCATTGTCCTTTCATTATAGGCATGCTTAAGTGTTTGTTTTTGTCGTTCCCTTAGAGAATGATATTCCATGCAGCTTAGTGAGATGGGCATCTACTGACATTTAAAAAAAAATATTTAAAGGGAATATATATGAAAAGGAAAATGAGTTGCATCGACCATGCTCTGGAAGACAAATGCCTAGCTAGTGGTATATGTAATAGTTGTGTCATATATGCTGGCAATGCTCAGAAGTGCACATTTTCTGTATGAGTTCCATTATCAACATCTGAGCATTGGCAGAATTTCTGAGTGAATGGACTGTGAAATCTAGATTAAAGAAAATGCATGCTAGTGGTCTTTATTTGTTGTCAGATTGTTCGTGAAGAATCACAAGAGTAGACCCGACACCTTTTTATATAATTTATACTCCTTTGCAAAACAATTTTCTTATCACCGGCCTTGTTCTGTCAATACAATGAAGATGAGACAATTTTTTGGAGATGGAGTGGTAGCAAATTTTTCTTCTGGCCAACTAGTCAATGTAATAGCATAAATGGATATATTGCACTTTTATAAATCAAACTTGTCAATTTTTTCTGCTCCCTCTATGCAATCGACGTTTTGGGTGGGGAGCTGTATTCCCAGATATAATCTCAGCTTACAGGGTGATCTTGTGGATCTCATGTTCAAATATTGAAACCCTAAACACTCTGGGATTCTACAAATAATTATTTTGGTCATTGGTAAACATATGGCACCATGCTTAGCTGCTTGACCACTGTTGCTTAAAATCTTTGACAGGCTGTCTGTAGACCTTGTATGTCTCAGATCGGTTCTGCTTACGTACTGTAGAAATGCTACTAAGTTTGCCTTGGAATTCTGTTACTATTCTATTCTGCGACCGGTAAAAGAACATTGATTTTGGTACTAGTCTTCTTAAACAGTACCTTATTTTGTATCTGAAATTCTGTTCTTCTGTTGCCCTTTCACTCATTTAAATCATCTTGTAAAGCTTTTCTTGCAACAAATACTGTTAGAGTCATCTCATACTCCAACGGTGATGATTTTATCATGGCAACTTGGATAATTGGATTATAAGATGGGTTTGGCATATTTTCATGTATTGTCATAGTCCTACCAATCCAAGTTGATAGTATGAAATTATTACCGTTAGGAGTATTTGACGACGATAAAAAGAAGAGGAGGGCCTAACAGGTCTCTGTTTCTTCTTGCGGAAAAATAACCACTGCTGTTGAGCTTTGTGCAAATATCCTTTAATCCTGTTGTTGCTTTTTTTCAGTTTCCTCCCAGTAAAATTGGCTGTGATTTGTCTTTTCATGTTTCTAGATGAAGACTGCTGCAGACGTCTGTGTGCTTTATGACATCAATATGAAGCAGAAGCCATGAAGAAGTTCATTGTTCATAACAAGCTCAGCAGACTTTCGGTAATTGTGGCAGCTTGTGTGATGAGGCGGTATGGAATTTGGTTGTGTTCTTGCTTGTTTTTGTGAATTGTGATGAGTTTGGTGCAGTGCTGTTTCGTTTTGATTTTCTTGTTTTTGTGCTTTCTTGATCTCAGATCTTTGCTTGGGATTAGCCATCGTGATACATTGATGATCAACTATTTTGCATGTCCAATATATTTGATCCTTGAGTTTTTACCTAAATTAGGGTGGTATTATTAAGACGACATATTTTAGCCATTCTCAATGACCGGATGTTTCATCATCTTGTCCAAACTAGTAGCTCCACATAAAATAAATGAATGGATAAACGTTACGTCACTTGAGAGTGTCCCAAGGTGGTCAAAGGGTATCTTTCCTAGATTTCTATGTAAATTATCGACATTGAGCTTGTTTCTACATTCCTACGTGTATGTAGTGGCGTGTTATTTTCTGTTGGAATCAACATCTCCCAAGTAGTAGCACTTAGATTCCATGGCTAAGGCTGACTTTGATGGATTTTGGGTGAGGTTTGTGTTTGGCCATTGCTTCATCTCCAACATAATTGCTAAAATAAGAAGAGTAGTCGGTGGGTGACAAAAATGTGTGACCCATCACGTTACCTGAAGAAAAATATGCAGTCTTTTAAAATAAGTTTAATAAGGAGTGAAAGTATAAATTTAGTTTGAGAAATGGTACAAAGTGAAAATAAAATATTTATTCTCAAGGAATATATTAAGGTGATAATTGAGTTAAAAATTAATATACTGTAAGTGAAAACTACTAAGAAATCGTATACTATCTATTCCTGCAATTGTATGAAAATAACAAATTAGAAATCATGAAAATAAATTCCCTGGAAAATGAAAATGAAACTATCATATTATTTTTGGTGGGACACCACCCATTCTGGAGAGTAGACTCAGACGTTCTTCCTCAACTAAGGTGTTAAGAGGTCTCAGTCAAACTCTTGCATGGCTCTCAAGCGGTCTACCTATGGCAATGGTCGTTGTTGCAAGCTTGATGATCGGTGAAGGGGATAACTATGGCTCCGAGAAGATCTGTCTCCGTACCATATCTTCTGGTCCTACTAATAAAAAAGAGTAAGAACAAATATAATCTCTATTTTTGTTTACTCCAATGTCCTTTTGTTATTGTCTACTTAGGGTATCCCTACGTTGCTTGGTTCCTTATCTTGGTCTCAGGGTATATTGCCTTGTACTTATTTAAACTTCTTTTGTTACACATTCTTTTATTTGTCTATCTATAATATAGCACCGCCACCCCCCCCCCCCAAAAAAAAAGAACGTAGATTATAGATAATTAAGTTTTGAAAAGAACGTAGATTATAGATAATTAAGTTTTGAGTATTTCTTAGCTTAGCAGGCATGTTATCTCTATTCAGCATAGCCCATAGCCCATACCACTGACCTATTGGAAGATGTTCCATGTAGATTATAGATAATTAAGTTTTGAAAAGAACGTAGATTATAGATAATTAAGTTTTGAGTATTTCTTAGCTTAGCAGGCATGTTATCTCTATTCAGCATAGCCCATAGCCCATACCACTGACCTATTGGAAGATGTTCCATGTACGATGAGCATTTGAGTGGTATTAGGAAGATATAATTAATCAACATGATATTTTATCTATCCATACTAAAGGAATCATATAAGAATAGGGAGACAGATAGACATTATGTTATTCAGAAATGCCTTTACAGTATTTCTCATACGCCATACGTCCACTCTTTTCTGGCAGTAGGACATAGCCCCTGCTCTTTCATTATATGCTCCCTACTCCACCCCATACAAAAAGGGAAAAATAGCTTTGAAGAATGGGAAGATTGTGACAATATTACAATTAATCATAATACAAGGAGGTAATATTTCTTCCGATAATCAGATGATTTAGTTGCTCACAAAAATCCTTTCTAGGCCGAGTGAAAATCCAAATAATAAAAAAAGCTTTCCCAAGGATTAGCTTCGTGCTGAAGCCTCTTCCTTTGTAGTATAGAGCTTGATTGGGTTCATCTTTTGCCATATAGGCAGCGGCTAGCTATCGCTTATGACTCTCTATAGAATTTGTCTAGTCTGTGTAGTTTGTCAATACAGACTGAATCCAAAAAATGGGCTAATGAGAATGGCTAATCCAAGGCCAATAGCTACCATGGAAGAAGCCCAGGTGAGTTTCTCAGTTATCATTGGGACCCTTTCTTTGAGTGCCTGGCTACATGAACCAATGAACACAGTATATCCTCCCATGGCAACAATGGTCCCGACCAGGAACATGCATAAAAACGCTGCTCCGGAAAGCCGGGAAGGCAATGCGAGCGCCGGCAAGACCATCATCAATGCATCAGGTTGAAGCCCATGCATGATCCCGGTGGCAAATGTTGTGAACCCAATCTTCTTTTTCTTCGTGATGGCAAAGCTGTCAAGCATCTCATAAACGGCTGCATCACACTCCCCATTTTCTAGGTTGACACAGGGAATCGGAGCTTCGGAGGCCTCTCGAATCCCCATTCCGCCGATAATGACAAGGGTTAGACCGATGACCCTCGTGCCCCAAGTTCTGATGATCTCGATTTGAAGCCGATCCTTGAGGAGTAGAAACAGCAGGCCAAATATCACCTGCCCGGCATCGTGACCGCAGCCCCAAAGGGCTCCAACAGCTGCACTTTCCATTCGGGATCGGCCGATCGAGAGTGGAGCTAAAGCAGCCAGGTGGTCGGGGCCTGATAGAGTGTGTAAGCAACCGGCAAAGAAGCCAGTCCAAGCGCTTGTTAGTATCTCGGCATGAAGCAGTCCCTTTCCGACAGCAGCGGCAGCACCTGAAGTCATAACAGCTGTGGGAAAGCTTGCAAAAGCTGGCGGCGTCAACATCATTGCGGGAGCTATCAGTAGGATCACCTTTACAGCGGCAACCGACTGGAAAACAGTTAAAATGCCAACATAACATTCTTGTCAAAATTTAAAGGATAAAGAACTGAAATGCAACAACTATAAATGAAAATGTTAATATAAGAATTAGTCATATTAGCAATGCATCACACCATAAGACGCACAACCTTTTTTTGGCAAGTTGAAAGTTTTGGGACAAATATTAACTAATACATCTGATAATATTAGGTATATGAGCTTATATTTTATATATCGATCAGTACATTGCCTATTATGATGATTCCTTTATATGTTGATGGACGGAAAGGAAAGAAATACGATTGTCAATTTGATGGTTCACATATTATAATGAAGGGCAGGGTTCTATAGTTGATGCTTTTAAATTCACTCCCTTGTTCTGAAGTTCACAAGAGGGGGATGGATTGAAATGTCAGTTTCTCATGTATTACTGAACTTTCGTTTGATATTTATCATCATAATCTACTGAATCAGGAATTTTTTTCTCAACAAAATCTCAGTAAATTCCATTAAATAGGGTTGATTATATAAATCTGTTTTTACTAATTAGCTCAATTTGGTGCAATGTCTACAGCAAATAAAAGTAATTTTATGTCATTTTATTATGTCGTTCTATGTTTTCATTGAATGTTTCTTCATTTCTTTTCTACAATTAAAATTAACTTATTTTTTCTTAATTGTGTTTTTTTTAGCCTATATTTTTAATGATCCAAACCTTAGACACTATTCCCTCATCTTATTTTCTATAAATATAACTTCTAAACATTTATCTTTTTTTTAAAGAATCTGTATCATCATTTTCCTTTATCTTAGATGTAGCTTCACTTCAGACAAATAAACTTAGACAACAGACTATATGGCTAACAGTTCAGCTATTCCTAAAACATTACAAAGAAAAAGCTTGAGATAGTTTCCATTTACTTGCCCCTAAAAGCATATATTTCCAGGCTGTAGGCGCCAACAAATATGATACTAATATCAATCAAACCTCAGTGCTTCGTAAGACAGTAACAGCTTATGTCATAAATGGGTCTAAGAATAAGAGCACTGGAGGACAAAGGGGTAGGACAAATGGAGGTTTTACGTATACTTCATCTATATCAATATGGACAACCATGCTGCCCATATACAAGGATTAAGCGACCAGCAATCATACGTTACTGGAGCAAACAATTTAAACAAAAGAGAAACAGCTGACTGATTTTTATCAGATGTTGAATTTTTTGTTTCATTTTCAGCAATTCATGGGAAAAAGAACCTAACAAAAATCGATGATTTTCCAAATGAAAAAAAAGATCTGTCTTCACGAGGAGAGCAAAACAAAACAAGAAAACAATCGAACCCTATACTTCCCACAATATACTAGTCCATTTAGTCAGCATGTTTCTATAAGTAAGCCATTTTCCTACTCCACCAAGGACACTGATGTAGCTGGCCAGCAAATAATTTGGAAAATTGGAACCAATCCCAGTCATGGATGTCACTATTATTATGTTTTCACACCACCTTTAGTTGAAGTAACCACGCAGCCAAACTTCGATACCATACTTGATAGCAAATTAACAATAATAACAATGTATAGAGCTCAAACTTAGTGTTGGACTTTTGGTGGCTACATTGTGAGACCTACACCCAGTATACATGATGATGTTCAATTCTGGCATAAGCAGAGGAAATCACTCGATATTCACACAAGGTTTCACTCAAGTAAATGATTTCAATGGCTCGGAAAACCAACATATGATGTACGTCTGAAGGAAGCATGTGCGTAACTCTGACAAAATGGTTACACTTAATACCCGTCCGATGCACACATTAGGGTAGATTGGATAGAATGGCTACACATTCAATGCACGCATGAAGAGATAACGTGCATGGGCAGTTCAACATAATTATGCATGACAGACACAGGTGCCACGATAGATTCTAGTAATTATTTTCTCTTCATGTTCAAACACCAATTGACGCCATTCAAATGCCAGATACATTTTTAAGTTTTTCTGCTCTATTTTGGGGTAGTTTGAGTATGAATTATCATTAAAAAACCTTGAGCAACCAATTTTGAGATAAAAGGGGAAGAGAGGTAGGAGATTTAGTGAATTCTTGTGTGTTTAATTATATTCTGATATATATTATCTGGGGTATGTTGTTTTAGTTGATGTTTAGAATATGTTTACCAGTGGATTTCTTTCATTTACTCTCTGTTCTTTCATTGCTTGATTTCCTTAAGTTTGTGGTGAATTTGAAGGTGATTTTAAAATGTTTATTGTAACCGGACTCATATAATAGTGAAGAGCTTTTTCCCGTGGTTTTTTTCCTAAGTTGAAAAGAGTTACAACGTAAAATTCACGTGTTCAATTTTGTAAATGATTTTTTTACTCTGAATGTATGCTGTCATCTAACCTTTTCAAGAATTCGAACGAAGTGTTCGATAGTTGATCTTGGTACAAATTGTTTTTAACTTTGTGCGACAAAGTTTGGATTGATCCTAACACTAAACTGGGTTGAATATAAATCCATTTTCATTATTTCACTCATTTTAATGTAATATTTTTCAATAGTAGAAGCGATTTTAAATTATTTTTTATTACATCATTTTAAATTTTGATAGTTCTACATTTTTTTTTCTCTAACACAATTTATTGCCTTTCCTTATATGTGCTTCTTTGGATTACATTTTAAGTGTTTAAACTACCTTATAAGTACTTCTCCCATTTTATCTTTTATAAGAATAATTTTTAAATATTTATAGATATTTTTATTCATCATCCTCCTTTTAGTACAACTCCATTATGAAAATTCTCATTTTCATAACAACTTACTTTTATACATATTGTTGTTTGATTGGCCAGAATTCTAATATAATGTGTCTAATTATCATATTATAAGCTTTTCCTTTCAATTTTAAATGTATACTTGGAATGCAATGTGCACCCAATACAAATCTCTATTTTAACCAATCATGGTTAATTTATGGGTCACATTGTTGTTAATTTTTCTATTTTCTTTAATTATAGATCCAAGTAACAAAATCCCTCTATCTATTTGATATCAGTTCATCATTTCAAATAATTGGCTTTTTTGTTTTGTGTAATGAAGAAACCCGCCTCACTCCGGTCATCCAGTATGAAGTAGAAGGGATACATGAACCTTATACAGTCCATAATTGCATTACTTCAGAAAAAAAAAAAAAAAAATCTGTCTACAAAATGTAGCAGTAATGGAACAGCTCAAGCACAACCATCCAAATTAAAAATCATACCAAATTCGAGGAGCAGAAAGGAAATTAATCAATCACAAATTCGAAGGAAGTTGTCATCTGCGCAGTGGAAAAAATACCTTTGGCGACTTCGAATCCGTCACTGGTGGCTGCTGTTTTTTGAGCAGATGCAATTCTGGCGACGAATCATTTGGTGAATCAACAAATGGTACCAGAGGAAGTGAATTCAAAGATGCGCAACAAGATGTCCTCAAGCGACTATGTCCGCAAGAGAACGAGTTGACTCTGATGGAATCGGTGTTTTGTGGCAAAAAAAGCTCCACTTTTGGGGGACCGTACGAGCGAGCTGAGGAAGGGAATGACAGTGTTTAAGATGGAGTTTGTAAGGTAATGGTGAAGATTGAATAAGCCTCTCCATTTGCCTCTTCCACCTTTTTCTCTCTCTCCACTCTTTCAGCTGAATTTGCCGTTGAAGAATGGAGGAGGAAGAGATCGGGGATGCCGCCTGCAAGAAAGAGTGGGGTTTAGAGAAGACGACGGTGAATGGGAAAAGGAGCGGAGGATATTTTTGGATGAAGTTCCCACTTCAAGCAGTTAGGCAGGCAGGTAGAACGGTCATCTCTTCAATTTCTCAATTTGCTTTTACATTTTTATTTTCTTATCATTTGCCCAAAACTCTTGTTATAATATTAATAATCAATAATAATGATATAGAACGGCAACTGAATTTGTAGTAAAAAAATTATTTTATTTTTATTTTTTAAAAATATTTAATATATAATATTTATAAATAAAATTATATACATGAATCGTTATTTATTCGGAGCGATTGTTATATGAGGTGAGATTCTAATTCGAATGTCTTTACCAGGATTTTAGGCACCACAAGCAACATAGTGAAAGGGTCAGGTAATGTTTACTGTAAAATCCTTTCGATATCTAAATCAACTTAACATTGAGTCAAATAAAAAAATGAGAGTATTAATAGCTCATAAATATAACTGTAAAGTTTCTATTTTAGATGGTGACAAATAGGCCAAGCTCGATTGAGGAATTTAATGGGAACTAGATGACCTGTGAGAGGAATGTCCTATGTGGCCTAAGAAGCTGAATTGTTGATTGGTCTTTAAATAAAAAGAGTTGATTTCTTATGAAAGTTGATCATTTTCCAACTAGACCAATAAGCTCTATTAATAAGATTGCAAGACTTTCATGTGGAAATGAACTTTCCTCTCTCATGTGAAGGTTAGAAGACATTTAGTTTTCGAGTAGTATTTTAGTGGAGCAAGAAGCTCTCAGGCAATAAAATTTTCTCTTTCTTAATCTAATTTTCCCAATCCCATTATGTGGTATTTGTAAGCAAATGTCTAAAAGAGCCGTTGGAAAGGTGATAATCCATGATCGGCTACTTATTCTAGGGTAAGGGATGAATGTATCGTTTCACTAGTTTACATTAGATAGTGTCATCGATGCATGCAACAGTGGTGCTCGGTCGTTTCAATGGAGGAAAAAATAGCGGTGTGAGTAGTGGCGCGCGGCTGCTTTAGTGGAAAAATAGTAAGGCCTGAGGTATATTGGGTTGATGTGCAGAGAGAAGCAGGAAAAGACAGAGAGAAAGAGGAGAGGACGGAAGGAGAGAGAAAAGTAGAGAAAACAGGAGAAGATGAGCGGAGAGAACAGGGAGAATAAGACGTGAGAGATAATAATTTTTTCTTTTCTTTTTCACTAAGCTACCATCCTTACATATAGTTGCGAGACGCATAACAGAAAAACAGAAAAATAGAAGGAAAAAAATGAAAACAGAATTATAGGAAAAATGGGGACCACATAACCGAAATCAAAATAGAAAAAATAGGAAGGAAAAAATCAGAAATCATAAGGCTTATAATATTGCCCTCTTTATCACAAGAACTTTGTCATCAAAGTGGAAAAGGAACTTTCTGATGATGTTTAGTAGCTGAGTCCTAGGTGGCATTGAGTTGGAAGGAACGAAGTGGCCTTCTAAAGCATGATAAGAATTCGCTGGGAAAATTGCTGCAACTGAAGGGAAGAGATCCATTCCTTGAGGAGAGTCTAGTGTAGAGTCAGGACCCAAGGACTCAACTACGGAAGGTTGCGCCGCAAGTTAGCCAGAGCCATCTACCTCAGAGATTATATAAAGAAACTGAGGGGGTTTACATCGATGTCCCTATGTGAACAACTCATCACAATTAAAACATAATCCCCTTTCTCGGTGTGCTGTCATTTCTGCCAGAGTTAATTTTTTTATGGGCAATGTTAGAAAATGGCGAGAAGGCGGTGGTATTTTATGCGGAGAAGGTATGGTGGTAATGGGTGGCTCGGTAAGGAAGTGGCGCTGGTAAGTGGGTCATCCATCCTCAATTTTTTCCTCCACTAATTTTGCCATGCTAATGGCTTCAGGCAACAAATCCGACTTTAATAATAGGAGTTCTCTTTGGATATCAACTTGGATCCCAGAGATAAAGTAGTTTAATAGATTAGTAATGGTGAGATTTGTTGTTCGAGTGGAGAGGGATTCGAATTTGACAATGTATGCAGCAATCTTGTCGTTTTGGCAAAATTTGTATAGTATAGCTTCATGGTTCAAATAAGATGAAGGTCCAAATCGTAGCTCAAGAACCCCGAAAAAGAGTTCCCATGTCGACAATTGACGGGTTGCATGTATCCACTGATACCATTGGAGGGTATCGCCAGACATATAGAAAGTTACGATGGTCAATTTCTGCTTCGGTGGTGTACTATGGTAGGAGAAAAACTGTTCAATTTGAAATAACCAGCCCACAATATTCTCTCCAGGAAAAAATAAAATTTTGAGTTTAGGCAAATGAATCTGGGAGGAGATGGGCATGTCAGGTTGTGATGCGAGGATTGTGGGGGGGTTTGAGTTACAAGATGAAAAGTAACCGTGGGTGAAGTAGCGAACGTGGTTGGTGTGGGTAATAATGGGGGATTTGTCGTGAGTAGCGTGGGTCGTTTGGTTCGAAGAAGGAGCTTGGTTAGAGTTAGCTGAATCCGCTCCATTGTTATCTCTAGAGTAGCGAATCGGTCAATGTGTTGTTGTACTGTAACTGCCACCTTTGAAATTTCCTTCGTCAAACGCGATCGACTCTTTCATCGTCTTTGAATGAGTAGTGACGCCCTCTTCTATGTCTCAATAGGAGCACCAAAAATGATGCATGCAATAGTGGCGCTCGGTCGTTTTAGTGGAGGGAAAAACTGTAAGGCCGCCGTGTGAGTAGTGGCGCTTGGCTACTTTAGTGGGAAAACAGTAAGGCCTGAGGTATATTGGGCTGAGGTGCAGAGAGAAGAAGGAAAAGACAGGGAGAAATAGAAGGAGAGGACAGGGAGAGAGAAAAAAGTAGTGAGAACAGGGGAAGAGGAGTAGAGAGAACATGGAGAATAAGACGTGAGAGACAATAATTCTTTCATTTTCTTTATCACTGAGCTACCATCCTTACATATATAGTCGCGGGACGTATAATACAAAAAAAGAAAGAATAAAATGAAAACAGAATCATGGAGAAAATGGGGACCACATAACCGAAAGCAAAATAGAAAAAATAAAAAGAAAAAAATCAAAAATCGTAAGGCCCGTAACAGTCACATTGTTCATTCAACTTTATTTTTATAATCAATACTTTTGAGTGTATGAGATGTCTTTTCTATGTGACAGGTATTGATACGTTGGACAAATATTGGCACTTGTTGGTTAGAGGGACGACAAATGATCTCTACTTTCAAATAAGTGTTGATGGATCCTTTAGTTAATACTTGGTTGTCTTGATTTGTTATTGTATTTGAGCTTCTATAGTGCTAACAGTTGAGCTCAGATCAAGTAATATTAAACCGTTCAAGTGTATGGCAACTGAATAGCCTTTTTTGGTCTTATCTTTTTTCTGTCGGAGATGCACATGATCATAATATCCAAATTATATGAATAGGAAAAAGATATTCTATCTAAAAAAGAGTCAATATTAGTGGCCATGTAAGTGAGTTTCAAAATCATTTAAAATATAAGTATATAGTATAAATAAAATTAAATTTGCAAATTTAAAATTTTCAAATGACCATAAATCAGAGTCTAGTTTGTTGCACCCACGTCTGTAGGAGGTTTGTGTGGAACGTGGGAAAGCTTGCCCTCTAATATGTGTAAATCCTCTATCATGAGATCAACTACTTGAACAAGTCATAGGTCAAACTTTTAATTTTGTCAATTAATTAAAATGATATAAGATATTGAATAGCTAATTCCATTTAGCTATGTGATGGAGCAATAAATTTGACCTAAAACGTTACGTAATAGGCTCTGAGTTACATATCACAAGTCTTTTACAGTATAAATACAAGTAAGATATTGTATGGTTGAAATATTTTCCTAATATTTCATCTGGGGTTTAAATTACTAACATGCTAGTGAAACTGGAATGAGTAATTGTTGAAGAAATGAGCATCTCTTGGGCTATGGTAACATAAAAATGTAAGATGTAAGAACTTTTATTAAGGAAGAAGGACTGAGTCTTTCAACAGGACTTACTCCATACCCAAATGAGTCTTTTATAAGGGTTATAGTGAGTCCGGCGGATCCGGATGGTCCCCAAGCTTTGGTGGTTGTGAGCGAGCGGCTAAGATAAATTTTTCTCAAAAAAGACAATAATGAGTTTTCGATATTAGTTTTCAATATTTTCAGAGAAACCAAATATTCATTTTTTTGTGACATTTCTGCACATGCCACCAATACTAAAAGTCCAGGTTCGCGTCAATGCTCATTTTTATACCATGGTTTTGGTGGGGCTTCTCAATTGGTCTTTAGATATCTCATGTTAACTGTTTGAGTGAGGAAGTAGAGCATGGTTTTGGTGTTGAATCTGGCAGCTAACAATGTTATTTTTGCCATTGGGAAGCGGTCTTCTGAGAAGTTCTCATCAAGGGCCGACTTATTTTTTCTGCTATCCAATTTTCTCAATTTTTATATGTTAATTTGTGTATACTTTTAATAGGTGCATTATTCTATCATATTGATGCAAGAAAGACGCCATTATTAAATAACTCAGATGATCCAATTAGATTGCAGGTTCCTTTTGAGCCTTGGCTTCAAAAGATATGACCGTCTTGGCTCCTTACGACAAGGGGCTCGACCACAGTGATCCTTCCTTAGGAATAGGTCCTATCTGGTCGGCCTTCTTAGGTCAGTCATTCGAAGTCTTCCCATGTTCCCCTTTTTCATTCTAGTGCAGGTATTTTGACCCATATTCATATACCAAGTTTATTGGTTCCCAAAAATACATGTTGAAGTTCTATACCTTAATAAATAAAGCCAATTGCATGATAAGTCTAGCAAGTAAAAGGGACATTAATATTATGATACGAATGATATTAGAGATACATATTTAGTTGTTGATTAGATATTTTTAATAATATTTCATCTAAACTATTTATCAATGCTTTCAATTTTATATATAAATAGATGGACCAAAGTCATATATTTCTAACTGTCATCCCTCTTAGTTGCTTGACCAAACTTTAGTGAACAAATTAAAATAAAAGAATGAATTCACATGAACTCCCATACTGTCTATCAAATTATAAAATTATTTCCTAATGATGTTTACATGGTTACCTTAAAACTCAAATTTTATTTGATGGGATTAAAAATAATAATGCCGTTATTTTTTTGAAATATTTTGCACATAATTATACTTCTAAAATACTAATTTTTCTTATATTTTTAAGTGTTGAGATGTATCATTTATGATATAAAGATTAAATTTACATTTGTTAGGAATATCATGTGTTGATATATTCTGTGATTGGGTTTAGTTGGTCGTTGACATATTATCTAGTGTATTGAATGTTTGGATTAAATTACACCCGATATTCGCATTTGTGCAACTTTCAATATCAACGCCTACTTTGTGCCTTGCACCTGATTTGCGCATAAGCTTTTTATCTAAAATGTCCACGCTCGAGATGCGTCTGATCTACACATGTGTGCATTTTTCAAAATATCCGCACTCAATGTGCTCTTGAGACACGCATGAATGCCTTTTTCAAAATGCCAGCAGTTGAGATGAGCTTGTGAAGCACACGAGCACATTCAACACAATTTAACTATGCCCGATGAACGCCCGATTGGTGAATGAGCATAGGGGAGCGGATCTCTAACGTTATAGTGTGCGCCTGTGTGGTGCACAAGCGATGGGGCGCGTACCTTTTATTTGCATGACTTCTTACATTACCATCTCTATAAATGCCCACATTTTATAACTTATGGGGCATTGAGAAAATATTTTACAAGGTGACTCCTCTAAAAACTCTTTCTTTAATGTTTGTAAAAGTTCCTTTTTGAGAAAACTATTCTTTCATTATTGAGTATAAATTCCAAATCTTTTTCATTGCACTCTTTTAAAAATTATACTCTACTATACACACTTTTTCCTATCCGTCGACTATTGTATAAGATGTGGGTGGCGTAAAAATTGAGATTTAATGGTGTGCGAAAATTCTAGGACTCACGAAGCAAAATGAATGAGAAGGCCAAGAGGTATCTAATTCCATTATTGAAGGCAAATCCAGTAAATTTCTTAGTAAGGGTCATAAATCGGCTAAAATTTAGTGTATATATACATTCAATTTGTAAGTTAACTTTCCTAGTATATTACTTTTATTGACTGTAAAAATTTAAAAAATTTTACTCGATAATTGTAATTATTTAGATTTTTCTTAGTCATAAAAAATCTGGACTTGATTTAATTGCTGGATGATCACTTTCAACTTTGAATATTTATATTTATTTAGATTCGAATATATCTTACGTGTAATTATATATTCGTGTGTGCTTCAATTTCATAATTTAAAAAAAAGATCAAAACATGTTGGGATTTGAGACTCCATAATATATTTAAATGTTATTTTAATCTTTACGGTCCATCACAACTAAAATAAACTCAGTTATCAAAAAAAAAAAGGGTGAAAATCTAATATTTTCCAATATGATAAGGTAACCAACAAAATGGATCATCCTAAAATGGTTTATGCCTAGCACGACCTTCGTGCTACGGTAGTGGGGGTGCTGCGCTTTGGAGTGTCCATGCTTGGGCCCAATATTAAACAAGCAAAGTAGCGTAAGAAACTCAACTCATAATTGTTGCGATGTCTACGATACTCAATGGCAGTTTTTGGATTAGATCTAATGGCTCTCGAGTTTTAGGAAACTATTGTCAGCTGTTGAATCAAAAAAAGATTTTGTTATGATTTTTTAATCTCAACCGTTGATTCACTTTCAATATAGTAGTAAGAGATGAAATGATATATTATAAGTCGTCTAACGGAAATAAGCCCATGGCCAAGATCGAATGAAATAAAAGATCATCATAGTTGTCCATTTCTAACGGATTGAATGGCTATCGCTTCATTGTTGAATCCGAATTTGGGGTTCCTCTTATCATGAATATCATCGATTTGTCATTGAAGAATATTGTCCATATAAATGTCTGGTATAATTTTTTAATTTATGTTTGATATTTAATTTATAATCAATTTTTCTGTTTATCTATTATTATTTATTCTTGATGAATAAAATATCATATTATATTTTTATTGTGAAAAAAATAACTCGGCTATTTTAATATTTGGCCATATATTTTTTTTATGAGATGATTTTTTTTAGTTTATGTAAATATCATATTCTTTTTTTTTTTTTTTAACACAAACGCTCCTTGTATGTTATATTTATTGCTAATACATTTTATTATGTAATGTATTTACTCTAATCGTACATGGTCATAACATGGATCATTACATCTCATCAATTGGCATGTTTTTCCATGGTATGAATGCTGCTCGAGAGTTTTGAAAGTAATATGATAATCAAATAAGATTTGCAGTACGAAAAAATTTAGATAAAAATCTAAAATAGATAATATGGTTATTTATAGAATATTTAGTTGTTTAAAAAAAGAGTGCATCAACTGGATATAACATAGGCTGAAAATGCACAATGGTGGGAAACTTATTTGGCTGTCAAACTAGGATGGATTGTCTTTATTAGGAAGACCGAAAAATTGATGTCAAAAATTTTATTGAAGAATATAACAACATACTTGAATCAGCTAAAACAATACACATGCTTAGATCACTGAGGAAAGTTTCGGTCTACAATCTTTGGCATTTTCATTAATTATAACCATTATAGTATGATAATTATATATAAAGAAGTATTGTTATATAACGAAATGATTGACTCTGAAAAAGCACCTTTTGTGCTAATGTGAACAATCAAGTTTCGACTCCTTGTAATAATAGTGGAAGTAGGAAAAATTAAATATTAAATACATGTAAAGAATATTTATTTCTAGATACTAACGAGATAATAAGTATGTACAATGTATATAACGATGAGCAATAATGAAAAAGACACGATTTTTTGTGACGAAGGGAAAACTCGATATCCACAGTAATCGAGAAAAACCCTCCGGGTTTCAACGGCTAGGGAAGAACTGCACTATGAAAATCAACTTACAGATTGGGTGATAACGACGCGCTAACCTAACCGACTTACTCCCGTACGTGATCCCTACCAAGGAACTCCTTGGATTTGCCCGCAGCAACGGAACCGGACACCTTCCGGTCTTCATGCTAACCTTCCCTCTCGTGCCACTTGAATTGCCAACGACGATTGGAACTCATTCTTCAATGTACCGACGTCTCCAACGAAAGTAGAAGGATGGAAAAGTTTAAACGGTAAAGAGAAATGAAGAGAAAAACCGTTAGAACATGAGGCAAAACGATGTAGAGCGTAGTAGGTTCGATTTTCTCAATCAGAGCAAGATTAGAGAGTAAGAAGAATGCTCTTCTCTCAAGTAGAATGGCTGTAACAATATCAGAAGAGGCTCTGGACGTCTTAGAGTTTCAAAAACATAAGATATGTATTTATAGAGGGTGCAAAAAATCATTCAAAATTTTTGCCCGTTACATCGGCGTTCGAGCGTAGCTCGAGCAGGTGGCGGGCGCACGGAGGGTTTCTAGCTCGATTTCGGATTTTGGGCTCGGCGGGTATCAAGCGCCGGCGAGCGGGGCCATTCTGATTTTGAGCTCGAATGGAACGCCCGTCTCGAGTGGGGACATTTTGGTTTTTGGGCTCGAGCGGGATCAAAGTAGAAGCGTACATATGTTGACCCGAGAATAAGCCGGAATGTGTTGAATTCAACGAAGCATAACCCGACATTAAAAAAAATTACATACGGTCACGGAATATGGCAATAATAAAAATGACCTTAACAATCTCCCCCTTTGGCAATTCCGTAACAAAACCCAAAAAATAAATAAAGACAGGAGAAGCACGGGTTCAGACACCACTGAGATAGAATCCGTGTACATAAAAATTTACGCCTACTAAAAAAGAAAAAAAATACAATACACAAATGTAAACATCTACACTAGTGTAAATGTCCTAGGCAAACATGATTAGTACAAATAGCATAATACAAATAACCATTGGAAGAATAAAACTAACATGCAGTAGTCAGAGAAATGAAATACAAGTAGCATTTAAAGTTAAGTAGAACTCACCATCTCAAAACTAACAGGTCTTCCCCTAACATAACTAGTAAACATAATGACTCCTGCTAATATAAATGACACGACTCCCCCTAACAATGACATGTTTTTCCTCAAGGACATAGCACTTCCCCCCAAACATAATAACATGACTCCCCCTAACAGGAATAATCTTTCTGAAGAGTAGAAATCTACTCCCCTTTTTGTCACGAATGGCCAAGGGGTAACGGAGCTCACTCTTCTTGATCCACATTTTCTTATCATATTTGATGACATTGTTTTAGTTTATCACTTGATCATTTAGATGTTGGATGTGGTGAATTAGATACCCTATCTTAGAGTGTTGCTAAGACTTACTTTGACATAATGAGACGGGGCAATAAGGATGAATATGGCCAATAATGCCGCACCCATGACATGTTGAAACATGTTTAGTTTTGATGTCCGATTGATACGGATGTTTCCTAATTTTTTGGAAATTGATCAACTGTAACTCTTATCAAAATGCTACTTCATCTTGGTGCGGAAGTAGGTCGGACAAATACAGTCCTAGGTTTAACATTGGCATTTAAGAAATTTTCCGAGTAACCAATCCGGTTTTATTTCCTCTAAGTTTTCCTAACCCAAGCGTATGGTCCTTGTTTTTGGACCCATTTGAAAATTGTTTCAAATCGATATTCCGATTCAAGAGTTGTGATTTTTTTTCATAGATTTTTCTTATGCAACTTGGATTTCGTAATTTTTCTTTTTCTAATTTTGTCAGTTTGTATTTGAGTGAGACATTCGTTTTCTTAACGTGAAAACATTCTTTAAACAATTTATCATAAGCATCCTGAAGATCATGCATCATATAGTTTAAGACTTGCTTCTATCATCATTCTCACATATTGAGGTCACAAAGGCCATGTACTTTCTTCCATTTTAACCTTTTCTTCTTCGTCATCGCTTAATGTTACATTAACTTGAAAGGCTTGACCTTATTGGCGTTTAAAGTTTCGGCATTCAGCACGATAGTGACCAAAACCTTTACACTCATGGCATTGAACTCCTTGTGTAGTTTTCAATTTGGAGTCCTTACTTTCACGTCGGTCTTTCTTCTCAAATTTATGTGATCGTTTTAAATCCACATCTAATTTTTCTGATGAAGAATTTTAAAAAATTCTTAATAAATAATGAAAAATCGTCATTGCTACACGATTCTTCATCGGAGTCCCGGTTTCTCTCTTCCCTACTTGATTTTAAAGCAATTGATTTTTGTTTCCTTGACTGTGGAAGTGTGTGTTCATAAGTTTGAAGAGATCCTACAAGTTCTTCGCTCTTCATTTTATCAAGGTCTTTTCTTTCTTCAATAGCAGTACCTTAGGTCTAAATCGTTCAGGAAGTGACCTAAGAACTTTTCTAATAATTTTGTTCTTAGGAATTCGTTCTCCTAAATTAAACGTGGAGTTTACAATATCATTTAATTGAGTATAGAATTCATCAAATGTTTCATCATCTTTCATTCGTATTTCTTCGAATCTAGTAGTGAGCATTTACAATTTTGAATTTTTAACCAATTTAGTACCTTCATGAGTAATTTCTAGTATATCCCATGCATCCTTAGAAATCTCGCACATGAAAATCCGTTTAAACTCTTCGAGAGATACAGCCATAAAAATAGCATGTAATCCCTTACTATTCCAATGGCAGGCATCAAGTTCTTCTTTTGACCACAAAGACAGAACTTTTAGTTCATCACTACTTTTCGGTGGAGTCCATCCAGTTTGGGTACTCGCCTATACCCGCTCATTCATTGATTTGAGGAAGGCTCTCATCCGTTCCAAACTTACTCCCATCAAAGAAGGGAGGAACGGAGAGCGATCCACTGATCTCGTGGATCGGGGGAAGCACTTTTTGTGCTAACGTGACAATCAAGTTTTGACCCCGTCAGAAAAAAATTAAATATTCAATACATGTAAAGAATATTTATTTCTAGATGAATATAATAAGCTTGAATATAACTGAGTAATAATGAAAAGACACAATACATATGCTTTTCAATGGCCGGAAGAACTGCATAGGAAAATCAACTTCGGTCTAACAGCCTTTGATCCCTACCAAGAAACTTCTTGGATTTGCTCACAACTGAACCGACACCTTCCAGCCTTCACGCCAACCTTCCCTCTCGTATAAATTTCCATTCTCCTTCTTCAATGTAGTCCATGAAGGTAGAAGGATGGAAGAGTTTAAACGGTAAAGAGAAATGAAGAGAAAATCGTTAGAACATAAGGCACAACGATGCAGAGCATAGTAGGTTAATCAAGTAAGATTAAAGAGTAAGAAGAATGCTATTCTCTCAAGTAGAATGGCTTCAACAATATCAAGAGGCTCATTTAGGGTTTCAAAACATAAGATATGTATTTATAGAGGGTGCAAAAATCATTCGAAATTTTTGAGAAAGGTCTCAAATGTTATTTTGGGCTCGAAAGGGTAATGCTCATTCTCGATTTTGAGCTCATATTTACAGTGGGGACATTTTGGTTTTGGGCTCAAACGATACATATGTTGATCGAGAATAAGCATGAATGTGTTGATGCAAAGATACGAAGTATAACCCGACACTAAAAAAATTACATACGGTGATGTAATAATAAAAATGACCTCACTTTTGTATGTTCATTTGAAAAAGGTCTCAAATGTCATGGTGGGCAGGCTCCCCAAGCTATATTTACTGATCAAGATACCATGATGACAAATATACTTGTGTTGGTGATGTCTTTCACTTGTCACAGTAAATGCATATAACACATTATGCAAAATACTATGAAACATTTAGATGATCATGACAACTTGCTTCCTCAATTTAGTAAAGCATGTATAAATATGTTAACAACATGCATTTCGAGAGTGTGTGGTCAAGAATAATATCCGCTGAAGAAGGAACTCATGCGCAATTGTGATTGGATTGGAAAGATGGAGGCAAAAATTTCAAAGGTTGACAAGATAATTCAATGTCTTTCAGATGTTGGATTCACTGAAAGTCCAAGTAATGCTATTCCAATGCAAATCACGGATGAGAGTGCAAAGGATACGAAGCATTGTGGAGGACAAAGGGCTACAAAATGACCAAAAGATTATTTAGAAAGAAGAAAAATTAAAAAAAAAAATGACAATTTGATCCCAAATTTGGCTACCCAGGTCAGTCACAGTTGATGTTGAATCTGTTATCTATTCAAGCTGTTTAGTGTTTACAAGGTTGGTTGCTTGTCATCCATGCAGCATTGAATCTGATACTGTCAATATTAAACCTGTTAACCAGATTTTATCTGTTCGCCAATCAATTGTGTCGTGGGAAACTGTCATGCTAAATCAAGCTTATCATCCTTTAAATATTGGGATCAATTGCTGTTCATGGAACAGCAAAATTTGTCTTGAGAGCATGGAACAGCTGTGATATACTTTCGAGTTTCTATGAAGTATTGCTGAGTTAGATGGATTCGTTGCAGTGCCAATATGTTCATGGCGAAACTGTAGAAATAACTCAATAGTAAGTTATTATTATACAGCAGCATAAACCATGCAAGATACTGTAATTGATGGAATGGCCGAAATTGAAGCACGTAAACTCTGTTGTCCCAACTGTGGGCGATGCAAATCCTTTGACACAAATATTACAGTCTAAGTACAAGATACTATCACTTATGCAAAATCTTTTAACTTTCGACACAAACCCTTTGGTTGTAAGTACAGTGTCATGTCAGAATTATTATCCCAAATGACTGGGCTCATATTAGTTACTTTTATTAAAATGATTATAGATTACGATCTCGTATGATATTATTATATTTTATTAATTAGATTTTTAATAAAAAGAATGATATTTTTTTATTTAAAAAATTTATCATTTTTTTATTCTATAATTGACAAAAATATTTATCAGATTTAGTAAATAAAATGATGTGATTTTATAAATAATAAAAGGGGTGAATTTTTTCTTGTATAGGATGTTTCAACTCTTTTTTTTATTGTAATAAGATTAAAATTTAACCTAATTTTATTATTTCTTAAAATTTCTGCAACTCTTGAAAGGAAAATAGAAAATGATGAAGTGAAATCAGTTCCAAATTATCAAGGAAAAAACTTTAGCTATAGACTTAGGTAAGTGTATGATATTTATTTCAATATTATAAAATTATAAAATATCGTGATAATTCTATTGTGTGCATAAATTATTGTAATCTCGTAAAATTTATCCTTACATGTTACAATAAAACAATCATAAAAATACAATACAAATCAAATAATAAAAATACATTCTTCGGTCTTTTTCAGCCTCTAATTCCATCCTAGACTTCAAAATCGAATGATAACCATTTCAATTTTTTTTTTTTTGCATTTTGATTTTCTGTAAGCTCTATTGTATTTATTTTTCCATGATCTTGGGTCCGTCTAGCTGCCTTTACACATTAATGACATGACTTCTTATCGTACCATATAAAAAATTCACAATAATTAACACCCAAAGAAGGATTATAGTTTATATATGTCCAGAATTGTCTTTTATGATTATAATTAGTTATTAATATTTTCAGATTTGATGGATGACCATATTTACTGCTTCGAGAATAATTAGTAGCAACCATTAAAGTTTTCTTCTTGACCGATATTTTTGTTGAAATATTCCCATATAAAATATCACTATGAATGGGTAAAATTTTTGTTAAAATTATATAACCATCCAAAAATAACAATAACATAAAAAATTAATAATAATGACAAATATTAAGTCATTGCATATCTATTATTTATGACCTTATATAATATCATATAAGAGACCAAGCAAGCAAGAGATGGGTTCAGTGGTGCACCATTGCCATGCACGATAGAGCCTATTCATCGCCCGATCTGGGCCATTGAATTTTAATTCAACAGCCCATGTGTTTATTAAGAAGAATTTAATTTCAACTATTGGATTTTAAATTTAAACCAACGAGTGAGACTAAAATACACTTAACAAGATCTTGACTGTCCGTTTTATTCAATCTGACACCAGATAAATAAATACACAGTAAACCAAACATTTAAACAGTATAGAGATGGTCATTCTTTCTCCCAAGGCTTCTTCTATTCTACTGTAGTCTCCTCTCTCCTCTCCTGTCCTCTCTAGCTTTGCTTTATTCTCCAGTGGTAAGTCACTCCAAATCTCTTGTAGCCGGTGCACAAATCTAGTAATTTCTTTTCTCTTTTACCTCAGCCAGCGTTGTTATTTGTTGCGTGCCTACTAAACCTGTCCTAATCTGCATGCTTGACAGAAAGAGAGAGGGACAACGAGAGAGAACAAATGCTGCATACTGAGATTTTGTTGGGAAATGATTGAGATTGTTTCTACAATAATCTATTGCATGTCTTAGAGCGATAGAGAGAGATATTCTTTTTGGATAAAAAAATTGACATTTTTTGTGGAATTGATTTCTTTCTTTTTTGTCGTCCTACTAGCAGAAGTGGTAATATAGTATTATTGTACAGACAATAAATAATAAATGAATACAAAATATCATCTTTTGGGTGGTTGTATGAGACTTTGGAAATGATATAATTCTGAAAACTTGGATATGATTTTTTTCAAAACTATATCCAGCATTTAATCTACTCAGCTGGACAATATGTCCATAATTTTGATACAAATCTCAGGTTCTAGATTGTCCTAAGAAGCTCAAAAAATAAAAACTATTTAGAGAAAATGGGGAAATAAATAATTATTTTAATAGCCAAAATTAGTTATATTTTTGGGTTTAGGGTTGTGATTTTCGAATAACCTATATATGAAAATATTAGAATTGTTTTATATTATCATATTAATACAGCCGGTGTTGCTAAATGATTCTAAATAGAATTTTTAGATTATGAATGATTATATACTATTAGTTGGCATAAAATTTGATAATGTGGATGATGCGTGGGGTTTTTGGAAGAATTATAGTAAAGAATGTGTTTTGGTGTATGAAAATATTTTTTAAGAAAGTTTAAGATTGATGATATTGAAATTTATAGCAGGTTTACTTATACAAAAGAAAGTAAATAAAAAATAGATAAAAGAAGGGAGAAAATTCAATAGAAAGGTGGAAAACTCGTAAATGTGAGGCATTGTTGAAAGCTGTACTTGTTAGAGAGACAATAACAGTTGTTAAAACATTCATTTTGAAACACAATTGAGATCACAAAGACAAGTGTCAGTCACGTAGGGCCAACTTATTGAAATGACTCATGCAACTGGATTGAGGCCAAGTGAAACATTTGAGCTCACGATGATAGATATTGTTTGTAGTGGGTCGGTTGGCTATGTAACAGAAGACCAAAAGTCATACTTTCATGCTAGGCAATAGAAACATATGTAACACGGTGAGACAGAGGCTATTTTGACGTATTTTTAAAAATAAAAAATAAAAATTATAGGTTTTTCCATGAATTATAGTTGAATTCCAATGACTGTGTAATTAATATCATTTGGGTTGATTCGGTGATGATTATCGATTACCAATATTTTAGAGATATTATCACGTTTAACACCGCTTACTGGATGAATAAAGATTTGAGGCCATTTGGTGCATTTACTAGGTTTAATCACCATAGACAGTATTATTTGGTATTATTTTATTGTATGATGAGATAACTGATTCATTTGTGTAGTTATTTGAAACTTTTCTACATTGTCATGGTGATAAGGCTGTCATCACCATCTTTATTGATCGAGATGCCATTATAAATAAAACCCTTAAGTTGGTAATAAGTAGTCCCTGTCATGTGTTACACATATGGCATATCTTATATAATGCTATTAAGTATCTAGTTACCTATTTTGACTTATTGACTACATTCACATCTTGTTTGATTTTTATAATTGATGAGTCCGACTTAAATAATGTATGGGCTAGTATGATATCCAATAAAGGAAAATTTGATGCATGCACATGGTTAGATAGAATATATGTGGTACGTCATATATGGACATATGACGTAAAGTTTAGGACTTAGGGTTTAAAGTCTAAAACATAAAGCTTAGATACTAGGGCATAAGACTTATGGCTTAGGACTTAAGTTTTAAGATTTATGGTTTAGAATTTAGAAATTATAACTTAGAGCATGGGCGTTAAGGCTTAATGTCTAGGATTTAGGATCTAAGGTCTGACACATACAACTTTGGATATTGGGATTCAAGGTTTGGGGTTTGTTGTTTATAATTTGGGGTTTAGAGTTAGAGTTTTATGTTTTTGGAAATAGATTGTAGGATATAGGGTCTAAAGTTTAGGGCCTAGGCCTGAGGGGTTATGGGTTTAGAATTAAGGTTTCATGTATACAATTTTAGATATAACGTTTAGAGTTTTTAATATGCATCATAGGGTTTTTTGTTTTGAGTTTATGATGAAGGGTGTATGGTTTGGGTTTTAGGTTTTGGGTTTGAAATTTGGCATTTAGGTTTTTCAATGTTTTTTATTTAAGGTATGGGATTTGACATTTTGGATTTTGAATTTAGTATCTATAATTTAGAGTTTAGGATTTATGGATTAGAGTTAAGTTTTAAAGTTGGGAGTTTAAGGGTTAGATGACACTATCAGTTGAGGCATAAGATAGGGGCATTTTTTTCGGCATTTAAAGCCTCTTGGGCGTACTTGCGTTGAGAAAAACTATTAAGACTCCATTCTTCTTTACCAAATAGAGGATGATAAGTACTCTATAAAGTATGATATTTTTAATATTGTTGTTTTGGCTGCATAGAGGAATTGACATATTAGTGGGAGGGGTTGGCAAAATAGTATAAGAACAATGCCACTCTAAATTACTATTATGCTAAAAAATAATTTTACGTTTAAGTATATCATGTGTCTCTATTTCCCATTAGGGTATAAAGTTTGGGGATATATATGTTAATATGGGTTGGGGTTTGGATTGAGGTATTAGCGACTGATTTCATGATGAGTTTTATGGTTTAGGATTCAAAAGTTAGGTTTAGGATTAAATATACATATATGTAACTATTTTATTGTCTCTCTTGATTTATTTTTTATGCATGTCTATATGATTGAAAATCAAAATATATGAAGATTCATGCCTTATATTTATAAATTTTGTAAAGAAATCTTGAAATCCTTTAAAATTTTAACAATGTATGTCATTTATGTAAATATTTGATAAGAATTCTATTTTAAAACTCACAATGATTATTTTTTCTCTTGATCTGAAAAAAGTTTGTATATTCATTATTTATCATAGAATTTTTTATTTTAACTAAATAAAAATTATTATAAATAATTGATAAAATATATTCAAACATATCTTATTATATTAATTATAAATTAAGAATTAAATATAACATTTGTAGGTACAAAAAATGGTGTTTGATCCCGTATATATAGAATAAAATATAGTCAATCTACTTATATGTTTTAGATAGTAAAATATGGCCTTGTAGCTAAGGGAAAGAGTATACCTAATCATCGATATTCGATCATTGATAATAAGATTTTCACTAGTCATTAATTCTTATATTTTTTAAATAGAATTTGTGATATTTTGACAACTCTATATTATTTATCTATATTATTATTTTCTCTATGCTTCATTCATGTATATCCATATATCTAAATTATAAATATTTTATTAAGTATTAAGCTTACTTTTTTTGACTTACATGACCAAGCATAGGTCTCTTAAAAGGTTTGGATGAAAGTAGTATTCCAAGGATTAAATTTTAGCCATTTAAATTATTCGGTTGTAACATGTTAAAATTAGAAATATTTAGGTTTTAGATTTTTGGGATTATGTAGTTATTATTCTGGGCCCATTAGCCCTAATCGTAGATATATGATATTGTTTGACTCTAATGTTATAGATAGTTGGTAGGCCTTTTGTTTTTCATGTTTGTTAGGTACATTTGAGAATCAGATAAAACAAGGAGAAGTTGGCTATGATCCTATGATTAGGTAGATTATTTTTAGAATAATTTAACAACATTTACTGCAAGATTGCGTTTCGATAACTGTTTAAGTTTTGATGTCATTATGATTATATTTTTATATCGGGGTCATGACAGGTGATGATATTAGAAAAGTTATAAAAAATGCATTCTAAATGATTGAGGAACTAACCTTGTGATTTATAATTTGATAAGAACTCAGATGGTAGGAGGTTGAGATACTGACTTTAGTTGTGAAGAGAATTATCCCGTGAGGATGGTAAGGATGATAGATATTATGAATTGCATGGTACAACAACGAGATATGGAAAAATTACAAACCCATGAAGTAGAAATCTATGGTATGCTATGATTGCGTATGATTAGTTTGCAAGTAAACAAGTTCCTAAATTATTTAGTAATTCAGACCTAACAAAGGTGAAGATATGGATTTCTCGGGTGGAGAAAGTGTTCAAATTGATCAATTGCTAAGAGGAAGAGAAGGTTAAGTTTACTACCTATGAGTTGGATGGTAAGGCCGACCATTGATGAGCGATAAAAAGGAGGCTTTCTGGATATGGAGAACAAGGTGATTGTATAGGACGTGTTTCTAGAGGTGTTCCTCGACAAATATTCTCTAGTGAGTCTCCATGAAGAGAAAGATAATAAATTTTAACGGTTAAGGAAAGGTAATTGGACAGTAGTATAGCTGTAAGGTATAAATCATAAAATATTATTTTTATGATAATATTTTAATTTAATTGATTAATTTTCTATATTAATTGAGATTTTAAATTAAAAATTATTTTTTTGGTAAGTAATTTTAAATCAAAAATTAAATCTTAGATCAGAATAAGTTAAGTCAAATAGTACTTGACCTGTATCTATTTCATACTTATTTATATTTTAGACAGTAAGAAATATTTAATGGACATCTTTGGAGTGCTCATACATATTTAGGTAAAATGTTTGTATTTGAGTTGCGTCTGAGAGGCGTATGTGTATGTTTAAGACAGAATATGAACGATTGATATACACCCGATGGGAGCTCATGTGCGGTGCAATTGTATATCAATACCTAATTCATACCTGACCAGTACTCATGTATCGCTTTTCTATTGATAAGCCCCTTAGTGGTTTTCAACTTATTTTAGTCAAAGTTTTGAGAGATATTTTTAAAAACATGTGATTACCCACTTCAAAATTTAAATCAAAACTTCTATGATCAGCATATCTCTTTAGTTAATTCTGAGCAATTTGCACATGATCTCGAATCAATTTGATTTTGTGAAAAGTTTGATGGATTATTTTTGACCAAATAACTTACAATCTCTTATATCTTTCCAATTAATCGAAGTGACATTTTCTATCATACAATACCTCAAGTAATATTACCCTAATATTGGATGGATAGATGTTATTGGAAACAAACTCAACTTAAGGCAAATAATTATCCAATTGCCTTTTATCTTTAAAATAGAAACTTTAAACATATCTTTCAAATTTTGAATTATTCGTTCTAATCAACCATCTGTCTACTGATAAAAAGTTGCACTAAATTTTAACTTTGTAACTAATTCTCTATGTAAACTCTCCTAAAATTTGGATACAAAGTCTTGATCTAATATAATCAATATTGAAATGTCATGCAATCTCATGACCACATTAATATAGAGTCGAGCAAAATAATTCCTTAAAAATATCCGTTGTCATGGCTCAATTTTTACTACCACAAAATCGAGCAGTGCATCTATTTTCTCGCAGAAATAAACGCTAGTTAAGTTAACCCACAAGTACTCTTGAGTGTCAAAATCGATCTTGAGACGCCATGCAAAAATTATGACAGTGTTGAATTTATCGAATATAAAGAAATCATTAGTTGAATGCATAGAAATACAAATAAGAAACCAATAGTAATATGACAATAATAAAATATGTTCGGTATTGATTTATTGACAAATAATGCATCCTTTTACAAAAATTGCTATCTTCCTTTTCATATTTTTCTACCAAAAGAGCTTTTTTATATTGTGATATATTTTATTGATTTATGGATAGATGGTATGCTTTACTCTGTGAGTTTCATTCAAAATATTTTCCTTTGATCCTCCAATGTTGGGCACATAGACATGATCTAAGAATTGAAAATTTTCATCTGATCAAATATTAAAATTTGCTCAAAATTCATTCCCCAAGCATCTAGCAATATTCCTTAGAAAAGGTTCCTCCATATGAGTCTCCTTAATCCTCTAAAAAATGCTAGATATACTTAAAAATAGAATAATATTATACGTGAATGTTGCAATTCTCTGTTTCATTCATCATGTCTCATTTAACCTCCAAATTTGGTGGATTTTTATAATATGTTTTACATTTTGATGCTTTAAAACTATGATTTCAATCTCTCACACATAATAGAGCATGAACCATAGGATTTAAAGTATGTGGAGAAACTAATTCAATTTTTAGGGAGACCTAAAAAAATTAGGGTATCACAAGAGAGAAGGCGGCCAAGGTTTAGATAATAAAAAGGGCTCATTTGTTTCTTTATCTTTAAAACTTCATCCAAACAACCCCTTCCATTTCTCCTTCATTTCAACCTTGTAGATCCTTAACTTAACTAACAGAATCTTACTTCCAAATAAGTTTACCATCCTTGCACAAGGTGGTGGCCAAAAGAGCAAATGAGGCTCCCAAAGTTTCTAGTAGCTAGGGTTAGAGTTTTCCTTGGAATAAAGGTTTCATAATTTGCCATATTACCCTTCTAACCAATATAATTAAAATTCTAGGATATAACACACAATATACACATATAGTATGCCTAATTATTTTAAATAATTAATTTACTCAATTATAGAAAGATTCATTGAAACAAGAAAAATTATCAAAATATCCCCAAACAAAGTTCTCGAAACCAACTTATCCTGTCCCATTGAAATATTAGTACTAACTCACGTGCAAATTATTAGCTCCGAAAAGTATCACTTGTGTATTAGATTTTTCAATTAATAATCACTTCTGAATATACATCTAATTAATCAAAAATAGTACACCAATAATGTCATACATTAGCTATAGGACATACTGCCAGTCAAGTATGTGTATTCAATAGGCTCGTATTAGTTGACAAAGGAAACCTATAGATATATGAGCAATTGCTTTTGCCTTAATATTCAAGGATCTCTAAATTGGTCAATACGTAGGCTCAAATTCATTGGGTTCCACAGTATATCTATACACAATTGAATGAATGTGATTTTCTTACTAACCAATTTTTCTTACTTTGAGAGAAAGTAAGTTTTAATGGACTACTATTCTAATAATAAAATTTATCAATTACAATATTCTTAATATTTACCGTTTATATTATATGGATAGTGAAAAAGAGGAAATAAGAGAGAGGGAGAGGGAGAGAGAGAGAGAAAGAGGAGAAGAATATGTGAATATAGAGAAAATGAATGGGCTAAGAGAGAAAAATAATTAATCTTTAAACTCAAATTATTATCAATATAGCTTCATGTATTCAATCTCATCATTTTATAGACAAAATAACTATTTCTTATATCTACTTGTAGATAAAACTACCACTTGAAGTTTCATATTGCTTCATTAACCAATTTTGCTAACCATCTCTTTGCTCTTCATAATTGATTTGATTGATTTTTTATCTTTTTTTTTTGGTGGTCGATATTTGTGGTATGAAGGTTGCCTTGGATTGTGACATACCATGACAAAAATATTCAAAAAAATCTAATTCATAAACTTCATTCAAATGAGTGTTATTAGGATAAGGTAAACTTAGTATTTTGTGACATAAAATTTATTTATTTAAAATATAAAAATAATTTTTTACAATATAAAAATAAGATCATGTGTGTTTAATCTTTTAAATTTCATAATAGAAAACCCATATATAGTTAATTAATTTTAGTTTAAATTATTGTTTAAACTTGAGGTAAACCTAACAATGGTTATTATCAATACTAAATATGTTCAAATTAAAATAAATAAAGACAAATACGTATAATAGTTATTCTTCGTTCCAAATGACATAGTATTGGATAATCGACTCATTTTAAAACAAAATAGTCGTACAAAGCCACGTGTCGTGCTACATACATTCATGGAAAAAATAAGGGCTGCCGCAACACTGTACGGGTATCGCAGTGGCAGTGGCGTCACGTGGGCCGTTGTATTTTAAAACTAACGGCCCACGTATTTCATAAAAAAATATATATATATTTTTAGATTTTATTTTTAATTTTTTAAATAAAAAATGTGTGCAATTGATTTTATAATTTAATGGCCAATACGACGTCACTAGATGCTGCGATGGAATCAGGGGAAATCCTTCGCTTGAGGGGCGAAGGACCCCTTCATATGGGAGCCGCTATATTCAAAATTTTAATTTTATATTAAAAATATAAATTTTTAAATATTATTTTTAAAAATAATTTTTCTTATTTTTGATTATAAAAATATAAATTTTAATATATTTTTTTAAATTTGATAAACTTTTTTAAAAAACGGGAGCCGTCCAATCATGATCGACGGCCCAAAATCACGTCCTTCTCCTCCCGCGATCCTGCTGCGATACCCTTTATAGCGTCGCAGCGCCTTGCCTTCGTCATGGAGTGGCCTACATGCAGGAATACACGTGCCAATTCACATCCTCTCATCTCTCGCTCTTTCTGTATTGAATCCTCCGAGCGAGCAGCGTTCGTCATTGTCCGCTTCTCTCTGACAGTTTAATTCCTTCTACCTCCTCCCTGACTGTTATATTTCTGACAATCTCTCGTGGCGCAGTTAATTTCATATTGACGATGGTGAAGCTAGCCACTGCAAGGGAGATCCGGCTGTACGGCTCCAGGCGAGCAACGAAGCGATCAGAGTCAATGAATGCAGGCATATACTTCTTCTCCGCTGTCCTCCTCTTAACGGGCTTCGCAGCCCAATTCTCAAGGGAGCCGAAATCGGGACTTGCCCTCCTCCTCATAGCCTTTGCCTTAATAGCCGCCGTGAATTTGCATGATCTGGTGGCTCATCTCGCCGGGATCGATTACCGGCTGCCGTTGGTCGAGTTTGATACGCAGCTTGTGTTAGTCGAATTCGCCGTTCCGATCGTTCAAGCCTTGGGCTCTTTCCTCTCCATTCTCGGTATTCTTTTCCTTTTCTTACAGGTACCCCTTTGTACTTGCCCTTCGTTTTTTTTTTCCCTTTTCTTTTTTTTTTTGACCTCATTATGGACTCACTCGCCGGGATGCGGACAACTCTGAAATTTTTCTTATTTTGGCCGATCGTATTAAGATATCTCCTTACAGAAATTAAATAATCGTGGAAATTTATATAAGAAAAATTTTACAATCATCAGTAATATTTTTCAGATTCAGTGGTGCAGTAATTTAAAAATAATAATAAACGGACACACATAGGAATTAAAAGACTCGGAGATGAGGCACGCTAGCTTGGTTTCTCTTCCATGGACAAGGGAGTTCTTTTTTACTTTTGACTTTAGCCTTTCATATATTAAGTACCTTTAGTGATAGTAATATTTAAATAACTTGATTTTACTTTTGACTCGCAGGAAGAGAAAGGGTATGCTTATGTTAAACTGGAAAGGCACGCTCTGAATCTAGTTATTGCTGGACCTGTTCTATGGCTGGTGGGTTCGATTCACAATGGATGCCAAATTTATGAAAGGGCTGAAGGGCAAGTCCAAATCTTGCAGGAGAGTGTCCACATTCCCTTCTTGATGGGCAGTTTATTGTTTGTGGTGGGCGGGATCCTCAATAGCTGTGAGCAATCTGGATGGCCTTGTCATGGGATAGAATTATTGGTAACTTGATGTCCAATTCTAGAGCTTTTGTTTATTAAGAGAAGGAATTTAAAATAATTAAAATTATCTTGGTTCATAATCTAATAAATTAATTAGGCATTTAAAATAATATTACTGAATAAATCCCGTGTATATTTACACAAATGGTGCAATGTAAGTTCCTCCTTAATGGGCCTTGGCATCTCAGCAACTCTACATCTAATGAGCTGCATACTAACATGTATGATCCTAAGCCCTACCTCTTTAGGCTATCACAGTTTACACAATTTTGCACTTGAATACTTTCCAAATGACTGTTATCATGAATGAGTAATGCCCGATAGATTGTGCTAAAGCTAAGAGTGCATGAACTGGATACTTACATCTAGCTAGCCTGATGCAAGATATTTGCATGTTTGAGCCTAAGCTTTAAGTCCGCCGGTATCGGACGGGACAAACCAATAAAAATGCGATGTAAATATTATAATTTGCAAATTTTCAATTTGTTTAATTGGGTGGCGCATAAACTAGACCTTCCATACAATAGTATATTTAAGAGGTATTTGTGAATCAAAGAATATAATAAATATTTACCTGACTTTATCTTTCTAAGACATCATTTATTTATTACAAATACAAATGAATTCGTCCAAATTATCTCATTAAAATAATAAAGTTTTGTTTGATTAAATTTTGTGACAACGAAACCTCACACACTCTCTTTAAAATCCTATCTTATGTTTTTCAATTTTTTCTAAAAATCAACTACCAATTTAGTTTTATTGAGGAATGATGAATTTGTATTTCTTTGCATCATAAGTAGCATGGGTATTCCTAATGTTTTTAAAAAGGGACATATTTAAACAATCATATTTATTTAAAAAATCACACATATTTAAATATTTATCCATTTTATTTTGAAATTTTCAATGTGGCATTGTGTGGGCACATTTCATTATGTGATTGCTAGGCTAATGTGAAAATTGAATATGTTTAAATTTTGTTGAATGCAGGGTCGAACCTGGGTATGGTTGGGTATATTTGGCAGTACACTGCTACTTATAGGAGGAATGTTCAATGTAGTCAAAGTGTTCAAGATGCAACAAAATGACGGTCTACGATTGGAGAACTTACGAGGAGGAGCTCAAGAACGATTGGTTCAAGAAAGGGAAGGCCGACTTCCTTTGATTATAGAAGAGCATAAAATTGATATGCCTGAACCTAGCATATTGCCCAAGACGCCATCCACTAGTTACAAGGACGTTCTTCTTGGTCAGAGTTGAATTGTGCATGCCACCACATTTGCCTTTTCTCTTTCCCCCCCTTTTTTTTGTTAATTTTCTTTTATTTTGTTGACAATAATGAGAAGAACTATTATTTTGTCAAAATTTAGCAGTTCAGAGTTCAAATTTGTGAAACATTACTCTCAATTTTTTGATTGGGACATTCCGATTTTTAATGAAAATAGGTTATTGATTTAGCATGGCTTCTAGAAAAGCCTTGAATGCTTGGCTGCCACCGACCCTTCCCCCATTACTTCCTCCTTAATTATATTATTTGTCTCTTAATTTTAATTATTAATTAAGCTACTTATTCGCTTATTCAACGTAGTTAGGATAGTAGTTTTTCTATTTAACAAGTCATGAGAATTATTTGTAAAGTAGATTTTGATATCAATTAAAGTATAAATCTTTGATTATCGTAGAATATTTAATCATCTAAATTAGTTTAGTTTAGTGAGTTCTAACCAGATAGGTGAATGAGTCCCTAGTCGGATACATATGTTAGTGAAAAATACTAAAATTTATTGTTGAATTTTAAAATTAAAGGTTAAAGATAAATATTTTCATACGCCATTATTTTGGTTTAGACTTTGAATAATCTTTTTATATGTCTGTGATTTTTAATGTATCGTGTTAAATATCTACACCCAAGTTTATGAAAAGTGTTTTTGCTTTTATTTTTGGAAGGGATATTCTTTTGTAGAGATTTTTTCAAATATTACTCAAACTGAACTATCATAATAAATTGATAAAAAAATAAGTATATCATAACATATCAAAATATATTAAGATGAAGTTGTATGGAGTTTACCCATGGACGAACATAATTGTGGGCATGGCCCGATCCATAGTGTGTTTATAGACTGCTCAACCATGGGTCTAAATAATAGGGTATGACCCTAATTTATAAGATTAGTGTGTCAACCGGCCTCAAAAGATTATATTTTGTTAGGAGGGGCATTTTTACTTTGGTTCATTTATTTTATTGTTCAACATTTATTTATTTGCTCACGAATTCTTTACCTCATGTTTATCATGTCCGTATTTATTGTATTGACTTTCATTTACTTGCTGAATATTTAACTCATTTTATATTGTCATATGTTTTAGATTAGTAGGTTTGGCTTTTGTTGGAGTTTGGACAGATGGTTTTGGGTAGAGGGTCGTGGGTTTTCATATTTTCTTATGTATTTTGTATTTGATAGTTGTAAAGAAAACAATTCAGATACTAGTAAATATCATGGGCATTTATAAATGTTATACCCTAGCCGCACTTTGGTACCTCATTTTAATTTTTGTACCATAATCAACAATGACAATCTATAAGTTATATATATTTGATAAGGAGGTGTTACATTAAATGTTAATTTGTAGTGAACTTGACTAAATTTATTGGACAAATTATATTCTTATATATGAACGATTCATTAATAAAATTTTATGAAACATTGTGATCCTATTTATAATTTTATATGTCACATTTATTATGGTATTTGCATTAGGATTGTGACATATGGTATATATCAAGCAATAGTACTGATGCGTTCTTGGATCCGAACTTCGAACAGATTCGGATGATCCTCTAGTTGTGGCTCCGGCTCCGTTCTCTGAGTTGGATCCTGCACACCACTAAACAGAATAGGAGGTCGGCGTGTCGGTGAAAAGTTGTCCCATCGAAAATATTTCGACGCTCAAATTAGTAAAACAATCTTCACAAAAGAACAAAACTGAAACTGAGAAATAGAGAGAAATAGAAAATGCTTTCTCCCGACGTAAGAGAGACGTGAGGCCTTCTTAAATTTGGAAAGTGGGAAGGCAGTAAACGGCCTTGAGAGGCGCGCTTGTTTGCCTTAGGGTTGATGGTGAATGTGTTTGGAGTAGCAGAGAGTTTGGGCAGTTTTGAGAGTTTCAATGGCAGAGAATGCAGTTGAGAGCGTATGCCGTTGGTGAGTGATTGAAAGTGTGCCTTGGACGGTGAATCTAGGGTTTCTTTTATGGTGGAGTCGGTGATCCTCCTTCTTTGGAAGGAGGGATTGCCTCCGTGATCTGCTGGCTGGCTTTCCTTTTGGAGCCGGCGCCAGTTGCCAAATTATGCATGATAGTTTCTTTCTATGGCGGCCAGCAGCTTTCCAAACTGGGCGCTTTCCTTCTGTGCATATTACCGTTGGAAAGCCTGGGCTGACAAATATTCGGAGAAAATCTGGCGCCTTCCTTATATGGGAGGCGCTAATATTACCAATGTCCTTTTTGGCGCCAGCTGAGTTCATGAAAAATCCCTGGAAAGCTGTTGTTGGCCTTTTGATGATTCGTGGGCCTAAACGGACTAAGCCCGTTACTATTGAAAGGCTCCTTAGGGCCTAACGTGTAAAATGCAGACGGTCAGCGTTCGAGTTGACCGTCTGCGTGCGTGTTGGCCGTCATTGTGGAGGATGTCCGTTATCAACCGCCAGATGGGCCCTAGGCCTGAGTGAGCCAGGCCCATTACTGTAGAAAAGCCTATTTGGGCCCAATGTGCATAACGAGGGCGGTCAACGTTTGAGTTAACCGTCTGTTAGAGAATCAGCCGCCCGGACGGTCAACGCCAACGTTGACCGTCCTAAACTTTTCAGCTTTTGGGCCTGTTTTTCAATTGGGCCGTTAGAGTGTTGATCGTCATTTTGGGCCTCCATTGACTTTTGGGGCCAGCCCAGTAATGGTACACCCATCAAGCACATATAATTTATAAGATTTAATTATAGAAAATATTGAAGTTCAACGCCAATTTAAAAAATGAGGATAGTAAACATATTCTAACATTTTAGGCAAGACATGAAAAAAATAAGCCTTCCAAGTTCTTCAAATATTCATAGAATATTTTCAATCATTATCATGCTAATCTTTAATAAACATATTGTTAAGAATGTTTTATATTAAAAGATTCTATAATTGGCTAAAACATGTGTTTTGAAGAATTCTCAAGTATCAAAAAGTCTAGTGTCGGATACACGTTTATTACTCATAGATACATTATCTCTCTATATTTATGCCTGGCTTATACCTAATAAGTATATTTGTGTATTCTTCTTGTGCTATACTCGTCCTTCATCGGAGGATGTTGTCACATCTCGTACGTTTAATGGAAAGCTTGATCCAGCAGAGTGGATGTCGTCGCAAGTCCCGTGGAGGCATGCTAAGGGCCAACTGGGTTTTCAGGCCACAGCAGCCGGACTCCGGACTAGGCCGTTTCGCGTGCGGTTCCTGCATTAGGCACTCGGCCCCCGCTCAGGGCGTCGTTGCTATCCAGTGCTCGGTCTTAGCTCACGACCATTGTAGACTGAGGGTGCTCTCTTCTTCGGGAGAAAGTTGCCACACGCTTGTAATTCTTACCCTCTAAGATTTTGTTGGCTGTAAGTTGGGAATTTCAAAAGCCCCCAGGCCTAATATTTCAACCGCCTGGGTCGTTGGCATGAGGCCAGGTTGGTGGACCGCTTGGGGTCCTTTTGACATGGAGTTAAAGTCAGTGCATGGCTGCTTCCGGGCAGTTTGGCGTGGAGCCAAGGCTCGTGGGGCTGCTTAGGGCCATTTGACATGGAGTTGAGATTCTGAGGTGGCCACTTTTGGGCCATTTGGCGCGGAGCCAAAGTGTATGGGGCCGCTTAGGGCCATTCGACACGGGGTCAAGATTCTGAGGTGGCCGCTTTTGGGCCATTTGGCACGAAGCCAAAGTGTATGGGGCCGTTTAGGGCCATTCGACGTAGAGTCGAGATCCTGAGACAGTTGGTTTTAGGCCATTTGGTGCGGAGCCAATGATTCATTTTACGGATGGACGATAGTCCTCCCAACTTAGAGGCAGTCTAGGTCGTTTTTCGTTTTTGAATGTTATGCATGCAAGCATTCATATGAATGAAAATACAAGCTAACAAGAATGATCAATTCTATTAAGTAAAAGCACAATGAATATACAAGCATTCCTCACGGTGTGCGTGTATGCCTTACCTGGGCCGATATTTTTCTACTGATAGTATTTCCTGAGGTTAGCAGCGTTTCAGATCCGTGGGACTAATTTGCCATTTTGGGCGCGTAGCTTGTACACTTTGCTCCGGAGGATCACGGAGACGAGGAATGCCCCCAGCCGGGGAAAAGTTTGTTCCTTCTTGCAGCTTGTCCCGTGGCCTCTACACTTTGGAGGATCAGGTCTCCAACCTCAAGTGAGCGTGCCTTCACCCGCTTGTCGTAATATTGTACGATGCACTACTGGTAAGTTGTGGTCCTCAGACGGGCAGTGTCTCGAACTTCTTGGAATAGGTCAAGGTACTCTCTGAGTCTTTGGACGTTTGTGGTCGAATTGAAGCATTCTACCCGTTGGTAGGGTAGGCCCACCTCAACGGGGACCAACGCTTCAGCACCATAGTAGAGGCTAAAGGGTGTTTCTCTCGTTGGTTCCTGTGGGGTTGTTCGATATGACTAGAGTATGGAAGGTAACTCATCGACCCACGAGCCCCCTGCGTCTTCTAGCTTGGTATTCAATCCGTGTAGTAGTGTGCAGTTAGTAACTTCAACCTGTCCGTTTGTCTAGAGGTATGCCATAGGCGTATGTACCAGCCTGATGAGCAAGCTTGCGCGATATTTGGTGAATCGTTTGCTGGTGAATTGGGTTCCATTGTCGGTCACTATGACCTTGGAAATTCCAAATCGACAGACGATATTTTTACGGAGGAACTCTGTCGCGTTTTGTTAAGTGATTCTAGCCAAAGGGATTGCTTTTACCCATTTGGTGAAGTAGTCGATACCTATAATGACGAATTTCCTTTGTTTGGAAGCCAGAGGTAGTGATTTGAGGATGTCGAGTCCCCACTGTGCAAACGGTCATGGGGACTGAAGGTTGCGCAGTTTCGTATGAGGGAAGTGCGTCATCGATCCGTGGACCTGACAATTTTCATATTTCTTTACGAATTCCAAAGCGTCTTGCTTCATCGTGGGCTAGAAGGGACCTTGCCGCATGATCTTAAATGTGTGGTTTTTTTCCCTCACGTGCGAGCCGCATATGCTGAGGTGGACTTTGCTTAGCGCATACTCAGCCTCCCCATGGGTCAGGCATTTTAGGTAATGAGTGGAATATCCTCGCATGTATAGCCTCCCATCGAGGATCGCGTACCAGCCTACCTTCCTCTTGATCCATTTGGCCTCATCGGCATTTTCGGGCAACATTTCGTTCGTCAGATACTTTCAATATGCAGTAATCCAGTTGTCTCCATCGTCAATCCGCAGCACTTCCTGGTCTAAGACATCAATACTAGGTACGACTAGGGTTTCCGGTAGGTTCTTGGCGTATTGCTCTGGAGATCTTGTAGCTGCATCCCTAGCTAATCGGTCTGCTTTCCAGTTTTTGGCTCTAGGCACGTGTTCGAGCTTGAAGCGCTCAAAGGTCTGGATTTGGGCCTTGGCTCTCGTCAGGTACTTTGCAAGCTGCGAGTTCGACGTCTCAAAGGTCCCCTAGATTTGGTTGACCACGAGTTTCAAATCACTGCGCACGACCAGCGACTTGGCGGAACATTCCTTTGCTAGGCGAAGTCCTGCCAGGAGGGATTCGTACTCAGCCAAGTTATTAGTGGCGGGGAAGGTCAGGGCAACAGAGTACTTAATCTCCGCATCGTCTGGAGTCCGCAGGACGATTCCGGCCTTGCTGCTTGTCTGGGTTGATGACTTGTCTACGTTCAGGATCCATATTGGGATGTTAAGAGTGTCCACACCTTCTAGGCTGTGGGGGTCATCTAGAGCCGGGGTTGCCGTCTCGACGATAAAGTTCAATAGGGCCTGACTTTTGAGGGCCGACCATGGTCGAAACTCCACTTCGAACTCTTCTAACTCTATAGCCCACTTGACTAGCCCCCTGGAGGTCTCCGGCTTCTGTAGGATCGATTTCAGGGGTTGGTCTGTTAGAATGATGATCCGGTGAGTTTGGAAGTAGGGTCGTAGCTTCCGTGTTGAGTAGATGAGCGTCAACGCGATCCTTTCTATGAGCAGGTAGCGGATTTCCACCTCCATCAGTACACGGTACACCAATCACTGCGCTCTCTCTTGCTCTCTGACCAGCACGGAGCTGAGCACCGTGTCTGACGTAGCTTGGTAGAGGTATAGGTCTTCGCCCACGCTTAGCAAGTTCAAGAGAGGTGGGCTGATGATGTATGCCTTTAGCTCTTCGAAAGTTTCCTCACATTCCTCGGTCCGTCGGAATCCAGACGATTTCATCCCTCGAAGTGCCTTGAAAAAGTACAAGTATTTTTTTGCGGACTTGGCCAGGAATTGCGAGAGAGTTGCAAGTCGTCCTAACAGCTTCTGCATTTTCCTTATCGTCCGCAGAGGGTGGTTCATGACGAGAATGGCCCTGATCTTCTCTAGGTTCGCTTCTATGCCGCGTTGTGACACGATGAAGCCTAGGAACTTCCCGAAAGTCATCCCGAATGCGCACTTGGCCGGGTTGAGCTTCATCTTGTGTGCCCGGAGGACCTGGAAGGTCTCCTCTAGATCTCGGATGTGGTTGTCGGCTACCTTACTTTTCACGAGCATGTCATCGACGTATACTTCCGCGTTCCTCCCGATTTTAGCTTCGAACATCTTGTTCATGAGGTGTTGATAGGTTGCCTCGGTGTTCTTGAGGCCGAAGGGTATTACCTTATAGAAATACGTTCTCTGGTCGGTCATGAATGAGGTGTGCTCCTCATCGTCCGGGTGTATCCTGATCTGGTTGTAACCTGAGTAAGCATCCATGAAGCTCAGGAGCTCATACCCGGACGTAGAGTCTACCAACTAATAGATTCGAGGGAGAAGAAAGCTGTCTTTTGGGCAGGCCTTGTTCACGTCAGTGAAATCCACGCACATTCGCCATTCTCCGTTCATCTTTTTCATGAGAACAACATTGGATAGCCAGTTTGGATACTACACTTCTCTAATGAACCCGGCGTCCAATAGTCTCTTCGATTCCTCCTTTATAGCTATTAGCTTTTCTACGGAATGGTTCCTGTGCTTCTGCCGCATGGGCTTGTGGTTGGGATCGAGACCCAACTTGTGGACCATTACTCCGGTCGATATCCCAGGCATGTCGGTAGGCATCCATGCAAACACGTTGGAGTTCTTCCCTAGGAAGGTGACTAGTCGATCACGGTCGACCCGAGAGAGGGAACTACCCACAGGTACACACTTCTGTGGTTCGACAGGATCCAGTGAAATTACTTCGGTTTCTTCTCCTGACTGAGCATGCTGTAGCGAGGTCTCACCGTGGAGGTTCAAGTCTCCATCCAGGCGGTTTGACGCCGTTGGCGCGACTCTGAAAAAGTAGCATGTCCGTCCCATCCCCTGGTCTCCGAGCGCCTCTCCTACGTCGGACGGGGTTGGGAACTTCATCTTTAGTTATGGAATTGAGGTAACAGCCCCGAAGGCTGCAAAGAATGGTCCCCCAGGATGGCATTGTAAACGGACGGTAGATCGACGAGGAGGAACGTTAGCTCTCATGTCGCAATGCGCGAGTAAGTTTTCATTGTGACTTTTAGCTAGACTATTCCCTACACGGTATAGGTTCGTTGTCCAGACCGTATAGAGGGCCATCGGTTGGTTTCATTTGGCTTTGTCTTAATCCAAACTTAAAAAATGTAACTAGATACAGCAAATTTTGAGAGCTTTCATTATCAATGAAGACCAATTTCAATTGGTAGTCAATCGTACCATCTGAAACGAGAGCCGATACAACAAGGGGTCAGAATTAGGGATGGTTGCATGTGCCATATCGTCGCTACTAAAGCTAATGACATCTCTCCTATCCTCTATCTTCGCTCTCTTGCTGCTGGAAGTCTGTTCGGACCGGGTCTGTTTACTGCTCTTGGCTGGTGTGGTTAAAATCATGCTGATCACGTCGGCGGCCGTGAGGTTCTTGGGAGGCTGCCTTGCCTCACCTTCTAAGGCTGCGGGGGTTTGACCCAAGCCCTTCACGAACCATTTGAGGTTTCCACAGCGGATCAGATCTTCTATTTCCTGCTGCAAGGTTCGACAGTTCTCCGTGGAATGTCCGAGGCAGCGGTGGTACTGACAGTACTTCGTCTGGTCACCACCGTTCAGACCCTTCGGCACTTTCGGCCACTTGAAGAACTTTTCATCTTGGATCTATATCAGGATGTTTATGCGGGTATCGTTTAGAGGAGTCAAGGACGTCTGTCCGTGCTCCTTCTTTGATCCCGGCAAAGGATGTGGCTGCTTGTGGCGCTCTTGGAATTAGCTCCTATCGCCGTTCCTCTTCTTGTCGATGCTAGGTCTGGGGACCTCTGGTGGGAGGTCTGTGCGCTCGGGACTCTTTGCCTTGTTGGCTTCCTCCGCCTAGATGTAGGCTCGGGTAATGGCTTCTGCTTTCCTGAAGGATTGAGGATGTTGATATGACAGGTGCTTGAAGAAGTCCTTCACTGCCAACGTAGCGATGAAGGCGTTGAGCTTCAGCTCGTTAGAGAGCCAGGGGATCCTGCGCGCTTCGGTTATAAAGCAGTTGAGGAAGCGCTTCAGGCTTCATCCGTCCTCTGGCAAAGGCGAACCAAATGCCACGACTGCTTCTCCTCTCTCTGGTTGGAGGCAAATTGATTCAGGAAACTGTCCGCAAGTTTGTCGAAGGAGCAGATGGAGTTTGGCGGGAGGCCATGGAACCAAAGTAGCACATCTCCCCCGAGGGTGACGGGGAAGCACTGGCACATCATGGCCCTGCTTGCTCCCTAGAGAGACAGGTGAGTGTGGAAGTAGTTGAGGTGATGTATCGGATCTTTGCTGCTGTCGTATCCTTCCAGTACGGGCATTTTAAACTTGCGAGAGAGCGGTTGGGTCCGAAGATCCATGGCAAAGGGTGATCTTCGCAGGTCTGCCAAGGATCGGACGGGTCTCTCCTTGTTTAGGAGATCCTAGAGCACTTTCACCTTTTCTTCGATCGGTGGCCGAATTCACTCCTCCACACGTTGATAATGTTGTGGAGCTCGTAAGATCCCGCTGGGTGTTGGCGAATTCGTTGGTTGTGGTGACTTTCTACACGGAGCGACCGTGCACTGTTGGAATTTGCGGCCGTTGTCCTCCTTTCGCCGCGGGAGTTACGGGGGTTACACCGCTTTAGGCTTTCCTCCGGCTCTTCTCGATCGGGGTGGCTTCAAACCACAGACTGGGCCCTGCTGTTGCAGGCCACTTGGACCCCGGTGTCATCACATCGATCTGATCTTCCCCTAGGGGCTCCTGCGCGATGCCTTCCTTTCTTGGAGGACGACACCTGGGATGTTGGAGGGGCAGCCTCCATCCATGGTGTGCTCGTTCGGTTGTAGAGGGCCTGGATCATCAACTTCATGTTGCCCATATCCACTGTTAGGCTGTGAATGTCGAGCTCTGGATGAATGTCTGCGTGGCTACCCACTGAGGGGTCATCGTCGCGGACAACTACATATCTTGCTGGGGCACTTATTTGTGCTCTTGTGTTGACCATCTTGTTATGAAGGATTGAGTGTAAGAAGGAGCCGCTAGACTTTTTGTCTTGTTCCCACAGATGGCGCTAATATTGCGTCATGGGTCTTTGGTTATCGTATGGATTAAGGAGCTTTCAGATTCCTCATTGTTTGGAGGTGATCACGAGTGGGTCCGGTCTCCGTCTTTGTAAACCCCAGACCTACACAACACAACTAACAAACATGAGGTAAGAGGCCTGGCAAGATTTCTCCCACCGAAAATATTTCGACGCTTAAGTCAGCAACCTTCCGTAATGAACGGAAAGGGGGGCTCACACTTAGAGGTACGCGAGAATATACTGTGAATGCGTAGGGAGTACGTGGATGCAGGAATGGGAGATTGGTGAGCGGGTGATGGAAGTCCTGGCTCTCGAAATGTACCGCAGTGGGTGGCTGACTGTAATGGCCCGAATTAGGCTGGAGAAAAGTGGGAGCTGGTTATGTTTTTGAGAGCTTGCACATGCAGGAGCATATGTCTTGATTCCAGGCTCTGGTTCTCTCAAAGGTAAATTGATCGATTGATCAATTGATCTCCCTCCTCCCTTGTAAGCGAGGAGGGAATTTATGACTCTTCTGTTCGGAGTCCTTGGCACGAGAATTCATCCTACAAGGATTCGTTGACCGCTGACTGTTGACGGCAATCGTCGGTGTGTCAATTGTCGCCTTACAGTGGCAAGTAGACCGCCGGACGTTACATGCCACGCTTGGTCTACCCCTCGCACTGGGATTGGCCGAAGAACTGTGGGTAGCGGCGTGGGCCGTAGTAGGTAGCGCTGACCTTCTTCTCATTGGCTCATTTTCTCTGCGCTATCCTTATCGCCCGTCAGCCGCATTAATGGTCTGCAGGTGACACCCATTAGCTGCGAGCACGGGTTGCCACGTAGGCCGTTTTGGGACGTTGGACTGGATTCGCCGCATGGGTCGTTGTTCCGCGAATTGGGATTGGAATCTTCTTGGGCCTTTGCATTGGACCCAGCACTATTCAAGAGATAAAATTTAAATATTAAACTTGTATGAGTTTAGTTTTATTATTGTGACATAACTTATTTGTTGTTTAAAAAGATTATATCAAATAATTGATAAGTTTTTAAAAAATATAAGTAATATCTGTTTAAAAAGTCTGTCTAGTTTATTTTAATATAAAATTTAAAGCACATTCAAATTAAATTTTTATATTCAGATATGTGCAGGATACTATATTATTATTAGCTTAAACTTTTAGACTGTATTTTCACACATTGTCCAACTTTAAAGAATTATTATTTTTCTAATACAAATTTTAATTTCTTATTTAATATAACTATGTAGGGTTTATGATTTCTAGGCTATGAAGATTTGTGACTCTGAAATACATTAATTCATCAGAGTTTTTATATAGGCTATAAAATTGATAACAATAATTATGAATAAAATTATTAAAAATAAAAAAAAATAAAAATACTTTTACTACATTATCTTAAATATAAATATAAATATATATATATTAAGTAAATATTGGGAAAAATTAATTTTGCTTGATTTGAGTGCAATAATATAATTTCGCATTAAGCAATTGACCCCTCTTTAGTTTTTTTATCACTATAAAATTATGAAAAAGCCTTGCCAAATAGAATTTAAAATGTAATAAAACAACCAAACAATTCTCATACTTGTTGAAAAAAAATTGTTCTATATTTTTGTGGGTATTATATTTTAAATTTTTTTAAATATTACTCAAATATTATTAAATAATATAACATATAATCTATTTTTTTGTATGAAGATATACATATAACAATAAATAAATAAAATATCTTCACAGAATAACAATAATTGGTAAATTTATGAATGGAAATCCTAATTTTACGGGCTGCCCTTACAAGTCTCAAATTTGCACATACGGCGACATTCTAGAACTCGCGAAGACTTCTAAATTGACAGATCAGTCCCTATGGTATCTACAAATTGAATAAGAGACCCCCTGGCCTTCTCACGAAGGCATTCTATCTGTTATCCAATTTCACGCGTCTCCCTCTTTCAGTTTAGGGTTGGGGTTGCCGAATCCGTGTCGTTTCTCTCTTTGTCTCTCCTTCCACCCGATTTCTGCAACCATGTCGTCGACATCGAAGAAGGTGACGTTGAAGAGCTCAGACGGCGAGATCTTTGAGGTCGATGAGGTCGTGGCTCTTGAGTCGCAGACCATCAAGCACATGATTGAAGACGACTGCGCTGACAGCGCTATCCCTCTCCCCAACGTTACCGGAAAGATCCTGTCGAAGGTGATCGAGTACTGCAAGAAGCACGTTGAGTCTCTCAAGTCTGAGGAGCGCGCTGCTGATGAAGATATCAAGACCTGGGATGCCGATTTTGTCAAAGTTGACCAGAACACCCTCTTCGATCTCATCTTGGTATCTCTCTTTTCACTCTTTCTATTTATCCCATTGTCTAGATTTTGTGTTTAAGGGATTGCTTGATGGAATATTGTTGCCAGATCTAGGGCTTCTGTTATTTGGCGGCAATGCGACGTTGTTTGGCAGGCTTTCATCCTTTAATTCTTTGGACTGCCGTGATCCCGTGTTCGTCATGATTTCTTTCTGATATTTGCTTGAATGATGAGTTGATGCGTGTAAATACCTATTTTCTGTTGTCGAAGGTCTAGTGAACACTGAGTAATTAATATTTGCATTACAATTGCTATTTTGTTGCTCGAGATGTTAAATACAGAGTTTTGACCGTGTTAATATGCGTGGCTGGAAATTGTTATTTCTTATGAAACAAATCGGCTGAAATTGTTAAAGCATTCTGTTTATTTAGGAAAGCTCGGGTATGTCAAACAGTGTGATAGGTGAATACGCGTCCTCACTTCCTATTTATCTCCGTGTTTTTCATGCTCTTACTGTGCTAAGAAAGCGAAATGATTGTTGGAAGTGATTTTGTTACTGTTGTCCTTATCTTGATGATGATAGTGTATTCTCTAGACGTTCTAAATTTGATTCCGGTGTCCTGTAGTAATGTGATGAATAGTGAACGATCGAGACTTCCGTTAGCATGCTGCTTATGAAGTTCTCACCTTTAGATCATTCTCCACCACATCACTCCTTGAGAAAAATAAATGATATTTGTGGTGTTATATGGCATGTCGACTTTATGCTTGACCAATGAAGGTCTCATGGAATGTTGCAGTGGTGTGTTTGTGGGGGATGTTTTACATAATGCTCAAGTTGGACTAGCACTTTTATCATCACATGTAATGATCACATTGTTTGTTATTTTTTTTAGTCTTCGGGGTTGGCAACTTCCTTTTTAGATGATCTCATGAATTTTGTGCCTCAGAGATCTTGTTCTTGTTTGTGTATTATATACTGTGGAGCTGGCTGTATTGATTGTTTGAAACTTCATAGTCTTTGTGGTGATGATCTTTTAATGAGTTATTGGTATGGGAAAAGTTGCCTGCTGAGGAATGGTGCAAAGAGGAAAGGTAGACACCCAACCTTTTCTGGCTTATTCTAGTAAGCTAGTTTGCTAACTTCTCAGAAAACTAAAGGGTATATTCCAATTTACTCTTTCCATGCTTGCATACACAGCAAATATGGTGTTAATTGGCAAACGCTGAAAGGTGAGTGTGATTTGTCTTGTTATCAGTACAAACTTCTTCCTAGATCTAATCATGTACCTTGAACAATCCATTTCCCTTCCCTTCTGAACCCAACTCCAAACCCTTATTAGCTTCCTACTGCCTTCTTCTATCCAATCATTTCTAGTAGCGGCCACCTTTCTGCCCAGATAATTGCCTTTCTAGATGTGTCTCTCATTTTAACAGAACTTGTGGGGCAGAACTGTTGCATTTGACTTAGGAGCCATTTTGTTCGACTTTTGAGCCATTTTGTTCAATTTAGAACCTGTTGTTAGCTAGTCTTTCTCCTTCATTTTTAGATACTCAAATTCCTTTTACAGAGAATTTGTAATCTTTTGTCTGAATGCAAGTTGGGTTTTGAAATCCATCTTGAATCCTTTCATGAAATAGTTTAGCATGATAGGCGACAACTCTTGTGCACACTATATTTGGGGGTATCACAATGACAAATGTGCCAATTGCTAATAAGAGGCTCTTGATTTCTCTCTTTAGGATTTGAAAACTTCAATGCTTCCTATATGAGGCCATGGCACTTTTTTGTTTTTATTTTTACTTTTTTTTTTGGGGGGGGGGGGTGGGCCTAGTTTAGAGTTGGATTAGAAAGGAATGGATGATAGCATATTCCTTGGACATAATTTAGATTTTGGAAGGAAGATAGTATCACTTTCGTGGGCACATGCTACTTGTTTTGTTGGAAAATTGCCTATAATTTTAGTGTTAAGGATTCAAATATCAAGCTCTTGAATTTAGTGGGTATTTGGGTTTGCATAGCTTACATGAAATGTTTTGAATGCAACACCTTTTCTCCAGGCATGTCCAAGAAAAGATTGTTAATTAGTAGCAACTTGGTCAATATGTCAACGGCTGGAGGTAGAAGGTTGTGGGTCAAACCATGCGTAGGTGTCCTATCATCCTTGAATGCCCTAATATTTACACTATGCACACTTAACTGACGCAGGGAAGGAGAGGGAGGAAGAGGAAAGGGGAAGAAGAAGCAGGGAATACAAAGGGAAGGGGACGAACTAATAGGAAAATGGAGAGAGATAACTGGGCAACAATAATGTTCATGGTATTATTTATCGAAAACATAGGCAATAAAATCATGGTTCTTATATAGACATCTAATTCCTAAGTTGACTAAGCAATAGATATAACTTTCTAAATGATGATGATCCTAATTATAAAAATAAAAACTAGGGAATAAATATAACTTCTTCAATTGGGACAATCCACAATATGAAATAATAGAATGAAATTCTAAAATTCTTTAGATATCATGAAAATTTTTAAAATTAGACGATTTTATTATTTTTAAGATATGATAAAGCTATGGAAATATATTAAATAAATAAAATGATGTCTTCCTCACTAACTCATGCCAGTGTGCTCTTTGATTTTGCTACATCTTTGTCCATTTGAAGGGAGAAGGTCCATGCTCTCTTGAATCTTTGCTACTTGTGATTGAGTCTATTCGGTGCTGGTTTTCATTTTCAGGCTGCCAACTATCTTAACATCAAGAACTTGCTGGACTTGACTTGCCAAACTGTTGCTGACATGATAAAGGGAAAGACTCCTGAGGAGATCCGCAAGACCTTCAACATCAAGAATGACTTCACTCCGGAGGAGGAAGAGGAAGTCCGGAGGGAGAACCAATGGGCTTTCGAATAGTGAATCCACCACCCACTCACGGAATCACCTCCTCTTACCAATTTCCATGGGGTGCCGTGGTGATGGTTGATGTCGATATCATATGAAGTGTTGCTCTTTATTTTAGCTACTGGTAGTTTCTTTAAACATGGTAGTTTCTTTAAACATATTGTACCACTTTGTTGGGCTGTGAACGTATAAAGCTCGTTTTAAGTGTCTCGTTTTTTCATTTAGATATCGACGGCTCCATTTATACTTATTCTTGTCGAGTTTTTTCCCTCCCCAATTTACATATCCCAGATGTTTATACGCGTCTAGGACCCAGTGGTGTAATCTGTGGGGCTCCTGTGTCCTATTGGCAGCCTCCATGACCTTGAAGGATCAAGGGATATCCCCATCTGCCCAGTAACGACGCCCAGCATTAATTCCTATCCAGTGCCCAAACCTATACCTATGATGTCGTGCTGTGAAGAGAAATTTTTTTTTTTTTTTAAACGCGGAATATTCTTATCTTTGGAGTTTTTTACGGAAAATTTCATGATGGCAATGTTGACGGCTAAAACTATAATATGGATTTATTGGGTTTTAATTTGTTGTTATAATTTTAATCGTCTAAATTGCTAATGATGAAATCCTTGAAGATAAATAAAAATGGGAAAATCCTAATTGGAGTCTTTTACTTGTTCAATATGTAAGAATAATTGTTTGTCCTTTATTTGGTCTTTTGTTTGTTTAGAGAAATATTGTTTGGACACACTTTTGTGGCTCTGCGTCCGTCGTCCCTCAATTGTTATATCTGCCCTATTAGTGTGAATCAATGATGAGGCATTATATAATCTAAAATTATATAATAGGTGCCTTTTTATTACTTAATTTTTTAGTGAGAAATTTGCTAAAAATGTCGACTAAGCTTAATCATTGAAGGGGAATGATACCCATTAGAAGGATATTTAGTATTCGTCACCCAATATTATGCATCTTCCTATTCTTCTTTAATGGACATAAAAAGCTTCATGTAACGGGTTGTGAGGTTCACATGAGATTATTTTATCATTCAATGCTGCTTTTGATTGCCTTCTATGCAGCTCCACCATGGATATTTACAGCAGGTTAGGCTATACTTCTGAGAACAGATCCAAAAAAGAGTTTCTCGAAGGATCAAATGAATACTTACTCTTGGATCAGCATTGGTCTCAGTCAGAGAATGGCTGCGAAAACATGGATTCATTCAACTCTTAACATCTCTGGCGATCAATGTAGCAAACCATCATCATCCTCGTCGTGGCCGTGGCATTTACTTTTTTAATGTAAAATTAGATATAATGATGACATTTAGGATTTTTTGAAGGTTTTTTAAAGCTGAATAATATTTACTTTTGGAAATTTAATGTGATACTTTAATGCCAAGATGGTTCTTTATACCCACGATTTCTTACTCTCATTATATATATATGAATTCTATTTTTCATACATGAAGATAGATTGCTTTCACTTGAATAAAATCAGAGCAAAATATTGAGAAATGTTAATCTTCTCTTAAGTATAAAATTTTCATATCTTTAGTAAAATAAATTTATACTTCACTTGTTTACAATTTATTTGAGAGAAAATTTTTATAATCGTATTCTTATGAAAATGAAATGACGAAGGCATCACTCTTGAGAAAATCTTCAAGGTTAGAGATGGTGGTTGGCGGCCGAGTCCATTGAGCCAGAGAAGGAAACCGTTTCTGTTGGTTAGAGTTGGTTTTGTCTTTCTTTAAGAAGTAATGGTTCGGATAAGACTGACAGGCTCGTCCACCAATTTTGGACTATATAAGCTGACTCGGCCTTTATTTCTTTATGGGCGGAATCCTTTGACGGATTTTTTCACTTAGACTGTTAGCAACTATATCCATCATTAACTCCCCATACCGGGAGACTTGAAGTTCAACATTCTGGTATGATGTTCGATGATGGTCATTTGTCCGAACGTGTGCTCTTAGTCCGAAGGACTTCATTGGCTGGTTGGACAAGGGTCGCTCAATAATATAACCAAGTTTTATTAACCATTAAGTGTGGCTCAAGGGGCAAGTGAATGGATCTCATCAAACTTAGGGCAATTTATGTCTTGCAATTTTATGAAATGACAAGCAAGCATTTGCCAGAATAATAAATAATTATTTTATTAATAAAATGTAATAAACTTTACAAACACTCTAAATGATACAAACTAACCTTACCTGGCCACATAGATATTTACTGATAATATTTTTTGAGATGAGAGACATTCTATGTCCAAGAGATAATTTTGCCATTCTGTGTGCGTAACTTGTTCACCACATTTTAAAAAATAGTAAAGACCAGGATATGCCCCTCCCAATTAGGTGAGGGCTTATTCCGATCAGTATTCTTGCCGATAACTTCAATACTTTGTAGCTCTAAGTCTCACACTTTAAATTGGTGCACTCTTATCTTCTTGTTATGATATCTTACAATCCGTTATTGATAGGTTGCCATTCGTAATAGTGTCATATCTTGAGTTTCTTCAAGTAGGTTAAGGTTTTCTCAGAGCCTTTGTAAATTGTTGGGTGAGTCAAAATATTTGATTTGGAGACAGGGCAGTCCGACTTCTATTGATATAACAGCCTCAATCCCATAGTAAAGGCTAAAGGGCAAATCTCGAATCAGCTCTCTGGGTGTCATCCTGTATGACTATAAAACAGATGGTAACTTGTCTACTCACGAGCCCCTAACACTTTCAAGCTTCGTTTTCAATCCATGTAGTAGTGTGTGGTTGATAATTTTCACTTATTTGTTGGTTTCTAGGTAGGCAACGGAGGTGTGAACCAACATTATCTTCAAATTAGTACAATACTTTGTGAACTACTTGCTAGTGAATTGGGTTCCATTATCAATCATTATAACTTCGAAAATGCCAAATCTACACACTATGCTTTGTTGGATGAACTTCGTTACATTCCGCTCAATAATCCAAGCTAGTGGGACGACCTCGACCCACTTCGTGAAATAATTAATCCTGACGATCACAAATTTCCTTCGTCCGGATGCAATTGGAAGGGGTCTGAGGATATCGAGCCCTTATTGTGTGAATGTCCAAGGTGATTGTAGAGCTCGGAGCTCTGTATGTGGTTGATGGGTGAGGTTCCCATGGATTTGACAATTCTTACATTTTTGCACAATGTCCACGGTGTTATGCTTCATGGTAGGCTAGTGATAACCTTATCTCATGAGTTTGAAAGTAAGGTTCTTACTCCAATATGGGATCCCTAAATGTCGAGATGTACATCTATTTGCGCATAATCAGCCTTTTCTGGCGTGAGACGCCGTAAATATGGGATAGAATACCCACGTCGGTATAATTTTTCATCTATAATGGTATACTAGCTGCTATCTTTTCACGCGCTTGGCCTCATTTGGGTTCTCTAGCTGTATATCGTCAAACAAGTATCTCATATAGGGAGTCATTCAATTGTCGTTATCTGTTATTTGTATTATCTCTAGCTCAAGGTTCTCGGTCGCTATGGCCCTTACTAATCGATTGGCTTTCCTATTCACTTCTCTTGTGATGTGGATCAGTTTTACATTATCAAATGTTGAGGTCAAGTCTTGGACTTTGAAGAGATACTTGAAAAGCTGCGGATTAAAAGCCTCAAGATTTACTCGGATCTGGTTGACAACCAATTCCGAGTAATTGTAGACGATCAGGTTTTTAGCCAAGCACTCTTTGACTAATTTGTCCGGAAAGCAACGCCTAGTACCCTATGACATTGTTGGTCGCCAACAATTCGAGGGTCATTAAATACTTTATTTGTAATGCATCAGGAGTTCTCATAATCATGCAGGCACCACTGCCTGTTTGCATTGAAGATCCATTCACATACAAGTTCAACGCTAGAATCTTTTGCTGACCGTCGGCCTCATCGAGATAGAGGGTTTTCAGAGTTAGGGTTGTTATTTTAATAATAAAGTTTGCCAATGCCTAGCCTTTTAGGGTTAGCATCAGTCAAAACTTAATGTCAAACTTGTCCAACTTAATGGCCCACTTAACTAGTCATCCTAATATGTCTGGCCTCTATATTATTTTTTTTAGTAGCTGGTCTGTTAAGATGATAAATTTGTGTGCTTGAAAATAGGGGCGGACTTTTCGGACAAAATATACAAGTGTCAGAGCTATCCTTTCAGCATGAGAATGTCGAGTCTCTGGATCAGTCAAGATCTTGTTAACATAATATACAGGCCATTCTGTTGAACTGTTGTCGAATCAACACCGAGCTCAAGGTAGTGTCGAACACTATAAGATATAAATACAGCTCCTCACCTTTTTAAGGGGAAGTAAGAAGAGGTGGGTTTGAGAGATACTCTTTGAGCTCTCAGAACGTCACTTAGTAGTCAGTCATCAACCGGAAGCCGGCGACCTTTGTCCCCCTTAAGGCTTTGAAGAAGGGCAGATACTTCATGACTGACTTAACTAAGAAGAGGGAGAGCGCTGTTAGTATCCTAGTAAGTTTTTATACTTCTTTCACAGTCCGAAATGAGTTCCTGTTGAGGATAGCCTTAATTTATTCAGGGTTTACTTCAATTCCTCGATGTGAAACGATAAAACTCAAAAACCTTCTCGAGGTCACTTCGAACGTATATTTTGTTGGATTGAGTTTCATTTGGTGTGTATGGAGGATATTGAACGCCTTGTCCAGGTCTTGAATATGGTCATCAGTCGTTCTACTCTTGACGAGCATGTCATCCACATATACTTTCATATTCCTTTCGATCTGGGCCTCGAACATCTTGTTGACGAGTTGTTGGTAGGTGGCACCGGCTTTCCTTAGTCTAAAGGGTATAACTTTATAATAATATGTCTATTGGTCGGTCACGAATGACGTGCACTCATTGTCCTCTGGACTCATCCGTATCTGGTTAAAAACTAAACATGCGTCTATGAAACTTAACAGCTTATATCCGAATGTTGAGTCTATGAGCATATCAATCATTGATAACGGAAAGCTATCCTTTGGACATGTTTTGTTGACGATAGTAGAGTCAATGCACATCCTCTATTTTCCGTTACTTTTCTTGATCAGGACCACGTTAGATAACCAGTTAAAATATTAAAGTTTCCTGATGAATCCAGTATCAACCGGTTTCTTCACCTCATCACGGATGGCAATCAGTTTTTCAATTGAATAATTCATTCGTTTCTGTCGGATGGGTTTATGACGAGATTTAGGCCAAACTTATGGACTATTATTCCAGTCGATATTTTTGATATATCGCTAGGTGTTCAGGTAAAAACGTCAGAATTCTGTTGGAGAAAACTAATAAATTGGCTCTGGAGGGGTTATGGTAGAGAACTTCCTATTTGAATGTACTTCTCTGAATTATTGCGGTCCAAAGGGATTCAATCCGTAGATTCTCCAAATTGAGCTTATAACAATGTAGTATCGTCACGGAAGTCAAGGTCCTTTATTGGTTGGCCAGGGGATATCTGAGTGATTTTGGATAAGTAATATATCCACCCGATCATTTAAACGCCAAGGATCTCTCCTACGCTGTATAGAGTGAGGAACTTTATTTTCAAATACGGGATCAAAATCACTGTATCTAAAGTTGTCAAATAGGGACACTAGGATAGCGTTATAGACCGATGGAAGGTCTACTATTAAGAAAGAAAGTATCTTGGAAGCAGTTCTTAGATAAATTCCTAGCATAATTTCAAGTTAGACAACACCCTGAATAGGTACCGGCTCGTTACCCAATCCGTACAAAGGTCCATCGATTGGTTTTATCTAACTTCTTTTCAAACTTAATTTAAAATAAGTATCAAGATAAATTAAAATTTTTAAACTTTTATTATCAATAAATACTCGTTTCAATTGATAGTCTACATTACTATCAAGAACGAGTGCAGATACAATCAAAGGATCAAAATGTGCGGAGATTATATGAGTCATATCTTTGTTATTAAAATTAATGATATCATCTTTAATTCGTACCCTTGGCTTCTTGTGATCGGCAGTCATATTTGAGAGTTCCAAGATGTCGTCCCACAATGATCGTGTCGTAATCATATTTATGATCCTGACTGCCACACGGTTTCTTAGTTGCTTGGCTTCATCCCCGTTTACCCTTCGGAGGTTTGCTTAGGTCTTTGTAGAAGATGGGTAAGGTGTCCTTTTCGGATCAACTTTTCAATCGTTTTCTATAGCATCTGACAATCTTCAGTGTTGCGATATGAGATGGCATATCTGATTAGTGTATTGACTTGTGCTCATCTATTTACCATGTTGGCTTTTACATGGGTGTAGTAGTAAGACTTTTTATCCGTCTTTTACAGATTGTGCCAATTATGTGTTATCAAATCCAAATTGTTACACGGATTATGGAGCCAAGAATTATCCAATTGGTTTGACGCGAGTCTAGTTTCCGTATGCTCTTAATCTAGATCCTATGTAATATAACAAAAGTACTGTCAAAGGATTGACGAGACTCATTCTCCGGTACATCCTCTAATACTCAAGTTAGTTATTTTTCTTTGAAAAAGGAAAATAGAGGATGCAAGTGTCAATGTCTGTAAAAATGATTTTTGTTTATAATTTGCATTTTATAGAAAGTGTATTAATGAGAAAGAGTGTGCATGGGCTTGTAACGTCTTAAAATTGTCTTTTGTTAGCTTTTGTTTGTTCGAGCATCATCCCCTTTTCTTGTTGAAAAGGAGGGGTTTATATAGAAGTAAAGGCAGTTGACAATTCCACCCAACCATCTAAGGAACTATTGGATGGATAAGTATATCCCGGTTGGCGACTGAGTTCGTTGAGCCAGAGGAGGAAGCCGCTTCAATCAGTTAGAGTTGGTTCTATATTTCTTTAAGAAGTAACAGTTTTGAAAAGACTGACAGGCTCATCCCCTAATTTTGGGTTATAATGGCTGATTGGGCTTCCATTTCTTTATGGGCCAAATCTTTTGATGTGCTTTTTCTCTTGGACGGTCAGCAACTATACGTACCACGTATATATAATTACGTGTGCGTATATATATGTATGTATGTATATATATGTGATTATGTATATGTGATTAAGTATATATATATATATATATATATATATATATATATATATATATGTGATTAAGTGTATATATATATATATATACATAATTTGATATAATTATATATTTCATAATTTTGATGTTGGAATAACAATCTAGAACACAATTAACAACATAAAATGACATAAAATCTGAAACACATATTGTTCTGCAACCTACATGCTGTAACATATTTCAACAATATTTCAGCAACAATTTGAAATATAGTATTTGATGAAATATACATTTCAACAATTTGAAATTTAACAAAATTTGAAATAACAGATTTTAACATAAAATATGCATGTTGGAACACAATATAAAGTATACATTTTAATAACAGATTATTTAAATAAATCTAACAAAAAATATCAGTAATGATTAAAATCATTACATATTTTACAGTACAAATTGTTAGACGAAATTCAATTTTTATTATCGTAGAAGATTAAACAAGTCTGCCATAAGTGTTAGATTACATATATATTTCATATACATTGCATTCCTTTCTCTCGTGGGTAATGAAAGAATTTTAGACAATACAGTATATAATTGCGCCGTCTTTTATTCATGTGTGTTGGCTTCTAAATTTTTGTTCAATATTTCATCGAGTTTATTCATATTTGTACTTAATACATTGACTGTTTAGATAATACAATCAGATAGTATTTTCACATCTATAATAGCCTTCTATTTTCTTCCCTTGGGCGTCACTGACGTAGCTGAAGTTGTCACATACGGTGCACTTTGAGTAGGGGAATCATTAGTACGATTAAGTTTTCAATCCCTATTTCTTCAGTATCATTCACGTTTAATTACTTGCTATTTGGTTTCTTATTCTGAAGCTTTGCAAGGATGTCTTCAGCAGCCTGTGCATATATCCCTATTGTACAGTATTTGTCATAAATCATTGACAAATTTTTAAAATATGGAAATGACTTTTTTTTCAAAACAACAACTCCCTTGCAGCTCTGTATTAATAAAATAATATCGGTTTAAATTTAAAAAAGAATATCATATAAAATATGACATTAACGAACTGCTATTAATGGATACAACAGTCTAAATTTCAAACAATAAAGCAGTTTAAACATGAATTTATATAACTGAATGAATTTTAAACTGTTTGCCAACATAAATGAGTCGCATATGTTGCACGCATATGTCTTAAACAATTAACATTATAAACGAATTTTAATAAGCAGTTTAAACTGCTTTGGGCATCACAAATTGCCAGGACAACTCTGTGCTGACGGGCATCATAACTGCTTTAAATTGCTTCAAATTGCCAGCATATCAATTTTGAAGATGCAGTTTAAACTGCATCATAATAACACAATTGGATTATGGGCATCAGTTTGATGATATATTTTCAAGATGCAGTTTAAGTAGCAGTAAGCTTTCGGGGCATTTAAAGCAGAATACCTGGGTTTTCTGCTACTTTAAACTGCTGCTTAGAGCAATTTAACAAAATAGGCATTTTAATAATACAATTTTCTGTACGCATTCCAAACAGAATGGGCATTTTTCAAAGTAAAATGTGTATGCAAATTTAATGGAATAAATAGCCAAGAACTTACCAATATGCATCCATTCTATACATGCTATTCTACAATAATCATTTTTCATACATCATTCCACCCAAATTTGGAAGTGTTCGTATCCATTATCATATCATATACGATGCTCCATTTTCTTTTTAACATCATTATTCTAGATGCAATGTGTGGAGTTACCTTTAAATCTAAATTTGACAATGTTTTATTGTAAAATCCTCTCTAATTCATATAAATAACCAGACTTGAAACTATTATTAGCATTATGTGTACCAGTGTAATACAATTTGACTATACTAACAACAAGAATATTATCTTTATAAAGCTCAAATTTTCTTTTGATATCCTTATCATCAGATGGTGACATACTTAATTACGTTGATTTGTCATAATTATGAATAAGTGAATCCAAGAAGTAGAAATCGAAGAAGTTAGGCACCAAGTCAAGCATATTTATCATTAATAACATAATTGATATTATGGAACAATAAATATATAATTGGCACTATTCAAAGTGAATATGTCAAATGTATCATTCAATTATATTCCCTTTTGTTGAACATAGCATTTGTCAAATTATTCTTAAATGCACTCCAACCATCGGTATGATCTCATTGTGTTATCATATCCGCATTTTCGTCTAACAAATTCTCGTGAGACATGTCAAGGATATCTTGATTTGTAGAATACATTGCATAGTTCTTAAATATCAACATTAAAATGGAGGAAAAACTTGTACAAATTGTTTAGAAACGATAGAAAATATGCAACCACATAAATTTTTAGCATTAAAAATATGAAACTGATGGGTATACTATTGTATGGGTTGACCCACGGTTAAAGAAAGCCAAAATAGCCTGTTGGATGGTCAACTCAAATAATGGCCCAACAGGAGATGAAGGCCAAAATCCTGAAAGGCCCAAAACGGTCAACGCCAGTATTGATCGTCAAGACGATAGCAGGTGGCCAACTCGCGTACAGACGGTCAACCCAAACGTTGACCGGAAGTACTGTAGTAGTAGGCCCAAAAAGGCGATAAACCTGCTACGGGCCAGGCCCAATTTGGCAGGCGAACTCGTGCACTAAAAGCAACGATCCTTTCATGATTACACGATTTCCTAAAAGCTGATCTTCTTCAAAAAGGCGGCAATGAACTCAGCGCCAACGTTGGAGTCAAAACAGTCACAAGAACATGAAAGAGATGAGATGATTTGAATATCCGTTGCACTGTTTAGAAAGAAACATCGAATCACGCCTGTCAAGCCTACCAACTCAGAGAAGGCCACCATTGCTAGTCCAGAATAACACGCTACCTTGCCCAGAGAAGGTGGCTCTCCTGCTATTCATATAAGCTTGAAGTCTCCATTTTGGAAGACATATGCACGCTCACATAGAAGCAGAAGCTCTCGTACTCACTCTCTAACTTGTCTTCAAAAGAACATCCAGAACATACTTTCTAGAACAACAAAGAGACTTCCTACAGTCTAACTCACGAATGCTTATAGAGCTTGAACAAAAACTCATCTTCTCTTTCTCTTTGCACAAACGTTCATCCTCCAATCCCACCAAAGGTCTCCAGATTGCAGGAGACCTTTTTCGGCTTTCTGAGAATTGTTTCCTAAAGCTTCCATGCTTTCGGAACGCCGCTTCCACTCGCTCTTTGTGAGCAGCAAGCGGGAACTCATATTCTCAACAGGCCAACACTCCCGACCATCCTACCCCTTCTCTCTCTCTTTTGCTTATCAGTTTACCTTCCTCGATTCGAAAGCTTTTTACTAACTTGAGCGTTGAAGTATTTTCGGTGGGACAACCTCCCGCCGATACACTGACCTCTTGTTCACTTTAGTGGTGTGCAGGATTCAGACTCAGTGAATGGAGTCGAGTCGAACCATCTAGACGAATCCGAATCTGTTCAAAGTCGGATCCAGGTACGCATCATTGACGCCGTCTGTGGGAAGCGCTTACAAAAAGCCAACCACAATTCTGCACAGCGCACTTTTTTTGCCACCTGATTCACCCACAATGGTGAATACGAAAGCCCAAGTTACCGATCCCACTAGAGACGTCACTTTTTCCGACCAGGATCACGTTCTTTGGTACTGGGTCAACGGGCAACAGGAGGAGTGCCGCGCTTTTTCAAAGAATCGATGGAGCGGATAAGACCCAACAACCTGCTGCCTCCAAATACTTTGCTCTAAACAAGAGCAACCACAAAGCAGCGGCGCTCGGCCAAAGAATCGTTTGCGCCGGCCACCAAAAAAAGTGGCTAGAGGAAAAAGAAGCATACCAGAAGGCCCTAGAGACCCACGAATAATCCGATCCCAACCTTCTCGTGCGCTCCAGGCTGAAACGAGCCTGAAGAACGCTCTGGGAGCACAACTTTCGGAGAAAGTCCGGAGAGAAGAAATCCCCGATACTCTCGGGCAGAAGACGAAAACACAGTCCAGGAATGACCCTCCAAGACTGCTAGGTCCGCCGGAGGCAGTAGCCAGCCGGCTACTTGGACCATTCAGAGACAAAACAGAGTTGAGAGCTTACCTAAACTCTAAGAGATCTGCCAACACTGCTTGCGCAGATCCGCGAGTGGATAAGATTTGGAATCGCGTGTTTTAGGACGATAGGTGCGCCATTGACCCGGACAGATCTCCTTTCACAGGAGAGATCCTAAACCGTTCGCTGCCCACTAAGTTCAAAATACCTTCTCTTGACTCATACGATGGGAGTAGTAATCCAGTTGACCATTTAGATCACTTTCGCACCCATCTGAGTCTACAAGGGTTGGAAGACTTAGCGATGTGCCGCTACTTCTCGCTCACGGTGAAGGGAGATGCCCGCATCTGGTTTCATCACCTCCTTTCAGGCGCCATCGGCAGCTTTCGGGAGCTCACAAATCTCTTTCTAACTCTCAGACGCCTCAAGCCGACAGAAGAGAAGCAACCGTGACATCTCTCCCACATCAAGGAGAAGTCGGGAGAGAACCCTCGGTGATTCCTGACCGCTTTGTGGCGAGAGGCTAAGTGGATTCCCCGGATCACGGAAGAGATGAAACTCGACTTCATCTCCACATTGACCTACGGGAACTTTTTCAAGCACCTGGCCCACAAGAATCCCCAAACTTTTCGGGAGGCGGAGTCCATCACCAGGGCCTACGCCGCGGTAGAAGAGGCCAACGAAGAGAAACGCCTAGAGCGGGCAGATCAGCCTTGATCATTTCCTGGAGATGGAAAAAGAAAATATAGCGCGTGAAATCACTACCACCGGAAGCAAAGACAGATCGGGGCCGTCGGGCGCAGGGACTACAGCCCACTAGCTTTATGCCTCCGATAAAGGTCCTCATCCGTAGGGAAACGTTCCTGAAATGGCCGAAACCACTGAAGAAGGATACAGAGAACTAGTCAAAGTACTGCGACTTCCACCAGTCTGTTGGGCATTTTACTGAGGATTACAAGACACTACAGAGAGAGATTGAGGAGCTACTTTGCAGAGGCCACCTCACCAAATTTGTCAAGGGCCTTGGGCAGAGCTCTGGAGCAGCTGGCGGAGAAGGGTAGGAGCAATCTTCTCCCCAAAATTGGGTTGCGGCAGGAGTGGTTAATATGATCACCACCTGACTTGCCAAAAATTTGGCCAACAACGAGGAGCAGCAGACTGGGAGGAAGAAACAACGCACGGCAGACAACACTGTTAGCTTCAATGATAATGATTTGACTCGTGTAATATCCCCCCATACTGATCCCCTCATTGTTCCGCACTCGTTTTGAACGGTAGTGTCGACTACCAGTTGAAGCGAGTCTTTATCGATAATGAAAGTTCAAAGAATTTACTTTACGTGGATACGAATCAGAAAGATGGCCGGTTGGTACGCTGTGGTTGACAGACGGCTATATCGCCGTAGCTACTCAACCTCATACCCCTGGTGCCTAACTCCTGAAGAGGCTGACTATGCTTTAGGCGAAGTCCACCTCGGGATTTGCGAATCATACATTGGCGGAAAAAACTTAGCTTTCAAGATCATGCGGCAGGGCTACTACTGGCCTTTGATGAAAAAGGACGCACTTGAGTTTGTGAAGAAATGTAAAAGCTGCCAGCTTCACAGTAACATTCATCGCCAGCCACCCGCAGACCTGAAGATACCTTAGGCCCCTTGGCCCTTTGCGCAATGGGGGCTCGATATTCTCGGCCCATTTCCCATTGCCACGGGGCAAAGAAAGTTTGTCATCGTGGGGATCGACTACTTCACCAAGTGGGTCGAGGCCATCCCACTGGCAAAGATTACGGAGCACAATGCCATGGAATTCCTTCGCTAGAACATCATTTGTAGATTCGGCGTCCCTGAGGTTGTCGTGACCGACAACGGGACCCAATTCTCAAAAAAATGCTTCACCAAGTATTACGCCAGCCTTGGCATCAAGCTGGTCCACACTTTAGTGGCATACCCCCAAGCAAATGGACAGGTGGAGGTCACGAACCGAACGCTACTTCATGAGTTAAAGATTAATCTGGAGGACGCCAGGGCTCATGGGTAAACGAGCTCCCCTTTGTTCTCTGGTCTTACCGGACAACCCCAAAAGAACCAACGCGTGAAACGCCCTTCAGCCTCTGTTACGGGACTGAAGTGGTGATCCGGTCAAAATCGGGTTTCCAAGTCTTAGCGTGGAATGTTTGACCCACAGGGTAACTCCCAAAAAATTAGGGAGCACCTAGACTTGTTAGAGAAAACTCGCGACGCCGCCAGAGTGCGGACAGCGGCCTACCAACATCGAATTGCCCGATACTACAACAAAAAGGTCAAGGCGCGATGATTCGATGTTGAGACCCGGGTCCTACGAGGCGTCGAGGCCACAAGCAAGCTGGCTGGCCACAATAAGCTCTACTCGTCTCCGCCGTCCTGCGAAACGGAGCATACAAACTTCGGAGCCAGGATAAGAAGTTGGTCCCGCAAACGTGGAACGCGATCCACCTCAGACGCTACTTCCAGTAAAAGGAATAGGTGTGTATTTGCATTATTGTGTGTGCGCATTCGCTTGCTTATTTTAATTCACCAAAATGAGTGTTTCCTTAGCATACTGCCTTCCCTTCCTGTGTGCATACATGTATATATGTGTTTACTTTGCAAGCTACCCGACCTAGACTGCCCCTAAGTCGGGAGGGTCCTCACCCTCTCGTTAATAAATTCTGATCACCTAGGCGACCCATAAGTAGTCGAACATGAACCTCGATCATCCGAGTGGCCCATTAGCTATCGTATTTAAACCCCGGTCATCCAGGTGGCCCGAGAGCAGTCTAGTATGAACCTCAATCATCCGAGCGGCCCGTTGGCGATCGTATTAAACCCTGGTCATCAAGGCGACCCATATGCGGCTGGATTTAAACTTTGGTCATCTAAGTGGCCCGTTAGCAGTCAAAATCTTAGGGGGCTAGCGCAGCACATGCAACGACGTCCTCCGCGAGGAAATAGTATGATCAGTCAACAATGGTTGAAGGGAGAAAAACTCTTCTCCAACGCTGGCCGCCCAAGTCAGCACTTGGGCGGCACCGCCAGGCTTCACTCACAAGCCGCAGCTACTAGGCTGGTTAACATAGTTGCCCACGAAGAGCCTAAGGACCTCACTCCTTTGATAGCACTACAATGGCAGCCGGCTAACTGAGTTGGCCGTCTGGAACAACAGATATGCAAACACAAAGGCAGTAAAGAGAGATGGACACGAAGTTGAAAAACCTTCATTTTATTACTTCCACACATATTACAAAGTACATCAAATGTACATAAATACAAGGAAGGTCCCAAAAATGTACAACACAAGAGCTACGAGGGCGGCGGAGGCCTTTGACTGTCACGATGCTCCCCCACGAGGCTGTCTCTACGTTGCGTTGACCGGTTGGAAAAATTGATGAGGTCAACGGGAAAGTCGGGATCAACCAAATGCACAATGCGCCGACTGATGTTAACCCCTTCCAACAGCCGCACGAGCATCATACCCTTTACCTCGTGGGGGCGGATGCTGAGACTCAAGTCGTTCTCCAAGATTGCCATCTACCCAGCAAGTTGATCAATACGCACTTTAGCTCATTCGTTCTCTTCTTTCAAACGGGCAACCTTAGCCTTTAAGTTCGCGTTCTCCGCTTCAACACTTGCCAAAGCAGTCTCAAGGGCAGCAGTCTCCTCACGGTGCTCTGCCCCCGAAGCCACCAACTTGGCATCTAGCCAGGCGATCTTCGCCTCTCTGTCGAAGATCACCCAATCTCGTAGGTCCATCACCTTGATGATGGCAGCAACCACCTTCGACTTCTGCACAAAAGACAAACGAAGAACAAGTTAGAAATTCTGAAAGGAGAAAGTATGCAGAAGGCATCACAAAGAATTATACCTCCCAGACTCTCCTCGTGGGCCTCTCAGGCCTGGCCTTCAGACCTGGCTCAGGCGGCGGTGGGCCGGAAGCGACGCCCTCGCGAGCTGAGCTGGCAGTAGCCACCTCCAGAATATCGTCCAAGAGCCCCTCATTAGCATCATCCGTAGCAACAACAGGCGCCCCGGCTACAGCCTTCGCAGCAGCTGCCGGAGGATAAATACCACCACTGGCTCCTCAGCAGGCACCTGCATGACTGAAGAGCCAACAGATGGCTCCTGCGCCTCCGCCGGCGGCTCACATGCTGGCTCCGTAAAGGACTTCATTTGCACCGCTTGAGGAACCGCCTGCAGCGCAGGCTGCGCCAAGATAACACTTTCTCCCCTGGCCTCCAACAAGTCTTCAAAAGATTTTTTCGAATGAAAATGGCAGAACGTAATCGGGCCCCGAAGACGACGAGAGGGCGTCTCAACACCATCCTCTCGGGCCGCGACCGATAAAGTCATCGTTTGTAGGGGCGGAGCGGATAAGCAGGCCCCCGAGTCCTCCGGACCATCATTGCTCATGTTTGAGCTTTTGAATCGGGAAGGTGGTCCCAGTCACCTTCTTAGCCTCTATCCTAGAGACCAAGAAATCTTGTTCAAAGTCTAAAATGTGGTCATTGACCAATTTGGTCAACCACTCTAAGGACGCTGTGTCCGCCATAGACAGTGTCCCAGTGTACACATTTGGCACCAACCCCAATCCTTCGCAAGGGGCCAGGTCTCCGCCACACTCACAAAAAAGAACCAATTTTTTCAATTCTTAAGTGAATCATAAATGGCCGTGTTTATCTTAAGGCCAGGACGGGGGATAAGGGAAATCCATTCACCTCCCTGATTTATTTTAAAGAGTCCCATCACCATGGGCATCGTCAACCTCTTAGAATGTTTGCGAAGAAAAATACAGAGGGTGCAAATGTACCATACAGCGTTGGCATGAAGTTGGGCAACAGGGAAGCGTAGGGCTTGCAGGATCGACTGCAAGTCGTCCGGCAAAGGAAGACGAAGACCGCTCCTCAGGTGGGCCTCGTATATCATCACGCGCCCTGCTGGTGGAGAGAAGGCCCTGTCGTCCTTGCCCGGGACCCTCCACGCAATATCCTTGGGAATATTGAACTCGACGCACAACGCTTTCATATCACCCTCTCTAAGAACAAAGGAGATGTCGGCAACGGAGGTTGATGCCATGGCTGACAGAGAGACTAGGGTTTCTTTGAGGAACAAGAGAAGGTTGAAGAAGAAGAAGGCAAAGTAAGGAGGCATGAGAGAATATTCAAAACGACGAGGGAAACTTAAATGGTAAGATGTGAAATGCCATAAACCGCCTCAGAAAGGACGCCATCATTCCTGCCACGTGTCGCCTCCCTAATTGGCCCTTTAACAAGCAAATCCTCTGACGCATTAATGGCCCGGATATCGGCTCAACCAAGAGAAGACGCGTGTCTACTTTTGGCCTCGACAAGCCGGCTAATGGCCACGCGTTCAAAATAACTCATTCTCCTTTCTCGCCAAGAAAAATAACTTTGTTCTTTTCGACCAAAGAAATATAACTTCCTCCTTCAGGCCCGATAAAATAAATATTTTAAGACGGCCAATGAACTTTCTTCTCCGGATCTGACCAAAGACGGTCAACAGATCCGGTCAACTTTCCTCTCCGCCTTTCATGGAGTCCTTCAAGATCCTCAAACAACGAAGGGGAGTGAGGGGCATCCCATCATGAACATGCCGGAGGCTAGAATTCTCGCCACCGGCATGGCCTCCGGCATGGGGGGCTAATGATGAGTATATTATAGTATGGGCTGGGTCACGGTCAAAGAAGGCCCAAATAGCCTGTTGAACGGTCAACTCAAATAATGGCCCAACAGGAGGCGAAGGCCCAAATCCTGAAAGGCCCAAAATGGTCAATGCGACGGCCAACCCGAGGCCGACTGAGTATTGTAGCAAAGCCCAAAAAGGCGATAAACTTGCAAACTTGCTCACGTCGTCCAATTTGGCAAGCAAACTCGTGCCTAAAAGCAACGATCCTTTCATGATTATACGCTTTCTTAAAAGCTGATCTTCTTCAAAAAGGCGGCAATGAACTCAACGCTAACGTTGGAGTCAAAACGGTCACAAGAGCATGAAAGAGATGAGATGATTTGAATATCTGTTGCACTATTTTGAAGGAAAAGGATCCATCAAATCACGTCTGTCAAACCTACCAACTCAGAAAATGCCGCTATTGCCAGTCCAGAAGAACACGCCACCTTGCACAAAGAAGGTGGCTCTCTTGCTATCCATATAAGCTTGAAATCTTCATTCTGGAAGACACATGCACACTCACACAGAAGTAGAAGCTCTCGTACTCACTCTCTAACTTGTCTTCAAAAGAACATCCAGAACGTACTTTCTGGAACAACAAAGAGACTTCCTATAGTCTAACTCACGAACGCTTACAGAGCCTGAACAAAGACTCATCTTCTTTTTCTCTCTGCACAAGCATTCATCCTCCAATCCCACCAAAGGCCTCCAGATTGTAGGAGACCTTTTCCGACTTTTTGAAAACTATTTCCTAAAGCTTCCACGCTTTCAGGACGCCGCTTCCACTTGCTCTCTATGAGCAGCAAGTAGGAACTCACATTCTCAACGGGCCAACACTCCGGACCATCCTACCCCCTCTCTCTCTTGTTTATCAGTTTACCTTCTTCGATTTGAAGGCTTTTTACTGACTTGAGCGTCGAAATATTTTCGGTGGGATAAATTCCCGCCGATATACTGACCTCTTGTTCACTTTAGTGGTGTGCAGGATTTAGACTCAGTGAATGGAGTCAGGTCGAACCATCCAGACCAATTTGAATCTGTTCGAAGTCGGATTCAGGCACGCATCAGAAACTGTGGACATATATTTCACAAAATTTGACAGAATCCTTTAAATACGATGCTGAAGTGGGCACAAGTTTTTCAAAGTTACTCTACTTCTCAAGCCTTTTATTCGTATCTATATCTATTTGATGTGTAATTTGTACTCATTGCTTGTGTGTTTTTCTGCAAACAATTTACAGTTGAATGGTCTAACATATGTAAATAGAGGCACTGGAAACAGAAACATAAATCTATAAAGAAACTAAGACTAGAAATGAATTTTTGGACTAGAAACAGAAACATAAATAGAGGCATTAAAAATGAACTGGGGTTTCGCACAATCCAAAAAATCAAAACCCACAAATCGAATTGGGGTCTCGCACATCCCAAATACAAATATATTGAAAAATTTCTTATAAATCTGTAACGGCAAATGACAAAATTGAATTAGGGTTTAAAAGAAATAAATTTATTTCTGGAGAGAAGTCGAACTCTTGAACTATAAATTTATTGAGAAATTTCTTACCTTCCACAAATATGTAATGTGAAGCAATCGAAATATTGGAGAGAAGTCAAACTCTCGAACATTTTGATGGAGAATGGTAGAATAAATACAAAGAAGACAAACAGATTTGAAGGGCTAATGAAGGATGAAGCAGGGTTTTGAATGAAAAAGAGAACGGTGGAAGCAAATGGAAAGAATGCAACGAGGGAGAACGATGGAAGCAGCGATGGAGGACGATGGAAGCAGCAAGGGAGTAGGGTTTTTATTCCCAGATCGAGATCGAGGGAGAGAGCATCGAGAAAGAATGAGGTGAAACAGAAGGAAAGGGTGCGAATAAGGGCATTTTTGAAATATAAAAAAATGTGTACAGAAATAGTTATTTCTAACTATCCGGAAATAACTATTATCAATAGTTTTTCCTTAAAATTCAAAAATAACTATTCTTTTAAAAATATTTATTTTTTGTCAAAATATAACTAAATAGTAAAATAAATATTTTTAAATGAATAAGGTTGATATGTACGCCATTAATGGGCTGGCTCAAGAAGGAAGAACGGCTCAAATTCAAAATGGCCCATTAGCGCTTAAACGGTCAACATTTACCGTTGACCAGTCGAAAGACCAATGAGCAAGGAGAAGCCCAAGAACGGGACGGCCCACTTAGGTCTAGGACGGTCAAAACCTCCGTTGACCGAAATTATGCGAGACGGTCAATACTTCCATTGACTGAAAGCGTGACCAAAAGACCGTTTGTAGGCTAAGCCTCAAGTGGGCCAAACCCAATTTGGTCTATGCAATCATCCTCAACCAGCAGCGATTTTCTCCCCTAATTTCGCGCTCTTCACAGAAGGCAATCTCCATTACAACGATTATTAGCAGATTCAACGTGCATCTTTAAAGGAAGGTGCCAGAATCATTTTTCTATTTGCTGGAAACCTAACCGTTACAAAATATAGAATGAAAGTAATCAATCCAGCGACCATTACTACCATAAAAGCTCTACGCTAGAAAAGACAGTGATCCCAATAGAGCGCGGGAATCAAGCCCTTCTACACAAGGGAGATAGCCCAGGGCAGCGCCTATAAAAGGTCATGGAGTCCACACTCCAAAGGGGGCTATCATTAACGCCTTCACTAACGCTTCATTCCCCGCATTCATTTGCCCACAAAAGCTCTCTGGAAAAAGGCTCACACGCTTTAGATTGCAAACGTTCTCTCTCACTCTTTGCACTATGTTCCCAACAAACACAGTATTTAGAGTCAGCGCTTCTTACGAGCCTACAAAGCCTCTTTTCACGAGAGCAATCACCCTTCTCAAACACTCTCTACATTCCCTTGCATTTTCTACCTCTACCTTCTTAATTCGAATGCTACTTGTTAATTTGAGCGTTGAAGTGTTTATGGTGAGACAATTTTCTACCGTCACCTAACCACTTATTCATAGTTGTGATGTGTAGGATCCAGATTCACAGGACGGTGCCGGACTCAGACAATCAACTTAATTGGAATCTGTTTAAAATTTAAATCTAGGAAGCATCAAAGGTAAAAATAAAAATTAACCTAAATTTTGGATTAATATGCACGGTGGGACGATGACAAACAATCTCTCCGTGCTAGTCGTCGTCCAACGTCCGTGCGGTTTCTTGTCGAACAAAGCAGAGTCGAAAACTCCAAAACCCTTGAACCAAACCCTCGTCAGTTTTTGGTCACCGAACAACCCAAACCGGTAAACCGTCCGTCACCCTTTCTCTCAACCGGCGATGGCATTCACCGGCGGAAGATTCCGGGAGCTCGTGAAGAGGTACGGGAAAGTAGCTCTAGGAATCCACTTCTCAGTATCAGCCGCATCAATAACCGGCCTTTTCATAGCCATCAAGAACAACGTCGACGTCGAATCTATTATTGAAAAAGTCGGCATGGGCTCCGTCTCTTCATCCAAGGATCAATCGCAACCTCACCAGTCGGAGGGGCCGCCGCCAAGTAACGATGGTGACTTCGTCGCTGAGGACAGAACTCAGCTTGGATTCCCAACTGAGCAGCCAAAAAAGCGGAGTCGGACGGCCGAACTTGCGGCGTCGAGCGGTGGAGCTTTGGCTCTTGCTGTGTTGTGCAATAAGGCGTTGTTTCCGATTAGGGTCCCGATCACTATTGCTCTTACGCCCCCAGTCGCGAGGTTCTTGGCTCGACGGAATATTATCAAGAACACCGTATGATCTGCACACTCTATCTCTCTCTCCCCTTTAATATTAACACTTGTTCACTTCATATGAAGTGCAATACTTTTTAGTTTGTGTGTGTGTTGTGTAACTGGGAAGAGGGGGAAAAAGAAAGGGAAATAAAATGTAATTATAAACAAATGCACAAACTCGTGATAGCCTTTGGCTTCCTGTCTAAGCTCATCGTAAACATATGATGACCCCAAGCAAGAACTCCAAGAACTCAATAAGATAGTTACCCAGAAAATATGGTGAGGATCTGAGTGAGGGATTATGTAAATTTGTACTATAGCTGGCAATAAGATAGTTAGGCAAGCAAACCTTATGCTGTTGAGCCAACTCCCAATGTACTCGGTGTAGTTGCCTACAGTTGACAATGAATTATGGTCCAATTTGATTTAGTTATGCTGTTTTTTTTATTGATAATTGAAGTTTGGCATCGATGGGTGAAATAGCATGGTGCATGAGTTTTGTTTCCATCTGATCTGTAATGTTCCTCCATGCTTAGGGGGTCTTAGGAGTGAATCATTTTCTTCATTGAGGTCTAAATTGGGTGGTCAAAGAGTTGAAAGAGGATGAAATCATGAAAGAAGCTGTACATTGGTGCAGAGCTGGGTAAGTTTTGAGAAAAAATCCGTTGATCTTCTGTTTTCCCCTTTTCTTCATGGTCTGGATAGTTTTTAGTGTTTCTATTCGGGAATTTTTTGCGACATGAGTAATGCCTTTTATTTCATTTTCTTTCTGTCTAAATATGCGTGAACAGAGGAATTCTGAAATTATTCTTCCCATATTGGTGGTTTGGAAATTGATGGTTGATGTTGAGTGAAATGGTATTTGCTTACTAATAGTGGTTGGTATGGGTGTGGAGTGAGCATGAGATGCATTGCGTACAAGAACTAAATTATAATTTTTAACTAGTTCCACTCATTGATTTGAGAAGCTTTGGGGAAATTTTTCTGTTTCTTTTGCTTTCCAAAATTGGAGAGAATGATTTCCCAAGTTCTGTTCTTTTTGTTGTTGGGAAGAGACTTAGAAGACAAAAGCAAAAAAGAGTAATGTGAATCACTCAAATGTAATGAGGAATACAAGTGAAGGAACCAATTGGGATTTCAGATTCTTATGAGTTAATAAACTTATGTAGGACATTATTGAAGTTTAGATAATTTTAAACTTATAAGTGTAGAGTCTTTAGGATGTCTTAATTACTCAATATTTAATTATTATATAGTGTTTTTATGAATTTGTTATGCTGTTTCCTAGTATAACTAGAGTCATATTAGACCTATAATTACCTTCATACTTGGCTTCTTCTTCAAGTTGTTGAGTCAATAAATTGAGCTGTAATCCCAGTTTGCAGGAGTTGAATATGGATTCATATTTGGGAACGTGTATCTCTTATACTCCCTAGAATCATACATGATATTTTCACATTGTCCAGCTCCTCAATATTCTTTCACATTCATTGGATCCTTTCCTCATTTGACCTTCTTCCACTCTGCAACCACAGCCACAATCATTGACCATCCACCATCACTTCCCTTGACCTGAATAACCCGATGAATTGCTGAACCAGAACCTCTCTCTTCACATCTCCAGCAGCTTCTCACCACTAACTCACAAGTGCCATCACAAGCCCACCGGCCACCGACCACAACTGCCTCAACCACCACCTTCAATATCCTCTGATATTGCTGGGCATCACGTGTGCAATCCTCTCACCTAAGCCTTAGTATTTTCTAGAACCCTAATGTGCAAAAGACCTGGGTGCCAGGACTAAAATTGCATTAGAGTGCCTTAGAGTTTGCCGATTTTTTTGCTGGTAGCGTCTGCAGCCACCACAACCTTCTATCTTCTTCTCTCTTGATCTGCAAATTCACATTGTGCATTGCTTAAGTTCTGTTTTCAATGCCTCAGTGTTTCTTCTGCATTGTTTAAATCAAAGAACATGGGGTTCTTTTTCTTGGTTTGGTTGGCTACATGTGACTGTGGGATTCCCATGTGTTTCGGTTGTGACTCTCTTCATCATTGTAGAACTGTAGCCCTCTTTATCACCAGCTTGTGGGTTCCCTGACATTTCTTGAATCGAATCAGTCCTTTTTTCAGCAGAAACTTAATTTTGAAAGCTTAGCATTATGGATTTTGAAGTTATTGCTGATTTAAAATTTTTGCACTGAAATTTATGGATCAGTTTAACCAAATAAGGGAGGACTTCAATGATTATAACACTCAGTTTACAAATACAACATTCAACTGGAGTTTGCTGTTTGCTCGAAGTTCTAAATTTACCTATTTTGATTGGATTGAACTTGCAATCCTATTCGATTCGTGTTGTGCAATGGAAGATCCATTTGGTTATTTGAACAATCACCATGAAAAGGCCAATGTTGCAATAACCTATATCTTAGTTGAGATGATGCGAAATTTCAATGAAGTAATGTGGTTTTCTACATTGTTTAAAAACAAATGCTGAATGCACATAAAAGAAAAAATTGGAATTTTGGATTGTGAGGAGTTAACCTACTTATTCAGGTTATCATTGTAATTTAGATAATTTTAAGGTCTAGAAGTTTAGGTTCATTAGAATTTCTTCATTATTTTCGTATTTAGTTATTAGATATTTTTGCCACTCCATTATTTCATTTCTAAGTAGAATTAGGAGTTGTATGAGGCCTAGAATTACTTTCTTGCTTAGTTAGCTAATTTTCTTAGTCATTGAGTCTATATATCGAGTTGTAATATCAGTTTTAAGAGTGAAATATGAATAGAATTTTTTAACCTGTTCTTTCTTGACTTGGAAAACTTCCCCAATAAAGTGGGTTTGGGGATATTACCTATGGTAAGACACTGTTGAACTGAGTAGCAGCTGCCCAGAGACAAAACATTTACATTTCTGGGAACTTAAACTCGGTCAGATAGAAGGATTGTGAATCATCACACCTCAGATGCTAGAAGAACTTTCCCTGCATTTTTTAGGTTCAATGGCACGGAGAGAGATCCTGTAACTGGAGTAATGGTGAGGACATGAATTTACTAATCAAATATGTTTTCATAATTTTGTTATATTTTGGAGATTTATTTAATTTTATAATTTTAATAGTTCTTTGGATTTCTAGGAATATGATAGAATTTCATTACATTATTTTCATATTTTGGCATGTCATCATATAGAAAGTTATGTATATTTCTTTGTTATTTTATTATTTTATGTTATTGTTATATAAGAATTAAATTTACTTTTTAGTTAATTTAAGAGCTGTGTCTATCTAGTGATTTAATTTTGATGTTTCAACTGTTCTAATGAATGATATAATGAATATGACCATCAACTATTGTCTCTGTCTCTCCCCTTGCTTATTATTTCCCTTCTCGTACATTGCTTCTCCTTCCCCACTTGTCATCCCTGCTGCTTCTGCTGCTGCTTCTCTTCCTCTCTCTGCTTCCCTGTAGCCTTTGGCCATTGTTGGTTTTCTATCTATGGAAGGAACAAGCTGCAAAGAATTCATATATATGATTCAATTTCTTCTGCAGAAAAGTTTTAGTGCTACTCAAACTTGAAATCTGTGTTAGATTAAGCCTAATTGTGAGTTAAAGTATTTACTAATCTTAATTTGGCTAGTATGTTGCATTTACACAACTTTTTTGTTTGCTGCTGCTGTGAAAATTGACTTTGGGTTCTTCTGATAATGTTTGTTCAATTTTGTTGCAGTGAACAATGCTTGTTTCCTTTATCATGGAAGCCCTTATGAAGCTTGTGAGAAATGGCTGCTCTGAGAGTGACTCTGTTCCTGAAGCCTTATTTTTCACATGTTTGTTCAACTTCATGGACCTTCTTACCTCCCTCCGACCTCTCTAAGCAAAGAGAGAGAGAGAGACAGAGATAAAAAAAAAAGAAAGAAAGACAAAGGAGCGGCGAATAGTTTGATTATGCTGGCTAGGTTACTGGTTCATTAACTCTCTTTTCCTTTTTCTTTTTGTATGCATCGTTTATGGATGTGGAGAGAGCAAGGGAGAATTGATGGTTTAGGCAAGATGCCATGTTTTCTGGGTTAAGATATTCATGCTCAGTGTTTTTCCTTTGGTTCAGCAGTATGATGTGGTGTTTTACAAGTAACTAGTATCTATATTTGCTTACACTAAAGGTCACAATTATATATATTGTTCAGATATATTAATTTCAATTGTAATCAGAAAGGGTGTTCCTTAAAATTCACACAGGCCAAGAAAAATCATGAGAAGTGCTTGAAATCTTCTAGGTGAATTGATGATTTCAGGTTGATGGAATTCACAGGCCAGAAATTCACATGGTGGAAGAGATATTATAGAAGAGTAAGGAAGAAATCAAGACAAGAGGAAGATTATTAGAATCAAATAAGTCAATTTTGTCAGAGGATCTCAAATTCAATTAATTGAATGTCGTTTATCAATAAAAATATAAGATATAAAGAAATTGTAGAGAATAGCTAAAGAGTGATTAATTTTGATTATTCTGAGATGAACCGATTGTAACTCTGAAAATCGTTAGGGAAGATCTATTCATATGGAATAATTTTATCTTTTTAATATACTAATTTTGATGAGTAATATGGTAGTAAAAATCTTGTAAATTTTGATATTTAATGTCAATAAAGCATTTTTGCACAGCCTTCTAGTTGCTCTGCTGTCATGGATGCAGCTACAATGCAAAGCAAAGGATAAGAAGACAGCGTTTTTGCGTCTTCCTTCTGCAGTTGTTAGATGTTTGGCTTAAAATCTGCAGTCTGAAGCTCAGGAACTAGTTTGTTTAGCAAGCTACTTTGAGGAATTCTGGCCTTTTTAAATGAGAACTTCTATTTAAAAATAATGAAGAGTTGAGGATAAAATAATACTTTTATATGCTATTAATGTCAAATTTTCATATTACAAGAAAAAAATTAATCGTTGGGGCAAAAAAGAAACCTCCTGTTAAAAAGAAACATAACAAAGCTCTATTTTAGAGTTTTGGTTATATTTGAACCAACTGCAAATGGTTAAAAAAAGATTAATACTTTTTCAATGTGAATTTTATGCATTTTATTTCAAAAAAAAAAAAAAGAAGGGCATGAAAATTGATGACACTAAACATACTGTTTTATTAATACATATCCTCATCAAGACTTAACCCCTTTCTCTTTTTTTATCTACTTTTATCATTTATCTGACAAGAATATAGAATCCCAAGCAGACAACAATGAACTCAATCTGTAATTGGAGTAGAAAATCATTAACAACTAAATTCATCTCAAACCTTTCTTGTTTCTCTTCTCTTCCCCATTATTTTCTCCTCTCTAGAGGAGCATCTCTGACAAATTGAACATAAATACAAGCTGAAGTTATCAGCATTATAATGCCCAAAAAGTATAATGTCACAGAAAGAAATATGCAGAATGCCATTCAAATAACGAGGCCACTAACCCTAAACCAGAGGGCAGACAAATTATCAAACCGGGAAACACCCAATATTGACCTCATTCCAGATCTAAAGAATCAAATTATGTCAATAAGAATTGTCAGCAGGTTAGCCAAGCAGAGAACAAAGTTACCCGTTCATGTCGTGCCAAGTCAGATGTACCGATTATCCTTTCATGAAACAGGTTGACTCCCAGCTTTGCTCCAAATAGACTTGAGCTGCTGAAATATCAAGCATCTCCAAGATAATATGTTCAGACATGCTTATCCCGGCAGGCCCATAGGGGGGAAAAAGCTCTTGGATAGGAAGTTTTTGGTGTATAAACATACCCGAGCTAAGAAGACTGAACTCTTTGGCATGGTAGAGAAGTTGAATAGTAGAACATGTTAAGCTCAATTACAATTGCTGCAGGTGTTTGAAGTCATGACAATCAGCTCCAAGTTCACTCAAAGCTGAGAAAAGCTTTGGGACGATCTTAGCCAACATCAACTTGAAACCAACTGAAGTGGCATTGGCATCACTCTTTTCGGTTATGGAAGCATCCTTTGACAGAGAGCCGATCAAGTAGCCTTTCATATATGCATCACACGCCTTGAGAATATAATATCCACGCCGCTTGAAATGGCACCTTACAAGATCTTCAAAGTCCTGATTGTTTTCATCAACATGGCAACCACAAACTTTTTAACGACAGTAATATGAACTTTCAAGAGTAACATATCATAACACCCAAAACAATACAAATAATATGAGAAAAATGCCAAAATATTTTCAAAATTTACTTTTCTTCCCAAATCAATTCCCAATTTTAATTTTAGTGTCAATTCTATTCTGTAAACAAATTTAGCATCCACAACTTCTCTCTGAGCTTATACAAGGGCCTAGGTTGCTAGCATCCTTATCAACCAATCACTAACCTCCTTGACTTTCCAGCATTGGCCACGTGTATTAACATAAGATAAATTGTGGTCAATTTAACAATTTTTTTCATAGAATGGTAATGGTACTAAAAAATGCAAATAGAATTAGAACAATAAAAATCAGAAATAGAATTGGATAAAAAAACAGTATAAATATTTTTGATAATTTTCCCGATTGATATGTGCTACCATATTTGACATTTTAAATTAATTGCTCATGAATCTCAAGTTTTTGACAACAAGGCTTCTAGAAAGCATCGTCCTAATAGATTAGAATGGGCTCAATGTTTAACTTCATGAGCAGGATTCATATATGAGATCAACATACTATGCAGTACTGCATGGAAGAGGTAATTCATTAACAAAGTTGCCATGCTGCACAACAGAAACGGTACAATGCAGTTCATGGGGGAGACAGCTACAAGCTATTCATTCTGAAACTGTAAACAGAGACCAATCAATTATTCAGAAGCAATCAGTGAGGGATGTTAAGTCATAATTTCAAGGACAATCCAACGTTTATGCAGATGCATCACAAAATAGGCAACACAAAAAAAGACAGCTTGGCACACGAACTTCACACTATGTGTGGGATCTAAGAATGGGTCGGATTATTTTGGACCTATTGTATGTGGACTTAAGTTTCGCTACATAAGAGACTTTCTCTGACTTGAACTCGTGACCACTGTGTCACAAGGCGGCAGCTCCATTGTCACGCCAAGGCATAAAAATGAGTCAAAGTAACATCCAGTTCACTACATCAACAGCATAAGAATGAGTCAACCTGCAATGTCAGACATGTGGATTACCTTTGGGGGCTTTCTTATAAGGTACATCATTGTTTTGCAATTCAGCAAGAAGGTGTTCTCATTATAAGATAATGAGTTTTTCTCCCCTTCAGCTGTTCCAATTTGCTTGTCATATCCAGCTTCATTGAAGTATGGCTTGGAATTCAGCACAAGTCCTTGTAGTGAAACCAAAACCTGAAGGATGCTGGAGGATTTTGGATCCCAGACTTCATTTCCTCTGCCAGTCCAGGTGTTTAAAAGGCTGAGACAGACCTTTCCTTCCTCATACAAATTTGGATTTATCCGCCAACCACCAGAATGATAATGTGCTGACTGCAACATGAGAGAATGATTTAAGCCACACGATGACACTATTATTGCAACAAAAAGGAACCTAGGGATTTTTCACACCGGTGGAACATCAGGGTACTCAGGTGGAAGATGAAAATCGAAGAAGAATAGTCCATCTTGGTAGGGTGTTCCATAGGCCCCAATAATCACTGCCCTCAACAGATCCATTTGATCTTCATACACCCGTACATAAATTCCATCTGTTACATAAAAGAGGATCACTGGTTAAAATTTCCATCTGCACTAAAAAAAAAAAAAGGATCACTGATGAAAATGAAAGGCAAGCTAATACAGGACAAAGATGTGTCAATGGTGACTAAGGATACTAAAAAATGCTACCAAATGATATGCCACACACCAGGGAGGTTATTCTGAAGAATATTCCAATCTTGCTGCACCTTCTTCAGCCACTTCCTTCTGCTGTTGATCTGCAAGTATAGTTAATGCATAAAGTTATGACTTTCAGTGGTTAATTTGGATTGAGTGAAGAACAAAGGAACAGCTACATCTATCCATATTCTTTTGATTAGTTACTTGATATATCGGAGAACACGGTCAGGAGGTTACAAAGCTCATGTATTTCTCAAAAACTTTCTTCCAGTCAAAAAGGCTTTATAATTTTTCCTTTTTAAGAACAAAATGAAAACGTTTACTTTCCTGCTTACGAATAACAGCAGAGAAGGGACCTTAAATATTTTAGAAAATATAACCCAAAAACGTACAAATTTATCTTGGAATAGAAAGTTAAGGCACCATTCAAAACTCTTGTTTGTAATTTTTTTGGTATGGCTTGTTATTAAAGAAATAAAGGGTATAGAAAATTTTACCTGTTCATTTGCACCTACAAAAAAATGGTCCACTGGATCTTTAGCTATATCAAAGCGCTTAAAATTGCAAGCATCATCTCCATGGCATGACAAATCATGGGGTTCTTCCGTCCTTAAGTTGCATGAGGCTTCCAACACATCCAACACTTTCGCAGCCTCGGTATTACCTATTCCATGTCCTTTGGCAGTGTCATTTTGTTCGCTACCACTACCAATGACAGTGGAGTCTTGAGAAATAAACCCATTGCTAGAAGCTCTTCCATCTGAAATATTGCTTTCCTCCTGTGAATGCTCTCCATCTTCTCCCTTAAACTCTAAGCCGATTGAATCCAGTTGTTTTTGTCCAAGAGAAAATATTCCAGATGCCAGTCTGGTAACAAAACCAATGGCAGCCAAGGGAATAGATAATGGCCCATTCCTTCCATGATTATGCTCTCCAGCTACACTACTCTCTCCTGCACCAGGATTGGAGCTGGTGCAACTTGGGGGCTCAAGTTCCTGAAATCAGTCACAAGCACCATTAGTTAACTTAAAGCAACCATGGTAAAATGAAGAAATCAAGGCAGCAAGGTGTAGTTACAATGATGACTAATTTATAACCGGTACATACCAAGGGAAGAAGCAATTACTTATCAAACCCACATCAAGATATTATTATAGCCATGGAAGAGCCCAAATATCTAGATTTACCAATTGCTTACAATCCCAGTTGAATTTCTTTTTGTTAATAATTACTTTTATCATGTCAGCATGTTCTGCAAAACTATAAACACAAATAATAGATGATAAGCTAACACAGTAATTTTTTTTGTTATCATTTGATTCTTGTTTGCAAGTTGTCCATGATGATTACAAATCTTAGCGAAGACTGAAGATCGATTCACTAGGAGGTCATATCCACTGGGTCCATCATGCTGGCTTTCTTTCTCTAGATCCTTCCCCTAATTAACAAATTACATGTGGTCTTCATCATTGCATTTGGCTTGATAGCTTGATTAGAAAGAGCTTATATGTCATATGGCATAGTATATACTACCAGTTTAAAAATGGCACAACAGACCAAAATTTCAACTCAGAAGTTAAGAACGACGACATCACTATTCTTTATAGGAGTAATTATTTGGGAGGCGCAGCAAGAGGAAAAAACCTTTTCAGCAACATCAAGGGCATCCCTCTCATCATCCTCAACTGTTTCCCAGCTAGCACCATCATCACTAATTTCACTCCCAGCAACAGTAGATGTGTCGTCATCATCATCTCGACCAACAACATACACAGCTTGGGGTCCTACCTGATATCATGCTAAAAGAAAAAGTTAATCAAGGACTGGAGGACATCCTCGAAGAACTGTTTTGATACTCAAATCACAAGAGTAAAAGTAAGCAAAGGATATTATACAAAAAAGACGAAGGAATTTCAAGCTAAAAAAGTAAGGATGAAGGAATAAAATAATCTTTATATTCAGCAATCATAGAATATTAAGATAGAAACATACCGTGGAAACCATTCCATCAGCCCAAGTAACTTCAATATCACCATTCATGAGACCAGTAATATTCCCGACCCAAGAGAGATCTGTGAATTCAGTACAAGCCTCCTCTCCAGATGCAAAATGCTTCTTGGGATCCCTTTTAACCTCATCTGAACCATTTGGCTGCGTTTGTTCTTCTATGGAAAAACAAGAGTTGGCTGTTTCTGCTGGAAGAGAGACTGGGGACAAGCGTACAACTACATCTCCATAACAATAATCATAATCGGGATGCCCTTCAAGTTCATAAACACTAACAATTTCTTCTTTATCAAACTCCCGGGGATCTTCTGGTCTTGCAACTGGCTTTAACCACCTCACACAAGCCGTCTTTTCCTTTGCATTAACACTATTGACAACTCCAACACGTCTAATTTCAGAAGAATCATCAGCACTGGTGCCCTTCTCCACCACATACTGTTCAGCAACAAACTCATGATCACCAGGACTCTCAATTGGAATCAAACTTGTGGAATTAAGTCCACGCTCTATCGTGCCATTCTGCCATGCCACATCAACTCTGGTTCTAGTATTGACAATCAAAAAAGCTCTTTCAAAACTTTCCTCCTTTCGCTGTGGCTTCTTGTCCATCTTTACCACAAATTTACAAAGCTTTTTGCGAAGAATAGGCCAGGTGCCATGGACAGGCTCCTTTGAAACTGATAATGAATTGCCACAAAAGCTCGATTTACCAGAGGCATTACTTTGAGTTTTTCTATCAGCCCCATCTGGTCCACCTGCCCCATCAAAATCCATGAGTTCATTATTACCATTTAGTTCCTCTGGCATGACATCCTCCAAATCACACACAGATTGGGCAGAAGCAGATTCTTCTTGAACTTGTACCTTTGATGAACCCTTCGCCAGAGGAATGGATGGTGATAGTGCTAGTGATGGCAGGAGACACCAATCACCTAACTGCCAATTAGCATGAGTAAAACAAGACAACAACTTCAAGTTCTTTGGATTCTGCTCTTCTGCTGGGGCAGTAGAAGACTCTAAACCATAACCAGCAGATGCTATCCAGTGAACATACACTGACCCAACTGTCACTTTTATGACAGTACCCTCTCGGCGATTAGATTTCCAAGAACCAGATAAAAATCGACAGTGCCTGAAGACAGACGGGGAACTTGCTCTTACACGTTGACCAGGATGGTAAGGGCACTGCCCATCTTCAAGTAAGTTCTTGGAAATCGGTCTAAGCCGCAATGGCTCAGCCCGCATAACTTTACAGATGGAACCATCATCAAATGATACAGTTACATTATCAAGCACATCATCAACTCTACCCAACCAAGGACCAAAAACAACATAATCTCCAACAGTGAAATCCCTTACACGCTTCAAATCTTTTGATGATACATCACCCGCAATAGATCCATCAGGAGCTAATAAATCAACAGATATATTGACATCCACCACTAGACCCACTTGGCCAGTTGGGTCTAAGTCAGAGGCAACATAATCTCCATGTAAAAAGCCTCTATCAACAACAGTCAAATCATTTAGAGTGTTTATTGTCTCAGAATCATCCATCCAAAGTACTCGAACCTGACAAGCAGATAGAGGATCTCTATTATGATTACTACCATTTCTGCTCTCATCATATCTCTCAGCATCATCATTTTTTACTATACCACCTATCTTGTTTTCAACATCCCCCTCCTCTGTGTCCTCCTCCATCTCCCCTGCTTCTTCCTTATCATCATTATCCTCCAAGTCATCTCATCATCATCATCTATAACCCCACTTTCTGAATCTGAATCACCAGCAACTTCAGTTACGACTCCAATCATACTGCCATCACTACGCTTTACAACATCTTGTCTATAAATATGCTTATCATTTTGCAGGCTATCAGTAACCTCATTTACACAAACTTTGACATCAGCATCAGATGCATGTACTATATCACTCCCACTAATTGTGCTAGTGTTTTCATTCACATTTTGGGCAGCTTCACATGCACTCAAGACAACATTATGTGGCTCAGTTTCCATCTGAAAAACATACAACTATCAAAGAGAAGTACCAGGTCCATTACACCCAATATTTACATAGACAATAGCAATTATTGTCACCATAAAAGTACAAGCAAGTCAGTTTCTTATTTATGGTTTATGACACAAATTTGCGCATGTTAAAGCAACATGACCCCAGATCAATGAATCAGAATCAACAAAAATAAATTCCCTAGGGCAAAAATAATTTTTCAGCATTAATCATGCAAACGTTGAGTCAACAGTATGATCATTTGATTCTTGCTTACATCAGCCCAGACATTGTCAACCCTTATTGAGAACATAAAATCCGAAAAACACACACAATTCACCAATATTCATATCAATGTAGTATGGAAAATGCTCACAGGAAAACCCAATGGAAATCCAAAAATACCTTGTAAACATTCGAGAACTCTCTTCAATGCGTAACCTTTCCAATGACACCCAACTCAAATTCACAGATAAAGGGAACACCAGAACGACGTAAAAACAATCAACACAACCCTAAAGCGTCTCAGAAACAAAAAGATAAAAAACCAAATTGCATCGGTGCGGCATACACAGCTGAAATAACAGTCGCAGATGTTCATCGGACAATGAATAGGCAAGTTCAATAATTAAATTAGATGAGAAAAAAATCGGAACGAAGTTTCTAGATTTCAACAACATGACAATGACAAAACACCAGACTCAACACAGAGAGAGAGAGAGAGAGAGAAGAGAGGAAAGACAGGTTACCTGAGGAATCGGAATTTTTCGTTCAACAGATAGATTAAAAGCGGAGGAAAACTGGAGGGTTTCAATATGATCGATGAAAAATATAGAGAGGACTTGCTAGCTGGAATCGGCGTGAGGTTATAAATGACTTTTCACCGAAGCATATAAATTCTGAGGTGCGAAATGACTCCAGTTGCCCTTCTGTTTTTCCGTTACGACGACGCAGGCACGCCGTCGGAGATCCGCACATCCGAACGATCACAGCCGTCAGTTAGCTTGTCAGAGTAATTTTTTTCAGAAATTTGAAAATTCAAAAGATTGGTGGAGTTTTATTTGCCAACTTTGAAGATAAAAGTGGATTATTTATAAGATGGGCATTTCTGAATTGGTAGCTTAAGATTTTATAGATAAATTAAAAAAATATTTTGAAAACATTATTTACTTATTCTTAAAGCTTTTTTTTAATAACATGATATTTATTTATTTATATTTTTATAAATCTATCATTATATATATATAGATAGATAAATAAAATATTATATTATTAAATATATTTTTAAAAAATTATTAAAATAAATTTGGGATGAGAAGGAATCTAAGAATAAGATATCATGTGGAAGCAAAGAAATGGGAAGTTTATGGGGGGAAAGAATTCTTCTAAGGTTGAGGAGAGGTAGACTTGTTTGAGAGGACAAGCAATGCACTTCTAGAATCAAGAAAATTCAAAAGAATATTTTTTTTATAATTTTTAAACTGAATTTTATTATCGATTATGAATATATTAAATCATACAATTGACTTAACGTGCGTAAAATAGACAGAATCAAAATTTTAGTATCATATTGTAAGCCAATTTTACACTCAAATGTGTCACAAACGATCCTTTTTCATTGAATTTGCATCACGACTATACTAACCATGAGAAATAGATGAACGGAAAGTATATCAATTTAAATTTTAATTGTGTCAATGGCGAGTGACACCACTATTGTTACAGAAAGATATGCAGAGCGACCGTAGCTATGGATGATGGAAAGCTAGAAATCGATTTCCAAGGCATGAACTGAAGTTCAGAGGTGATGTAGAATAGATTAGCCGTCGAACTTTCCTTGAGCGAATTTGTTTTCTGGATAAAAGATCATGGAAACTTGATTCCCATGGAATTTCCTTCCATTCATTCCTTCTCAAGCTTTTGTTGCACCATCAAAATCGGCATACTTCAAGAACACCTGATGATAAACAAAAAGCAATCACAGATGATGGTAATAATCAGCATTCTGATTTATTCATGGCCTGAAAGCCGAGATGATGATGGCCGGGAGGGTAGCAAACTCCATTCTTAAAGACAGGCCATTCAACCTCATTAATCACTATTTTTTACTTTAATTCGAAAATAAAATTCAGTAAGTAGAAGTGTTGCAAATTTCTCCATGCTGTTCAGATAGATAATGAAAGTCTGCTAATGCAAACACTACCATTATGGCTCTAGGAGAAATGAAATGCTAGTTTAGGAAGGCCTGATTGGGAACCATTTGTTGAGTTTGGTCACTTCTTGTGGGTAGTTCAACAAATGGATGTGTTATCGGAAGATCGCACAGGGTTTGTATGAATTTGGAGTGCTACAAAATGGTTATAACAAAAAACCGGAGTGATCGATTTATCGGAATGGGCAAATGTCGGAGTAGCAATTATCGGAGTGGCAATTGTCGGAGTAACCATTTCGATGCCAGAGTGGTGATGGGCCAAGGCTGAGGGCGGAGGCAACAGGGCCGTGGCCAACAGGGCTGCAAGAAGATGGCCGGTTGGGTAGTCAGGTAATAAGAAGCAGGCTAGGGAGGCCGGCCGGCTGAGCTGAAATGAGGCGGGGCGGAGAAATCGACCAAGGGTATTAATGCAAAAGGGCGACTAGGCAACGCTAGTTCAAAAGAGTTGACCTGACGGAGCTAGCAGATAACTTTGCAGAGTGAGCATCAGGTTCTGAGGAGTAGGTGGCAGACTTTTCAGAATCGATAGTTGACTTTCAGAGTTGGTAACTGACTTGTAAAGTAAGCGTCCAAGCTGGCAGAGCATGTGCCTTTTGGGAAAGCGTGAGAACTAGTGAAGGTACAGAAAATGACAAAATTGGTGTGACAAATCATCTGCAAGATTAGACTATGTGACCAGATGGGATTTGGAGTCGGCGTCATTATAAAGTGCACCAAGCACTTTAGAAGAGGTGCAGCAGCGGTGGAACGTGGAACGGAGCAGAATGCGGAAGGGAGCTCTCGTCGTTTGTCGTCTGCCACCACACTTGTAAAATTAGAGTGAGCAAAGAGTACCACCAGTAAAAAAAAGAGAGAAGAAAAATAGAGAGAAAAAGAGGGAATGAGAGTTTTCTTACTCTGGAGATTGTTTTTCTTGTTTTATTTCAGGTGGGTTGCTGGTATTCTGTCTCGTAGTTTTTGTAATTGATTTTACATAGTGAAAATTTTTAAAATTTATCCCGTAATTTTTCCATTGGTTGAGCAAGATTTTCCACGTTAAAAGTCATTGTGCATTATTTTATTCATTGTGCTCACCTTCTTGGTGGCTGACGACCGACAAGAGGGATTCAGGTTTTTCCGCTGCGATCAGGTTGTGTGTGAATCCGAGTGTCGAATCCCAACACCCTATTGAACAGAAACCAGGAGCAGTGCTGCTTGCCAGACAAATCTTTGAAGAAGATCGCAGATTATCTGATTTGCCGTGTTATTTGTTAGACAGTCAGTTGCAAGTCTACAACGGTAATGTTTCAATGTGATCTGACAGTCACATACTCGAAACACGAAAAACTCCTCTTTGTAATTAAAAGACAAGGCAGTATACATTTGATCCTTCCCGCACATGACATGGGAGACTTAGGAACTGGGTCGCCATTTTAACCATTTTATTTGATAGTTGATCCCAAGAAATAGGGGAAAAAGTGTTTTTTGCGTTCATTTGAAAAGTGAAACAATGTCAAACAAATACAAAAGCTTTGCAACATATAACATTTTCCCTTGGGAAATAACAAGGGGTGAAATTTTGCACGAGGGGCAGTAGAACTTTGCACACACAGTGTTCATGAAGGGCGCTGTTACAAGTCTACCACATTTTTAACGGTGAGGATTTCATCTTGACAACTTAAATAGCTAAAATAATAAGATAAATCTAACACATTTAATATATTGTTATCATCTTAGTCATCTAAATTGTTAGGAAGTATGGGGTAGAATAAAAAACAGGACGATTCTAATAGGACCATTCTTGAAGACACATTCAAAAAAAAAAAAAAAAAAACAGCCCTATATCTAACCTTTCCTACTCAAGGTGTTAGTTCTCCATTGGGTTGTGGGCGTGGGATGACAACATTCACTAAAGATCCTGCAGAGAAGTGAGGAAAATCCCAGAAAGTAGAAAAACAAAATAACAATGAAGAAGCACTTTAGACTCATTAGACATAACAATAAAAAAAAAGCCACAAAATTATTAATCAGGCGCGATAATCAGCGTGGAACAGTACAGAAAATAAAAGAATTATTGCCGTGACAGTCATAATACTCATCATACTTACAAAATTATCCACTTTGACCATTAAATCCTTGTACTCCCCATCATCCGTGAGCTCATCTGTTGTAACTACATTAGTTAAGCATACAACCTTGGTTGGAAGTCCTCCTGGATGTAACATGAGCCTCTGCAAGTGGAAGGACAACGTAAGAACTACATCAGTGTATCAAAAATTTCCCAATTCATGTGTGCCTTGGTATGAAGACACTTGAAATTTGGACAGAGAACAAGAGAAATAGATGAAAATATCAGTATTGGTCACGATCATATCAATATTAGACAATACGTATCAGCATAGGAAGTATAGGAAATTATTGAGAATCGTAAGTTAGTAAGGCCGTATTAGCCAAATATCGAGTTTATAGGCTGATATTTTTAAGTATTTGGTATATCGGCTTATATTTTGAATATCGGCCAACATATTACCAATACATAAACATATTGTGATATTATCATGGTATTGGCCAATACATGTCGGCCACATTTTCATCTATGGTAAGAGAACATAATGTGATTGAGATAAGGTATATATAAAAAAGGCCTTTCCAATTCACATCCCAAGTAAAAATTGAACAAAGGCATACCCTTACTAAAGCAATTTCAGATAATTCAAAGGTAAATAAACCTCAAAGCTAATTAATAGAAGCAGACCTGTTGCACTGCAATACTATATAGATAGAGGACTGTATCAGAACATTTAAGTGTGCAGTTCCATATGTCTCATTACAATCCAAGATCCTTCGTCATGGTTTGAGATTAGTAGATGATAAAGTACTCAACTGGTCAGGGGCTTATGTTGTTACCTGTGATATGGTTGAACAATGTAATGAAATTATGTATAAGGATCCCAATACTGCAACAAAATTGTTAAATGTTGTCTTCTTGATGATATATCTATTGATATTTTATATCAGCCAATTCCCCCCCCACCAAATTTATCTTGTTCTGCTCCCAAAAAAAAAAAAAATTGTGTGCATTATCGATATGTATTATTTGATATGGTTAATACTAATATCAATATTTTCATCCACAAGTCATACTTTAGTGCTGCTGGTAGAACAATGCTATAGGACTCGTGACTACAACTGCGCCTACGCCGCCAATGAGCCAACTGGCCGCCAGAAGGAGCACTCGACAACCCGGGTTCCCCTCAAATTTCAGGATTACAATTAATTTGATTATTTTTGTTCTATGTTATTACCAATAGGCATAGGGTATTCTGTTATGTTGTTATGCCACATGGCTCACGTGTATGCTGTTACGAGGAATAGGGGAATTGCTAAGGGGCTCACATGTATGTTGTTATAAGAAGAATAGGGGAACTGTTACAGAAGGCAGACAATACATTACTCTTTTTCTGGAACTTTCTTCCCTCTGTTAGACTCCCTTTCCCTCTCTTTCTTCTCTGCTCTCTGTCTCCTTCGTCTGTCTCTCTTCTCTGTTTCCTTTCTCTATCTGTTACTAGATCCTGGTGCGTAACAAAGGTACACTTGTTGAGAGACCATGGCAGAGGGAATGACCACACGTTATAAAGCCCTGGAGGACTCCATCGCCAATCTGTCTACGGAGCTTAAGGCGGTTCTGGCGACCGTCCAACAGCACTCCGATGGAATGGCCTCCAACGCCTCCACCACAGAACAATTGCAACAATCCCTCCACGAAATTCGTCAATCCTAGGCTCGAATCGAGAAATCCCCACCACAAACCATAAATCCACCACTACTACCAACGCCTACCACATTTTTTGCGGTCCTCACCTGTTTTTCCTCTTCTCCACCTCATACCCTACCTCTTTAGTCACATGCAAGCCTTGATCTACAACTCTCTCACCACCCTCATTTGTCTAAACTCGAAATTCCTTTCTTCACTGGCGAAAACGTATTAGGCTAGCTTTTCCAAATCGAGCGATTTTTTCATTATCACGACACTCCTCTTGACCAGAAGCTCACAATTGCTGCCTTCTACATGACCGCATCTGTCCTTCAATGGTACCAGTGGATGTCTTCGACCATGCAGCTCTCCACCTGGGAGCTCTTTGCCCGTGACCTGGAGCTCCGATTTGGACATTCCTCCTATCTTAATCATGAAGCAGCGTTCTACAAACTTCGGCAAACCACCACTGTAAGAGTCTACATGTCTGAGTTCGAGACCCTCTCCATGTGTACAACCGGTCTTATTTCTACTAATCTCCTGAATTGTTTTATCTCTATCTTACATGATGAAATCCGGCTTGAACTACTATTATTGAAGCCTATCTCCTTACCTAACACTATTGATATGGTAAAATTGGTGGAGGAAAAGTTGGAAGCTGGATGCATCCACTTCCACTGTCTATCAGTCCCTAAATCACCCATAATCACCCACACGCCACCGCCAAAATTGCCCTCATCCTCACAACCTCTACCCAAATTTCCCATCAAAAGACTTACCCCTACTGAAATGGCCTCTCACCGTAAACGTGGCTTATGCTTCAATTGTGAGGAGCGATTTGTTCCTGGCCACCATTGTAAGCCCTAACAATTCATGTGTTTGATCGCTAAGGAGGAGGAAAGCCTTCCGAGAACGAACCTTGCATGTTGGAAATGCCTCCTAAAACTTTTCTAGCAATAGAGCCCACAACGAAGTTTTCCCCAACCGTTGAAGATACCGCCACTATTTATCTTCATGCCTTAGAAGGACACTCTGCTCCCTCTACATTGAGGCTACAAGGGGTGGTAGCTGGCTGTATGGTGATTATTTTAGTGGATAGTGGATCTACACACAATTTTCTCAAAACTCGTTTGGCCAGAAATCTAGGGTTGACAATTGAGCCCTTTGAACATCTGAATGTCATGGTGGGTAATGTTAATTCTCTACATTGTGAAGGCCTTTGTGCTAATGTCTATGTCACCTTGGATCAAATCCAATTCAAGGTGGACCTCTACTTGTTTCTAATTTATGGGGTTGACATGGTGCTGGGAGTGCAATCGCTGTCCACTATTGGGCCGATGTTGTTTGATTATAAAGCCCTTTGGATAAGTTTTAATTATGCCGGTACTTGCGTTGTCCTTCATGACTGCAGCCGGCTACCATTTCTTCCATGGCATTGGGTCAGTTGAGGCATGGGGAGCTAACTCATTCTGCTGTTTCCAATTTCCAACTCACCATCCATCCCATCCCAGATTCCTCCCTGGAGGTTAATTCAACGGTAAACTCTCCTGAAAATCACCTTCCCAACCGTGTCTATCCCTCAACACTTGCTATTCTCTGCAACAATCTTTCCACCTATGCTGATGTATTTTCCATTTCCCGGGGACTAATACCCCGCCCACCACAGACCATCACATTCCCCTAAATCCCAACACCACTTCGATAAATGTCAAACCCTATCGATATCCACATTTTCAGAAAGCAGAGATGGAAAATATGATCAAGGAAATGCTGGATAAAGAGATTATACGTCCCAGCACAAGCCCATTTTCATCACCCGTTCTGCTTGTTAAGAAAAAAGATGGTAGTTGGTGATTTTGGGTAGATTATCACGCGCTTAATGAAATCATTGTGAAGGATCGGTTTCCCATTCTCATAGTGGACGAACTGTTGGACGAGTTGTATGGTGCCCACGTTTTCTCCAAACTGGATCTGCAAGCCGGATACCACCAGATGCACGTCCATTATGAGGATATTCACAAGACAGCTTTTTGGACCCATGAGGGACACTATGAGTTCCTAATTATGCCCTTCGGGTTGTCAAATGCTCCCTCCTCTTTCCACATCAAAATGAATGCCATATTTCAACCAGTATTCCGGAGATTTGTATTAGTGTTTTTTGATGATATTCTTGTGTACAACGCCTCCTAGGAACAGCACTTCCAACATCTCTCCCAAGTCCTACAAATCCTGTGGGATAACTCCTTCGCTAAACAATCCAAATACAAGTTCGAGCAGTCATCGTTGGCATACCTGGGTCACGTTATATCGGAGCAAGGAGCGGCCGTGGACCCTGATAAAATCCAAGCCATCCAGAACTGGCTCACGCCTACCACTATGAGACAATGGCGTGGGTTTCTTGGTCTCGCCGGTTACTACAGGCGATTTGTTGCCTGGTATGCTCACATCTCGGCTCCTCTTACGCAATTACTAAGGAAGCAGGCCTTTCTGTGGACCTAGGAAGCAGAACATGCATTCTCCTCCCTCAAGACGGCCCTCACCAATACATCGGCCCTCACCAAGGAAGCAGCCTTACCCGACTTCTCTAAGCCCTTTGTCATTCAAACTGATACCTCCAGAACGGGTATTGGTGCTGTCCTGCTCCAAGGGGGGCACCCCATTGCATTCTTTAGCAAACAGCTATATCCTAAACTGCAATCCTCCTCAACCTATATTAAAGAGCTCTATGCCATAATTGAGGCAATAAAGAAGTGGCGTCAATACTTGTTGGGAGCCAAATTCATCATTCAAACCAACCACCAACCTCTTCGGGCCTTGTTGAGACAATCTATTCACATACCAAACCAGCAATGTTGGATTACAAAGCCGTTAGAATTCAATTTTGAAATTGTTTATCGACCAGGAAGAGAGCATGGGCCTGTCGACGCCTTGTCCAGAAGAGCAGAAGGCACCTATCTAGCTTTGCAAACAGTTTCTCGACCAGTAGTGACCCTGTTATAGGCGCTGCGGAAATTCTATAGTCGGCATCCAAACTCCACTCAGCTAGCCCAAGCCATTCAGGAGCGGCCATAAGAGTATCTTGATTTTTCCTGACAAGATGGTCTGGTTCTCTTCAAAGATCAGATCATGGTTCTAGCAGAATCCGCCTTACCAGAATTAATTTTACAAGAGTATCACAATTCTCCCCTCGGGGGACACGCCGGAGTTCGCCGCACAATAGCCAAGATAGTTGCCAACTTCTATTGGTCGTGCATGCGCAAAGAAATCCACGATTTTGTTACACAATGCCCTGTTTGCCAGCAGGTTAAAGCCCTCACCACTGCCCTGCAAGGTTTGCTACAACCATTGCCCATTCTGGGTAAAATCTGGGAATCTCTCTCAATAGATTTTATTATCCACTTGCCTTCATCACACGACAAAATGGTAATCCATGTAATGGTTGACCGGTTATCGAAGTATGCTCACTTCTCTTCCATGGGTGCCAATTTCACAACCCTTACCATCGCTGAAACGTTCATTACAGACATTTGCAAATTGCACGGGTTTCCCACCGACATCGTTACAAAATGGGATCCAGTTTTTATGAGCGCGTTTTGGCAAGAGCTCTTCAAGGCCCAATCTACCCGGCTGACGGCTAGCAGTGCATATCACTCCCAAACCGACGGCCAAATAAAAGTAGTTAATCGTTGTCTAGAGGATTATCTTCGTTGTTTCGCCGCTGAACATCCTTCTTCGTGGGTGAAATATTTGTCATGGGCTGAGTGGAACTACAACACTGCATGGCATTCTTCCATCCAGATGACGCCCTTCAAAGTAGTGTATGGCCGTCCGCCACCCTCCTTATTGGATGATGTCCAAGGTTCTTCTCCCATAGCCTCCGTTGATGACCAGTTAATGGCCCTTTTTGCCACTTTCACTGCTCTTAAGGCGAATCTTCGCCAAGAATAGCTTCAGATGAAAGTACAACAGGACACGCATCGGAGGGGTTGCGAATTTCAGGTGGGTGATTTCGTATTTGTCCAGCTCTAGCCTTACTGACAAACCTCTGTTGTCCATCGGCGGAGTAACAAATTCGCTAAGCGCTATTATGGACCCTTCTGCATATTGGACCGAATTGGAGTAGTTGCTTACCGTTTAGAATTACCGGCTCACTCCAAGATCCATAATGTATTTCATGTCTCCTTTCTTAAATACCGCCGCAGTGACCCGGCTCAACAACTGGTTGATATGCCAGCCAAAGCATGGGGATCGCAGCCCCTCCTGCAGCCTAGGCAACTTCTCGGTTTCCAGAAGGTGATGCACAAGGATCAAGTAATTCCCCAAGACCTGGTGCACTGGCAGTCTCTAGCCCCTGAAGACGCAACATGGGAAAATATTACCGATTTACACCAAGATTTTCCAGACTTCAACCTTGAAGACAATGTTATCTTTGATGGGAACGGCAATGTTATAGGACTCGTGACTACGACAGCGCCCACGTTGCCAACGAGCCAACCGGCTGCCAGAAGGAGCACCTGAACAACTTGGGTTCCCCTCAAATTTCAGGATTACAATTAATTTGATTATTTTTGTTCTACCACATGTGCTAGATGGCATCATTTATTTTTTTCTGTTATGCTGTTACTGATAGGCATAGGGTATTCTGTTATGTTGTTATGCCACATGGCTCACGTGTATGCTGTTATGAGGAATATGGGAACTGCTAAGGGGCTCACGTGTATGCTGTTAAAAGAAGAATAGGGGAACTGTTACAGAAGGCAGACAATACATTACTCTTTTTCTGGAACTTTCCTCCCTCTGCCAGACTCCCCTTACCTCTCTTTAATCTCTGCTCTTTGCCTCCTTCGTCTGTCTCTCTTCTCTGTTTCCTTTCTCTATTTGTTGCCAGATCCTGGTGCATAACAGTCAACCAATGAATGCATTCATACCTGAAACGCTATCTGCTGTTGTGCAGGCAGTAAAACAATTGCCTGCTCGAGCTTAGGTTCTGTAGTTCCCTGATTAGCATGCCTGACTGTGAGGGTCTTATCACCCATTTTTATTCCATTCAGAGCTGCACAGGCAATGCCTGTGACTGACGGATCTTGGTAGACACAAAAGACATACCCTTTTAGAGTTTCCAATTTCTCTATCCTTCACGAGATCAAATCCTCTAAGGGGTCCAAAAAATTCAAGTAACTGTTGAATCTGCATTTCAGTGAAGTAATAGGGTACCCCTCCCACAAAAATTCGGTTAGGACCTTCAAGTCCACCAGCAGAACCGGGTGCTAGTCCAACAGCAGCCAAGTTCGGATTTGGGTTTGGTTGACTTGGACCTAGAGCTGCAGCAAGTGAAGGATTGTAGTTGCTTGGTCGTCTCACTTTAACTGGTGTCCCCTGGATATAAGAATAAGCCAAAATGAGCCAGTAGAATAGTTAACATTAATAATGTGAATGGGAACAGAGAAATACGGAACAAACGACATTAACCAAACTTATATTGCTCCAAAAATTTTAACTAATTTGTTTTGTACTCTAAGAAGAATTAAACAGAAAGGATGGGGAACTTTTTCCCACTTTTCCCACGTTCCAAATGTGCCTAAAACATTGCAGATTGAAATTGAGGTATTCATGGGACTGAGTTTTTCTTTTTGGTTGAGATGAGACTTGAAGACGTTACCAGGCAATTTGATGATACTAATATTAGGGGTGCGTGATGAACAGTGTTGGGCCATATTAAGCATAACTCAATACTTTGGTCCGTGCTAGGTTGGCTAACATTTGGCCCATGTGTGGTACCAGCCCATGGCATGATTGGCTTGTGTTGGCATGGCCCATTACATAAATAATTCTTTTTACATTACAACGAGCTTTAATTTTGAATGAGGTAAATTATTTCATACAAAATATATATGTCATATTATTAACCTTTATATTAAAGATACTTTATAATTTATTTTTCTTTATGCTGAGAAATTAAAAAATGTTGTTCTATTTATTAGAATACTTTCTTTTAGGCAGCAACAGTTCCAAACATTATACGACAGAATAAACTTAGTACAAGAAGATGAAGATCGATTGTATAACATGAAGGAACTCAACTTACCAGATGTTAGACACCGCATATCATTTTCATTTTGTTTTAATCATCTTCTGCGACGAAAATATCCCAACAGTGGAGCCAATTACGGATGCCACTTGGAAGATAGGTAAATTGATTAAATATTTTTTAGAAATATTTTATTTTACCATTAACGATCTTACAGGTATTTATGACAGAATACAAAATCTATCATTGAGCTAATTGTTATTATTTATTAACAACTTTACTAAGTATCAGGATGATTATGATTTTCACAACATAATATTGATAATAGAGGTAATTAAAAAATCTAAAGAAATAATTTTAAGTAAATATTCAAATTATTAAAAATAGTATATTCAATCATATTAAATTTAACTGCATTTTTTAGAATTTTTTTTTTAAATATTACTAAATCCTCCATTACTAGTTTGTATTGCCACAATTATGAATCTTGTGTGAAATTACATGGGATGCATATTTGTCTTGAAAAATTTTACGCCAATATAAAGATGACCAACAGTACAGAAAAAACAAAGTTACAAGTCTATCATAACTTGTAAACAATGTACAACTTCTATACATCACAATCAATACCCAAACTATCCAATTTAGCAGCAGAAACAAGTAGTAATAGCAGTAGAGGTGGTTCAAGACCTCCCAATAGATGAGATTTGCTTTTTTTGGTATAGGCTCAATGTGAAACACAACTGTTTAGTGAAAATACGATACCGGATGGGCTTTTTCACTACTAAAAGTTCAACTACATTTTAAACCTTATAAACAATCTATTGGAATTCAAGATTTTAAAATAGTGGAATGTTAATAGGTACACATTTTCCGTTTTCACATCAATGCCGCAAGATTTCTTAGCTTCACCAGCAAGCACAGTCTAATTGGAGTCAATATTTAGTATTGGGGGTTGAACAGTTGATTGACAAAAAGAAAAGTTGGATGACAAAATAGAAATATGCATCTTTTTTTAATGATTGGTTACACATGAAAAATCAAATTAGAAATCTAATCATTTTGAATTTTAATGAAGAGAATAACTTTAAAAGTAGCTGTAGTGATACAAGTGAAAATATAAGTTAAGTTTAAAAATAAGTGAATTTTTAAATGTATTTTTTTTTATATTTATAAATTATAACATTAAAAATATTCAATAAAATAAATAAAATATGATGCATTTTTTTCATATTACTTTGTGTAATTTTATATTTTGTCTATTTTTAATTTTTTCTTACAACCGTGCCTAAACCATCACGGCATGGTCTATGTGCAGTGCTAGGCTGAGACAAATTTGTTTCTCGCCATGCTGGCATAGCACGTCACGTTTACATTCTAGCATCACGAAAGAATGGGTGTTGGCATGGCAAACTCCAAATAACAACACTAACTAATATTATTATATCAATAATGAGAACACTAAAAGATACATTTTCTGTAACTCAGGTATAGGAGGGAACTGTCATCTGGAAGTTTCAAAAACCTCATGCAAAGAAAGAAAATCATGTCATTTTAGTCAGGAGTTCTAGACACCTGAAAAATGATGCCATCTAAAGCCATGCATTACTGGCTTTGTCCACAGATCTCATCTCGACAAAAGCGAACTTCTTTCACGGTTTATATAGAAATTGACAACAGCATCACATGAATATGGTAAAACCAAAAAAAGAGTAAAGGATCCATTCATATGATAGGTGATTGTGACGATACAGAGATAAATGCTCAGGTGTCCACACACCTGGACCAGCAGTATTCCCATAAATTGCAGCCATGATGTTGGCTGAAAAACGTTGCAACAGACTGCAATGGAACATAAATAGTTGTAAAAATGACAGAAGCAATTTGATATCATTGAAAAAAGGCAAGATCATATAGAAGATCAGCCAGGTTCAACATGGAAACATTGACTAAGAGATAACATTAACCACAAGTCCGGTGATGTTAAAGAAACTACATTAATCTTCTTCCATCATTTTACTCAATCACAATGTGGAAGCTTTGTACACTATGTCATCCTGTTTTTGCAATAATACTAGACAGAGGCTGTCCTGTCAACTTTAACATAAAAATCAAGAAAGCTGTAAATACTACCATGCACTACACGAATCCCCTTGTCAATTTAATTAATCAGGTAAACATACTACAAAAGTTGAAGTGTCAAAACCTTTTTGTACTCCCCACTCCGAGTATGTCAAGTGAAGACCTTCCCCTCCTATTACCTCTAACCATCTAAGAAGCAAGAACGGTCTCAAGGACTAAAGTGTCGGTATTTCACACGTATTGAATACTGACACTCTCTTGACACATGTTAAACATGCTCCGATATGTCTGGACGCGTTTTGAACACGTTTTCTTTTGAAATTTTTATTTATATTTTGCATTTTTTTGGTAATTAAAAATTACAAAACAATAAAGATAAAATATAGATATCGATTTATATATAAAAATTTTATTATGTTAAGTTTTACCTAAATTTGTTAATTATATCTATGTTATTATTTTATTATAATAACTTGTTCAAGATACTATAGTATAACTCAATTATATATTTTTCTTTGAATTTGTTTTGGTGAAGAAACAAAAATATGCATATTCATTACTAATTTAGTATAAAATATTGTTGTTAATCAATTTAGACAAATAGTAAAACATGATTTTAGTTAACATATCCTCAGCATGTCCATGTTTCTAGAAAAAAATCATATGACAGCGTATCGACGTGTAGGTTTTGTGTTGTGTCCATATCCCATATTGGTGGCCATACTTCTTAGCTACCCATGAAAAATCACTCTTGCTTATGCAAATGCTATGTTGTCAACACCAAGACAATCCTAAAAACCATTCCATCATGCTACTTCCAAATTACAATTCACCACTGGTGCATGTAGCTGTTGCTTTATTAAATCTATGAAGCACAGATACCGACATTGGACATGAATACGATACGATACCGACATGCTATTTTTTATAAATCAAGGATATGACACGTTGGGGGCACGTAAATTAAAATAAAGGTTTATATTTTTTTAATTGATAAATATTTCTATTTCATGATAAATGTGAAATAAAAATATATATTTTCTAAATCTTATACAAAAAAATTATCAAAAGAAAAGGAGTATGTATTCATATAAAGATAATAATATTGAAATAACTTTTAAAAAGAACAAACATATAATATCAATTACACTCAATTATAAAAATGTATATCATTTTTAAGATTTCATGACTATATTTTCTTTATTATTTTCATTTTCATCACCATCATCGATAAAAATAATATACTCTAACACTGACTAATCCAATGAGAGTTATGCAATTTCTAACTCTCCAATATCATCAAGTAAATCAAATGCATCTCTATAAATATCTCACATTTTACTCTCTCTGTACGAATATTGTGGACTTCTCCTTAAAAGTAGGCAAAGATTGCTATAAATAAAAACCAAATCATTGGCATGTTTCATAGTCATTGTATTCCTTCTAAATGAATGGATAAAAGAATAAGTACACAAATTTCTCTCACAATATGATGATGAAAATGGTTACATATGTATCTTTAAAGCTAAATATTGAAGTAAAGACACACTTGGATCATAAATAACCCATAAACTTTTTGGATTTATATTATAACGATCACTAATAGAATCAATATTAACAAATTGATTTGCCCTTAATGAAAAATTAGCAAATTTCATGTTGGTCTTAGCTCGATCTTCCGGCTTAGGAAATTACATTTTTATACACTTTATCATTCATTGAGAAACTTTTAAGTCTTTGTGTGAAAGAACTCTATTTAGCCCTTCACGAAGTCATTGATTGTTATAATACCTTACAAATTTAATAATAAAAAATAAATTGTTAGATTTAAATACAATTTTATTTGATAAATGTACAATTAGATAATACAAAAGTAATAAATCATAATATTTTAATTACCTTGGATTTAAAGAATGAGCCATACAACGAAGTGGAGTGTTGTTATTGCTCCATTGATCGATGAGAATGTTGTACACCACATCATAAAATGTGGATAATTCTTTTATCTGCTTTTTTTTTTCATACTTATATATTGTAATCTTCACTTTTTTAATCATAATATCCTACATGTCATAATTTAAGTGAAGATAATGTTTGTTCGTATTACAAGCCCTAAACATATCATATATAGGAATGGTAAATGAAAGTACATAATCAATCTTATCCCACCAAATGTCATCCAAGAGTAACTTTTTCATATGTTTAGCTTTTTTCACATCATTTTCTCTATACGTTCCCCATTCTTCACTAATAACCAAAGTTTAAAGTGCCGTTTTAATGAGTTTAAATCTCTTTAATATAACAATAATCGAGACAAAACAAGTAGTTGTCACCGAAAGCAATTTCAAAAGAACAAAATCATTGAACATAAACAATTGCATGGAGTGATTCATAATAAGATTTTTGATAAACAAACAATCATCGAAAATTTGTATGATTCAAGAATACTCATCAAATATCACTTGATTGTTCTCCATATTCTTTATAGTACAAATATTTTACATGGCAAGATTAAGTGTATGGACTACATATGGAGTCCAAAAGATATAAAGATAAAGTTAATAAATTAATACCCCAATACTTACACAATTCTTTGCATTGTCAGTTATCACTTGAATAACTTTGTCAGGACCTATCTTCTCAATGACTTTCTTCATTAAATTACAGATAAAGTATTTATCATTAATTTCTCCTGAACAATCAACTACCTTAAGAAACATAGGACCACATTTTGTAATGGTCATAAAGTTAATCAATGGCATTCTTTGAGAATCACTCCACCCATCACTCATAATACTCACTCCTTTCTCCTTCTATATTCCTTTAATAAGTTGTAATAACCTTTTAATATTAACTTTCTCTTATTGAAGTAATGTAAATTTCAACATATTATATTTAGGTGGCAAATAGCTCACATGTGAGTTATTAGCTGCAAATATATAAGAACTCACATAATATGAGTTCCTTACTAAGTGAAATGGCAAGCCGACAGAGTAAAACGTTCTAGTAATCTTCGCATACAATTGAAGACATGTTGTACTGTTGAAAGCTTTCAAAATAGGATTAGAAGATATACCTCCACTTGCATTTGTCTTTCTCATCTTTAGATCACACACTCCTAGAATAAAGCTACCTATTGAAGATTGGGTTTGGAAAGATCCTACATTGCCCAATGATACTTAGTTAGACAAAGGGACTTTTTTTGGTATATTATTTAACGCTCTTACCATTGCATAATTTTCTAATTTTTGCATTTTTGCCATATCATTTGATATTACTTTTTTGCAAGAACTAATTTCCAAACCGAGTATTTTTAATAAATGAGTACGAACCCTTGTGTAGAAACTTTTCTTTATTTGATGGCAAAAATTGTATTGCCAAGATACATTTTCTCCTCATTCATTAAACTTGTCATATCTTGTAACATATATCCACAAAGATTTATCAATATCTTCTTCATTATAAGATAAATATGAACTAATACCAACATTAAAAGATGACATATTAACAACCTATTAAAATAAAAAATAAATAATTAGCATAATATTTCTTTGAAAAACCAAATATATATAACAGTATAATACCGTAAGAGTAATATGCTGTTGCTGTGCTATATACAGTAACAGTATGTTATTATTACCATCTCGTATACATTAATAGTATATTACTGTTACCGTATATAAACATACAGAAAAGAAAAAAAAGAAAACAGAAAGGAAGAAAGAAGAACTAGTTCTTATTGTTCTAAACAACGAAAGCAGAAGAACAAAATTTAGGGTTCGAATATTATGCAAACAATGTATTCGAATCCCATTGTAGGGTGAAAATAATGTCTTCAAAAGTGACAAAGTGAGAATATTACCTTCATGTTTGACTTCTCTTACTATACGCTGCGATGGAGTTTGAGCAATGAAATCTAAAAACCCTAGGCTCTTCGATTCAACAGAATAGATGATTCAGTCAATTTATAGGCGATGGAGTCTCTTTGATTCAATGGCTAGGCGATAGAATTTGAGAATCAAAACCCTAGGCCCTTCAATTCAACATAACAGAGGAAGAGAACTTGAGGGGAAGAGGAGCGATGAGCGACCGGTGATTTGTGAATTGGAAAGGACGTAATAATATTTGAATTTATCAAATAATTTATAAATTTTTCTCTCATAATCCCACACTAATTTATTGATAAATTATAAATAAATTTATAATATTTTAATATAAATTTACTAAATACCCATAATATTTCAAAACTTATAAAATTATCAAACATGTCTAAAATGTGTCCGAAACATGTTTGATGTGTCCGAAATGTGTCCAAACATGTCGGGACGTGTCTAAACATGTCGGGATTTATCCGAAGTGTGTCCGAAAAAAAATTATACACATTGGGACACATGTCAGACATGTGTCCCAACGTGTTAGGGAGGTGTCGGTATCCGATACCTGGATACGTGTCAGATACCGACATGTTAAGCACGAGAGAGTGTACGTGCTTCACAGGTTTAAATTGTAAGTAATTAATTTAGCTCTTTGCTTACTTTTGCACTCTGTAGCAGCATGTCTGCCTAGAGCTGCCTTCTACCTAGTTAATACTCCAGCATCATGCTGATAGAAAAAATCTACACGGTAAAACAGTCCTCTGGATGAAAGCAAATCTGCTTATTAGCTGTTGGAGTTGGTCCACCAACATGTACACGCAGAGCAGGCCTTGTAGCCAGCCAAAATAAAGGCTTAGTCAAGAAAGAGACAGGTGGGAGGTAGAACAGAAGAAAACTAAAACAAAAGTATATTCAATTTTGTCAACCCTGAAAGGAACAAAACGTTCCGAATCACAAGAATGTTTCGACCTTTCAATAAATTTGCGGAATAAAAATCACAAAATATATAATATACATAAAATATATTCTAATCTAGATGTAAATAGTAAATAATGAAATCACGAAAAATAAAGGCGTGATTTTTTATGACGAATGGAAACTTCAATAACCATGGCTATCAAGTAAAACCCTCCGGGTTTCAACCATCAAGAAACATATGCACTATGAAAATTAACTCACAAATCGAGTGGCACAGACGTGCTAACCTAGCTGACTTTCTTTTGTCTTGTGGTCTTTACTATGAAATTTCTTGAATTTGCCCATAGCAACTAAACCAGACACATTCTAGTCTTCAAGTCAATCTTCCCTTGCAAGCCACTTAAATTGTCGTATACCACTAGATCTTCATTTCCATGCCACCGACGTCACCAACGAAGGTTAACAGGCGGGAAGAGGTGTAAATGGTAAAGTATAATGTGGTGAGAAAATTTTGGCAAGGAGGCACAATTGTCAAAATTAAGTTTTCTCAAGTGGAGCAATGTAAAAGTATGAAAGATTTGATTTTGCTCTAAAACGGCCGTCAAAGACTCAAGCAAAAAGTAGGGTAAATGAAATAAGACGGCTATATACATGGAGGCTCGAAAATCTAGGTCAAAAATATGACCGTTAGTGAAATGCGCGTTGTGGTGCTCGAGGGCAGCTCGAGTGCACGGCGGGTGCACCTAGGGTGTCATGGGCTACATCCCTCGGCGTTCAAGCCCGGCTCGAGTGAGCTTCCGGCGCAGGGTTTATTGGATTTGGTGCTCGAGCGAGGGTTAGGCAAGCAGCAGGCGCATGCTCACTGGAAATGGGGCTAAAGTGTTGAGCCAGCGAGCCGTGAGCGCCAGGTTACTGGAAATGGGGCTCGAGCGTTGATTGGGCATGTAACGGGTATTAGCATACTAGAAACGAGGTTCGAGCTCACGCAAGCGTGCAACAGGCGAAGCCTCCCAGGAAAGGCACTTGGGCGCGGTTCAATCGCGTGGTAAGCATGGAATTAGATAGGGCACTTAAACAAATGGCAAGTGATACATTTTGATACAGATCATTAGCAGAATACAACCGGTGCTAACAACAGACCAGACACGTTCATGAAATATACTAATACACAAATGAGCCTAACAAACCTATTGAGTCATTGCCTGCACTGGCATGAAAGGAAGAGCTCCTATCTGCTGCAAGCAAATAATAACAAAGTAATTCTAAGAAGAAGAGTGTCTTCATCAAAATAAACAGTGCAGTAGGGAAAAGGATGCACCTGCCCAGTAGCTACTGGAAACATGTTTGGAAACATTACAGGAATCGTGGGAGTTGTCCCAAAAATCTGACCTGCAAAGGCTAATTCAATAATCACCTCTTAGAAAACAATCCCAAAAAAAGGAAAACTTTCACTGCTAAATGCAGTATTAACAATGAGTAAGATGCTTCTAAAAAAAGGCTTCCTTCTTCATTCGATGTCTTCATGGAAAAGAAGCTTCAATGATTTTTGTGTTTCCTGGGCTCTGGAAATCACATTTATAAAACCAGATGAGAACAAACAATACATCAGATTTAAGTACTCGCAAGGATACCAAAACTGGCAATAGTTGCTGGTTGAAGACAAACTGGTGCATTGATCCCTCCTTGTATACATAAGCTACAGAAGTCGGCTCACACGCAATGTCAGCAGTGGGGCGAAAGGCCCAAAATTGCCTTCTTATGCAAAAGATGAGACACCAAAAAGAAAAAACCAAACACAAGAACAACCCCCAAAAAAAAAAAAAAACTCTTAGTTCCAGAATTATTTCACCAAGTATACAGTTATATAAGAAAATAACCCTGCCCATACAGTGACTAGATGAGCCAGGGAAAAAATAATGGAAGCTATGACAAAGTAATCTACTTAATGCATAACAGGGAATGTATCTGCAGCAGCAGTCAACATTGCAGAAGCAGGAGGTGCCAAGTCAAAGCCGCTAATCCTTTTGCTGCAAGCATATAGCATCATTATGGTGGAACAAGAACTTCAAAGAAATTCAAGACAAGATCTATTCATACACTGAATTGACCACTAGAAGAAGTGCAAACTGCAGGTCCACAAAGTCAATTAAAAGCTTAATTTGATCCATACTAAATTTGTGTTAGTTCAGGTCACACCATATCAAAGATAGAGATGTAAACAAGCTAAACTACTCAAAGCATTACTTCAAGACAGTTTAATTAAATTTTGCTTAAACTAGTTGAGTAGTGAAGCGCGTCAAATTCAAGCCTTCTTTTGATCTCAGTTAGTTAAGAAGTTTAGTTTGGGTGAGCTATTTGTCTTATACTAGACATATCCCTCTAATATAAACCAAGCTAATTGAGTTTTATGCTGAACAGCTTGCAGCAGATCAATTAGAAGAATATTCAAGCACGGTTCCTGAAATTTAAAAAGCAAATGCTTCACTTAAGCTCATTAAATTAACAAGCCAAGCCAAATTATGTACTACCCAACACAATTCGGCTCATTTATAATTCTAATAAAGAAAACAATTACATATTTACAACAACCAATGCCGCAGTTATGATTTAATCACAAATCCATACACAACCTCTGACAGTGCACCTGAGATTTATCCATCACCTCATCTTCCATAAAATCTGCCGCATTTTACATCTCATATTCTTCTGGAGGATTTTCGATAAAAAGAAAAACCTGACAGTCACAAAACAAAAATCATCAAACCTCAAAGACATTTCATCCATAATCCCAATCCCTCGAGACCTCCTTCCCAACCATCCCTCCAAAAAAAAAAAAAAAAAAAAAAACTAAAGCAGGCTCCTACGGAACACAAACGCTCAGCTTTTTCAAACAATTAGTATCAAGCTCCAAGATAGGGATAGATTTGACACTATCTTATGGAAGCCCGAGCACAAATTCAGCATAGACAAGGATGGAAGAACATTGAGTTGCCCCGATTTGCAGCTAGATAATATATTCCATAAAAGACTAACATGCGAACACGAAATGTTCAAAACACACAGGGGACGTGATGCAGTGAAGAAATACGACTTAATTCAGAATCCTCTATGATAATAATGTTGTTTTACACATAAACAAACTACGCAATAAAACATTCCTTGACTCAATTATATGAAACAGGCCTGAAACCACTACGCTAGAAACATAGCAAAAAGCGAAGTATAGGACAGAGCTTTGAAGCCACATAATTGTCGAAGTTAGGTACCTGGAATTTGAATCCACCATCGTGCTCCGGGCCACTATGATTATTTCCCTCAGACTGAAGTGACAACCCATATTTGCCAGGACCCTCCAGGTAATCCGGCATCTTTCTTTGTATTCAACTGTTCTCCCAAAATCTTCAAAAGCTTCTTACTTCACACATCCAAAAAAAAAACAAAACATCTTATAGATTATAAGTGGAGTAAACATCATTCTACCAGTATCAACACCAAAACCTTCTTTCAATCGATAGAAAGCAACAAAGTTCATAAAACAAAGTAATTTAACAAGCAGAATAGCAACGTAAAGCTATCAAACAGCCCTACTCACAAACAAAAGAAGAATTATGATTCAAGAAAGCAGCTTCAACATTTCGAAAATAGCTCTGGTAAGGCTGAATCCATTTCTCCCTCGTGTGTCTTTTTCCTTTGGCTGTTTTACGGGAATTGAACAAAAACAGAAAACCGCAATGTATATTGAGCGATTTAAACCAAACTTTCCAACGTAACAGACATAATGACAAATGAAAAAATAAACCCCAATCACATATTTGATTATTAAAATATAAAAATATAAAATTAAAATAATTATTTTTAAAAAATAAAATAAAATAAAATTAAAATTAAAAATTTATTTCTATATTTAGTTATTTATTTAGAATAATTATAAATAAGTTAATAATTAGTATTATAATATTTGATATGTATTAATAGTATGAAAAATATGATAAAAATTTATACTAATAATTTTTTTATCTTTATTTAATAAAAAAGATTTAAAGGTTGGAGAGTATGAACAATACTTACAACAATACAAAACATAGCAGAATTCTGGTATTTGTTCCCCTTCTCACAACTTTCGGAGCATTCTTACTACAAAAAAAAAATCCTTAACTTACAATGAGAGTGTGTAAAGAAACAGACCTTCCTCTTACAATTTTTTCCATGCAATCGTATGATATTTAGATTGGATTTTGAATTTGTATCTATTGTAGACGTGCGGTGGTTTCCATATATGTGGCAGATTTATTAGATTTTATATGAGATTTTTCTTTGATTTATATTCACAATTTTATTAATGATGATACTTGTTGAGTTTTCGGCCCACGTTTTTTGATTTTCTCTCATTTAGAGTAGAAGACTTGGATCTACAGCAAGAGCTGGGTAGGAGTCAATGCAATATCTCATTCTTTTGGTAAGCATTTTATCTTTACGACTATTTGGGAGAAGGTCATTGTTATTTTGTACAGATAATTATCCGATGAGGTCCTGTGCAGGTTTTTAATATATCGAATCTTGTATATTTAATTTGTCACATCCGAGTTTGGGATTTATAAGAATAATAATTGAAATTTATTTAAGAGTCTTGTTTATTTGAATTGTCACACCCGTAGAATATAATGTTGCTATAGCATTATAAACTTGGAAATTCTTTTTTTTTTGTATTTATTCTATGTATCAATCTTTTTCTTAATTTGTTACTTTATTATATATAAAATATAAATATTATATCATATTCTATTAGTAAAAAAAATGGTTAAATAATTAAAAAATGAGATTATTTAAGAATATATATTGAATTCTAAGATTACGCATTGAAATACTGATAGTAGGTCCATCATCAAAAAGGTATTTGTGATTGCTCAAGAAGAAATGAAATAAAAGATATGATAAAACTAAAATAGTTATTCTATGAGATCTACCCAATACTAGATGTAAAGGCATATAAAAGATAGATATTAATATCATAAGCTGTCCCATAATAAACCCAATTGTTGTTGATATTTTTTTCTCGGTTGGTTCTTCCATAAATTGAGCTCGGAGAAGAAAGAGATAAGAGGGCTTTATGGAGAATGTGGTAATAAATCCATAATAAAGTCCGACCATAACGACCGAATTGATTATCTTCATGCATAAGGATACTAGATTACCTAGTATAAAAGATTTAACAATTTATTTGGCCAACTTTGTCCGAGTTTGTGACAATTGATAGAAACAGCTCCATTGTAGATTTAATTAGACTCCGTCACCACTGTATGCAGCGGCTTTCTTTGTAGCCAACAGCCTTCCTCATTTAACAAAGAACAGGTAAGAAACCAACGAATACGTAGATGCACAAGAGCCTATTAGACTTGACTACAGTTTTTGCAAAAGCATAATCAGGGTATAACTTTTCGAAAATAGCATAGAACAGAAAATTAGAGATACTCTTCTTCAATAATAAACTTCATTAATTTTGGATTTGAGCTTATCAAATAAGCTGTCCAGAGAAGAATTAAAGTGAGACTTACAGCCCAAAAATAAACCAAAATTCAACAGTTGAACTCAGCTTCTTGGGAAGCTCAAAACAACTCTAAATAAAAACCTCTATTTTCCACAATTTTAGTTTCTGGAGTTGAGAAGTTGCAAACTACAGGCCAAATATTTAACAGCACACAATCGTCATAAAGAGTTGCTGCTTATTCTAGCTGCTATGTTGCAAGGCATGAAGATGATCCACCATGACACTGCAATGAAAGAACAAAACATATGGCAACTGAAATTATCAAGATGAGATGTCCGCGGTACAATACTCATTCTTAAAAGTCTACCACACACACACATTCAAGCTAAATACAGACACCTAAATTAGAAGAAACAGTCACTTTCATGACCATCATCAGTGATAGCTATATCATCAGTGAATAGGAATCTGCTGCCTCATGAGAAAATCTTCCCATGCAAAACATAGAACCTTCAGAAATAGGCAAGCAATAATGCTGCTGTTATCGGTTGGTTGGATCTCCAGATTTTTATCGTAAGAGCACCAAAATATGTGAAGAACAACTACCTCTGCCTGGAACTGTTGTATCATGGTGTTCTACGGAGGAAATATGCTAATAAATAAGAAGAGCAGCATCAACAGATGATAGAGTGACAATTAGCAATGCTACAAGCACAAGAGTCAGTGTAGCAGTCTTCAGCTGCAAGTAAAAAGACAAAGGAGATAGAAGGCACATTCAGATCCACCATTCTTAGAGTAAATAAAAATTTGCAGTACAATCAACCTAAATCATTTTAGAATGCATAGATTGTAAAAAAAAAAAAACTGGAAAGTTTTGCTGACACAGTTGTGACACACTGTAAATATCCAGAAGAAAGCACAAAAGTTAGACACATGGAGTTAAGCAGAGAATAACTTCCGAGAGATCCACACAGGGAAGGGGAATATGATTAGCCAAAATCCATACAAAGCTAGCAAAAGCACATATGATTATAGTTCAGTGAACAGTACGATTGAAGGGAAGAGAAACATGAACAACAACCATCAGCACTGAAAAAAGCATGAAAAGCATTGGGCCATGGACATGTCTATTCAAACTGTCCCCATGAATGGAAGCCTTAAATCTACTGTAAACACTCTCCACAAGCCCCAACTGATGGTATATCATGACAGTTTCCATCCATATCTTAGTGTAAATAACTAACTATAATTCTCTTATAACTTAAGAAGTAGAGCTTGAAGGGGGGAGGGGAAGAAGTAACAATAAAGAAATAAACAATGCCTCTTTAACAATGAATGACTTCAGATTTAAGAGATTCCCCTCCATATGTATAATTGCTTCTGGACTCTTCTTCACCCAGAGAGAAGGGAAAAGTAGTACTTTAATCATTGGTAGATGATTTTAGATAAAAATTTAAGTCAGCATCTGGCAAGTCATCTTTAAGGACAATAGCGGAAAAACATGAGGCAACAGGAATACATAGAACTAGCTTTATTCCATGCCCCAACAGAAAACAGGAAAAAGAAAGCAGGAAGCTTTCTCTGTTCTCTGACACGAGTTGTCAAACAATGTTGGTTCAAGGAATCTGGCAAATATGATAATTTGAGGACTGGGACTTCTCTTCATTCTTTATTAGGACAGCTAAAAAAATCACAAACCATGCTTTTAGTGCCCAATAAAGAAGATTGCAAGGATTAGCTCAAAAAAAAAAAAAAGTCAAAGCCTGGAGACAAACCGTGCTCTGGAAACTAGGCCATTCGATATACTTCAGCTGACTAGGCTGCTCCGCAAGGAACACAAACAATGTTTTAAATGCCCTATAAAGAAGATGCAAGTAAAGAATCAGTCACTTCATGATTCATTTCTGTGATTTAACAATCTCAAGTTAATAAGATAAAAGATATACTGGCTCCGTAAATTCCTCATGGATAACAGAATTAGATACAAGGTCAGGGGAAGTCAAGTACCTGATAAACTCCTTGAATAAATTAACCCAAAAAGGATCGGCTTCGTATTCATCATCAAACTTCAACTCGTTATAATTTCTGCTGGCAAATGTGGCGAGGTTGGAACGAAGGCTCTTCACAAAAAGGCACCGAGTGTTTGTGCTTGACATCTGCTAGAATTCTGAACTTAGTCCTTAGTCATATTACTCTCCTAGCACATAGCATTTTAAAACCCAGTAGAATGTTCACAAAATTTCAATTTTGCCACCCAATTTTATCATCACATTTTCAAATTTCTCACATTTTATTTGGTAATATGCTAGGGGTAAGGAGGATGCATATTTTACCAAATGCGATTGGCATTGAATGGCAGCTAAGTTTCTGGACTTGACGCCTTTATGTTTCTGAATCTGAATTGACAGAAGCGGCCTTTCAGGACGAGCCAAGACTGCAGTGATCAACGCACAAAATAGAGATAAAATATACATGTCTAGTTCATACAGAAGTTGAATGAAGCAATATTAAGTAGTAAGGTCCTAACATCGCTGAGAATTGAGAACCTGAATAATTTGACAATGACCCGGAAAAAGTTGCCATCATCTAAGCACGCCTACTTGTGTAATCTAACACAAAAGAAACAAATATATCATCTTTTGAAGAGAAAGACAAGATAAACAAAGTAACTAAGTGTAGAATACCATGAAACAGCATATACGGTCTCAAAAGTGTCCATTAGCTACCAGTAAACATATTGAAGATCTTCAGCAAGTTAATCTAATTGTGTTAAATATACAGTAGCTTCAAATGCAGCACCAAAATTTGCTGCAATTAAAGGCGAGCGAGAAAGCAATCCCATTTCGACTACGTCTTATTTGAGGCTCCAGTAAGAACCCAACACAAGCTAGGTGAATCGGTGGATATCACAAATTATGACTATCACCATAAACCTATCGGCATTAACCTCTAGTGGAGTAGAATTTAAAAGGAAGACCATTACTAGTAGGAAATTAAACAGCCAGAGGAATATCAATCGCTGAATTATCACCGTAGGAGGAAAAAGGAAGACTAATTCGCAGCTGCCGTATAAACTAAGTTCTGTTAGCGGAATGATAGGGTTTTCCTTCCCTCTTTTCCCCTTCTTACTTCATAGTAGGAAGAGATGAAAGAAAACAAACCAGAGGGCAGGACGCCGTGCCCGCGGGAGAAAAGAGGAGGCTTGGTTTCCGCAGGTTTAAGCCGGAGGCGAAGAGTTCACGGTTGTGTTGCTGTGAAATGGTGTCACCATGGATTGATGAATTGGGAGGGAAGCACCTAATCACAGAGGGAAAGGTGATCTCAAATATTTAATGCTTTTATTTTATAGTAAGATAATTTTTTATTTATATAAATATGAAACTTTCTACATTTAAAGATAATTATTTATTAACAATGCTTCTTTTTTAATATCTAAAAGTAATATTTAATATGTAAATATATATCATATATTATTTATAAAATTTAAATTTTAACAATAAAGCTAAATTAAAACCAGAAAATTTGTAATCAAGTCTAGTAAATATATTAATTTCTAATCATACACTTATTTTTATTTTTAATAGAGTAAGATGGTAAATAAAAAAAAATTATTATGCCCCTAGTAACATTTATAAGTAATTATGATAATAATTATTAATTTATGTAGATTTAAATTCACAAAAAATAATTTTATAAGTTCTAATATTATATTATAGAGCAACCCACCGACGCTAGCTCCTAAACAAATTCACGAGTTACGGCTCAAAACCTGAATTATAATTTTAAATAATTTTATTTTTGACAAATCAAATCATAATTATCTGATCTGATTTGAACTGATCATGTAAAAATTTGAATTATAAATATTATTTATAAATATATCATAAATAAAATATCTATAATACATATAATCTCCTAAAACTAAGAGAAATTATAAATATTCATAATATTTTAATTTCTAGAAACGTAGCCTAAATAAAAATATCTAAAAACTAATAAAATAGTATAGGAGTTTTATAATTTCTCATTATAAATTTTTTAGATTTTGAGATTATCTTTACTTGAAACATTTACCGTAAATGTACAATTTTTTTGATTTGCAATAAAATTAATATACTTTAGAGCTAATAAAACATAGAGATGAGCAAATTGCCCAATAGGTAAATATAATCAATAATAATAGAAAATAATAAAATATTTTAGATAATAATATCAATATATATATATATATATATATATAATTAATAACATGTGATAAATTAATAATTATTTTAAACTTATATGTCATGTTGTAACTACAACTCAAATGCCCTAAGATAATTAAACAATAGGATTATAATTAGGATTCCACCAAATTTGATTATCAATAAGGATATAAATTCTATCAAATTAATTTTAACAAAGGCCCCAACTATGTGAGATATTATAATAATTTTTTCATATATTATAAGTTACTATAAACTAATGAAGATGTGCCCGCCTCCAATAGTTAGGTATAATCAATGAGATATTAATACTCATAAATTTAACAAATGATCAACTATATAATATTATAATATCAAATTATTCATAGTGTATAAATGTCAGACTCAATCCAGATGAATAATATTCTCGTTATCTCCTTAGGATAAATCCAAAATACGCTACGCAAATATTCTCATGGTATTTAGATTCACATTTTAATGGGATATAGAATACTCATTTTCAATTACATATCAAATCCAACATCCATTGGTACGATATCTATTAATATCTTAATGCACATTATTTATAGGATTATATATATCTTTTCAAATAACCTCAATCATTCTATGATATAAAAATCAGTATAAGATAATTATAAATTATATTATGATATCGGAGGTTTCATATTCCTTAATATCTTTATCTAATTTTATATACTTGAATTACAGATAGCTAAAAAATATACACACGAATTAAATTAATGCGAAGAAATAGTTGTTGAGATTGTCAAAAACAATTCATGAATAACTAATTATTTGATTGGCCATTTAAAATTTAACTCAATATTTATCAGTCTCATTGGAATTCTATTTGGAATGTTAACTAGATTTAATGCTATATAGAGGAGTTGCGCTTAGAAGATGTTTATTTAGATCAAGCAGTAGGATTGGTCGGAGCCTCTTGGTGCCATTGGTAACCTCACTTCAGAGGCTTTTTTTTAATTGTTTTTGTCATGTGTTCGTCACTTCCTTTCTACATTTTCAAGTTACCAAAATTGTATTTTGATAGCATACTATTAAAGTATACATGGCAAAGAATAATATTAGTAAGGCTATAGTTATAAATGTATTTATTTATTAAATAAACAAATAGCCTAAATATGACCCATCATACTGTTACTAAAATTTGAAACTAGATTTTGTTATTGTTAATGCTAATTTATCATTTGATTTCTACTATTTTGAGAAGTCAAAATGGAGAACCAGCAACTTACTATCAATTTATTATGAGTAATAATTATGAAGATAAAAATGTATCTGCTTAAATTGTAAATTGACAAGTTGCAAATTGTTCGTCACTACAGCTAATGTTAAATTGGCAACTTCTTGTGAACACCAAGCAACTTCAACGCTTGATTGCTAACACTACCAAAATCGAAATCATCTTCTGTCAATGAATGATTATACTTCACATGTTTTAGTATTAAAATGGCAACTTGGTTGGTACAAGTGTATTTTTAAAACATTATAACCATGCCATCGAAAATGGAAGAAAATCAACTAAATTCTCCCCCATATGTCACTGTTCATCTTCTTCCCCAGACCACTGTGAAGGGAAAGATCGGTCCCAAATTACACAATAGTTTTGACCCAAGAATATATTAGCGAAAGTAATACAAAATTAAATATGCAGTACACGTAAAGAATATTTAAATTTTAGATGATATGAGCAATACGATCATATAAATGAAAACAATAATTAATAATAAAAATGGATAATTTTTGGTGACGAAGGAAAAACTCGATAACTACAATTATCGAGAAAAATCCTCCGGGTTTCAATGGTCAGGGAAGATATGTACCATAAAAATCGATTTACAGATCGGATGGTAACGACACACTAATATAACCGACTTACTCCCAACTTATGATCCTTACCAAAGAACTTCTTGAATTTGCCCACGGTAACGAAATTAGACTCCTTTTGGTCTTCATGTCAATCTTCCCTCTCGAACCACTTGAATTGTCGCACACCTCTGCAGCCTAGTGTTCATGCCACTGACGTCACTACGAAGGTTCACAGGCGGAAAGAGCTATAAATGAGAAAGCACGATGTGAAGAGAAAACTTTGTCAATAGAGCACAATCGTAGGTGTAAAATTATCTCAAAAGTGGAGTACAAAAATAATTGGTTTTTCAATAGAAGAGGCACCTCACAAGTCTGTCAGAGTCATTAGGATTCAAAACATAATACCAGAATATATAGAAGTCTTAAAATAGGGCTTAAAAAATAGCGCCATTGGAGACAAAAGGGCCCCGGTGCTCGAGTGCCAATAGGGTGCGCATCAAGCACCCCGGTTTTGAAAAATATGCCTGGGTGGCGCCTCATGCTCTCATGGAGCGCACTATTCTGAAAAATGCACATCAGTGGCGCCTCGGGCGCTCATCGAGCGCAGTACGCCTTGTGGGCGCTTCGGGCGTCAATCGGGTATAGCTCCTAGGAAAGGATGGAACAGAAGATAAGGAGGTGGGAACGCTGAGATATGACGAGGACGACCTTCAAGTATGAAACTGATGAGAATCTTCCAAACCAATATATTGTTGTAATTACTGAATGCACCGACAAGAAACTAAAATTACCCAACATGGTCACGGAATATGTCAACTAAAAGTACGTCTAACGATCTTCTCATTTAGCAATTCCGTGATAAAAACTCATACAAAAAAATAAAAATAAAATATAAAAGAATTACGGGTTCAGATACCACTGAGATAGAATACGGTTACAGAAAAATTAATGCCTTGATACAATTGACATAATAAAAAAATGAAGTACAAAAACTCCGAAAGCGGCCGATCTGCTGTGCGCTAGGGAAGAAATGTTATTCCTGGACAAATATGGTTAGTGCAGAAATAGAGAATATCAAGAATATAAATTATCATAAAGAGAGAAAATTTGAGTGAAATAAAAAACGTAAAAGATTCTATAATCAATAATCTAACTCCCCCTAACAATAATAACCACCCCTTATCTCCCCCTAAAACAAATAATGGAACAGAAAATATCATAAATATAAATTATCATAAAAATAAAATTCCACCTGACAGTAATAATCTCCCATTATCTCCCCCTAAAACAAATAATGGAATACCTCTTTAAGGTAGAGATTTACTCTCCCTTTTTGTCATAAATGACCAAAGGGTAATGGAGCTCATTCTTCATGATCCATAATTTTTTACTACATTTTATAGTGTTGCTTAAATTCATCTCTTAATTATTTAGAAGTTTGACGCGGTGAATAAGATGCTCTATTTTTTAGTTTTGTTGAAACTTATTTTGACGCGATAATACGGGGCAGTAGGGGCGAATATGGCCAATAATGACGCACCCATGACATGTTGGGATGAATGTAGTATTGATATTAGAATCATACTTTTATTTGCCAACGGTTTGGGACTTGACCAAATTTTCTAGGAAAGCTTTTAACGATTGAACAATACAGGCAGACGATGTGCTGCTTTGCCTTGGGATGGACATGGGTGGGACAATTACAATTCTAGATTTAACATTGGTATTTAGAGAATTCTCTGAGTAATCTAACCCGATTTTATTTTTTCTACTTTTTCTCAAACCGAGCATATAGTCTAATATTTTTGACCCATTTGAAAATTGTTTCAAATCATTTCGAGCAGCCTTAAGATCAGATTTAAGAGTCGTGATTTTTTCTGTAAAAAAGCTTTTTAATTTCTCAACTTCTTGAATTTTTGTATCTAACTCGGATTTTAGAGCTAATTTTTTTTATTTTTATCAATTTATACTTTAATAACACATTAGTTTTTCTTAATCTGTAAGCATTCTTTAAATAATTTATCATAAGTATCCTAAAGGTCATACAATTCAGCTTCTACCTCGTTCTCAGAGTCATCGTATAGATTAAGATTTTCTTCCAAATGTTTATCAGTTTCACAGATCGATGTCATAAAAGTCATATACTTGACAGGGCCATATTCAGTGCATCTTTTAATATCTTCTTTTTTATCATCGCTTAAGGTCGCATTAGCTTTTAAGGTTTGACCTTGTTAGCGTTTAAAATTTAGATATTCAGCACGATAATAGCCAAAACTTTTATACTCGTGGCATTGAATTCTTTGGGTATTTTTCGATTTGAATTATTTAATTTCATGTCAATCTTTCTTATCAAGTTTAAGTGATCTTTTTAAATTCACATTTGGTTTGTCAGATAAAGATTTATTTTTTAAAAAAATTTTTTAACGAATAAGGTAAAATCTTCATCGCTATTCGACTTATTATCAAAGTCACGGTCTCTATCTTCCTTAATAGATTTTAGAGCAATCGATTTATTCTTCATTGATTGGAAAAATATGTGCTCATAAGTTTGAAAATATCCTACAAGTTTTTCGATCTTCATTTTATCAGGATATTTACTTTTTTCGATAGCGGTGACTTTTAGTCTAAATCGTTTAGGGAGAGATCGAGAAACTTTTCTAACAAATCTATTTTTAGAAATTCGTTCTTCTAAATTAAATGTGGAGTTCACAATATCGTTTAATTGCGTATAGAATTTATCGAATGTTTTATCATCTTTCATATGGATTTCTTTAAATATGGTTGTTAGTAATTACAATTTTAAATTTTTTACTAATTTTGTTCTTTCGTGGGTGATCTCAAGTATGTCCCATGCATTTTTAGAAGTCTCGCACATAAATATGCATTTAAACTATTCAGGAAATACGATCATAAAAATGGCATACAGTCCCTTACTGTTCCAATTATAGGTATCAAATTTTTTTTTTGACCATAAAGACAAAACTTTTAGTTCATCGTGGGTTGAACTTTTGGGTAGTGTCCAGCCCGTTTGAGTGTTAGCCCACACTCGCTCATCTATTGATTTGATGAAGGCTCTTATATAAACTTTTCAATACGCATAATTACTCCCATCAAACAAGGGAAGCACAAATAGAGGTTCGCTCGTATATATCTAGATTTTGGGGTCGCGGATCAGAGTGAGTCTCTGATACTAATTGAAGAAAAAGATCAGTCCTAAATTACACAATAGTTTTAACCCTAGAATATATTAGCGAAAGTAGTACAAAATTAAATATTCAATACACGTAAAAAATATTTAAATTCTAAATGATATGAGCAATACGAGCATATAAATGAAAGTAATAAGTAATAATAAGAAATTGACAATTTTTGTTGACGAAGGAAAAACTCGATAACTGCAACTATCGAGAAAAACCCTTCGAGTTTCAACGGTTAGGAAAGATATGTACTATAAAAATCAACTTACAGACCGAGTAGTAACGACGCACTAATCTAGCCGACTTATTCCCGTCTTGTGATCATTACCAGGGAGGTCCTTAGATCTGTTTACGGCAATAGAATCGGGTCCTTCTGGTCTTCACGTCAATTTTTCCTATTGAACCACTTGAATTGCCGCACACCACTGTAGCCCAGTGTCCACGCTACCGACGTCATCACAGAAGTTCATAGGCGGGAAGTTATGTAAATGAGAAAGCACGATGTAAAGAAGACTTTGTCAATAGAGCACAATCGTAGGTGTAAAATTTTCTCAAAAGTGGAGTACAAAATCATAGGTTTTTCAAGAGAAAAGGCACCTCACAAGTCTGTTAGAGTCCTTAGGTTCAAAACATAGTATTAGAATATATAGAAGTCTTAAAATAGGGTTTAAAAAATATATATTGTTGTAATTACCGAATGCACCGACAAGAAACTAAATAAACAAACTAACACGGTCACGGAATATGTCAACTAAAAATACGTCTAACAATCTTCCCATTTGACAATTCCGTGATAAAAACTCATACAAAAAAATAAAAATAAAATACAAAAGAATTACGGGTTCAGATACCACTGAGATAGAATATGTGTACAGAAAAATTAATACCTTGATACAATTGACATAATACAAAATGAAGTACAAAAATTTTGAAAGCGGCCGAGCTGCTGTGCGCGAGGGAAGAAATGCTATTTCTGGACAAATATGGTTAGTGCAGAAATAGCGAACATCAAGAACATAAATTATCATAAAGAGAAAAGATTCGAGTAAAATAAAAAAAAAGATTTTATAATCAATAATCTAACTACCCCTAACAATAATAACCTCCCCTTATATTCCCCTAAAACAAATAATGGAATAGAGAATATCATGAATATAAATTATCATAAAAACAAAATTCCACCTAACAACAATAACCTCCCCTTATCTCCCCCTAAAACAAATAATGGAATACCTCTCTAAGGTAGAGATCTACTCTCTCTTTTTATCACGAATGATCAAAGGGTAATGGAGCTCACTCTTCATGATCCACAATTTTTTACTACGTTTTATAGTGTTGCTTAAATTTATCACTTGATCATTTAGAAGTTTGATGTGGTGAATGAGATGCTCTATCTTTGAGTTTTGTCGAAACTTATTTTGACGCAATAATATGGGGCAGTAGAGGCGAATATGGCCAATAATGCCGCACCGATGACATGTTGGGACGAATGTAGTATTGATGTCAGAATCATACCTTTATTTGCCAACGGTTTGGGACTTGACCCAATTTTCTGGGAAAACTTTTAACGATTGATCAATATAGACAGACAATATGCTACTTTGCCTTGGGATGGACATGGGTCGGACAATTACAATTCTAAATTTAACATTGGCATTTAGAGAATTCTCTGAGTAACCCAACCCGATTTTATTTTCTCTACTTTTTATCAAACCGAGCATATGATCCAATTTTTTTGACTAATTTGAAAATTGTTTCAAATCATTTTGAGTATCCTTAAGATTAAATTTAAGAGTCGTGATTTTTTCAGTAAAAGAGCTTTTCAATTTCTTAACTTATTGAACTTTTGTCTCTAATTCGGATTTTAGAGCTAATTTTTTTTTATTTTTGTCAATTTATACTATAATAACACATTAGTTTTCTTAATCTGTAAGCATTCTTTAAATAATTTATCATAAGTATCGTGAAGGTCATACAATTCAACTTCTGCCTCACTCAGAGTCATCAGATAGATTAAGATTTTCTTCCAAACGTTTATCAGTTTCACAGATCGATGTTATAAAAGTCACGTACTTGACAGGGCCATATTCAGTGCATCTTTCAATATCTTCTTTTTTATTATCACTTAAGGTCGCATTAGCTTTTAATGTTTGACCTTGTTAACATTTAAAATTTGGACATTCAGCACGATAATAGCCAACACCTTTATACTCGTGGCATTGAACTCTTTGGGTATTTTTTGATTTGAATTATTGAATTTCATGTCAATTTTTCTTATTAAGTTTAAGTGATCTTTTTAAATTCACATTTGGTTTGTTAGATAAAGATTTATTTTTTTAAAAAAAATTTTAAAATTTTTAATAAGTAAGGTAAAATCTTCATCGCTATTCGACTCATTATCAAAGTCATGGTCTTTATCTTCCCTAATAGATTTTAGAGCAATCAATTTATTCTTCATTAATTGAAAAATTATGTGCTCATAAGTTTGAAAATATCCCACAAGTTTTTCGATCTTCATTTTATCAGGATATTTACTTTTTTCAATAGCAGTGACTTTAAGTCTAAATCGTTCAGGAAGAGATCGAAAAATTTTTCTAACAATTTTATTTTCGGAAATTCGTTCTTCTAAATTAAATGTGGAGTTCATAATATCGTTTAATTGCGTATAGAATTTATTGAATGTTTCATCATCTTTCATACGGATTTCTTCAAATCTGGTTGTTAGTATTTATAATTTTAAATTTTTTAGTAATTTTGTTCATTCGTGTGTGATCTCAAGTATGTCCCATGCATCTTTAGAAGTCTCGCACATAGATATGCATTTTAACTCTTCGGAAAATATGATCATGAAAATGGCATATAATCCTTTACTATTCCAATTATAGACATCAAGTTCTTTTTTTGACCATAAAGACCAAACTTTTAGTTCATCGTGGGTTGAACTTTTGGGTGGTGTCCACCGCGTTTGAGTGTTAGCCCACACTCGCTCATCCATCGATTTGAGGAAGGCTTTCATACGAACCTTCCAATACGCATAATTACTCCCATCAAACAAGGGAAGCACAAATAGAGGTCCGCTCATATACATCTAGATTTTGGGGTCTCGGATCGAGGTGAGTCTTTGATACTAATTGAAGGAAAAAATTGGTCACAAATTATACAATAGTTTCAATCCCATAATATATTAGCGAAAGTAGTACAAAATTAAATATTCAATACACGTAAAGACTATTTAAATTCTAAATAATATGAGCATTACGAGCATATAAATGAAAGTAATAAGTAATAATAAGAAATAAATAATTTTTGTTGACGATGGAAAAACTCGATAACTGTAACTATCGAGAAAAATCCTTCGGGTTTCAACGGACAGGGAATATATGTACTATAAAAATCAACTTACAGACCTGGTGGTAACGGCGCGCTAACCCAGCCAATTTATTCCCTTCTTGTGATCCCTACCAAGGAGCTCCTTGGATTTATTCACGGTAATGGAATCGAATTCCTTCTGGTTTTCACGTCAATTTTTCCTATTGAACCACTTGAATTGTCGCACACTATTAGAGCCCAATGTCCACGCCACCGACGTCATCACGAAGGTTCATAGGCGGGAAGTTATATAAATGAGAAAGCACGATGTAAAGAGAAGACTTTGTCAATAGAGCACAATCATATGTGTGAAGTTTTTTAAAAGTGGAGCACAAAAATCATAAGTTTTTCAAGAGAAAAGGCACATCACAAGTTTGTTAGAGTTTTTAGGGTTCAAAACATAAGATTAGAATATATAAAAGTCTCAAAATAGGGTTTAAAAAATAAAGCCGTTTGAGACAAAAGGGTTGCCGCTCGAGCACCCATTGGGCGCACGGCAGGCACGGATAGGGTTTGGAGAAAACGTGCCTAGGCACTCGAGCACCGATAGGGCGCATATCGAGCTCCCGATTCTGAAAAATGTATTTGGGTGGTGCCTCGGGCGCTCATCAAACGCACGGTTCTAGAAAATGTGACTTGGTAGCACCTCAGGCGCTCATCGAGCACAATGCACCTTGTGGGCACTTCGGGTGCCAATTGGGCCCAACTCTCGGGAAAGGATGGAATAGAAGATAAGGAGGTAGGAATGCTGAGATGTGATGAGGACGGCTTTCGGGCATAAAACTTATGAGAATCTCTTAAGCCGATACATTATTGTAATTATCGAACGTGCCGACAAAAGACTAAATAAACAACCCGACACGGTTACGGAATATGCCAACTAAAAGTATGACTAACACATTGTACCGTTCACACTACAATATGCATGATTTGTAGTCGTGCTAAGGTGTATAAAATGCTTTAAGATGGTTAAGATTTTTATTTAACAAATCAACTTACTATAATTATAACATCTGGGCAAGAGAAAAGGGATAAAATTTCACTTGTCTGATTTCAAATTTCCTAGAGATAAGCAATAGCAACAGAAGTAGCTTCTCGACGGCATAAACACAGCGGCGACGACAACGATAAAATCTCATCTTTCTTCTTTTCTCGTTAGTGAATCAAAACTGAAGAACAACAAGTTAAAGGGAGAACCACTGTTAGAGAGAGGGAAGAGGAAATGGCATCCAACGAATTCATATATCCCTCAGTAATCTTCTTCCACTGGTTTGACCCATCAACAACACTCTCAGGGCGCTGCGACGCAGCTGTTGTATGATACTTGAATAATACTGTATGACGACCGTTGGATCTAAGTTGTATGACTGTTATTAATACTTTTTTTTTTTAAAAAAATATTTTTTTTTTTTTAATAATAATATAATTTAGTCATTAAATTTAAATTCAACGACTGTCGTACAATGTTAGACTCACATCGAATGTCAATAGCATGGCAGCGCCCCTCTGCTCATGAACGGCAAGGTGATGAGGAAGGAAAAGAGGCGGCTGCGTGCGATAGGTGGGAGGGATGTATTTGGTTTTCAATCATGGCCACCGAGGCCATGGAGAAGAAGGGGCATGTTGGCTAAATTTGTTTTCTTTTTCTTTTTTAATTAACATTGATTAAATTAATTTAATTATTTTTTAATATTAATTATACTCATATAAATTTTGGCGATCCAAACCCCACTCCACTGAGCCGCCACGGCCCACTCATGCAAAAATATCAAACTATAAATATTATTAATTATCTAACATGAATTTAAATATTTATTAATATAAATAAATTTATAATTAAAATATCAATAAATTTTAATATTTTAAAAATATGAAAAAATAAAATATCTGATATATCTACAAAATTAAGGAACATAATCTCAATAATTAATGCCCAACCACACTCTAAAAAGGAAATAATGATACATGAAAATAAAATCTTTGCCACTCTCATTTATAAAATTGTTAGATTTCAGAATCATTTTTACATGGTGTCTAATAGTAATTAGACAAATTCTAGCTTATATGTCTTTAATCTAGAGCAAAGAAAATGTAAGAGGTGAGCTAAACTCTCAACAAGTAATAAAATTCAATAACAATGATAATATCAATAATAATAAATCTTGATTTAGTCAATAACGATCTTGAAAATAATAAATGAAATAACAATACTCAATACGATAATACTACTTATAGTTTAATCATAATATGACTCAAACACGAGTCTCAACTATATATGGATTCTTCAAATCCAAATAGCAACAAAAATATTATAGGTTTGATTGAATTTGAATATCAACAATATCAAACTTAAGAAATAATGTTAGTAAATAGTATCATCAATATTAACAAAATGAATAATCTCAATATTCCAAATGACACTTACTGGATTCTAGTGAATCCCAATCAATGTACCAATGTCTCAAAGTGTAATGACTAATTTGTATTTGTAAATTATGATGCCATTAAAATAATTTTGAATTATTTTAAAAATAATTATATAATAAAAATTTGAAAAAGAATTTTATTTTGAAATCAGATTTGACGCATGATAGGTGTTTGATCCGCACCCATGTATATTTTAGGAAGAATGCAAACGTTCAAGAAGCACTTTTGAGGTGCTCATAAGTGTTTTGGATAGATTGTATGGCGCCTAATGTGTACCCATACAATGCTTATGCATGCCTGAGTATTTGAGCGGCACTCAATATATGTTTGATCGGTGTTTGTATATTGATTCATTTATATAAGACATGTGCATGCTATACTCAGCTATTTTTGCAAGAAAGAAGAAAAGAGAAGAGAAAAAGAGAAGATGAAGAAGAAATATGAAAAGAAAGAAATATATTTTAAAATTTTATTTTATTTGATCAATTAGATCGAAAAGCTAAAGTAATTATTATGCATCCGTTTATTTAGTCTATTTATGAACCCTTCGATTTTATGTACGAACTGATCTAAATATCTACTCTGTGGGCTTAGTGCCCCTACTATCTTTATTGGTTTATGCAAATTTTAGTTTTGGACTATAAGATTGAATATGTAAGGCTATCAAAAGGGGCATTTTTCATCAACTATTCTTCAAAGTATCCAAGAGGTTTAATATTCGAATAACTATCTTTATAATTGGGTTTTAATAGACTTTTATCCTTTTAGATTTTGACCTCTTATGGGGGTATTTGACTTATTAGTCTAAAGTCTCAGGGCTTGTGTCTAACTATTCTGATGGTTTTTAATCTCTTTGGACCTGCATTTTAGTTAATTGTCTATTTAGATAAACACAATTAATAGACATGGTATTAAAATCACTTATTTGATTCAAGGTCAATCTTAGTCTATGCATAATATCTGCAACAATTTAAATAGAAATGAACACGTGTAAATTGAACTTGCATTGATTAAAATATTTTATTCATTAATGTGGAAACACACCTTACATAGTACAAGCAAACTTGAGTGATGAGTAGGTATATCTCTATGCTCTTAGATTCCATTTATCACCAATTGTATTTTTAAAGTGAAGGGTGATTCTGTAAAAAAATTTAGAGAGATAAATATTTTAATTTATAAGACTTTTATTACCATATATATTTTTCACTAATCAATAATGTATAGAATAATTCACAAGACCATTAGCGTTAAACTTTTCTGTCATGATCGTAATAGTTTTTGTTTCAAAAATCGGAAAATAATTTCTTTCTCTTCTCCTTATAATTTATAAAAATATTATACAAATCTTGTGTATCCCAAAATGATGGTCAATGATGTCGTTTTATAGAGGGAGATGACTATTCTCAAGATTATCAAAATATCTCTTATTTCACCCAAGAGATTCGTTATGAATAGATATAATCATTAAGAAGTGATATCCATTCACTCAATGGATATATTTTAAAAAGATATATCTATTGAAAAATAACATATCATTTTTATTAAAGGATATGTTTTGAATGGGCGTATCTTTTAAAATTTTTTTTAATATATATAAACTAATAGGATCGTATTTATTTAATTAATTTAATAAATTAATATTTCATATATCTCGTTATGTGGGACATATTTCTAACATTCTCTCACTTAATCCATATGACAATAATATTTATCGAATTGATTAAAATAAATTTTAAGGGCGCAACATTGCCATTCTTTAATAGTTTATATGTTATAATACTATAATCAAGTAATCGTCAAATGTGATTTATGGCGGTTCTACATCATTATGCGATATAGTTTCTTCATGTATTATAATATCTGTAAATTACATGATTAAATTTTAAATGAGAAATATCATATGGTCTAACAATAATATTTTAGTGAAAGACTATTCATATTATTATTAATCTAAAACTTTAAATCTAAACAATATAAAATAAATAGAAGATATCAGAAACACATTATATGATATCTCAAATGTTAGATTAATATTATTATATTATGGGTAATAACAAAGGTCCATACTGTTAACATGATTTATAAATATTTTTGGAGGTAAACCTTCATTTAATGGATTTACAATTATAAGTTTGGTACTAATATACTCTATTGACACTTTTTATTTCTAAACTTTATTTTTAACTGTATGAAATTTAATTTTTATATATTTAACACTAGTTGAATACTTGCCATTCTTTGAGAAGAAAACTTATTCAAAATTATCATAATAAATTTTCAGCGGCCTGACTATACTGTCGACAATTCTAATTCATGAAATAAAATTTTCTAATAATAATATATATATAGTGGTTTCAAAGCATGTTACAAACTCTACTTTCATCGTAAACATAGCAATCACAGATTGTTTTATATATTTTTATAAAATAGCTCTTTCAACCAAAAAAATATATTCAAATGTGAACTTTTTGATATCTAAACATCCAATATAGTTTTAATCTGAATATTCAATTGCCACTAAATGATTAGACTTCTTATAAGTAACCATATAATCCTTAGTTCATTGCAAGTATCTTATCATTTTCTTTGTAACATTCTAATAATCTATATTAGGATTGTTTTGGTATCATTCAATATACCAACCGTGAAATTTATATTTGGTCTCGTAAAAGTTTGTACATATGTCAAACTTCCTACAGTAGATATATAATGAATATCTTTTATTTGATTTTATTTTTATTCATTTTGTAGACATTGTATTAAATTGAATTTGTCACATTTTTGGACTAGAGCAATGTTAGTTGTATAGTTTTTCATCCCAAATTTCTCTAAAATTTTCTTGATATTTTTTTTTGAGACAATTTTAATATTCATGTGATCTGTGTTAGAATATTTCTATTCCTATCATATAAATTGTCTCACACATATCTTTTATATTAAAATTTATAGAGAGATAACCCTTAATCCTATATAATAAACCAAGTCATTACTTACAAATAATATATCATCAACGTATAGAATCAAAAATATAAACTTACTATCACTGACTTTTAGGTATATACACTGATCAATGATATTTTTTATAAGTCAAATAATAAAATGGTATCATAAAACTTAATGTACCATTGTCATTTAGCTTGAAATTCATTTTAATTTTTTAAGTCAAATAATAAAATTTCTTCATCTAAATTTTCATTTAGAAAATTTTAGCCTTTATATCAATTTCCATAAACTTCAAGTTAAAATTTTCTACCAATAAATTATGTATCATTAAAACTTAATGTACCATCGTTATAAATCTAGCGTGTTTAAATCTTATATTTTTAATTTTTTTGCAATTTTCACAATCCCAAATTTTATTATGTTTTCTTATCCTTTAATCAATTCATTTAGAGAATCTTTTTTTCTAAATTGTTTATCATATAAATTTCTTCATCTAATAAATTAAATAATATTTCAATATTTAGAAAAGTAGTCTTTATATCAAATTGGTGTAACTCCAAGTCAAAATGTACTACTAATGTCATTATGATTATTAAGGAGTCTTTATTACAAATTGGAGAAAATGTCTTCTTATAATCAATACTACCTTTTTGAGTATAACTTTTAACTATAAATCTAGCCTTATATCATTCGATATTACCTTTAGAGCTCAATTTTTTTCATTTTTAATCAATTGCTTTACTAGAAACCCGATTAAATATAAATAGTAATTTTGGGGCTTTCATCCATAAAAATTTAGGTAAAGATGGCCGATAACTCAATATACTCATAACCATATTTATTAATATAGATCCATTTAGCAAATTTTATTATGTGCCGTTGATTTTAACTCATCATTTATGGTATCAATTCATTTAGAAGAGTCATTTCTTTCTATGGCTTGCTAGAAAAAAATTAGATCATCATATATCCTTATATCATATTTAAATTCTTATAGATAAATCAAATAATTATTTAAAATAGACATATTTGATGTTTTATTCATTTTTTAATACAATCTTTTCTAGAAATAAAATCTTTTTCATTAATGTTACTTCTTATGATTGTTTTTTCTTCCTACATTTATATTTTGTTTACATTATGATGCGTTCAATGATGACATTTTTATTATGGAGTTTTGATAAAGAATTTTATCAATATGCTGTTATTTTTAAACTTTAGTAATCATCAAATAAAAATAAAAATTTTTTTAAAGTTTTTTAAAAATTAAATACAATGAGAAGACGGGCCCACGGTTGTATTAGGCCTTGATTTGTATCCTAATTTTTTCTCCCAATCTCCACAATTTGTAAAATATTGCTTACTGGTGGAAGGCAATGATTTCACCATTCTCTGATAGAATTATGATATTACTCGGTTTTTAGAGAAGAGGGAAACTATTATTCTTTGAATTCTTGATTCAAAGTTAGGATAAGAAAATTTATCGACCCTTTAGATTTCTATGGATAACCAATAAAGTAATGACTAATAGTTTTAAAATCTAATTTCTTTTTTTGTAAATTATACATTCTAACATCTACTAGATACCCCTAAATATGTAAGCGTTGAATATTCAATTTTTTTTCCAATCCATAATTTAAAAGGAGTTTTCAAAACTGTTTTACTAAAAACCCGATTACGAATATAAATAGTAATTTTAAGGGCTTTCATCCATAAAAATTTAGATAAAGATGAATAATTCAATATATACTCTAACCAGTTGGATCCATCAATATTGTAGCCCAATTTGCCTTCTTTGCATGAAGAGTGGCTTCGCCATTCATTTAGGGTTGTGGGTCAATCTAACATTTTTGGAAGTGGATTCTATTGTTGGCCGTCGCTTTCGTGGAGTGTCCACTCATAGTATATTATGTATGTAAGCCATACTTTTTTAATAGCTTAGCAAAAAGATCAGGATATTATTCTAATACATCATCTCTTCTTTGTCTTTCATAATCTTGTACTTTGTTCCACATTGATTAATAAAATGAAGTTTTTCTTTTATCAAATTTTATTATCGAATGATTTTTACACTTTTATTTAATTGTCTTTTAACCTTAACAATATATATTTCTAAAACATTTACAATTTAAAATTTTTCATACAATAAATAAATATAACAATAACGTGAAAAATTATCGATAAATGTGATAAAATATTTTTCTTCTTCTAAAGATGAAGAATCAAAAGGTTCACAAATATTCTATAGCTAAGGATAATGGATCTCCTTGGAGCGGTAAAAGTTTTTTCGCGTGGGGTTTCTTATGACATCCTTATTTGTATGTTTTATTTATTTTTCTTTAATACAATCCATATATATATCAAGATCGGAGAAATCAAGGTTAGACAAAATCTCTTCTTTCACTAATATTTTCATACGATTTTCTAAATTATGACCCAATCTTTTGTGCCACAAAAAAGAGTTTTTGTTCCTATATTTATATTTTATTCCTATATTATGATATAGGATCATAAGAGTTTTGGCTCTTGCTTGTGTGCATAAAAATTTTGGTCAAGATTTATTCTTGTTACTGCGGGAGCCCTCTGGGGAAAGCTTCCCGAGGTCGTGATCTCGAAAAATTTTTGAATCCGCCATCAAGTCGAAAGAAAAAGGTTTTATTTTATATCTGTCTACTGCGTTTGAGATTTCTATTTTTAAACTTTAAAGAGTAACTTTGAACATCAAATTTGAAAATAAACATGAGATTTCTAAAAATTAAAGATATATAAAGTATTTTCAACAAATCTAAATACATTTCACTGTCAAAAAATAAATAAAAAGTTTCAATAATAGAAATAGAAACTTTAACACCATTTTTCAGGATAATAAAATTTTTACTTTGGTTTAGGATTTGGGTTGTAATGAATCCTTATATCAATTTAGAAATATGAAGATGGTTGGCCGCCATTCTTTTGGCTCAATCAAAACCAGGGCATCTTTCAAGTATTAAAAGGTAATTCAATTAGGTTTGATTCAAAATAAATACAAGCCAAATGCTCATATTTCTTTTCTAACAAAACGTTTATTTTATAACAATCTCTCTTAAAATATCCCATATTATAACAAAAGTGACGCATTACATTACTTCCTTTCTTTTAAGTCCTTGAATCAAAATGAGGCTTATTTTCCTTTGATGATTCGTTGTCCAAAGTTATTCTCTTTTCTTCTTTGGTTTCTTTCTTTATCATTATAGCATTTTGTTTCCAAATTTATTGGTAGTCATCACCACCCGGTAATGAATTCATTATTATTTGACTATTATCCCCTCTTGAACTAATATGTTTTTTAATTCATTGGCATTTTATTTATCTTTAATAGTATTATAATAAATTTGAAAAGATCTATATTAAGGAGGAAGAAAATTTATTATAAATTGAACAATGAAGATTCATTCACATCCATATTAGGGACTTTAAATTTGGCATCCAAATTTGTCATCTTAAGAATGTGTTTATACATTCTTTGAATACCATCAAATTTTATAGTTGTAAGTTTTGCCATCAGCGTTTTAGCAAGAGACTTATCTGCAAATCGAAAATAATTTTTAATAGTTTTCAATAAATCCATAACGTTTTCAATTTCAAAATATAGATTTAATATTATTCGTAATGGCCATTCTCATAAACATCATACTTATTCTATTCGATTTTTTTTATATTCTAAAATAGGATTTTTTTCTCATCATTACTAGAACCAGTAATAGTAGAAGACTTTTTTGATTTCAATGCAATATCAAGATCCAATATATCGAGATAAAATTGGGTTTGCTTAAACCAATTCAAAAAATTAGTTTTATTGAATATCAAAATAGAGGCAGCGTAAAAATGCAACGAAATCGGAACAAATATTATAATAAATTAATATATTTAATATTAATATTTTGAATTAATAAAATAGAAAAAATATAAAATATAAATAGCATAATTACAATAAATATGAATGTTAGAACTCAAACTACTTTAAAAGGTATAATTATTTGATTTAAAACAAATTAATTGACTATTATAAAATGATTTTTAACAAAAGTCACTTATAAAAATAATTAATAATATTTTTCTCTTCTTCTTTTCTTTAAAAATTTAAATTTATCGAATGAATTTTTTATTTGAGTCTTCTCCTCTTGAACCAAAATGTTTTCCAATTAATTGACATTCTATTTATCTTTAATAGATCCTATTTTTAAAATAATAAATATTTATTAATTTGGCATCTTTGTCATTTAATTAATCAATACGTTTTGCCATCAGCGTTTTAAAGTTTTTTTCATATTAAAATAGGATTTTTTTCTCATGTATTACTTTAGATATACTTATTCTAAATATATTATCATAATATCTACTAATTAAAAAATTATAATATTTTAAATTTATAAAAATTAATTAAATTAATGAATTAATAAAATAGAAAAATATAAAATATAAATTTAATTTTTTATTTTATAATTTAATATCTAAAAATAAAATAATATTTTAAAATTTAAACAGATTTTTTTTTTTGGGTATCAGGGATCACTATTTATAATAAATATTACATTCAATTAATCAATCTCAATTATAATTACTTTATACAATATTATATATAAATAATAAATATTAAATCACACAAACAATCATAAATATTTTATTTTATTTACTTATTATAATATATTTATATATAAATAATAAATATTAAATCACACAAACAATCATAAATATTTTATTTTATTTACTTATATATATATATTTCACTTTACTTTTCCCTTTCCTTCTGCCGTCATCTTCTTCATCACTGTTCATCTTTTCTTTTCCTCCATTTTAGCCGCCTTAGTCTGTAAATCAGACAATCTGCGCCTCATCGCCCACCGCCGCCAAATGTCGTAACTTACCGGCTTCAAACGTTGCTTATTGGACGAACGATGAACTGATTGCAACCGGCGGCGACCGATTTAAATTGTTGGCAGCCAACAACACTTTCGCGTAAAATTTTAGCGCCAAATCCGGCGACTATACATATCGGCCGGCAACAAAATAGCGATGGGTTGATGGAAAACAACCATAGTGGCATAATCCGGGATGAGGGACAGGGAGTTGCACGTGCCACCGTAAACAACTGTAGGGAAGATGAAGGCAGAATTAAAGGGAAGACGAAGGCAGAATAGAGATAAAGGAAAAGGCTATTGTTTTCCTTCCTCTCTTTTTTTTTTTTTTTTTAAATGGCGACAGGCGCTTGACGCCATGAGAGAAAACAGTGACCATGATAAGCCGAGATAAATTTAATACATATATATTGTGCACCCGAATGCAAATATATGTACACTGAATCCATTGTGAATTAACAACGTAAATGACTTTAATTGGAAGAAAATACAATAATTAAAACCCGTTTTTGATATCACATATAAGAAATTTTAGTAGAATAAAAGTTTTAATTCACATGACTTTTATTATCATATATTCTTCACTAATAAATAATGTATAAAACCAATTTATATATCCGGATCTATTAATATTAAACTTTTCTGTACAATTGTAATAGTTCTTGTCTTGAAAAATCAAGAGATGATTTCTCTCTCTTTTCTTTATAATTTGTTAAAATGTTATATAAATCTTATGTGTTTTAAAATGATGGCCAAATACGTCTTTTTATAGAGGAAGAGATGACCATTTTTAAAATTATCAAAATTTCCCTCCTTTTGCTTAAAAAATACGTCATGAATAGATATAATCATTGAAAAATAATATTTATTCGCTTAACGGGTATGTTTTAAAAAGATATATCTATTTGGTAAATGATATATATATTGAAAAATAATATATCATTTATATCAAAAGGATATGTCTTTAATATGCATATTTTTTAAAAAATTTCTTTTTAATATATATAAACCAATAAAATCATATTTATTTAATCAATTTAATAAATAAATAATTTATATGTTTCGTCATGTGGGACATATTTTTAACAATTTTGAGTTTTCAAGACTAGTTTCTTGGCCTTAGTTTGTAATTTATACACCCCATTTGTCAAACCTTGATTGCTTCTTCCCCATATCTCTGTCATATATTTGGCAGGTCAAGGAATGAATCTTAATTGCTAACGTCTAACTTTTAAAGATAATGATTATTCGGTCATTTAACAAATCAAGACCCTTGTCGATTTCAAAGTAAAAACTATAAACTCGGGTCAAATAAAAACCTTTATCGCATTTGGAATTTTTATACGAATCAAATCCTAGCCTCAAGAGTGCCATTTGCCTGCCATATAGGGCTAGTCAAATTTGCAGCATTTCTATTAGGATGGGATTGCTAATTGGATGATTATCTGGAGTGATAGGTTTGTCGTGCTTTTAATGTGACCTCTCCCTTGGGAAGGCTTCCCTCTCTCCCTTCCAGACAAGTCACTTGACCAACTGGCTCCCATTTTGTTGGTTTGCATTGTTTCACGAGTAAGCATACTGTTTTGAGAAATGAAAGGCATCATTTGGCAGTGAGATGTTTTTGTGATAGGCACGCCACTTTGATTCATTGTTTCTTCTAAATTGAGTCGATTCTGGGGTTTAAGTGACCTTTTAATTTCTAGTTTGGTGCCTATCTCAAGATTCATTTAAGCCAAATGCTTCAAGTGGCCCATCGCACTCCTAAGTACATATCTCTAAAATTTCAAGTTTACGAAGCTTCAAACTTTGTCTCGCATGCCACATCGGTCTGAAAGCTTTGTTTCTAATTGTGTTCCTGTAATCACTTCAGTTTTGATGCTGTTAGACATCGTTGCTTATTAAGATAGATGTAATATTCCTCCTTCCACAACTCTTATTGGTCATGCCCCTAAATACATGGCATTGTCCTCTCATGATAATTTCATTGCTATTTATGAAACTCATTTGAAGAGTCAGCTATGACTCCCTATAGCGAGGGAGTTTATAGAGATAACTAACATTATAAGGATTTTTATTATATGATTATATCCTAATATCATTTAGTATTTTGTGACTTTGTGTATATTTTTTAGCAGTATGAGAAGAAGTTAGATGCTTGGATAATGAAGATCATTTTTCAATTTTAATAAGAAAAATGAATGGATCTCACTAACTCTTCAAAAAGAATTTAAAATTAGAGGGAGGAACTGGCTCTTTGAAGGACTGAAATAACTAGTTCTTCTTTGTTAAGGTCACTCCCAAATGGCCCCTTGTCTAACTGGTGGAACAAAACAAACTCTTTTTATTCTAGCCCCATGAGCAAGGGTGATAAATTTAGTTCTAAGTCTAAGCCATGAATTGACCTAATTATGAAACATGCATACCAGCCGTCACTAGAGAGTTCCATATAGTCCAAAGCCCTGTCCATCGCTGGATGGCACATTATCCTCAAGGGCAATGCAGTTGGGAATGTCCCTCTTTGCCCTTCAGAGAATAGAAAGGGGAAATTTTAAGATCTTCCTAAGTGGTTGACTTAGGGAGGATCACTCCAATGGTCTTCCTGCTAGCACTCAGACATTCAATATACTACTTCCCTAGCTAGAATATAGGGATTAGAAGAGATTGATGTCCTCCTTATTGAGTGTGAGGTTGAGGGGATCATTGAGAAGAGCGCACATTTCTAGATTCTTTCTCCATCAGCTTTTTCGACAGTTCCCTCAAGGAGGTTCAACATTGGTTGAGAAAGAGAAAATTCTAGTTGTCATCATCGAGGAGGTCAACAATGATTTGCTCGACCTCACCTTTCAAGCAATAGAAATGAGCCTATAATCTAAGTGCTTACTCCTGCAGCGTTTGGTGTTCTTGAAGAGCCCATCACTCCCTTGAGTCTATTCCAAGGGAGGGGACCATGATTGCTTATGCTAGCCTCCTAGGCTAGAAAGATTTTTCTAATGAACCTATAAATACTGTATCTTCTTCGACTCATGCTACTGAGTGCTTTTAAGACCTCTTCCTTGTGTAAGGAAGGAATCATGATGTTCTAAGGGGTCTGCAACTATTCTTGGTCCTTAGCCAATCTCTCCTATTATCTACCACTTTGCCTTCACCATCTCCCGAAAATGGTATTATTGGTCCTTCTTCTAGTTCCTCAGGTAGAGGAGGATCCCATCCTCTCTAGAGAGGTTTGCCTTTTCCTTATATTCCAACTCGAGTATCATTGTATGATAATATTTTCTAACTCTCTTATAATCCTTAGCCCTACTTGACCAAGTTAGAAATAGGATCCTACACTTGGAGTAGAAACCGGTGTGCCTATTAATGTCTTACATTTGACCTGAAGTGGCAAGAGCCTTTGCATTGAGAGTCCTTGCTCTTGAGGGGAAGGTGGAAGAATCGGAAAAAGAACTAGCTTAGTAGATTTATAGGGTCATTGACTCTAAGGACCATGTTGAAAGAGTTGATGATAGGGTGACTACCACTGCGGACAAAGTCGCTGCAATTGAGGCCTAGGTGTTGGCCATGGCTAAGACTTCTAAGCTAGAAAATTCTAAACGCCTTATTGAGAATAAGGCAGCTGAGTGTTGGGGTAAAATGGATGGTCAGATGGCTATGCACAAAATCATACACAGGCACACAAGAAAGTGAAGAAAGAAGAAGATGAAAGATAGAACATGCGAGATTTAACGTGAAAAATCCTTCTCAATTAAGGAAAAAATCACGGGACACTTAATCCACAAAAACGAGATCCACTATGTGAGATTGATAATACAAAATACTACATGGCTATATAAGCCCAGGAGAGCAAAACCGAAGAATAGAGCACGAGAAATACAAGAAAACACCACTTTGTTTTTTTTCACTCATTGCTCCTTTCCTTCACTGTTTTTCACTCTCACTTTTTCTCATATATTTTTTAATACTACACACACTTTTCTACTTTATCCCAGCGCAAGTATAATATATATATATATACATTTAGCAAAATGGGCAACTACCAACTCAGCATGGTAGTTGCGGATACAATTCCCAAGACTTGCAAAGGTGGCGCACGCTCTGTCCTACAATAGGCGGCGCATGCATGCCTTGCAAGTTGACTTATTGTCTTTCTAAAAGTGACGTCTCCTAATTGCCAAATTAGGAAAGTTAATAGCCCACCTTTTGAAGATGACAGTTGATTAGCATTTCTATTCTCAATTGGTCAACGTCCTGTTGACCGTCTTCTTTACCTGACCGGTCAACGTCCCACATTGACCGCTCGAACGTCCTTCAGTAGATTCGTATGTCATCAGTCGGCCAACGTCATATTGATTGAAACACATAATTTGTTGGCAACAAAGTTGACCGAAATTTTTATCCGCCCAAAACTTTCAGTTAACAAAGTTGACTGAAATTTCTTGTGTAAAGTCTGCGGACCTTCAACACACAAGTTCTCGTACTTCATCTGAGTCCTTCGGCCATCATGACTTCCACATGGGAGTGACCTCCAACAAACTTTTCCTCACGGCTGTGAAAAATTAGAATCTGTCAGCCCAGCTAGCTTGCAGCAAACTTCATTCTTCCAATTCAGAAGAATCTTGGTCATCATATCCGCTCCATTTTCTTCAGTGTCAACCTTCTCCAGTGACAATAGACCAGTTTCAAGCACGTCTCTCATTCAATGATATCGTATATCAATGTACTTCGATTTATAAAAAAATGAGGAGTTTTTGCAGATATGTATGGCACTCTGACTATTGCAAAATACCTCATACTTGTCTTGTCTGAGACCCAATTCCTAAATGAATTTCTTCATCCACAACATCTCTTTACAAGCTTCTATTACTGCGATGTACTCGGCTTCAATAATAGATAGGGTGACGCACTTTTGTAGCTTAGATTGTCAGGAAATTGCACATCTAGCAAACTTTATCAAATATTCCAAGGTGGACTTTTGACTGTCAATGTCTCTGGCCATATTAGCATTCGAGTAACTCACTAACTAAGGCTCGTCACTTTCAAGATACAAACACCTCTTAGAAGTTTCTCGAATGTATTTCATGATCCACTTGACCACGGATCAATAATCCTTTTCTGGGATAGACGGAAACTGATTGACTGTACCGACAGTATGTGTTATGTCTGGCCTTATGTATATCAGGGCATACATCAGGCTTTTCACAACTGAGGAATAGGGAACGCCTCTCATGTACGCCTTCTCTTTATCCGAGGACGGACACTGGCGATTGCTCAGCCTGTGGTGGTTTGCCAGTGGAGTGCTGACAGGCTTGGACTTGTCCATATTGAAGTGTCAGAGCACCTTCTCAATGTAACGTTTCTGGGACAACCATAGTCTTCCTACCTCCCGGTTGCGAATAATTCAAACACCAAGAATCTATTTGGCCGGTCTGAGGTCTTTCATGGTAAAAGACCGCTCAAGTTGCTCCTTCAGCTTCTTTATTCGTGCACCATTACGTCCAACAATCAAATGTCATCCACATACAGGAGAAGGATAATAAAATCATCTTCAAAAAACCTCTGTGTGAATTTACAGTGATCATATGTAGTCCACCGATACCCTGACTGACTATAATTGACTCGAACTTCTTGTACCACTGTTTTGGAGTCTGTTTCAACCCATATAGGCTCTTTCTTAGACGACAGACGAGTCGCTCCTTCTCATTAACCTTGAACCCTTCCAACTATTTCATATAAATTTATTCTTCCAGTTCACAATGGAGAAAAGTTGTCCGGACATCTATCTGCTCCATCGCCAAATTTCGAGTAACAGCCAATTTTAGCACAACTCTTATGGACGATATATTTACCATTGGGGTAAATATCTCATCAAAATCAACCCCTTTCCATTGATTAAAGCCTTTTACTATCAACCGCGCCTTATACCTTGACTATGTGGTATTTTTATCAGTCTTTAAACGGAAGACTCACTTATTCTTTAGGGCTCTCTTCCCCTTAGGCAACTTAGCCAAATTAAAGGTGTGATTTTTATGGAGAGAGCTCATTTCATCTTCTATAACTTCCAACCATCTCTCTTTATTCATATCCTTCATAACCTCATCAAACGTTTCAGGCTCTCTAGTATCAGTGAGTATAACATACTCACCGGATGGTAGACAGACGGACAACGGTCTGTTTCTCAAGGATCATCGAATAGGAAAATCCTTGGCCTGTTCAGCAATAATTTCATCTCGGTCCTCACTAGGTGCTGTAACTGTCTCACTATTATCCTCGGACACATTTGGGCAATTGTCCTCGTTCTCAGGAGGTACTGGACGGATAATTTCAACAATCACTTTTTTTATCTGGCTAGTATCAAACTTGGTCTTCTTGCCAATGTTTCAATCATTTTATTCTCAAGGAAAGTCACGTCCATTGACCGTGCGAGTCTTTTCTCAGCAGGATTATAAAATCTGTAGTCTAGTTCGTTTTCCCCATAGCCCAGAAATACACACTGCTTCGTTTTTGGCTTCAATTTGCTCATTTCATTTCTCATGATATGAATATAAGCTTTGTAACCAAATATCCTTAGGTGGTCATAAGAGGGCTCTTTACCCGATCAAATCTTCTCTGGCCCCTCACCCTTCAATGGCTTGCTGGACGACCTATTGACAACATAGGTCACAGTCTTCAAGGCCTCGGCCTAAAAAGACGTAGAAAGTTTTACTTCTGAAAGCATGCATATTACTCTCTTCAGTAGTGTGCGGTTCATCCGCTTAGCCATTTCGTTTAAATGTGGCTTTTTTTATAGTGTCCTCTAATGTCTGATACCATGAGACCTACAGTAGGCATCAAAGGTCCGAATGTACTCTCCCCAGTTATTACTGTGGACGGTTTTCAATTTCTTCCCTATCTAACGCTCCACCAGAGTATGAAATTGTTTAAATATACTGAGAATTTGGTCCTTGGTCTTCAGTGGGTAAACTCACAGCTTCCTGGAGCAATCGTTTATAAAGAAAATAAAGTACTGGGCTCCACTAAGAGACTTCTCCTTAAATGGTCCGCACACATCTGTGTGGACCAGGTCGAGTACTTCAGCATTTACAGAGGATAAGTCTTCATGAAACGAGACTCTGCGCTTCTTCCCGGTCATACAATGAGGACACGTCTTTAGTCCATCTTCCTTCAACTCTAGGATGAGGCCCTTCATGACCAGATGACACAGTCCACATTCGCTCATGTGACCCAACCTCCGGTACTATAGGTTTTCGGACTCCTTGTTGGTGATGAAGTTTGCGTCCCCGACCGCTGCATATTCTTTCATCACGTATAGGTCGGAGCACTTTTTTTCTCGTGCTACGACCAGAGACTCTCTGGTCAGCTTCCATTCACCTTCACAGAAGGTATTATAATAACCTTTATCATCCAGCCGGCTAATTGAGATTATATTTAGCCAGATGTCAGGGACATGACATACATCCTTCAACATCAATTTCGTCTCATTATTGGTGACTAGGATAATATCATCTCTGGCAACAACAGAAGATGTTCCTTCCTTTTTTATCCTTATCACGCCAAAATCTCCTAGAGTGTAAGATGTGAACAGTCCTTTTCTGGGCGTGGCATGAAGAGAGGTACTAGAATCAACCACCCAACCGGACTCCTCATTCGTCAAACATGCTAGGTTTTCTTCACTTGTCAACGGGATATCATCTCCTGTAACCACTAAGACCAAGGACTTTTCTTTCATCATCCATTTTCTCCTTTCTCATTCTCTGCGTTTTCACGCTTCCATTTGATATAGTGCTTTCTAATGTGACCCTTCTTACCACAATGATGGCATTCAAAGTTTTGATACTTTGATCGAGATTTGCTGCGTCCCTTCTCTCTAGTACTACTTGTTGGGGCAGAATGGACGGTCAGACGGCTATGCACAGAATCACACACAGGCACACAAGAAAGTGAAGAAAGAAGAAGATGAAAGATAGAACACGCGAGATTTAACGTGGAAAATTTTTTTCAATCAAGAAAAAAATTACGTGATATTTAGTCCATAAAAATGAGATTTACTATATGAGATTGACAATACAAAACACCACACGACTACATAAGCCTAGGAGAGCAAAACCGAAGAATAGAGCATGAGAAATACAAGAAAATACCACAATGTGTTTTTTCACTCACTGCTCCTTTCCTTCACTGCTTTTTACTATCTCTTTTTCTTATATATTTTTGGGTACTACACACACTTCTCTGTTTTATCCTAGCGCAAGTATAATATATATATATATATATACATTTAGCAAAATGGGCAGCCACCAACTCAGCATGGTGGCTACGGGCACAGTTCCCAAGACCTGCAAAGGTGGTGCATGCTCTGTCCTACAGTAGACGGCGTATGCATGCCCTGCAAGTCGATTTGTTGTCTTCCCAAGAGTGACGTCTCCTAACTGTCCAATCAGGAATGTCAACAGCCTGCCTTTTGAAGATGACAGTCAATCAACATTTTTATTCTCAGTTGGTCAACACCCCGTTGACCGTCTTCTTTACTTGGACGGTCAACGCGGGCGTTGGACCGTTTTCTTTACCTCGCTAGTCAACGCCCAACGTTAACTGTTCGGACATCCTTCAGCAGATCTGTATGTCATCAGCCGGTCAATATCATGTTGACCGAAACACATAATTTGCTGGTCAACAAAGTTGACCGAAATTTCTGTCCGTCCAAAATTTTCGGTCAACAAAGTTGACCAGAACTCCTTGTGCATAGCCCGTGGACCTTCAGCACACAAGTCCTCGTACTCCGTCCAAATCCTCTGGCCATCAGGATTTCTACACGTGAGTGACCTCCAACATTGAGACGGGCAAATGATCCAATACTGATAAGCACATCAGTGAAGTGCAACGAACTTAAAGCCTTTAGCACACAGAGAGGCTTCAAAGGCACATTTGCACTAACGAGATTAGTCCCCTCTCGGATGCTGAGTTCAAGAGGAAATTAGTCTTTGTAGAACACTGGTTTCCTTAATGGTTTGTATTCCATCTTGGTTAACTTGATATAAGAAAATCTAGGGTGACCCTTCCCTCAAAAATTAGAAATTTTTAGGAATGACAACAATCATGAAGCCTCCATAGCTAATCCTGATGCCTTCTTGAAGGAGAATCTTGCTGGTTCCCCTTCCCTTGGATTGTAATTTTGTAAATAATTTTCTCCTAATATGCTCTTGCGTCTTCAATGTTAATGTAATGGTTTAATAGTTTCGAAACTTGATCTAATCGAGAACGCTAGCTATTTGCATATCTACTCTGTGGGCTTAGCCCCTTTACTATCTTTATTGGTTTATGTAGACCTTAGTTCTTAATTGTGCGGTTGAAGATGCAAGGCCCTTGGAGGGGGATGTTTCCGTCAAGTATTCTTTAAAGCATCCATAAGGTTTAATATTTTGGTAACTATCTTTATAGCTAAATCTTAATAAACTTCTACCCAATTAGATTTTAATCTCTTATGGTGGCGCTACATTTATTAGTTTCAAGTCCCTAAGCATTGATATAAGTGGTGTGTAACTATTTTGATGGTCATTCAATCTCTTTGGACCTACATTTTAGTTAAGGTCAACACAATTAATAAATAGGGTATCGAAGTCTGACCTTTAATCAATCTTAGTCTATATATAGTACTTCCAACAATTTAATCAAAAATCATGTAAATTGAATTTGAATTAATTAAAATATTCTATGTCATAATGTTGAAACACAACTTACACAATACAAACAAACTATATAGATAAGTTGGTATATCTCTATACTCTTAGATTTGATTTATTACTGAAAGTATTTTTAAGGTGAAAAGTGTTTCATATTTGCAGAACTAGTTTCCTGGTCTTGCTCTGTAATTATATGTTTCATTTTAGAGTATTGCTAATATAAGAAATGATCCATTCTTTTCATAAAAATTAATATTTTTTTATATATATTTTCCCTTACAATATATTATGACCGGAGAGGTCCGTAAAAAAGGGAGAAGGGTAAAGAACTAAAGTATTTTTATTTTTTTATTAATAAAAAAAAAACATGGTTTTTGTTTTTTTTTTTGGGTATACGTCGGTGAGAAGTCATAGCTTCTGGTAGTGTTATCATGGAAGAACAATGAGGATGAATATTCGAGCTCGGCGTGAAATATTTTTTGCGTACTTGTCATGTTAATTGTTAGATTCAAGAAGGGCGAAAAAAGGAATCTAAGCCATTTGGGTGAAATTAATGCTCCTCGGGGATGCTTTGCAGCGCGGGCCTCCAAGAACTCCGGCGGCTGCCCTTTCCTTGATTGTCTTTTCCGCCGGCGATCCGCCGCCTCATGAGGAACAGCCGCTGATCTAAGGACAGAGACGACGGAGATGATGAGACGCAATTCCTCACGGCTTCGAGTATTTGCTTCAAATCCTGCTTCCTCACCACAATCTTCATCCTCACCGCGCCGTGCTCACCGGTGCTGTTCGCAACAATGCCGCCGCCGCCGCCGCATCCGTTCACTTGCGCAATCGATTCCATCAGGTATCTCCTTCCCTCCTTGAGGTTCCGAGCTCTCGAGAATCGATATTCTCTCTTGCGAGAAGAGGCTATGAATTCTTCAACCATCAACGCCATTTTTCTTCTCTCTCCCTGTGTGAATACTGTGTTTTTTTCAGAATTAATCTGATCGCCATGGCCGTTGAAGCTTATATAGAAGAATTCACCTGCCACACTATCTCGATAAATTAACGGATTAAGTTCGGTGAATAAAATACGTTGCCAGTTGTTGAACGTAACTAAAACACAGCGGATTTTCCGGGGAGCCCTAACAATCATAAGTCTCTACCTTGCGGGAGATTCGATCCAAACTAACATGATAAGTATAATAAATAAATAATATTATGTAGGTTAAATCGATCCATGTACTAAGTTGTCTTAAAACTAATTAATTAATTGCCGGTGTTATAATTAAAACATTAAATTGTCAATCCCCAAAATTTATCTATTGAATCACATTCCATGTCAGCATTTTATCATATATTATTTGTTGGGGTTACTCTCATGTAAAAAAATATCATAGTAAAATTTTTTAGAGTAGAATAATGCCGGAGTAAAATTTTTCAGGGTGGAATAATGCTGGAGTGAAAATGCAGGAGTAGAAATGTTGCAGTGAAAATGTTAGTTTGTATTTTTGAATTAGAATGACAGTTTTAGCGGGGATGGTTTTACTGATTTGCTTTTACCGGTATGGAAGGCCACTATGCTTTTGCCGGTTTACTTTTACCAATACGCTTTTACCAATTTGCCTTTACTGGTATACTTTTATCGGTATAGTTTTCCTGGTATGGTTTAGCTGGAATGGTTGGAAATTCCGAGATGGATGAAATTTTTGAAATAGTTGAAAATTTTAGAATGGATGAAATTTCAGAAATGCGGATGGCCAAGAATGAAATTGGCAAGTATGAAATTTTCGGAATGAAAATTTTGAAATATAGTTGGTGACTTACAACGTCTGCGCAATTAACCTTTTTCAGAAAGGAAAGTTGACTCTCAAAGTTAGCACCCGATTGGTTGAGCAAGTCAATTTCTTCCGATAAAATGACGATTAGTAGAGTTGGTGGGTAGAGTTGGTGGCAAGTTGTAGAGTTTATGACAAATTTTGCACACGCGCAACCTGCCTATTGGGTAGATGGTGTCCGGATGAAATTTATATATATATATATATATATATGTATGCTGGGCATACAAGCTGTGTAGAGAGAAGTGAGAAAGAGAAAAACTTAAGAGAGATCAAGAAGTATCCAAATTTTACTCTTTTATTCATACTTTTTATTTTTGTGCTCAACTCTTAAAGAGCTTTTATAACCGAAAAGGGATTTATATAACCATATTCACATAATAAAATTTTTGTGGACTAAATTTTTTATGATTTTTTTTTTATTTTAGAAGATGACTTTCCATGTAAAAATTTGATATGCTATTACTCTCTCTATTTTATTCCCCTTTCGTGTGTGTGTTTGTGTAATCCATCATTTCTGTTTGGCCTTTGTTGTCCGACCGATAACTATTTTTTTCAATATTTTTGTTATATTAATCTACTCTTATGTGATTCTTGTTAAAGTATATCCCCATATTTATCTAATGGTGAACATAGAGTGGACGATTTCAAAGCGGACCAAAGAAAACTTAAAAAGGGCACTTTTAATTATTAATTATTAAGGTGGAGTAAAGGGCCTCTTCTTAAACAAATCGCAGCTCCATTGCCAACCCTGGGGACCTTTGCTTGCAATGGAGTAGTACGAAACATACTCTTCCATCATATATATATATATTTTTCCTTTGATACAAATGAATAATTCTTATCAGATTTTGTAACATTAGGCCAAGCTCTAAATGTATAACTTTATTTATAGAGATTATTTCTTAAATTAGTTTTATCGGGATCATATGTGCATTGAACTTGGGCAGAAATGGTAGCAATCCAAAGTACTCCTTGGGGAACATGCATTCAAGGGATAGTATGATTGATCGATCCAACTTTGGGTTGGACATGTCAAAGAAAGGTTCGTCTGTGGTAAAAGTTTACAATGACTGTGTGAAGGCTCGGAAACTCGTTAATATCTAACCATGGATAAAAATTACTAGTTACTTTTTGGCTAACATATCACATTATGATCCAACACGTATTAGCATTTATTGGATAGAAAAGATGTCTGTTATGTTTGCTATATAAATTTGACAAAATAGATGATCTAAAAAAGGGTATAACTGCTTTCTGACATAAGATATGCAGCCAATTAGTGTGTGTTGGGAGTAATTGTCGTCAATTTGGATGAATCAAATGGTGGCAACGACGAAACATAGCACACAAAGACAATCACAAAATAAAAAATAAAGATACATGTAATTTTATGTGAAAAATTCTCTTATAAATAAGAAAGAAAAATCACAGAATTGTGGGTCTATATATTTTCACTATGTAAAATTTGGTTACACAAATCCGAATACAAGAACTTAATGTCTCGTATTAATGGACCGAATAGTAGTAGAAAATTTCAGAGTAAGAGTAAGAAAAATATTATTCTCTCTTTTTTTCACTTTCTTTTACTAGCGGTAGTCACTGGCCTTTTTGATTTTACAAAGTAAATGGCGGAAGTCTCTAATCTCTCTCAAACGTACTCCCCTTTTATAAACCCTAAAGGGAGTTTTTGCACATTTTTCATAAACCCTAGAGATGCCTAACAGCCTTTCATCATTCAAACAATTCGGTTTCCCTTCGGATTTCAGCACTTTGGTCACCTATTGGACTAGAGAGTTCGGTTGGTCGCTTTGTCTTGCCAGTAGGGCCAGTCGACATTCAGACACAACACTGACCGGTCGTCATTCATTATTGGCTTCATCATGGTTGCCTTTCAGTCCGGTAGGCCGATTGGACACCTTTCGGCCTGGCACCTAATTTTTGATCAGCCATTTTATCGCATGCGCAAATATCATAATATTCCGTCTCAATATTGTACCCATGTGAGTATCCAGCCACACCTCCGATCCGATTGATATGGGACAATACGGGAATAACTCATATCCCAATAGTGTGAACTCTAACTCAAGTTATTTTTGACTATCAACCTATAAATATATCACAAATCCATAGTTATAATGACGTAAAACAGTTTATAAATAAAGAGAAATACAAGTCTTGAAGAAAACAAAAATGCTCTTAAAATAACTTAATAAAGAAAGTCAGAATACTCTTCTGCATTCTAAAATAAATTAAAAAAGAATAGTATTAACTCATGTTAATGTCTCTGGGTACCTAAAAAGATAGGTCAAACACAATCACATGGAGGCAGATAAATGGGGAAGACTAGATCGTGGTCTGTATGAAGGCCACGAGGTAACCACCTTCACAGTCCAACCATTTCTCGTTGAGCCCCTTCGAGTGCTCGATTCATCCATGTCAAACCGCCTAATATAGGTGTTATACGGCTTATTTTCAATAGTTGATCGATTCCTAATCATCCTAATCTATACATGTTAGTATTGACTTAAGGCTTTTGCAATAGCAATACACGGGCCCGACTGGGAATTTTATTTTACATACAGGCGAAGTAGGATATTACTTCATGAATCTGGACAATTGAATGGTACTTTCGACTAAAATTGACCGTACGAATTGGTTATAATTTTTTTTTTAAAAAGTTTATAATATAAATAAGTCCTAGCAGTCGGTTTCAACCGATGGCATAATCCGACCACTCAAATTTGCGAAACAGGATCTTACTTTGCCCGTATCCAAACTCATACACGGCTCCTTGACTTTTTGTCTACGGTGTATGAAACCAATGTCATGTTATTCGGACTCAGTTCCCACGTTGAATGATCATTGCCCTTAATTTAAATATATAATTACGAACTCGGTTATAATATTAATGTCTTAAGTTAATTTTATTAACTGAGTTAGTCAATTTATGACGACGATCACGCGTACACTTCACATGCAAGGCCGTTTATTTCGCCGGAACGCGGTAAGAAAACTGGCAGAACGCGTTGAATATAAACCATGATGAGATTCGTTTGGCGTTATCATCTACAAATTCTGATTATTTTAATCTCATTGGACTGATGACTAACTTCATGATCAGACAGTTTGGCATTCGTTTGAATCAATGATGAAGGTATACCTGATATTTTCTTTCCCGTGATCGAGTGGCTGCACCGTTCTAAATTTGAGTATTCTTTTATTATTATTATTATTAGTATTATTTGGTCGATCTACATGGAAAAGGAAATTACATGTTGTAAATTTTGAAATTTGTAAAGAGAACTGCCATCCCATATTAAATTTGGAAAAACCACTTTCAAATTTTTAATTGATAAAGTGATTATTTATATTTTAAATAATCATTAAAAATACTATTTTAGGTGTGCGAAACGATTTGAAACAAGCTTCAAATGTGCGAAAGCTGATGGCGTTCAACTTCGATGTTTATGATCCTTCGCAATTTTAAAAAGGTTGGGCGATTTGACTTTGAAAGCTTCAAGTAGGGTTCGCCAAACAATATAAAATCGATGAGGGATAGATCAATCACTTGACAATTCCGATTTTAGCTCTTTAACTAACGTCGATTGTGCCCTAATTATTCGATTCCCAATATTGATGCATCGCATTTAGCTCACCCTGATCAATCGAATCAGTGTGTTTGAAGTTATGATAAATTGACGATCTATTATTAATTTAACAATTTTTTTTTCATCTTTAATTTTGATTTTTGGCATATATAGATGTATTTATATTTGGGAATTATTCCTATTTTAGCAAACAAAATTGGTTATTACATTAGAAATTATCAAATAAACACAAACTATCCATCACTCTGAATACAAGAGATAAATGTACTATAAAATTGATCAAATATATGATTCAAGAGTCTCTGACATAAAATAAAATATGATTTAGAAGAAAAATTTATAATTATGTTAATTGTATTACAATTACAAGGTTAGATATTAACAATTTTCTTTCCAAAAGAGTTGTTGGAGGTATATGCCAATGATAAAATTATCACATGATATTTTTTATAGAAAAATTCATTTGATATGTGGTCATTGATTTTATATCATATAGGTGACCATAGTATATTACTAGATACTATTTGGGATATGCATATGTGTTCAGACCAGATATTAAAAATATCTTTTTTCTTTAAGGATTGGAAAGGGTTAGCTATAGTTATAATTTAAATATGTTCAAATCATTTGGACCAAACTTGTAATCATTTGGCTATAGTTATATGCCACAAAGGGTTTGTAATGATGACAATTTGACATTGAATTTTGAGGGTTATATATATTATAGTTTATTACCTACTTATATTTGAGGTTAATATGTAATAAATGTTATTTTTGCTATGGTAAGGCTTCAGTCTAAATCTTATTGTAATCTTAATTAATTAAATTGATATAAATAAAAATTAATTAAAATTTGGGTTGAAGGATAATGAAAATTTGGTCAAAGTCAAATTCAGACTGAATTTTATCAAATTAAAGGATGCCCAACCGACATCTGAGGTATGCTCATGCGTGAAAAATAGGCCACTCAGTGCCTAAGGGAGGCCTAATTAGTGCCTAAGTATACGCTAGCAGAACGCTCATACTCATTGCATACTCAAGAGACTCTCGAGCTTATTATGGTAGTAGGTTTGGGCTCATGGTATGCCCAATGTGGTGCTCGTGTGTTGCAGTGTTTAAGCAAGGTGTCTAACGTGTGCCATACCAGCGCTCGATTACCACTTAGTATAAATTGCAAAACTTGACTGATTTCTATCATTTTTCTTAATAAATTTAACAGAGGATAGAGAAGGAGACGAGGAAAAGAGAAAGAATGAGAGAGAGGAACCCAAGGAAGCCCAACTTAGGTGAATCTAAACTAAAATTGGGTAAAAATCAAGCAACAATAAGTACATTTCAAACCTTTATTCTCTTGTTGATATTTCTTACTAAATTCTTTGAGTATTTCTTGACTCAACACTTATACATGATATGATTTCGTAGTTTAGAGGTTTATGATCAATATGTATGATAAATTCTTATTATATTATTGTAAAATTATATAAAATTTATGTCTAAACTCAAATATATTGTATAATTTAGCTATTTTACGTAATTTCTCCTTCATGCATGTCTAAAAATCTAATGTGATACTTTTGCATATTTGAATTTCATACCTAATGTTCTTACATGATTATAAATTGTTAAATATAAATTTCTACATATTAAATTATATACTATATGTTCTAAAATTCACTAGAATCTTCTGTATGGACAGATGTTGAAGGAAAACTCTATTGTAAGCTGAGAATTATGATCATTTTCTTTAAAATTTAAAAATTATGAAATATAACAAAAAGTGTGAAATTTTCATAAGAATATATATTGGACTATAGTTATTGTTTAGCGAATAATGTATTAAACATAACTTAATATATTATAGTACTATATTAAGATTTAAACATATCATCCGTGGATAAGAAGGGGCGTTCGATCCCTCTATAGGGTTATTATGTGCATGACGGCTCATCTATGGGTCTTGAATAGCAGTATATGACCTTTAATTGTGTAGAAATAAATATAATTTGAGTTTTAATTATCCACTCATTTAGTCGGTAAGGTCTACTAGCCTTTATCTGAAAATCAGATTTCAGCATATTTTGATGATTAGAACTGAACAAGAACATGATAAGAAATTCCAGAAAATGTTAATCTAAATTTCTGTATAAGTATTATGAAAATTTCAAGTCATTGTATCAGACTATGATTTATTATTTTTTTTGATAGCTTTCGATATGTTTTAAATACGAATTATATGATCATTTGTCAAATTATATACTTTACTGAATTTTTAACTCACTCATTACTTTTATTTTAATGACCCATTTAGATGAAAGGCTCCGGTACTTATAAGACGATCAGGATTAAGCAATAATCAGTTCGAAAAGTTTAGTTTAGAATTAATCTAATATTGTATTTCAATTTCGAACAGCAAATAACATGTTTAATGATGTATGTTAGTTTGAATTCATTTTTCAGATAGTTGTAATTGATACTCTAAGTTATTCAGATTATGTTTATGTGTGTGAGATGTCAAAAGTTCTTGGATGTAGTCATATTTTATATAGTTTGAGGTGTCAAGTTGTCAATTCGTCCGATAGATAGATTAGCCATTATCAAAATATGTATATGATTTATTTTTTCAAAAATTGTATACTTTGATTATGTTATGAGTGAGACAAAATTTTTTATGTAAGGTTTAACGGTTGGATTGGTATCAAAACCATATAAGACATGGCATATATTAAATTCTGTGTTCGGTCGATATTATTTTATTGTGATTGGTTGAGCTATCGATATGAAATTCATATTCAAATATTAATTAGATAGTAATTTGATTAAATGATATTAATTGGTTAATTATTAATAACGAATTCGAAATTTGGGACGTGACAATTATGGTTTATAAAACCATTTGGTAGGTAAAAGCTCATGATAGTGATGACTGATAGTTAGATTTTATATTGAATTACTTATAAATTCTTTATAAATAGATGATTTAACTATAAGACGAAAATTTCAAGTCGAATTTATCTCCAAATATTACTTAGAGTGAACCATTGGGGGAGGGGGAGTATTCCTTTGTAGGGGTAAGATATAGTACCTTACTTGCACGGCCTACCTATTATATTTAAATCTAAATATTATGGGTATATTGTATTTATTTTTAATTTTCAAAATTTTTAAAGAAAAATAAAATATATGAGTCATTGGATTATATTTAATAATCTTAAAACATGAAAGCATGCGCTACACCTCATCCATGCGGTGCATGATATTGATACTGATCATACCAAATATGATGTTAGGTATATTTTGTAATGATATATTTTAAAAAAGAGAGTTTTCCTATGGATACTTATGATAATCTTAAAGATAAAAAATTTGACTCTTGCTACTTTAAGAAGATCGGACCGAATACCTATCAAATAGAATCATTGGACAGCCTTGGCAGTAATCTCATTTCAATATCGTGGACCTTCATCCATACCATGGGGATCCTGATTCTGTTGTGCCACCATTAAAAATTCTAATTTTAAATAATCATAAATACCACATCCTTAAATTTGTGGATTCCCAGTCAATTACCACTTGACAAGAAACCTACACTCAACACCTTATATGTTGAAAAGGGAGACGCGATTGTGAAGACACTTGGATTCCCATTTCCAAATTGTGTACACTTGATCCCGAGCTTTGGGGGCACATATCATATTCAAACTCAAGATTGAGTTTTTCTTATAGAGGGGAAGATGATATCAATATCTATCATATCACACATGACGTCAGTATCGAGCCACCTCCCACGCCCACAACCCCTATCACGTCAAAGTATGCATCGCATTGACTACCCTTCACATTCCCAAGTAATCAAGCCATTTTTCCAAATAATTATTAATGCTTGGCTATCCATGACATATTGATGAATCATTGCTTCTGATGGGTCCAACACGGATCTGGGTTGGAACCAATGGAACCCAACCGATAGCAGACAGGCCCAACCAGCAAGCTAGCCGAGCTAGATGACGACGACCTAAGGAATTCGGCCAAAGCCTATTAGGTGCCCCCTGACGCACATCCAATCAGCTTCGCCCACACCTCTATCGAAGCAGTTGCAAATTGGCAGTGCAGAAGGTGTCGGCTCAGGGAATGTCATCTAATGGGAGATAAGGTCAGCGCTGACAAACCGCAGCACACGTTGTCCAAACAGTCGCTTGACCAATCCAAGTAAAGTCAAACAGGCCTGTATTAGCCATGCCTGACAACGATCCTACGCCACCATAAGACGACAATTAATACCGCTGGCTACCCCCAGTGCTTAGCGGCCGACAAATCTAGGCAAGCCACCTATCGAAGATTCTTACGCCTGAGAGCCTCTTTTACAAAGCCCACAAATATCTTCTCTCTCAGCAGAGGATAGGGACCCCGATCAAGTTCCGAAAGGAAAAACCTAATCGATGATTAGGGATCTAAAATCGATCCTAACACCCAACACTCAAGTAGATGAGGAGAAAGAACTACCTCTCTTCCCTCAAACCACCGTCTCAATCCGGTGATGATAGTGAGCCACTCGTAGCAGTGCAAAAAGGAGAGCACAAGTCTCCTCCAAACACCACATGCATACATTGCATACTAACATACGTGCATTCTCCATCACATTTACTTTCACGCTTACATCTTTCCATTCTCTGAAAATTTTTTTTTGATTTGAGTATCGAAATATTTACTGTNGGGAGAATATCTCGTTGTCCTTTGAGCTCTTGTTTGTAATTTGTGGTTCATAGGGCTTAGGTTGAGAGATGCGGAGATCGGACCTATTCACGATCCACCCGAGTTGAGAAATCCGAAGGCTTTCTAATCAACACAAAAACCTGGACCAAGGGACGCATTATTGGCACTATCTGTGGGAACAGCTAAAAAAGTCTAACCATTTGTCACAAGATCCACTCTTCTACTCAAAAGATGGTCAACACTAGAGTACAGGGTACTGCACCAATGAGGGATATTGCCACCCACGGTGACGACCCCTCTATAGGTAGCCGTGCCAGTGAGCAACCCAAGCTAGATGTGTGTAAGTTGGTGGCTGATGTGGGCGACATGAAGCAAATGCTTCAGGTGCTGTGCGCTCGGGCTGGCATGCAGTGGATGGGGGCCTCCCCTCCAGGACCCCAGGCGTCGACGTCTAAACGAAGGGGACACGGGGCGAGAGCCTCAACAGCAAGAATAATTAGGCCTGATGAAACCGGGGTCCTGGTGTAAGGTCTCACATTGGATTGGGGGAGGGAAACGAAGTGTCCTTATAAGGGTATGGACACCTCCCTCCTTGTAGACGCGTTTTGGAGGCGGCTGAGGCCGTCTGCTAGGAACAAAACTGTGAGGCCTGTAGGCTTGGAGATGTCGTGAAACTCTCCCAGGCTGCGGCCTGCAGGCTTAGAGACGCCGCGAAGTTCTCCCGGGCCAAAGCAGACAATATCTACATGCAGATGCGCCGGGGACGTTACAAATGGTATCAGAGCTGGGATCCGGTCTGGTGTGCAAGCGAGGACACTGGGTCCCCAAGGGGGTAGACTGTAAGGTCCCACATTGGATTGGGGGAGGGGAACAAAGTGTCATTATAAGGGCATGGACACCTCCCTTCTTGTAGACGCGTTTTGGAGGCGGCTGAGGCCGTCTGCCAAGAACAAAACCGTGAGGCCTGTAGGCTTGGAGATGCCGTGAAACTCTCCCAGGCTGCGGCCTGTAGGCTTGGAGATGCCGTGAAGTTCTCCCGGGCCAAAGCGAACAATATCTACATGCGGATGCGCCGGGGACGTTACACTTGGTGGCCTCAGGCAATAGGGCTTAGACGATAGTTCGAAGCCTCCTAAGCAGGGATGCATCGGAAGAAAGCCATGAGCGATGGAACCCTCGCAACTCCCACAACGACAGGAGGCCCGCTACTAAAGGAGAGGGCTCATGCAGTACATAGCCGCCCCGCGTGGGCAACCACCATGACCTATATGACCTATATGACCCCCTAGAGAACTCCGAGCTCCAAGACTTCATCAATGCAAAAAGGAGCGGGTCTACCCCTCGGATAGAGGAGAAGGTAAGAAAGATATGGCAACACGTGTTTAATGGGGAGGTCGAGCAATAGGCACTCGACCTGAGGAGGTCGCCGTTTGCCATAAACATTCGAACGCAGCCACTTCCTCTCAAATTCAAGATGCCAACGTTGGACACGTACGATGGAAGCATGGATCCAATGAATCATCTAGACTACTTTGGATGCTTACTGTCCTTCCATGGGATAAGCGAAGCCGTCATGTGTCAGTACTTTTTCCTAACGCTTAAGGGGGACGCCAAGCTCTGGTTTCATGGTCTTCAACCCAACTTTATCTGATCATTCTATGCTAGTTCACCTCTAGCCGGAGGAAAGAGAAGCAGCCCTGACATCTCGTCCGCATCCGCCAGAAGCTAGAGGTGAGCACGGGCGATTCCTCAACCGCTTCACTCTGGCACTCCGAATCTCCCAACTCTCTAACAAGATGAAATTGAGCGCCTTCGTCACTATATTGGCAGTTGGGGAATTCTTCAAGTACTTAACGCACCAGTACCCCTAGACCTTTTGAAAAGTTGAAGCGATCGCTCGGGCTTACATTGTGGTGAAGGGGGCAAACAAAGCAAAGCATCCCGAACGCGTAGACTGACTGCCGGAAGGGACAACCACTGGGAAGAAGAGAAATGGAAATGGCAGTTGCTCCCGGGTGCTTCGCAAACAACTGCGATCCGAGCCGAGTGTCTAAAGGGAGTTTAGGCCCCTAACCTTGATGCCGCTAAATGACACTCGCTCGAACCTTTTAATGTAGATCCAAAATGAGAAGTTTTTGAAGTAGCTCAAAGCGCCGAAGAACCCGGAGGTCAGAGACTAGACGAAGTATTGCCATTTCTACCGGTCTTTGGGACATACCATGGAGAATTGCCAAGCCCTACAGAAGGAAATTGAAGACCTGGTTCACCGGGAGTACCTCACACAATTCCTGAGAAGCTTGAGGCAGGCCTCTGAGGTCGCCGACGATGAAGTTAGAGAGCCACCAAGGAACTGTATCGTCGTCGGCGTCATTAGCATGATCTCGAATAGACTAGCCAGAAGATAGCTGGCTGGTATGTGATCATCGATGGAAAATTGTACGGACGGGGATACTTGACCCCCTACCTGAAATGCCTCTCACCTGAAGAAGCCAAATACGCACTGAGTGAAGTCCACCTTAGCGTGTGTGGCTCACACATCGAAGCAAAAAAACCTTCCATTTAAAATCATGCGATAGGGTTTATTCTAACCCATGATGAAGCGAGATGCCATGGACTTTGTTAAAAGGTGTGAGAGCTACCAAGTCCACAGGTCTAGGAGCCACTAGCCACACACAGAGTTGTAGAGCCTGCAAGCCCTGTGGCTGTTCACACAAAGGGATTTTGATATCCGTGGGCCCATGCCCTTGGCCTCTGGACAGCGAAAATTCTTCATCATTGGTATCGACTACTTCACTAAGGTGGTCGAAGCAACTCCTCTGGCGTGCATAACTGAGTAGAATGCAACGGAATTCATCCATCAGAATATTGTTTGTTTGAGGTCATAGTGACTGACAACGGAACTCAATTCACCAACAAGCGATTTATCAAATATTGTATGAGCTTGCACATTAGATTGGTTCACATGTCCGTGGTGTACCCGCAGGCTAACGGCCAGGTCGAAGTGACCAACCGAACATTACTGCATGGGTTGAAGACTAAACTTGAAGACATAGGGGGCTCCTGGGCCGATAAGCTAACATCTGTACTATGATTGTACCGAACGATCCTACGGGAGCCAACATGGGAGACGCCCTTTAGTCTATGTTACGGGGCTGAAGCAATCGTTCCCGTCGAAGTAGGGCTGCCCAGTCTCTCGATCGAATGCCCAGTCTCCCGAAAGCCTGTGACAAGGAACACTTAAGGATGGCAATCTACCAGCAGTATATCGCTCGATATTATAATAAGTGGGCAAAGGCACGCCCGCTCGAGGTCAGAGATTTGGTCCCACAGGGTGTAAAGGCAACGGATAAAACTTCTCACAGGAACAAACTCTCCACGAACTGCGAGGGGCCGTTCCTTGTCACTGCGAGGGGCCGTTCCTTGTCACTGCAATCCTCCGAAATGAGACGTACAAGCTGTACACCAAAGACGGCAAACCAGTCCCTCATACTTGGAATGCTTCCTACCTCAAGAAATACTACCAGTGATCCACAGACACACTCAGGTAAGGTGCCCATATATAGTTCGGAGTGCTTATACATGTATCATGTTTTCATTAATAAGATTATTGCTTTGATCTTCTTGTTTGACTGTTCATGTGAGTGCGTGCATGCTTCCCATTTTAAATATTAAAAATGGCCTAAACTGCCCATAAGTTAGGAGGACGCTTGTCTCCCTATAAGAAAAACCTTGGCCCCACGCCAAGTGACCCACTAGAGATCGAACTTTGAATGTCGGCTCCGCGTTGAAAGGCCCTTAGTGGCCATGAAGCCTTAGCCCCGTGCCAAGTGGCCCACTAGCGGTCAAACTCAGATCTTTGGCTCCGTGCCGAAAGGCCCTTTGTGGCCGCGAAACCTTTGCCCTGTGCCAAGCGGCCCACTAGCGATGGAACTCCGATCTTTGGCTTCGTGCCAAAAGGCCCTTAGTGGCCACAAAACCTTGGCCCCAAGCCAAGTGACCCACCAGCGATCAAACTCCGATCTTTAGCTCCGTGCCGAAAGGCCCTTAGCAACCGTAAAACCTTGGCCCATTCCAAGCAGCCGATTAGCTGTTGAACTTCGATCTTTGACTCCGTGTTGAAAGGCTCTTAGTGGCAGAGAAACCTTGGCTGCATGCCAAGCGGCCCATACGACGTCGAACCAGTAGGCTTGGGGGCTCTGGAAGCTCCCAATGAAACGGCCATTGAAACCCTAGGGGTCCTAAGCGGCGGGCGAGTGGCGATCTTCTTCTGAAGAAGGGTGCACCCTCAATCAACAACGGTTGACGGGCTAGGACCATGCGCACGTGAGCAACAATGCCCTGAGAAGGGCCGAGCATCGAAATGGTGTCATGCGCGCAACGATCCAAGACCCAGAGTCCGGCTACTGTGGCCTTAAAACCCAGCTAGGCCTTGAGAGATTCCACCTTGGGCATGCGGCGATGTCTAACTCACTGGACAGTGCACCCCACTAAGTGCGAGATGCGACGACATCCTCAATCGAGGATGAGCACAATGCACACGACTCCCGAAACGAGTCTTGGCAACGATAGTAAATGAGCTTAACCAATACAACAAGAGGAACAATGACACTTAGAGACGTTGGAAGACAAAAGAAGAGTATACCTTATTGATCGTTCGAACCAAAGGTTACGAGGATTGCTCTTAAAAGATGTACAAGGAAAAATATATAGAGAATCCGGTTACCCTAAGTGCTTAAAGGCCTTGCTCCCTCTAAAAAAATCAGTAAAGTGGGAGCTTTCTTTAATTTCGTCATTTTGGGGATCTAAAATCCCCACAGAGACCCCGGAATCACAACAGACTCTATGCGACGACATAGGCATATGTTGTCCCAGAACCTCACATCTAGCACTCAAGCCATATCCTCTGGGGAAAGCTGGACTCGCAAGCCGGCCTCAGCACGGGCACTCCGATCCTACAAGTCAGAAATGAGGCCCCCAGCCATTAGCAGCTCGCCCTTTAGTCATTCAACCTCCTGCTCTAGGATTGCGGCCTCATCCTCCTGATGCTACGTCGCAGCCCACTCGGCCTCCTCTCGAATTCGATGGATTAGCTCATCCCGTTGAGAGAGGACTGTTTGGATGAAACAAACCATAGCCGAGGTTTGCAAAAGAGAAAAAGGGACAAAAATCTGTAAGTCCCGGAAACATAGGGATATATTGCACAAAAGAGATTAGTAGATAAATTCCCCACTCGATGATCAAAGAAGTCATATCTCAATGAAAGATTCCTCCACAGTGCTAGGCAAGTCTAGCACGACCCCAGATGTAGGCATGCCTGGGGGGTTTGACTGTTCAACGACCTCCTCGATCTCCCTCGTTAAAGCCCTACCAACCAGAGGTTCAACGGTGAACCCTTCAGATGCGCCAATCTCCACAGCAGACTCAGGCTCCGTGTAATATTCTGATTTTTATTCGAGTTAATTTAATATTAATTGTGATTTTGGGTAATTTGGACTTTAGAATAGAAGAAAAGAAAAAGAAAAATAATAATAATATAATTAAAGAAAAAAAGAGAAAAAGGAAAAATTAAGAAGGGTTTCTGGGAGGAGAAATAAGAGAGGGAAGAAGAGAGAAGAGAGAGGGAGACCGATGTGGGCTATTGTTGCCGCTGCCGCCGCCGCCAAAGGTCCCAATACCGAAAATGGAAGCCAGCACAGCCCTCTTCGTGATGTTCCCCTCCATTTTGTCCACCGGTGTGAGTAGAGGGAGGAATTATGAGCCGAAGCCAAAACGGCCGCCATTCATTTGCTACCGTTACTAGAGGAAATAAATGAAATCGAGGCAAATAAATCCTTTAATTTTCCTTATGGATATTGATTTTGGGGTTGCATATAACGATTTTGGAAGAAATCGGTTGAATCGGGAGAAAAAGGGTGAAAGAGGCATGGTGAGAGAGAAAGTTGTCACCAGTTACTTGCGCCGCCGTCTGCCACCGTGTCACCGTCGCCAAGTGCTGCTGCCATGGTCGCCATCGTCAATGAAGGAGGACGTGAAGAGAGAAAGGCAGAACGAGATGCGGCAGGAGAGAAAAGGTGCTGTTCAGGCACTTTGGGATATCTTTTTTTTATATTTGCGGAGTATGACGTCAAGATAAGTATTTATAAACCTTATCTTTGGTCTGATTTAGCATCTAAAATATTTTGTATACTGTTTGGTATTTTTATTAACATGTATGTATTTTTATACATTCGATTTATTTATTCTGGACATGCATGTGTGGTTCATTAGATAATTTGGAGGTTTTTGGTATTGATTTTATGATTTTGGAGGGTTTAATATTTTTTTAAAAATCTGAATAATTTATCAGATATTGTATATATTTATATCAGTATGTGTATACGAAAATATGTATAAAACTTGCATAGGTCATACATTTTCACATGCATGTGTTGGGTTATTGTTACTACATTTAGATTTAGATATTGGATATTTTGACCAACTCTCGACGAGAAGATTTATTTGGAAATCTTTTTCTATCGGTCGGAAAAGTTTGGAGTAATGACCATTCCTATTTGGATGATTTGATTTGACATTATAATATATTTGGACATCCTAATATATTTGATAAATTTAAAAATTACATTTAAAGTTACAAATGGTAAAATATAGTGAGTAACCTTATACATGAATATAAAATACATGGGATGCCATATATGCTAGCCTAATTTATATTTGATTTGACCTAAAATTGTCTGGATTATGTGTAACATTTCCTCGATTTCGCCTTTAAATATCAAAACTCAAATTTGATACATGATTTGTATTTCTATATTAATTTGTATTGTACTTTTATTTGGATTTGGATTTGTGATTTGTTGATTATGCTCACAGATGGGTTTTAGTATATCTCGTACAAATGATTTTGACTATGTATTTTGATTCAGACCTTTAGAATATCTGTTGTGATATTACTTCGGTTTCTGCGCATATTATTAAATCATCCGACTATCAGATTCTATCCCAAATTGCGAGCTGATCGGGTATTAGATTTGGATTTGGATTTAGACTTGGATTGGATATTGGCTTCTTGGAATCGATCCGGATCATTTCTATTTTGTTTATATATATATATTTATATATATATATACGTTCAAATGATGACTATTTTCTAATTTGGATATTTATTTTAAATTTAAATATTTAATTTAAGTACGAGACTATCATTGAATTTTAAATCTTAGATCTCTATTGGATTTATTTTATCCACGATTTAAATTTATTCTGTCATTTGATTGGATATTTATTTATTTTACATTCCCTTTGATTCATTAGACTTTTTTAGTTTAAATATGATACTTGTTGAGTATTAATCTCATATATCCTATTTTGTCTCTTCAAAGTAGAGGATTGAGCCATATTGTAAGAGTAGGATCGAGTTTTGGCACAACATCATTTTTTCGGTGAGTTTTATACTTATTTAAATAAATGATATCGGTTGTATTTGATTTATGGATGGATTCTATTAGACTGTCTTTGGTAGTTGAAGTCGTTCGTATGTGAGCATTTGGATTATGTATGGAGATTTCTTAGGTAGATTTCTTTATATGGATGTATTGCTATTATTATTTGTCTTTCCCTTATGACTATTTGGCGCAGGCCATGATTATTATTTGAACAGTTGTCCGATGAGGTTTTGTGTGAATTTTTTATTTATCGGGTCTTATATATTTGATTTGTCACATCCGAATTTTTAGGGTTTGGTATGATTTATTAAATTTATTTGTAATTTTAAATTTTAGGAATTATAATCAATTATTTAAATTGACATATTTGGTTCGAGTTCGTAGCACTCTGCAACAAGGGCTCAAGTGACTCCATGATTGGCGCATCGACTGCCTTCGAAACATCCACAAGCGCAGCATTAGGCTCAAGGTTGACTACCTTAACAAACTCTATGGCACTAATAGCCTCCTCCTTGATGCCCATCGTGACTTCCTCTCCTATGGGCTTAGCTGACCCCTCGCCATGGGAAGATCCCGCCTCAGTGTAAAAGAGGGGACTTAGTGCAGACCCCTCACCTGAGGGATGGTCAGCGAAGGGAACGCCATACTCCGCAAGAGCAACGACTGGAATTGGTGGACACTCAGCGACTCCCTTGGGTAGCTGTGACCCTGGCTCCTACACCACAACGGTAGTTTTGGTGGGCATCATCGGGGCGAACCCAGCGGACTAACTCGATGCGGTTGACAATATCAGGGCTCTCCTACTCGAAGTGCCTCCTGATCGCTTGAGCCTTTTCAAGGCTGTTAGGTCCTCGCTAGAGGAGGACTACAGTGAAAATGACGAGCCACTCTACTCAGGTAGCTCCCTTGATGGCTCTCAAATGGCCAAGGATTCGGCCTTCCTCTTCTGGGCGGCGGCCACTGCCTCACTGCTCGTGGGTCCCACCTAACGACCACAAAAATCTCAAGGGTCAAGTAATACCAATGAGTGTCAAATGTACTGATCACCGCCTGGATGTAATCGATCAGCTTCTTCTCTTCCTTCTCTTCCTCCACGCTCACACTCTTCATGAAGAAATCGCTCACAATACCCCACTCGTTGGGGATATTCCACTCCAGAGGGGCCGCTAAGAAGAAAAAGCGATTCTTCCAATTCTTTGTCGAGTTGGGGTTAGTTCCCCGAAAGCAAAAGCTCGGGTGGGGAGATATAGAAATCCAATCCTTTGACTGGTTGAAGCAAAAGATCACATTCACCAAGTGTGGGCAGAGCGCCCAGCGTCTCAAAGATTCTGTACAAATCCAACGCTACTGGGAAAAGAAGCTCGCCTTTTTCTGGGTGCTTATAGACCGTGATGAAGCCCTTAGGGGGTGCGTTCACTCTATCCTCCTCACTAGGAAGGAGGTGGGCCAAATCGCTAGGAATATTGTAACTGACCCTCAAAGCTACAACGGCGCTCGTCGTAAGAACTGACTTGATCTCATCCACTCTTTGTCGAATTGTGAAAGGAGAACTTTTCTTTTTCGCCGTGGATGTCGGAAGCAGGAGAACGCAAAGTGTGAATAGCGTCAAAAAGCACCATTTAAATAGGCAACATGGAAGGAAATCAAGCAGCATCGCACGAAAAAACCTAAGAATTGCCCTAAATGATGGCTATGTCATGCATTCCTTTAATCGGACGCAACACGTCTATCCAAGACTCTCTTCAATACTATCCATTTAAATAGGCAACATCGAAGACTCTGTTCAATACTATCAACTGTCATAAAACAATGTCCATCCCACATAATTTGGCATTGAAAAGTGTTTTGTCCGTTTAATTCTTTATAGAGTATAACAAATATTAAATATTAATGCTAGCGTCGTTTGTCATTAATTTAGTATTATAACTGCAGCAGTGCAGCACCCCTCCAAACGAGATTAGCCATGAAAGTGCAGCGAAACGAAATGATTCAAAACCAAACTGGGAAGCTTCAATCAACTACATACACATGGAACTCAAAAGAACTGGAAGCCTGGAAAGTAATAAAAACAGTAATATTTGATAGTGAGGAATTAACGATAATGTTCTACCTCATTCTTTTTCAACACCAAACCACCAGTAAAACATTAAATACCAAACCCCTCAAAATTTTCATCAACAAATATGGAAAAAAAAAAGACAGTTTCGATGATACAGGGAAGCTCTCCTAGCAACATGACATGTACAGTTGCTAGAATGCAAATGAATCCAGCACCAGGAAGCAATCCTCAGGGCTAGAGTCGCCATTCTTATCAACACATCATCTGTTGACATCGGCCGAATGCCGATATGAACTCTGGAAGTTTCCTACCCTCATTTGAATTTTCTGCACACTTCCTGCAGTGAAGTCGAGGTATATTGTGCATCCAGTCCCATGGCCAAGTTTGAAGTACACGGAGTGCAAAAAATAAGTACCTCAATCAGTATCATCAATCATCACCACCAGCAACGAAACATCCATCCCCAGTATTTCTGCCATTGTGGTTGTTTCCATAGTCTATTCTGCAGTGTTAAAATCATTATCATCGTAGTAATCAAAATTGCTGTCAGAATCATCTCCCTCGTCATCTTCATCATCATCGTCATCATCATTGTCACAGGAAGATTCGTCATCGTCACCGAAAACAAAGTAATGAGTTCGATCATTTTTCAACACCTTTTCAATACAAGTAACAGCAACAGATGTTAGAAGTCCCCTGCCGCTCATTTAGTCCATGCCAAGGAAAATTAAATCATCATCTTGGAGCACTTGGGGCCAGGGAGGGCCACAGAAGAATAATATAGGCGGGAAAAGAATAACGAAAAGTGAAAAAAAAAATTGACTAGCAGTTAGAACATCAGACTTTGGCACATTGCAAGGTAAGCCAAACTCTATTTCTAGCGTAAAGGGTAAAGAATAGGCAACAGAGGTGTAAAAGAAGTGAAAGCACATAAATCCTTCAAGAATATCTATCTACTCGATATCACCACTAATTCAATCCCCACAACAACAGCAATAAAGAAGAATCAAGGTTAGTGGATGTGCCATCCTATTCTGGCTTAAAAACCAAAAAAAAAATGGTTAATTGGAATCACCAACAAAGAGGATGATCATAAAACATCTAACTAATTCTTTTTACTTCAAGATTAGGACCACTCATTGTGGAACAAAATATTCGGTATCACAGTCTTGATACCGATGTTTTTGTTACCATGGCAAAATTGTGACAGATGAAAGTATTAGTGACATATCACTGATACCCCCCAATGTGATTGATATATCCATCAATATTTCCTCTAGTTCATTTTGTTCTACTTAGTAAAACAGATATCGATATGATTACCATTGATATAGATACCAATATTTTATCAATTCCACGTACATTATAATCAACTTTTGATCCATTTATTGCCCAAATTCCATGCATGCTCCAAAGGAGTGCACATGGATTATTTCTTCTTATGCCATTAAATGCAGCATCCTTTCCTGAATACTTGAAGCTAGGAATGCTGAATTAGAAGAACAAAAAATGGAATTCCTAGAATTTTCAAAAAGAAAGTACCTCTCCCATGTTTGTGGGCAATGCAGCTCTTTCCCCGGCCTTTGGTGTCCAAATTTTGATGTCCGTCTCTATCCCACTGCTGGCCAGCATTGTCGTGTGTGGATGAGACTCAATACAATTAACTACATCCTTACCAGCTTCCATAACGCGAATAAGCTCCCCATCTTTCTTCCTCCAAATAAAGATCCGACCACAATCTGAGCCACTAATGACATACTCGCATTTAGGTCCAGAGAAGCTCACATCTTTTACAGTCTCGCGGTTCTGATGTCCCGTGTAGACTTGTGGAGTAGGTTTTCCATCAAAATCCATAGCTGATTGAGATACCTCTGAAGAATCTTCAGGTCCTGATTCAGCAGAATCACGACATGTTGATACTGGAGAAATGGGTGCCAGATTGAATCCAAGACCCATATCCTTTGTGAAAAGATATATATTCTCATCACTATAAGATACAAGCAGCTCACTTTGATCAGAGAACGCCAGTCCTGTTATTCCGACTCGCTTATCACCAACCAAATGTTCAGGACAAAAGAAGTTCACAGGTTTATCAAAATCAGTAGAACTGTCCCACTTATACCCACGAATATCATAAAGTCTAGTATATGCATCCGTCCCAGCAACTGCAAAGAGATTAGGGTTCCTTGGATCAATTGCAATTGCATCCAGATGAACGATTGGCAAGTAATTTTGCCGGTCATGAATTGAGTGACAAGTGAAAAGTTGAGTTGCAGATTTCATTCTTAGATCAAACTGTATTAGCCAAAACAGAGTCAGTTTCCCTCTTTTTATTTTATTTTATTTTTGGCTACTTAAATGAGGCTGTGGCTTTTAGCAAGGACTGACGCGTCAAATTTACAACCCATAAATAAGTTGGCAGCACAAAAGATAGAAAATCATATTAATCATTTAGATCTGCAAGAGCTTGGAAGATGCTCACTATTGTTGAGGAAGAAGTAGACTTAAGAAGGTTTTAAAAAAACCTTCAGGTATGATTTTGCATATTTGGATTAAATAGAGGATTTGACCAATAATGGAGCACAATGGGGAGAAACAGAATACAATAGCATACAACCAGATTATCTCCATTGTAATTAGTCCTTTGGATAGAACTTGACCAAATATTTGTTCTACAATTATGAGTCACCAGAGATAATAATAACACAGAAAATTGAAAGGGAAGTATTAACATGCTTGCAGTTCATTAATTTAAGAAAACTGACCAAGCATTTGGACAGAACAATTGGTCCTTCATAGAACAATTGGATAGAACTGACCAAACGTTTGATCTACAATTATATGTCACCAGAAATAATAATAACACAAAATAAAATGGGAAGTATTACCATGCTTGCAGTTCATTAATTTAAGGAAAACCCATCTTCTGACACGTTATAACCAGAACCATAGTTACTTCAACACTGGTTCAAACAAGTGGAAAACACGTCATACATGTTTGTCACACTTTCATCTATGCAGAAAGAAATAAAACTGTACATACAATCCTAATTTTATGACATGTATAGCTCACTGTTCATCTATTAACAACTACATGGATACATTAAAGGGTTGCCAGATTCTTTTATAACCTACAAGAGCAAAATCTAAATATATTCTGAGATGGCTGTAAGACAAGCTATGTTGTATGTTTTATGTTTCAAAATGTTAGAAATTAAGTTACAAGACATATACTAGTTGAAATGAGAATCTCCAGACTGAAAGATGTGGTGTCTCCAAAGTATAAGTAAAAGAATCACAAGGAAAAGTAACATCCATAGCAAATTAGAAATAACTCCTATGGAAGAAACATAATTGTGGAAGTAGTTTAAGATGATTCAGAACAAGATAGATAAGATAGTGCAGTGTAAGATAGTGCCAAGTCCGAAAGAGTGACTAGGTTATAGTTAGAGGCAATAGAAGGGAGTGGTGTGAAACTAGAAAACCTTTGATATGACAAGGGAAAGCAATTTGATGGCCTACAAAATAACTCAAAGAGGATGTACCTAAAATAAGCATAAATGAAAAAGGACTTATATAATTGACCCACTCAATGGGACATATGGCTTCATTTGCAAATAAAAGCCAAAAAACAGGGGAATAATGACTTACATGCTGAACCAACCCATCCTCACCACAAGTATAAAAAAAGTGAGGGCTTCCAGGCTCAATGGCCAACTTATGAACTTGTCCCTGATGTGAGGCCAGCAACGAGGTCTCCACATGTCCATTTTCCAGGATTTGTGCATGCCTTACCTGCAGTACAGAATGATTTCTAAATAAGCATAAACACACTCAATCGGTCTAGACAAGGCTGGTTCAGAAAATGATAATGATGCACCAAGGCAAGCAGGTTCATCAACAAAAGATTATTTCCACTTTGACCTTTGAGCCTGAAAAATGCAAGAGAATCAAAATGATCTACTAAATATCAAAGTTTCTTCAACAGATGCAAAGCAGAAATAAATAATTTTTCTTTTGGCCTAGGATACTTCCAACAACAAAACCCTATGAACTTTTGAAAAAAGATGCCATAGAACAAAGATGCATCATCAGGAATATTCTAAGATTTTACTATTACTTTATCAATTAATCACCTGACCATCTGCAGCAGAAGTAACAATGCTGCGATCATCACTGTAAGGCATGATTTTTGCTTGGAAAACATTGTTACAGTGACCAGAATGGAATGAGAGTTTCACACGTCCCATTTCCCAATCCCACAGCATCACCTTCCTGTCATCAGAGCTTGACACAAGAACGTCACCAGATGCATTGAAGCTTAGAGTGTTCACACAACCTCTGTGCTTCTCCAGCTTCCTTAAGATCTCAAGTCTATAAATAAGGTCCTGAAAGGAAGAAATATTTTTCCCCCAGAAAAAATTATCATTAAATTGAGCAGACTGGTGCACGGATATATAAAAAAAGGTGCTACATAGAAAGTAAACTTATACTGAAAGAGAGGATTGGGCAAAAGAATATATTCCATAAACAACCATGTCATAAACTCAGCAAAGCTTTCCGCATTGGTCCAATACATTTGTTCAGTTCTAAGCAGTATATCAGTTTTAGTTACCCTTGAAAGGTAAAATAATATCATATGCACTGGCATGGACAATCATACCGCCATTCAGTGCACCAAACATGTCTATACATGGTACATATACAATATATGAATCCAGCATAGGTATCAGTCCTTCTAGCAATGATTTTGGTGGTCTTAGAAATTGAATACCATTTAAGAAAACAATTGGTATTTTACTTCCACAGGACTTCTACTGGCAAAGTTTTCATTTTAGAATTTTCTTGACACCTCCAATGGTAGTGATAAAAGGTTTTGAAAATCATATCCTAATAATTGATGTATTATTAATGAAATACAACTCCAACGTTCACTTTTAAAACAATCTTGTCCTATTCAACAAAGATGATGTGGGTGAAGATCTTTATGATTGTTGAAACCATGGATAACAAATGACAGATTGTCGCAGTTTCTCTCTCTCTCTCTCTCTCTCTCTCTCTTATGATTTTCACTTCTTGTAGTTGGTTTTTGTACACATACTTTGCAATGTTCCTCAAGAGAGTTAGGTTAGTATCATCGAGTTGCCTCCTAACTATGCTTTTATCTCAAACCATTTCAAGGATTGAAAGAGGAAGACAACAAAATAATGCAATCTTCCACTAACAAAATACAGCTTAAAAGATGGAAACTCAACTGCATACTCAAAGATACTCATCAAACAGATATCAATTCCATCCAAATATACCACAGCACAAGAAACTTTACTTCTTGACACATTTCCATATTATCCAGACAAGCTAAGTGTGCAGATAGGGCTTGTCAAGCAATTCTTAGTTCATTTCATTGAGTAAGATGAATTTCAAATTGCATCTTATTGTTAAAATCTCCTGTCAAAAGCAAATTATTATCAAGCTTACCTTAAACTAGGTAGATATATAAATAGGACACCATCAACTTGGTTATCATATCATCAACGTTCGCTCAAAACTAAAATCTAATAAGTCATGAATATAAGCACGTTTTTTGTTGTAGTCAATTATATAGCCCTGCTATCAGATTATAGTTCTCAACAATAACTTCTGAATACAAGTAGATAAAAACACCACCATTTTTTTGGTAATTTGAAAACACCGCCATTAGGAGAACTGTGGAACTCACTAAATATGCAGTCTTTTTAACCAATGCCCCAAGGGTGTAGATTGGCACATTTTAGGAAAGCTTGTGACTTAGCACAATCAAATGACTCATGACAAATAAGAAGGTAAAATAAACGGCATTGAATTTCATATGTTTATCAATTGGCACTCATCAGAATTTTCCATAAATATAATCCTTCCCAGCATCAAAATCAGAATTGACTTGATTTTCTGAAAAAAACAAACTGGTGGAGGTTTTAACATATAAACAACACACGCAACTCAATAAAAAACTGCATTCATTTTGAAAAATGATGGCTATCACCGAAATATACTCCGTATTATGTACAATTTTACAACACGGGCAAACTGAATGAGATAATTAGCGCCAAGGATCAGACCAGGTGTGAACTATAATTATCATAAAAACATGAACTAACCAGAGGGTAAACGAAAATCTCAATAATTAGAACCACACAACTAATCATCGCATACTAAATATTGAAATTAAAAAGATACAGAAATAATCAGATTAGGGTTAGCTTGTCAACCTCCGAAGCACCTCTCTCTCTCTCTCTCTCTCTCTCTCTCTCTCTCTCTCTCTCTCTCTCTCTCTCTCTCTCTCTCTCTCTCTCTCTCTCTCTCTCTCTCTCTCTCTCTCTCTCTCTCTCTCTCTCTCTCTCTCTCTCTCTCTCTCTCTCTCTCTCTCTCTCTCTCTCTCTCTCTCTCTCTCTCTCTCTCTCTCTCTCTCTCTCTCTCTCTCTCTCTCTCTCTCTCTCTCTCTCTCTCTCTCTCTCTCTCTCTCTCTCTCTCTCTCTCTCTCTCTCTCTCTCTCTCTCTCTCTCTCTCTCTCTCTCTCTCTCTCTCTCTCTCTCTCTCTCTCTCTCTCTCTCTCTCTCTCTCTCTCTCTCTCTCTCTCTCTCTCTCTCTCTCTCTCTCTCTCTCTCTCTCTTATGATTTTCACTTCTTGTAGTTGGTTTTTGTACACATACTTTGCAATGTTCCTCGAGAGAGTTAGGTTAGTATCATCGAGTTGCCTCCTAACTATGCTTTTATCTCAAACCATTTCAAGGATTGAAAGAGGAAGACAACAAAATAATGCAGTCTTCCACTAACAAAATACAGCTTAAAAGATGGAAACTCACCTGCATACTCAAAGATACTCATCAAACAGATATCAATTCCATCCAAATATACCACAGCACAAGAAACTTTACTTCTTGACATATTTCCATATTATCCACACAAGCTAAGTGTGCAGATAGGGCTTGTCAAGCAATTATTAGTTCATTTCATTGAGTAAGATGAATTTCAAATTGCATCTTATTGTTAAAATCTCCTGTCAAAAGCAAATTATTATCAAGCTTACCTTGAACTAGGTAGATATATAAATAGGACACCATCAACTTGGTTATCATATCATCAACGTTCGCTCAAAACTAAAATCTAATAAGTCATTAATATAAGCACTTTTTTTGTTGTAGTCAATTACATAGCACTGCTATCAGATTATAGTTCTCAACAATTACTTCTGAATACAAGTAGATAAAAACACCACCATTTTTTTGGTAGTTTGAAAACACCGCCATTAGGAGAACTGTGGAACTCACTAAATATGCAGTCTTTTTAACCAATGCCCCAAGGGTGTAGATTGGCACATTTTAGGAAAGCTTGTGACTTAGCACAATCAAATGACTCATGACAAATAAGAAGGTAAAATAAACGGCATTGAATTTCATATGTTTATCAATTGGCACTCATCAGAATTTTCCATAAATATAATCATTCCCAGCATCAAAATCAGAATTGACTTGATTTTCTGAAAAAAACAAACTGGTGGAGGTTTTAACATATAAACAACACACGCAACTCAATAAAAAACTGCATTCATTTTGAAAAATGATGGCTATCACCGAAATATACTCCGTATTATGTACAATTTTACAACACGGGCAAACTGAATGAGATAATTAGCGCCAAGGATCAGACCAGGTGTGAACTATAATTATCATAAAAACATGAACTAACCAGAGGGTAAACGAAAATCTCAATAATTAGAACCACACAACTAATCATCGCATACTAAATATTGAAATTAAAAAAGATACAGAAATAATCAGATTAGGGTTAGCTTGTCAACCTCCGAAGCACCGAGGCGGTGGGCGAAGTTTCTAGTTGAGAGCTCGCCGACCTCCCGCTGCCATACCCCGACAATTGCCCTGTCAGGCTCTGTTCGAGCTTTCTTGTTACTCATCCAGAAAATTTGCAATTAAATGTAATTGATTAGAGAAATCAATAATCCGTAATTCAATAATCCGTAATTGAATAGAGACAATCTATCAGAACGGATTCAAGCGGGTAGAGAGACGGAGTCAACGGCGGGAAAGGACGCCGCCCTCGGGACGGTGAACGGAGGATTCATCGGTTTTCGCTAAGTTAACAGCGTGCCGCTGTTCCTACTCCATCTCTCATTGTGAGCGTCTCCAGAGAGTCCCCACGTCCCGATTCTATGAAATGTGCGCTCTCTCCTCTCCTCTCCTCACTCTACGCTTTTATCAGGAAGGTAAACCCAATTATTTAGGGTTATTATAAATCCAATACTATAGATTAAAAATTAAATAAATATTAAATATTATATTAAATAATTTTAATATTAATTTAATTTTTAAATTTTATAATTGAATCTACGAAAAACCTAAATATTTAAGATTCCTTTCATCCCTTATTCTACTGTTAATATATTAGATATTAAAATTAAAATAAAATATAAAAATATTATTTTAATTTTATCTAGTTTTTATTATTATTAAAATGGTCCTAATAATTTAAAAAATAAAATAAACTTTGATGGATACCTGAGATTTAAATTATTGTATAAATTAAAATGCCGAACAATACCTTTGGCTAGTCCAAAGAAAGTGGGTTTGGTTTTTATAATTTCAAATCCGAATCTTATGTACCATAATTATTCAATGAGTAATAAGAGGTACACGAAATTTACTCTTTAATATATCTCTTAATACTTAAGTCAATAATCTTTCTAGAGAAAATTAAAAAGATATGAAAAGAAAGAAAAAAAAAGATGAGTGCATATTTGAATATACTGAGCTTCAATATTTCAGTTGTATTTATAGAAGGTAGTTATTTGCCAAAGCATGCAATGCCCCCATTTCTGATTGGAAATCTGTATTTATAGTCTGGGTGTTATCTCTTAGAAATTAGCATAGTTATTGTTTGAGGTATTACATTGTATTTATTGCAAATTATTACAATAGTTGTATAATTGTCGCTTATATTAATTTATTAACCATCTAGCAGTTATTGTTTGGAATTTATTAGATCGTCACTACCTACTTTATTGTGGCTAATTATTCCTCAATTATGTGTAACAATTCATCAATATTAAGTATTTTAATTATTATTTTACTCAGCCATTAGTTGCCTCGTCTTTCCTTACCTTCAGTCATCCTATCACCTGACTGTTTGGCTAAAGTTTTAGCAAGGGTGTTTCTGAATCGATTAGGTGCCTGTGTGATTCACTTTGATTCATGTTAGATTGAAATGTCCTTATTTAAACCATATCCAATACTAGCCCCCCATATTCGGAGGTTAGATTCAAGCTCCAAGTATATTGAAATAGAAAACCAGTTGGCACTTCTACAAAGCCAACTGCCATGTCTATGAAGACAGTTGTGCATGCCTATTTTTCTTTGCAGCTGATTGATCTCGTCAATTAGAATTTGATTTCTTTTCCTTTTTTAATGAGATTCCTTACTTTGATTGGCGCTGTTTGCCTACATAAGCAGATTCAACTTTGGCTATAAGTAGAGAGTTTTTTTTCACATTTTCAACCACAAAAATATCCTCTTTGATACTTGACAGTGAATTGTCAGGTCTTTTTCGGATGGGTTGTTCCATCATTCAATGGAGATCATGCTTGCTAGAATCGAGTAAAATACTTTTCCAAGAGACATTGTTGTCTTCCAAAAAAGTTTTGAAATCCACTTTGGTTATCCTTTTTTATTGGAAAAGTCATCTTGGCTGCCCTCCTTTACGTCACATTCATAATCAAAATGAACCTGGTTCTGCACTCTTTGCTTCCGCCTCCTCGGCCCCTCGTGGTGCTGCACGATAGAAGAGATGATGCCAGATGGACGTTTCATAGAACAGGGTTGGGGCATGTTAAACTTCTGAAGCTGGATGGGGGCTCTGTTTTCACTCCTTGTGGCCAATTTTTCTTCACTTTTGCCTCACAGCATCAAGTACATATTATTGTAACATTGAGAAAAAATTTTTTTAATTTTTACGTCCAGGTCACAATTTTCCGCCTCTTTCTTTTGACTTGTATCCCTCTCATTGAGGGTTATAAGTTGTAGAAATCTTAGATTAATAAAATAATATAAATGGAAATTTTTCTTCTACTTATAGTTTTTGGCATTCATTAGATTGCTACTCAGAAAAATAATAGCCTATTTATCAATACATAATTTTTAATGATTTGAAAATCTAACAGTTTGGATCATCTGACAACCTAGTCTCCTAAATAGATTGATTTCAAGTTATTTTGGACCTTTAATCTAATAACCCGAAACTAACTAAACCGACCTTTATAGATAATTTAAACTAAACCACTGATAATTACTTTATTAGTTTGAAAATGATGACACTGACTTTATCACTAATATGATAGTAGAAAAGACATTTCTTAGCACCTCCAATGTTCAGATTGGTGGCTTTGGCTCCCAAAATGCATTGGTTGGGCCTAATTGAGGGTAGAGAGACGCAACATTTTAGCCAAATTTAACATTTTAACTTTTTCATCTTTGATTCTACTTTATCTTTTTAAAACTCTACATCTCCCTTCTTTATCTTTTTCTTTGCCCTAAGTTGTTTTCTGCGCTTTATTCGCCAGCCAAACTCTAGCATTTGTCGTTTTTGAAACACGATGGCTCCATGAAGCACCTCTAAGAAGTTGCAGACATTTTCTCTTACCTCACTATTAATTAGGTATGGAACATATATGAAAAGTATAATATTTCCTCTACTATTATTTTCCAAGTTCATTCACCGTTTGAAAGGGCTAGCTCTCCTAAATATAACTTTATCACCATTTATAAGGTGTATTTAAAAGATGGCTTCAAATTCCTCAGAGTAGGGAATTGTTAAAATTATGAAAGCATTGAAAATCCCAATTACTCGCCTTTATCCCAATGCACTCAGATACATCATATCATTATATGTGTGTTTTTTACTATCGAAACCTTAGTTTGGATGTTCCAATTGTCAAGATAGTATTTAGGTTCAATAAGGAGAGTGATTAAATTTCTTTAACTCCCCAAAAGGGGTTTAAAATAAGTATATGGAACATGGACTCAGTAAAGAGTTGAAAGGACCGATTCTTTTTTATGAAGGTTTTCACTGATTGGGTTTTTCCAACAATTGAAAAGATGTTAACCATTTCATTTTTTTAGTCCGATTTTGGATAATGAGTGCCACATGTCCAAATTTTGGACCAAACTCATCAAGGATAATGTCACTGAGTGGTTTAAAATTGAACATTTTTGACTCAAAAAGCCCTAGACAGTGTCGAATGGCAAATAATTTTGAGCGATAAGGCTGTCGCCAACATCCCACCTGGACATTCGAAGAGAAAAGGTGGAGAACATTTTGCTGAGTCTCCATTATATGCCTCGGCCGGCCAAACTGACATTGGGGCTATATGGTCCTCTAATTTGTTTTTAGGAAATGAGTTTGATAGAGCCATTGACGAGGCTTGTGATGAGATGATAAAGAAGGATGTTGGTGAGTCATCTCAACAGTCTACTCTAGTTTTTATCCCCTCTAAAATAAGAAATATTTGATGGGTATTTTTGGATATTCAAAAATATGTAACATCTATCTAATTATTTTAGTTGTGTACAAGAAGCACCATCTGCCATAAATATTTGGGAAATATGAAATGTTTAAAGCGCATTTTGAACATCTATTATCTCTTAGAGCTATTATCCCTTGACAGATGTCACTTTATATGTTCACTATATGCCCTAAAAAGCTGCCCACAATGAAATTAAGTTAAATTAACTTGATGCATATGGATAATATTTAAATAAAGTCAAATTAAATTATTAATTTTTTTATTTAGGTAATGTATACTATAATGCTAAATATTGGTTTCAAGACTATAGGACTTACTACTTAAAATATCATTTGAAATTTTGGTCAATAAATTTTCTCAAAAATGAAAAAAGTGGTAAAGAAAATGAGGATATGTGAAAGTGAAAAGTGGACGATTAGGCTCCGTAACTTATTGATGATCAAGGGAAGAGAAGGATAAGCACTTGCTATCCGAATTCTTCTTCACACTTTTAGAAAAAATGGACGTATTTATAACCCTGTCACTAGTTATTTGTAATCTTTTAGAGAGAAAAAATTGACCATAATTTGAGTGGTTATTCTCAATAGGATTTAAATAATCAAATCGTTTATTATATTCTGATTAGATAGCCTCTCGGAGACACCTCAATTTTTTTTCTTAACTTTAAGATGTACTAATTGTTTACTTGACTTAACTACTCAATCAAATCAATCTCTCGATTTATTTAATCATTCGGTAAAATTAACCATCTGATTCGATTAACCACTAAGCCATTCAGATCTTCGATCTCTAATATTTTTAATAATCTAATCATTCAGCCGCTCAAATTTCTTTCTGATCGACGCTCATTTTTTATTATCTAGATTTGGGTTTAACAATTCAACTGACCCATAATCTTTCAGAATTTATTATTTATGGGCTCATTGTATCAATTGATCGGGTCAGCCTCATGTTAGACAGTACTGGTACCCAACACTCACCATCCATGCTTAGAGGCTGAATTTAAGCTTTGATTTGCTGGAGTAAAATCTGAGTGATTTGCTTTGCATATTATCAAAATACTTCTTTCCAATAGAATCATAATGAATACACACTTATTATTGTCTAATTTTGTCAATTAGAATCCACTTTCCTATGACTCGGTAGATATTATTTGACTATTTTAATACTTTTCTTTATTTCAAGATACTTTGTTTTAATGCTCATTTTTTGCTCTAAAGGTAGCTGCTTTTATTCTATCTTCATATGATTTTCATGCCTCACCGTATGATAGAATTTCATGTCTTATAAGCTAATCAATCTTTGGTAGATCGAAGAGAAGAGAGTTTACCTTGAAGCCAATGCATTCTTTCAAGAAGTGTCAACGAAATCTATCATAATTACTCTTTTTTATAAAAAAAAAATTTAATTTTTCTCTTTTATATATTATCCCAATTCGGACTAATTTTCTATTTAGATAGTTACTTTTGGTACCTTATACCACTAGATGTATCATGGCTTATGAGTCTCTTGTTTATGGGACTAGCCTTTGCATCCATTGGGGAGTATTTAGATTCCTATCAGAGTATTAGGAAATCATCTAGTTTGATGCCTTTTAGCTCACTTGCAGCTATAATTTTCCTTGTTTAATATCAATGGGCTTGAGTCATTTTAGTTGGATGTAGCTTCCGAGATATATAATTGTTGCGTTCTGGTTCCACGGGGCCTGCTATGGCAGAGAGATGCAGGGGGTGACGGTTACCCAGCCGGACGACCTGCTATGGCCGAGAGATGCAAAGGGTGTTGACCACCCAACCGGATCTCTCGGGGAGGCTTGTTGATGAGGGGTGTTGGACCCTCGACGTCCAGTCCGATCCGTGGTTAACCGGCAACACAAGTGAGTGAGGTGTTGGACAGGAGATGAGAACTGAGACCGGATGTTTTAAGTAGAAAACCTCCTCTTGAAATGTGAGGAAAAACCACTAGGCCCGGGGCCTGTAAAGAGCTTCACTATATGGGTTGGAGATTTTACAGAGTACAATTGTAAGGGTTATTCCCTTCCCTATCTCTCGTTTTATGTTTATCTCCTAAGGAAGCTATGCTCACTGGGAGCCTTTCTACACGTCTCTGAGGAGTTGGGCGTGGAGATGGAGAGCACTAAGTGGAAGCTTTGGGACTTAGAGTTGTGTCTGGAAAGCTCCCTTGCGTGTTTCTGGATGGACCTCCCCTGGAAAGGAGGTCATGCTGTATATTTATAGTGGAAGTCGGACCGTTGAGGAGTGGACACGTGTCGCCCATCCGGCGGTTGAGGAGCGGGACCACTGGCCTCCTTTAATGCAACTGAGATGTGGATAGGGACATGCGTACGGCGCCGATGCAGCTTTCGAGTGCGTCAGGTGTACAGGAATCGGATATCTGCCCTGATTTGACTAGGCGTGCTCTGTTGATACGGCGACTGGCAGTAGTTGCAGGCTTTCTTGAAAACCGTCGAAATAGGCCAGCTGGCATTCTCGGATATGGACGGGCGGTTCTCGGACGGCTGTGAGTCCTCTTGTAAGCTTGCGGCCTTTGGAGGAGAGAACTGCTCCTGTGGGATCCTCCGGAAAGTCCGAGAGATTCTTCCTGGCCGCTCGGGTAGTTGTGAAACCTCTTGGGCTCTCGGCCCTTGGGCTTCTTACCTGGGCCGTCTGATCCGCTCTCGAGAATGTCTCTGGGCCTCTTTATTTGGGCCGTGCTTTTATGGGCCTTCATACTGGGGCCCAACATAGCCCCCCATGCCAAAGGATCCGAGGTTCTCGGTCGTTTGGCATGAAGTCGTCGTCCTGTTGGAGATGCCAGTTGTTCGAGAGCGTGTGTCTTGGTGGCGAGCTCTGTGTTGACTTTGACAGGTGGTTGTCCTCGGACCTTTTTCGGGCCGTCGTTTCACTTTCCTGCCGGAGCATTAAATGCCGTATCCTGCTGATGTGACGTGCGATCAGGCGTCTTTGGAAGGAACGACTGCCAGACTTCTGAGGCGAATGTCCTGTCGACGCGTGGCAAGGGTAATGAGTACATTTTTCTGTACTCTAGGGTTTATTTAAACCCTTCGTTGCCTTTGGTCTTTTCACCTTCGCGCCTGTTTTCCATTTCCTTCTTCGTTCAAGCTTCGTTTACTCATTCTTTCTTTGGCTTTCATGGCTCATGGAGTTAGAAACATTGCATCCACGGTGACGCTTGACAAGCTCAAGGAGATCCGGACTCGGTACCAGATTCCTGAGTCTATGGCTATGGTGATCCCGGAGCCGCGTGATAGAGCGTTGTATCTCTGGATGGCTTTATCATTGTTTATGAGGCTCACCTTAAAGGTGGGCTACGGTTTTCCATTCCGTTGGACCTCTATGACATCATGAGGGCGCTTGGCGTGCCTCTCGCCAGGCTTCAGCCGAATGCGATGAGATATCTGGTGTCCTTGTGTGTCTTCTTCCGATGTCATGAGAGGACCTTGACTCCTCTTACGGTCAAGGTGCTATTTCGCTTTACGCAGAACCCCGACTGGATCGTGATGACTCCCTGCCCGGAATTCTCTTCGCTATGCGGTGGCAATCCTGATTCCACAAGGGGGTGGAAGGACAAGTTCTTCTTCCTTGGCGTTTACGAGCACTGGGCCATTCCCAATACGTGGGAGAATGTGGCCAGCCAGTACTGTTCTGACCCCTCCAGGGAGGAGCGGAAGGAAGTGAAGGGGCGCATGGACTTGGTGCTAGCCAACCTGTGGTCCTTCCACTTGAATAAGCGCAATATCTGGCTGGGCGCTGACAAGTTCAGGAAAGCCAAGTGGGAACCGCGGGACGAGGCTCCCGGCCCAGTTCCTTCGAGAACTGGGGGACCCACTGCTGAGCGTTCCTCCAGTGATGACGAGGATTTTGATATCGAGGACACGAGCGATGATGATGTGGCTGCTTCTCTGCCTACGAGGTCGGGAGCTGGCTCTTTTTCTGAGTCTTCGAGACCTGGGGGTCTCGCTTTCACTTCCACTGCTAATACCTCGTCCGGGGTCCCCAGAGCTGCAGAGCGGAACAGAGAGCTTCCTGAGTCCCAGACTTCTTGTGATGATGATGATGATGACGACGTTCCTCTGATTAAGAGGATGAGGACTGGAGCCTCTCTTTTGGGGCCCTCGGGATCTGGTGGCTTTGCCTTCACTGCCACTGCTAATCTGCCTGTTACACCCGCGGAGGTTCTCCCTCAGAGTGTGCGGTCCTCGGACATTCAGCCCCCCAGTGATGACCTCGTTCCCGGCGCTCCCGTTACTTTGCCTGGTGACGTCTCGGGCAGGATTGATTATCCTCACGAGGACATAGGAGGCGGGAGTGCCGTAAGGGATTCTGAAAGGGGAGCGTCGGCTGAAATGGTCCGGGAGATGGTGGAGGTCGTGGATTTGAGTGTTGACAAGCCCGCGCCCCCTGGTCTTTCTGAGCGGCCTATTACTGCGGAGGCCGAGCGGTTGCCTGAGGCCTTTGGGGGCGCTGTTATTGAGGCGGACCTTCAGGTGGCCTTGTTGGCCGATGAGTCTGTGACTGAGGCGGCGCCCGCGGGGTTTAGGAGCGGCCCGCAGGAGTTCGAGTCCCAAGTGGAGTACGGCCCGGATGACCCTCCCTGCTTTTACGAGGTAGCCGGTTGCTTCCTTCTTTTCCTTGCCTTCCTTTATTCATGCCTTGATGAATTTTCCTGTGATAGTTGCAGCTCCCGAGTTTGATAGCCGGCTTCAATGGGCTAGTGGGAGTGATCGCTCAGTCCCGCCTGGAAGTGAGGTCTTCGAATGCCGCTCGTGAAGCTGCACAACGGGCGGAGGCGGAGCTAGCTGGAGCAAAGGAGAAGATTGCTTCCCTTGAGGCCACCAACAAGGATCTGCGGCTTAGATAGAGTCTTCTTCAGGAACGGATTCTCTCCTTGGAGGAGAGGTTGAGGACGTCCGTGGCAGTTGGCCGAGATGGCTCTGTCTTTGACTGTAAATTAAGGACGGTGTTCGCATGTGCCACCGAGTGGCGCGGTTAATCCGTCCGCGGTTTCCCGTGGCCGTCCTCGATCCTAGGAATGCTGGTGCCTTGAGCATGGAGGACTTGTACGGCGTCGATGGCAGGCCTTTCCCTGGCCCTCCTCAGGCAGGGCTTAATGGTGAGCCTCTTACGCCTGAGGAAGAAGTTCCAGTGGAGCAGACGAGATCTTCGGGAGCTCATGAGGCTCAGAGAGGAAAGGCCCGAGCGGCACTCTCTTGACATGCTGCTCCCTTGTACTTCACTTTGTTTTCTTCGGTTCTGTCATACTTGTACAGAAAATCTCTTTTTGTGAATAAAACTTAGTCCTTTTTGCTTCAAAGCTTTGGACGTTCCTTTTGTGTCTCATCTGTGCATTCGTTTTTTTTTTGCGGCGCGTTGTTCAGCGCCTGACTTTTTTGTTTCAAGCCGGGCGACCCCTTCTTTAGATGTTTGACCCGTTTTACCTTTTCGGACTTGGGTATTCAGCCTTTTCAGGGACTTATGGCTCTTAGCCTTCTGGGCGTACTTTTGTCGCCCGGTCTTTAGGATTGCTTAGCCACGGTTGAACTTTTGAGTTATGGCCTCAAGGGCCCGGCCTCTGGGACCGCTCGGTCGCAGCCGAGTTTTTGGATGACCTCTGGGGCCCGGCCTCTGTGACCGCTTGGTCACAGCCAAGTTTTCAATGACCTCAAGGGCCCGGCCTCTGGGACCGCTTGGTCACAGCCAAGTTTTTGATGACCTCAAGGGCCCGGCCTCGGGGACCGCTTGGTCACAGCCAAGTTTTTAATGACCTCAAGGGCCCGGCCTCTGGGATCGCTTGGTCACAGCCAAGTTTTTGATGACCTCAAGTGCCCGGCCTCTGGGACCGCTTGATCACAGCCAAGTTTTTGATGACCTCAAGGGCCCGGCCTCTGGGACCGCTCGGTCACAGCCGAGTTTTTATTTGTTAAATGCCGTGAGTTGCTAGCTGCTTCCTGCTGCTCCGGGGCCGGGCCCGGGTCTTCGCAGGAAGCGGTCGAGGAGAGAGTACGGAAACACTTCGTCGCAAGGGCAAAAAATGGACGTTTTATTAATGCATATTTTTCTTACATTGAGTGGCCTCAAGGTTTTTGTCTTTTTTTCTTTTCTTTTTAGTCCGCGCCTATGATGGCCTTGGCCCTCGAGCGGCGTGACCGGCTGCTTCCTGCTGCTCCGGGTCCGCGCCCAGGTCTTCGCAGGAAGCGGTCGAGATATCCTTCTGTTGCCAGCCGCTCGAGTTCCGCCTAGAGCTTCTTGCAGTCCTCGGTGTCGTGGCCGTGGCTGCCATGGTAATGGCAGTATTCCCATTGGTCGCCTCCCTCCGGGTTTTTCAACGCCTTGGGCCATCTGAGGAACCTTTCATCCCTGATCTGCCTCAGGATATTGGTGACGGAGTCAGCGAAGGCCAATGGGCCTGAGTGCTTTTCTTCCCCAAGGACCATCCGCTCGGGTGTGTCGTGCCCGGACGGCCATTGGGTCTTCTGGTGGGCGCTCGCCCTTCTGCTTCCTTCCCCTGTCCTCGGGGGCAGGGGGTCTTCTGGTGGGGTCGGCTGAGTTGCTTCGCCGGCCTTGGGTCCAAAGACAGTTTTCCAAAGCCTTTTGAGCCCCCTTCTGGAAGGGGCCGGACTCATGAACTTCTTTTTGTTGAGGTAGTCCCTCAACTCGCCTGGAGCCCCCGCCGACTGCTGTTGTCTGAGCGCCGTGGGGCGCGGGATTTCGGAGCGTGGGCTCCTAGAGTGTTCGCCTGCCTTCTGCTGGAGGCTACGGACGGCCCTTGTGAGGCTGTCCACCTTCTGCGCCAGTTTGCGCACGCCCAGTGCCGGGCGCTCGTTACGCGCGCCCGACGGGAGGCGCTTGTCGTGGCGGTCGTCTCCTCGGGTGGACGTGCTGCCTTGTCTGCTGAACATCCTTGGGGCGTTTGCTTGTTGTTGGGGGGATGGGAAGCCGCTTAGTTTTTTGTTCTTCCTTTTATTCCCACAGACAGCGCCAATGTTGTGTTACGGTTCCCACAGGGCTGCTATGGCGAGAGAGATGCAGGGGGTGAGGGTTACCCAGCCGGACGACTTGCTATAGCCGAGAGATGCAAAGGGTGTTGACCACCCAGCCGGATCTCTCGGGGAGGCTCGTTGATGAGAGGTGTTGGACCCTCGACGTCCAGTCCGGTCCGTGGTTAACCGGCAACACAAGTGAGTGAGATGTTGGACACGATATGAGAACTGAGACCGGATGTTTTAAGTAGAAAACCTCCTCTTGAAATGGGAGGAAAACCCACTAGGCTCGGGGCCTGTAAAGAGTTTCACTATATGGGTTGGAGATTTTACAGAGTACAGTTGTGAGAGTTATTCCCTTCCCTATCTCTCGTTTTGTGTTTATCTCCTAAGGAAGCTATGCTCACTGGGAGCCTTTCTACACGTCTCTGAGGAGTTAGGCGTGGAGATGGAGAGCACTAAGTGGAAGCTTTGGGACTTAGAGTTGTGTCTGGAAAGCTCCCTTGCGTGTTTCTGGATGGACCTCCCCTGGAAAGGAGGTCTTGCTGTATATTTATAGTGGAAGTCGGACCGTTGGGGAGTGGACGCGTGTCGCCCATCCGGCGGTTGAGGAGCGGGACCACTGGCCTCCTTTAATGCAACTGAGATGTGGATAGGGACATGCGTACGGCGCCGATGCAGCTTTTGAGTGCGTCAGGTGTACAGGAATCGGATATCTGTCCTGATTTGACTAGGCGTGCTCTGTTGATACGGCGACTGGTAGTAGTTGCAGGCTTTCTTGAAAACTGTCGAAATAGGCCAGCTGGCATTCCCGGATATGGACGGGCGGTTCTCGGACGGCTGTAAGTCCTCTTGTAAGCTTGCGGCCTTTGGAGGAGAGAACTGCTCCTGTGGGATCCTCCGGAAAGTCCGAGAGATTCTTCCTGGCCGCTCGGGTAGTTGTGAAACCTCTTGGGCTCTCGGCCCTTGGGCTTCTTACCTGGGCCATCTGATCCGCTCGCGAGAATGTCTCTGAGCCTCTTTATTTGGGCCGTACTTTTATGGGCCTTCATACTGGGGCCGAACAATAATAAATCTTTAGGCTCTTCTATTATTGCTGATAAGATTCATCCCTAACGTTTCTTCTTCTTCTTCAAGTTGATTAATTTTAATATCCACATGTAAAAATATATCTTATACATGAATGTATCCAATAATAAAAGAAAAATTTTTATTTTTTCATTCAAATTATATTTTTTAATATATTTCTTTCTTATTTTAAATTTATATTTATTCTTGTGAAATTATAAATTATCAAAAGTTTAAATTAGTTAAATTATCTGAATGAACTTTTTCTCAATTCTTCGTTTAATGCTTCAAAATTTACCAAGTGATAACTTGACAAAGATATAACAACTTGATCTTTTAACAATTTAGCTATCTAACAATTCTAACATTTTGACCTTATGACAATTCAATCTTTTGACAGATTAAGACATTTCTTCATATAAGCCAAAATTTTAATTATTGGAGTCCATTTGAATCATTTATTGAGGCTAGTTGGATTGTTAAAGTATTGTGTTTTGTAATTAGATGGATGATGTCATCATTATGATAACATTTGCAATTAAAATGACTCATTAGTGGCAAATTTAATGTGGTTCTTGATGATTTTCATACTACATCAATTTTGAATCATTTTGCCATATAGCATTATTATTTTTAATTCAAAGGGGATATATCATCATCTGATAAATGTTAGGAAAGCAATGGATTGTTTAGATTAGTATTGCTATTTTAAACGCATCCTTTCCAATTTTAGTTACCCTTTTAAATTTTAATGCCTACAGAGTACTTGTGATAAGAAAAAAAATCATGAAACTAATGAGTCTAAATTCCTTTTTTGGGTAATCAAATGACATTAATTGTCAGTGTGGTACCTATTGTGTAATGTTTAAATAATGTAACCTTTGTCGATTGAAAAAATCTCTTTTCTGTAAAAGATTTAATGTGTTAGGTATAACCTAAAATAGGGCCAACCCAGCCAATTAATATAGTGAACATGTAAATCGTAAATTCATAAAGAAGAAATAAGTGACCAGTCCATTAGGTCCAAACCCAAGTACAAAGTCTTGCTTTAACCAAAGAAAATTAAAATGAGAGGGACGATCGAATGGTCGGGTAATAAAGTGGTTAAAAAGATATGGAAATGATAAGATTACAGACTTAAATGGTTAGATATTTGAATTTAAATCAGATGGTTAATTTAATTGAGTAGTTAATAACATCAAATTGTTAACTAAACCAAAGGACCAACTCAACCAAGTAGTTAGGTTAAGCATGCTGTTAACAGACCCTCCAATAACGCAATGATCTCTTAATCAAAACCAATTTCTTAGCATCACCATTTAACTAATTGCCTCAAGAAAACTTTCTACTCAAAACATATATAAAACTAGTTAAACTATTTATTTCTTAACGGATATAACTACTTTAATTGTGGTATATCGTTCCTTTTCAGGAAACCACCATCAACTGGCTGAGGGTGGATTCTCCTTGAGAGGACATTTTTTCCTTTCAACCGACTTCTTAAGGTCAAAACTTACAATTGGAGGACATTAGTTCTATAGGATTAGTCCTCAAACATGTCCCAAAAGGGATTTTAACATTTTCAACATGTCTTAAATTTTGGTGACTAAGATTTCAATGTTTACAACGACTGATGAGTGAGCACTTCCAAGACTTTTTTCTTCCGGGGGGATGCCAAGAGAGGGGACATCCTTCGATGGTTGATTTCATTATCCATGAGTCTTTATGTTCACCATTTTTTTGGTATTGTTGAAGAGTGTGAGTTAATAGCGTTTTTGAATGGGTGTGATTAGGTAAAAATGAGTGGCTTACCTAAGTTTCCCACAGATGACGTTGATATTGCATAGCTAAAATTGGTATTATAATTTGAATTAAATTGAGTCAAACTATTGAAACCTTTATTTGGATTATACATACCATAATGTCAAACAATAATTAAAAATATATGTGACTCAATTCTAGTGTATTATCTGATGTTTAAATCTATAACTTTTATAAAAAAATTAAAAAGTGGTAAATATAATGAGGATGTGAGATAGCAAAAGATGAAGGAGTTGGCTCCATTATATACGGAAGAACAATTAGTTAGAGTACTCTTGCTCTATTATGAAGGATTAATAATTCAAACTTTAATTTGATAAATAATAAAAGAGAGCAAAAATATATTAGAAATTATACTTTGATTAAACATAAATTGAATACAGTTGTTGATATAAGATGTTCTTGATATAAAATTTTGAGATGGGTTACATGATGGGGGTATACAAGGGAGCAATAGAGAATGGTTGCCAACATTCAGGAGGTTTAAATTTCTAACTTGTGATGATCATGAATAACGTGTGTGGTCGCTTCTTATAGAATTGAATCTTCAATCTTATTCATATGTTTTGGTATTAGAGATAAGTTATTTATTTTCTGTATTTATAATTGCATATTCATCTGCATTACACCTAGGCACTGTTGGTAAACCTATCTTCACCGTTGGTCAGCTTGTGATTGGTGGTTCAAGTCAAGGCTTTCCCCGTTTTACGTCTGTGTAGAAGAATTTTATGTTAATTAATACATTAATTAAATAATGATATCTCAATTCAAACGAATGCTTAGGGATAGTAGTTCAAACTCTAATATGACATTTAATTTAAGAGATTTATTAATTATTCTAAATAATCAAGATTATTCGAGATGGACAATACCTACTTAACAAGTAGAAAAAATTTATAAGATAAGAACTCTTGACTTCAAAACAACTCTAGCAATTAAAAATCATAAACAAGCCATTTCTATGGAGAATAAATAGGAAAAAGTTAGACTATTATCAACCTTTTTAATTGACAGGTTTAAACAAAAAGGTTATAATTATATTAATTATGGTTCAACTCAAATAACTATTAAATCACTAAACAAACTAAGAATAGATACTCAAGTATTACTCTATCTAAGATACTCAATATTATTAAAATATAAAGAGACAATCTTAGCAATTGTACAATCTAGTTTACGTAATTGACCTATTTATTTTAATTGTATACCAAATTTTACTGTATACCTTAAAGATCTAACTATATTAAACACCTTAGTATTAAATATTCATCTTTCAAGCTTAACTCAATAGGAAGATAAAAGTAGTTTTCTTATTTTATACCAAATTTATTTTAAATTATTAACAATTCAATTTAATCCTAAATATTTAATTCAAATTCCTTTAGGAGAAACCATGGTATTACAGGTGGAGGTAGATCATGCTGTACTTTTACGCTAAAATTATTAGAATAGAATGAAATTATTTTGCCAGATGCTTGGCAAATTGATCTTATATAACCTCCTTGTCATATAACTAGAAGAAAGTTTTTTGAGATTACAGAAACTCTTGATGTGAACGTTGTTTTCAATTTTAGGCAATCTAGGTTTTATAAATACCTAGATTATTAAGTTTTAATACATCTAAACCCCATACCATATTATTAGAATATGAAATATTTATATCATCTACTAGTACTAGATTTAAATCTACTTATTCACAAGAAACAAGATAAATCAAAAGTAGGAATCTTATTCCAAAAATAATTGCTCAACCTACGCTACAGTCACTTACATTATTAGACATGCAATCTATCAATGTAATAAGTTTAGGGGATGATGAATTTATTCTAGATTTGGATTATTTAAGGCAAGAATTTATAACAGAGGATAATAGACATATTAAAAAATAGTATTTTTAATTTTTTTACTAAGGAATAAATAGAAGAATATAGAAATACTTGGAAACAAATTATAAAATTTACTCAAAACTCATTTACCATTTTTTATTAGTTCTTACCTTATGCCAATTAGCATTATTTAATGCCAAAATTTAAATTATTAGAAAATAATCAAATTAATGCTAATATAAGAATTATAAGTCAATGGAGAACTGTTAATGGCCAACAAATTACTTCAGTACACCCACCATTAACAGCAATCAAACTAAATATAGGAGTACAAGTAACTGCTGCACCTTTTAAAAAATGTGATGATAGAGGACCTATTGAACAGGCTACTTTAGATGATATCAAAAATGTTTATAAGCAAAGCAATTATCAAGCTCAAACTTTAGATACCGTAGCTACACAACTAGATAGAATAGAAGATATACTCCACAAGAAATTCGAACAAAGTAATAATTTTTCACATAGTATCTCTTAATTACTTAGTTGATCCTATACATTATCTAAAAATGATATTGAACAATTACCATCTAGAAGAACTGATCTCCTCTTAAAAAAGTTATCTCAAAAAGTTTAACAATTAACTCCCTCATCTTCTAGTCAACCTAAACAATTCAGACCATATATTAACCTATAGAAACAGAAGAGAACGAAGATCAAGAGATAAACAAATTTCAAAAATGTAAGAGAAATAATCATGATCATCCTAGCGGGTATCATACCCAAAACTATTATCCTAAACAAAAACATTCAATGGAGAAGCTATCTATGAATGAAATATAGATGGTAAATCTGACAATGAAATAGCAAGTTTACTCCATGATAACGGTATGGCTGCTGCAGCATTCCATGTCCATCATATAGGAGACCATGAAGCCTGTAAATTTATTGTTACAGGATTTACGTGGACAATAAAATTCTGGTGGTATATGACTTTACGTATCCATCAAAAAGATTACATATTAAACCATACTGAAATTGTTCAAATTGTAGGACTAAACGATGAAATTCAAATGGAACAACGAAAAAATGCAATAGAAATTCTTATTGTCAGAATAAGTCAAGCTTTTATAGGAAATCCTGAAGGAGAATTAATGAGATCCAAAATCTTTTTATCTAATCTGAGATGTCCTACTTTTCAAAATTTTTGTTAGTATAAAAATTTATTTATCACACATATATTGACAGTGTGATTGTAATTAACCAGTTTGAAAAGAGTGGTTTATCGCTAACCTTCTAATCCTGTTTTGTAAGCAAATTTTAACCAAACTCACTAATCTTTTCGAGGCAAGGGCAATACCTTTGGGAGACATGACTTTTGGATAACTTTTTACTTTTATCAATAAAGAAAGTCTTCAACTATGCCAAGAGTATAAGGAGCAACACAAATTTTATAAAAATAAGAAATAATTTAAAGTTCAATCAGAAATATTTTACTACTAATATGGCATAGATAAACAAAGAGCACCCTCAATAGTAAAACCAAAATATTTCAAAAATCATTCAGACAATCTAATGGTCAATAGCATAAATATCAAAGAAAATATAATAAAAAACCTAAGCAAAACAATAGTCCACAAACTAGGCCTCACTACCAACAATCCAAAATATTATATTGGAAATGTAAATGAACAAACATTAATCCAAAGAGTGCAAACTTTGAAAGAAAATATATAAATTATTTAAGGATGATGAACAAATATATAATAACATAACTTTATTGTTACTTAGTGATTATGAAGAACGCGACTACCAAGATGAAAAAGAAGAAGATGATAAACTGTATGAAATTTAAGAAAATGAATCAAGCAACTTTCCTTCTGAATTTGGAGATGAAGAAGAATTTCTACAATCCTGATATTTATATGACTGTAAAATACAGCAATTAAAATATGTTAAGAATTAAAGATGAAAAGAAATTTTTCATAAATATCATAGATAAAATAGACGATTCAGAGATTAAAAATAATATTTTTTAAAATTAAAAAACTTATTAACTCAAAAATAAAAATATAAAAACCCTAAATCTTTTAGTCTGACCAAAGTATTTGAAAACTATCCATCTCAATCATTATTTAAACAAATAACTCTTGGAGATTTATAAAATAAAATTAAACAATTCAAAGCTGACATCAAAGATTTAAGAAATCAATTATAAGAATAAAAATTTAATGAATTATAGTTAGATACAATATTATTATTACTAGAATTAAAAATAATTATACCAAAAACAACATAACTATCAACATCTCAGTTCATTTTACCTGTAAACTATGAAAACCAAAATGAAGAGCAATATCTCTATCTGATTATAAGAATAAACTTTTAGAAGTGGTATTATCAAATTACATTAGTCATCAATAATGATTCCAATTCAAATTAATAGGTTTGTTAGACATATGAGTTGATTAAAATTATATACAAGAAAGTTTAATATCAATCAAATATTATCAAAAGACTACTGAAAAAATGCGTATTGCAAGTGAATCTAAATTAAATATTAATTATAAACTAATAAATGCTGCAATGTGTAATCAATGACATTACTTTCATTCTATCGTCATTTTAGTCAAAGATATTCAACAAGACATTTATTAGGAACTCTTTTCTAAACCCAAATTTATCCTTTTACGGCTTCTACTGGAGGCATCTCCTCCCAGATTTTAGGAAATCTAAGTCTCTTCTCTTTTATCCACCACGTTAAATAAAGAGAAATTCAAGAATTACAAGCTATATTTATATATAAGCGAATAAATACAATAACCAACAAGGAATATAATACTTACAAGAAGAAATAGAACTCGAAAGAATAGAACAATATTTACAAAATCCTGATATAGTAAATAAAATTAAAAATATCCAACAAATATTCAAAAAGGAAGTATGTGCTAATCTTCCCAATACTTTCAAAGATAGGGAACAACATCAAGTAAGCCTACCCTCTAAACTAGATTTTCATGAATCTAATATACTAACAAAAGCGAGACTCATTCCGATGAACCATAAATTATTAGAATATTATAAAAAGGAAATTAAAGACTTAATAGACAAAAAGTTAATTAGATGATCTAAATTTCCTTGGAACTATTTTGCTTTCTATGTTACGAAGTAGACAGAGATAGAACGAAGAGTTTTAAGATCAGTCATTAATTATGAATCATTTAATAAGGTATTCCAATGGATTAGATATCCATTACCATATAAAATATACTTAATTAATCGATTATATCTTTTTAAAATATGATATGAAATTTAGATTCTGGCAAATTCAAATCAAGGAACAAGACAGATATAAAACAATATTTACTATTCCATTTGAACATTATGAATAGAATATAATGTCCTTTGGACTCAAGAATACTCTATCCAAATTTCAAAACACAATGAACTAGATATTCAACCCATATACTCAATTTATAATTATTTATATTGATAATATTTTAGTATTTTTAAAAATAGTAGAATGATATTTTAAATATTTATAATAATTTGTAAACATCATAGAATAAAATGGTTTGGTTGTTTCATCTACAAAGATCAAACTATTCCAAATGAAAATCTGATTTCTAGGATTTAATATTTATCAATATATTATCATGCTTATCCAACGAATTATTGAATTTACAAATAAATTTCTAGATGAAATTAAAAATAAAAATCAGCTACAAAATTTTTAGGGTGTCTTAACTAAATAGCCAATTTTATTCATTGACTTAGGCAAATATGTGGGTTTCTATATCAAAGACTCTAGAAAAATCCTTGGCATGGACGGAGTAACATACCAAAATAGTCATGAGCCTAAAATAATAAATATGATATTTACCTTGTTTTGGCATACCACAACCTAATGTAGCCTTTATAGTAGAAATTGATGCATCCAACATTGGATATGGAGGCATCCTTAAGGAAAACTTAGCATCAAATGACATGCACAAATCATATGTTTTTGCTCTGGACGTTGGCTTTAACCACAAAAGAATTATTCAATTATTAAAAAAGAAATTTTATTCATTATTTTTTATATTTCTAAGTTTTAATATGATTTATATAATAAAAAATTATTATTACATATAAATTATAAAGTAGTAAAAGATATTTTACAAAATGAAGTCAAAAACTTAGTTTCTAAGCAAATTTTTACCAGATGACATGCTATTTTATCAATATTTAATTTTGATATTAAATTTATTAAAGAAAATTCAAATTCATTATTCAATTTCTTAACAAGAGAATTTTTACAAGATAAACATGCCTCCTAAACCAACCAAAGACAAAGCCAAAGACAACCAAAGCAATTCAACCACCTTCAACTCCAACTAAGCAATCAGCCAAAGACTCTACAATGCCTATTCCACAAAAAAAAAAAAAAAAAAAAAAAAAAATTCTATATCCAACAAATTTGTCACTCTCTAAAAATGTCTACTACTCACATTCAAAGATGTTGTATAACTGGCATCATATTCCTCTATCAAAACCACCAAAAATTCTACTGACTATGTTACCAAACCCTTAACCATACACATCACTAAGATAGCTCTTTTTCAACAACCTTTACTCAAAGACATGCTCACCATCACCAATAAAATGTTCTACGACAATTGCTTATACAACATAGCCAATATAGTGTTAACTCAACAATATTATGAGCTCATCCTAATAGACTGGTTCTATTAAGCTCAAACACCATTGAAATCCATAAAATAATTTCATTGTTTACTCCATCTACAAGATCCTACGAGTGAGGAAACCTCAGGAGATTGCCCTTAATGCATAGGATACCAAACCATTTTCAATTAAATATTTTCTGGTTGGGTATAACTATCAAGACTACATGACTACCTAGTGTCATGCCTTTTACCTCAAATCATATTGTCACTCATGGTTTATCCAATTTGATAAATCATATCTAAATAACTACCTCATTGGTTTACAAAGTTGTGGCTTTATTTAGGCGATATTCCTACCATTTATCTACCTAATATTCAATAGTCAAGGCTTTAATATGAAAAATTATACACATATTTATTCTCCTATTACAAAAAAATCAGTTTCCATATTGATTATGAAATCTCATAGCTATGGCATGGGTTTCACTTGTCACAAATACTACGAAGGAATACCATTACCAATTGTTAGAGAATTTTGGATTAAATGGTCAAACAAATTTGATCATTTATAAATTACTCCAACTCTTATTCAATCACATTTCTAATAATTTGATCATTTTTAAATTACTCCAACTCTTATTCAATCATATTTTCAATAACTTAAGGCTGTGAAGCAAACCCTCAAGGAAGTCTCAAGGTTACTTCCTTGTCTATCAACACTAGCTCTAGTTCATCCTACTTCAACAACCCAACCAACGGCTCCGCCATAGCTTAAATTAACACTTCACCTACACCATCGGTCTCTTCAAAACGGTAATCCAAAAAGGCCCAGAAGGCCTAATTAGGAAAATTTTTAGCCCAGATGCAGACAACAATGAAGAAATCGGCCGATATAATCAATGATGATTCATCTGGCTCATCTACTCAACCTCCTTATCAAACAAACAACCCACTAGCCACAAATCCCTTCAGGGGTTATCATGCTCAGAATTTATTTAATTTCTAAGCCCTATTACAAAAAAGAAAATTAATAATCCAATCGTTGGGTTATTTATAACCATGTATCAAGAATAATTGTATCAACAATTGTATTCAACTTGTGTTTAATCAAAGTATAATTTTTGGTATATTTCTGCTCTCTTTTATTTTTTGTTAAATTAAAGTTTGAATTATTGATCCTTCATAATAGAGCAAGAGTCCTCTAACTATTTGTTCTCCCTCATATAATGGAGCCAACTCCTCCATCTTTTGCTATCTCACATCCTCATAATATTGACAAATTTTCAATTTCAAAGAAAATGTTATAGACTTAAGTGTCGAAGAATACACTAAGAATTGAGTCCTGTATCTTTCTAACTTATATTTGATATTATGGTACGTATGATCCAAATAAAAGTTCATTAGTTTGACTCAAATTAATTAAATTATAATCCAAATTTTAGCTATGCAATATTAATGCCATCTGTAGGAAACTTAGTTAAGCCACTAATTCTGACTTAATCACACCCACTCAAAAGCTCCATTAACTCACACTCCTCAACAATACCAAGAAAATAGTGAACACAAAGACTCATGGATAATCAAGTCAACTATTGAAGGATGTCCCCTCTCTTGGCATTCCCCTAGAAGAAGAAAGTCATGAAAGTGCTCACTCAAGACAAGTTAAAAATGCTAAAATCCCTATGGGACATATTCAAGGACCAGTCCCATAAAACTAATGTCCTATAATTACAAGTTTTGACCTTAAGAAGGAGGTTGAAAGGAAAAAATGTGGTCTCAAGGAAAATCCACCCTTTGCCAATGGCACTAGTGGCTCCTAAGGCATATAACATCCTGGCTCAAACAAAGTTTAAACTGTGAGACTCAAAAGAGAGTCCTTTGTGAAGAAATCCTAGATAAACTTCAGGATTTTGGACACCCTTCCATTTAGGTGGAAGGTCATGCAGTACCATACTCTGAACCCTCCTAGCCAAGCAAATACGGACATAATTGTTGATTATTTGGCATTGAGGACAATCCTCAATGCAAAATAATCATCTCCACTATTGAAGTAGAGGAACAAATTAAAAGAATAGAGTAACAAATTTTTTAAAAGTACTGTTAAATTGTCACGAATCTATATCAAGTATGTCAATTTAATAAATAAATAGATATTTAATTAATAAATAATTAAATTTTAAATTAGATGTGATATAACAGACAAATCATAAAATCTTTTTATCCAAATAATAATAATAAATAGATTCAAAAGCCTATAATAGGACCTTATCGGATAATTATTTGGATAATACAAATGTGACCTACTCCAAACATTTATAAGAAAGATAACCAAATAATGACAATAACTCATCCACATAATTAATAAATCCAATAATTTTTAATATACTGCCCAAAGGTGTAAACCCGGCCGAACAAACGATCAACAACCAACATACAACCCATAATAAACCCAATCCCAAGGAATAAACATGTAGTTGACATTATCATTATCGAAAGATATAATACTCACCAAAATATACGGTATCACATCAGATCTTGAACAACTCTTACCGTATATCTCAAGCCCTCTACTCTTAAGGGATAAAATAGGAAAACTTGAGTTTAAAACTTAGTAAATATCATTTATACATAAAACAATATATATATACATGTCCATAGCCAGAATGAAGATGAAATCACATAGTAAATCGTATAAAACAACTCATAGAGTCTGAAAATCCACTGAAAGTCTGAAGGTAGCCTCACACTCCAATCGCACAACAGATCACACCATCCCATCAGGACAACACTCGTAATAAATTGCCATCCAGAGTCAAACCTTATATGTATAAACAATGGCTACATTTTAAACCTGTAATTACTCAACTCTCTTTTCATTATTAATGACTATATTTTAGACCTGTAACTACGTGACTATCTTTTCATTATTAATGGCTATATTTTAGGCCTACAACTATTGAACCATCTTTTCATTATTAAGGGTTATATTTTAGACTTATAGCTACTCGACTATCTTTTCATTATTAACGATTATATTTTAAGCCTATAACTACTCGGCCTTCTTTTAATTATTAACGGCTACATTTTAGGCATGCAACTATTCAACCATCTTTTTATTATTATCAGCTTACATATTGACCCACCAGGGTTTCAGACAACCATGGTCCCTCACAGTAACGATCTCATCCCCCGGCAACATGCATGTGTATCAATTCATGGCCTAATTCATGACCTCTCTATATAAACATACTGATACATGAACAGTCCATATATTTTTGGGCTTTCATAAAAATAATAAAACTCTCTAAAAATTATAAAACCCAAATAAAACCCTCAAATCAACCATAAATCATACATGCATGTATAGAATAAATAGATAGGGTTATAAAAATAACATACATATTAGTAAAATTTTTAAATAGTAGTTAAAATATATCAAATATTGAAATAGATCAAAGATATGGCTTACAAATATTTGTTTCAACTTCATATCAAAGTAGATCAGATAAAATGATGTTTCGAGCTACTTGAACTCCACCTTCTCTCTCATATTCCTCTCTCTTGCCGTGCACCTCTCCTCTCCACTCTCTTGCCACACTTCTATCCCCTCCTCTCTCTCTCTCTCTTTTTGCTTCTCCATCGAGTTCCTCTCTCGTGCATGCACAAAGAGAAATGAATGGGTTAAGTAAAAATTAGTATATACGAAATTTAAACCTCTAAATTAGAACCAAATGTTATCAGATATGAAATCAGACAAATGATAGGATTAGATGATACTTGTCTGAATGTCATACCGAGCAGATTTTGCAAAAGGATATTTTGAGGTGTCAGATCTCTTCTGTCCTCTCTTTCTTCTCTCTCTTGCCATGCCTCCTTCCCCTGCCTTTGCCTCCCTCTCTTTTTCTCTCACTTTCCTTTCTTCTCTTTTTTCTCCTGCCGCATGTGGCTCCCCTCCTTGAATTATTATTATTATTATTATTATTATTATTATTATTATTATTATTATTATTATTATTATTATTATTATTATTATTATTATTATTATTATTATTATTATCCAATTGGTATTCAAGTACCAACTCAACTAATTTAAATATCCTCCAAAATTTTACAATATGTAATTAATTATTTCAAACACATCTAATAGATAACCTAACTAGGGTGGAACTATTCACCTCAAAAATTAAGAGATATTAGCTCTCTTATAAATTAAAATGCTAGCATTGGAGCTCTAAAATAGAAGCATTAATCCCATGGATCATTTATACTATTTTTACATTCTACTCATCTTTCAAAATCTAGAAGATGTCGCACTTTGCCTCAACTTTCCTTTGATCTTAAAGGGAGATGCAAATTTTGATTCTACAGGTTAGGAATAAATTCCATTGGTATTTTTTAGGAACTAGATGACCTATTATAGTCTCACTTCTCATCTAATCGGAAGAAAGAGAAATAACTCTAGCACTTTGTTTGGATAAGATAAGCTCCTAAAAAAGCTTGAAGCATTTTTTGGCTAGGTTCAATACTAAGACTAGAGGCATTTCAAATCTAATCAATAAAATAAAATTGAATATCTTTATGGTAACAATTCAGCCAAGTGGCTTTTTTAAGTCACTAATTTGATAGGACCTAATAACATTCTTGAAGATAGAGGTGATCACTTAGACTTACATTGCAATTAAGGAGGCACATGTTGCTAGATGGTCATAATGCCCAAATTATAAGTATCATTCAAGACATAATAGAAGAGGAAAAAAGAGAACAGGTGGCAATCAATTTATTTGGGATCATCATAAGAAATAGGGGATTGAGTTGAGCACTCACAAAGAATATAAACCGCTACATCTAACACCCCTCACCAATATTCAGACAAATGTTTGATACATATTTAGAATGATAAATTTTTAAAGTGGGCAAAACCAGTTAAGAATTTGGAGGAAAGAGAATAGTAAAAGTACTACCTCTATCATCAATTTTTTGGGTTCAACATTAAAGACTATCAACACTTTTGAAGGAGATTGCAGCCTAATATGGAAATAATATCTTAAAAAATATTTGTAAAATCTTGGGTCTATCTTTAGGTAAAAATAAGGATGACAAAGAGCTTCCCAATTAATATTGAAATCAAGTAGTGGTAGGGGTCATTAATATTGCATCCACCAAACCTACCAATTCAGTAGTTTCAAATCATCATGAATAAACTTCCTCTAACAAAAGATAAAAATTAGGCGTAGAAAAAGATGTTATTAGTATAAGTGACAACGATATGATACACATAATCTTTCCATTTCTAAACCTATTATTTAACTACCCTCATTTCAGATGGAGTTCAAGACAACTAACTAATGTAAATCTTTATTGATAACAAAAGTTCAAGGAATATCCTTTACTTTGATACATTCATTAAATTATGACTTTGAAATAATCAAATGGACCCATTTTATAGATCTATATATGAACTTGCTAATAAACGGGTCTAAGTAAAGGAATTTGTATATTTAGAAGTTACGATGGGAATGTATCCAAAAATGACGTTTTATCAAATAACTTTTCTAGTAGTGAATATTCTTTCAATTTATAATGTAATATTGAGTCAACCATGTCTAATAACATTTAGAATGGTTGCCTCCATCCTACATCTTAAAATAAGATTTCCAACTAAATACGGGACCGAAGAAATTAAAGGAGATAGGTTACAAGGCAAAGTTGTTACCCAATGCAAATCAATGGCTCAACTCTACCTCAACCGGTAGAAGAATTTGGCTTTTAAAATGAGACCTCTCTTCAATAGACTCAACAAAGAGAATCATCACTTCAAATTTTTAAAACTAGTAGACCTAAAAAAGTGTGTTTAGATTGGGTTTTTTCTAGATCAAGAACTAAAATAAAAATTAATAAAGTTTCTATAGTGCAATACGGACATTTTCATCTAGATACCGACAAACATGCCAAGTACTCCAATGAAAATGATGTTTTATAAGTTGAGTCTCGTTTTTGAAAGTAAACCTATCAAACAAAAGAGGAGAACCCACCCCCACAGGAAAACTCATAGCAATTCCAGAAAAGGTTAGGAAGTTAACTGATACTAAATTCATCATAGAAATAAATAATTCGGATTGGCTATCTAATGTGATCCTTGAAAAGAAGAGTAATGGGAAATGGATTATTTGTGTCAACTTCACAAATGTAAATAAGTTATGTCAAAGAGATAGCTGTCCTTTCCGGAGGATCAATCAGTTGGTAGATTTAATATCCAAATACCAGCTGTCAAGATTTATGGATCCTTATTTACGATATAATTAGATCCGAATAAATTTAAATGACGAGAAAATGACCTTATTTATGATAGATCAAGAAACTTATTACTACAAAGTAATGTCTTTTAATTTGAAAAAAAAAAGTAGAGTAATATATTAGATGCTAGTAAATAAAATATTTGAGAAATAGATTAGAAGAAATATAGAGGTATATATTGATGACATAATCACAAAAAGTGTACTTATCAACAACAATATTGGTCATGTTCCTGATCCCGAATTCCAATTACATTAAATCATTAATCTGTAATTAATTTAAATTTAGTTTTAATCCTTAAGACATAAAATTAATTGTTTAATCCATCAATAAAAATCCAAAACAAATATCGGGACACCAGCCTAAAAATTATATAACAACAAAAGATTTGAAATAAAATAATAATTCAGATCAAAGGATCTAAGTGTCATATTCGAAAGTGGCTTCAAATACTATTATAAGATATTAAATCATACGTAAGGACAAATATTCATAATAAAATTAGAATAATAAAAATTATAAGTTAACTGAATCGCTAAAAACAAAATCAAAATCAAATTTAACTTCATTATTGTATATCATCTCTACCTAAATCACAAAATAAAACCAATAAACCAAAAGTAACAACATTAAACTAATATTATTTTTTAAATAACAATACATAAACTACTCCAAATCCTAAGTCTGATCCCCGAGTAGCCATCCCTCAATCTAAATTGCTTGTGAGTAAGTACTGAGTACTCTAATTTGAAATATTAGTAAATTAAAAGTAAGAGTTACCCAATTACTCAATAAATTATATATAATTTTTATATGTGAACATATATATATATATAGAGGGGCATATTGAAATATAATATGATCAAATATCCCAAAAATGAATAAAATTATTTCACAAATTTAACATATATAATCTCAAAACTGACATTCAAATATACTAAACTGTATATGTACTAAAAATATGCTTAAATTATGCAAAAATATAAGGGACCAATGATAGGTGATAACCTCACCAACAAATAACAAATGTAGAAGCTCAAGTATAATTATTTCTATATAACCAAAAAGCCATGTATTACTATTCAATACCACTGTGTAAGCCGTCTATATATCGCCATATGGGCAGGATTGAACACTTTTTTAAATCCATCAATATATTTTATTAATTTTTTACAATAATTGATACATAATCAAATTGAAAGCCTATTCAAATGTGAGTATATTATTGGATTTTCTCATACTAGAAAAAGTATACTTATTATCAAATTTACGTAAAATTTTTTCTTATCTTTTCTTTTTAAATTTATGTCATGTAGTAAAATATTAACCATGTGAAAACTCTAACTTGTAATTTTTTTTTTTTTTTGGTAAGTACTTTAACTCTAACTTGTAATTTAAAATATGTAAGAATAATATTATAAGATTTGTAAACATGTAGGAGTTATTATTATAAGAAATTCATATAATTAGTATAATTTCATTAATTTTCTCTAATTATAAAACATTCGAGGATAGTTTTATATTAATTTAGTACATATAGAAGTATATAACTCAAAATTAAAGATATGAAAGAGTAGTGACAAAATTTAAGATCATGTGAGAATATTATTATAGAAAATCAACTTTTAAATATGATGTGTAGGTATTTAAGATGTATTTCATAAAACTTTCATGCATGTAAACCAATAACATTTTATATAACAACACATGTTTGAACATTTATAATAATAAACAATATCAGAAGAAGATGGCAACAAAGAAAAGAGATTTGAATATACTTATCTTATACTTAAATCTAGCAAAGATCGCTTAGTTTTCACTTAGTTTTCCTCTTCTCCTACATTCTTTCTCTTTTCCTTACTCTTTTTTTCTTTTTTTTCTCTCTCTTTTCTCAAGAATTGTATAAAAATGACTCAAAATCGGCTAAATATCCTATTTATAGAAAATTGATGCATATATGACAATTAGTTGTGCATCAGGCGCTAACACATGGAACATACTACATATAAGTATCCCTCAGGCATGCATCAAGCACCAACATTCTCTCCTAAACAAATATATAAGTCAATTAGGGCACAACGAATATGAATAATCTACCAAAAATATGTACAAGTATCCCAAAGTTATCTCTCAAGCGCGACATTACTATCCAAAATAAGTATATGCATGGGGTTGATACCTATCAGGTGTCATTCGACCTAATTTATTCTAATTAAAAAATTAAATTAACCAAACATCTCAATTGATTTCAATATTTTCATCAGCTTAAATTTATTGAGAAATAAATTAGATCCATACCTTACAATATTTGCTATATGATAGAAATATTTGATATACTCTGGACACACTAGATGAAATTAAATCCAACCAAATATATCTCCAAGATAATTTTGACTAATTTCTTAAGTTTTATAGTCTCACAACGTAAAATAAAGGCTAATCTAGAGAATATTAAAAAAATAATTGATATGGAGCCACCTTGGTCAACCGAAGACATCTAAGAGCAAACCAAAGACTTGCAACCTTATGCCAATTCATGTTAAGATTTGGTGAGAAATATTTACCATTTTTTAAAAATTAGAAGGAACAAAGGCAAATGATTTCTTTTGAATAGATAAGTACCAATAAGCTTTTTAAGATTTAAAAGAATATTTAACTCATCTATTTTTATTAACTCCTCCTAAGAAGGATGAAAAACTATATCTTTACCTGGTCATTTTAGAAACAACTCTGAGTGTTGTCTTGTTCAGGATAAAATTAATGATACAATGACTGATATATTATATTAGTAAGATCATAGTAGAGTCGGGGATTAGGTATACGTGAATAGGGAAGGTTGCATTAGCCATAGTTTTTGCTCTGAAAAAAACTCCAACCGCATTTTAGGCCTATAAAATTGTAGTCCTAACATATAAAACTCTAAAAAGGATTTTATAAAAATTAAAATTATCCAAATGCTTGATCAAATAATCAACCGAGTTGGGTGAGTTTAACAGTAGAGTTTCAAGCTCGACTCTCCATAAATAGACAAATCCTTGTGAACTTTATTATCAAAACAATGATCCCAATCTCGGAAGAAACAATCGAACCCCAAGGGCTATATTAGATACGTCACCATTCATGTGGACATTGTGTGTTGACAAAGCATCTTCCTAGAGGTTAGTGGAGTTTGATGATATTGACTTCCTTGATGGAATCGAGATCAAATACTCGATCATACTCAAATTTCCAACCACTAGTAATTTGGCCAAATATGAAATTCTACTAACCGGGTCGAAGCTGGCTAATGAATATTTCGTCAAAAACATGAGTACTTATAGTAATATTGAATTAGTAATCAAGCAAATATTTGTTAACTTCAAAACAACCAATATAGAACTAGCTAAATATCTCCGCTTGGTCTAGAATTTTCAGACATACCTCGAACAATTTGAGATTATCCATAACCTTAGAAAAGTAATTGAAAAGATGATCATCTTTTTAATATAGCAGCATCCAATTGTCCAAAACAAAATATCTGAAATAAGGGAGAGATCTTCTAGAGACGAGGTAACAAGAAATAAAATAAAATTCTTCAAGTAGTTAATGAGACAGCTTAGATGAGTCCATACTTAAAATATTTTCAAAGTAGAATGCTTTTGAGTGATCTGGTGGAGAAAAAGTAGATATAAAAAACTGCAAGATGGTACACTATATTATAGATTGATCTCTGCATAGAATAGGTTATTTAATACACTATATGTGCTGCTTGACTTCAATATAATCCGACTATGTTCCCAGATATCTCAGCACATGTGGAGTGCATATAAGAGAAAATAATTTAGCCTTCAAAATTACAAGATAAAACTATTATTGGTTAACTTTGAAGAAGAATCTAATAGAGTTTATCAAAAATACAATAGTAATCAAATCCATGTTAGTGTTCCTAAAGAACTCCACATGGAGTTTCAAGCTTTACATGCCCCCTAGCCATTTGCATAAGAGGGTTCCTAATCTTACTGGGCCTATTTTCTATAACTGTAGGTCAACAAAAGTTTATTATTATTATAATTAACTACTTTATAAAGTGGGTAGAAGCCTCTCATTTGACCAAGATTACTAAGTAAAATACAATAGAACTCGTGCACAAAGTATTGTCTACAAATTTAGGATATCAGATGTTATGATAAATGATAATGACACTCAATTCTCAAGAAAAATGTTAACAAAATATTGTAAAGGCCTGGATATTCGATTGGTTTACTCATTAATATCGTGTCCACAAACAAATGAATAACATAGGTGACAAATTGAATGATAATTAATGGTTTAATGATTAAATTAAATAAAGTTGGAGGTACTTGTGTAGATGAACTCCCATCTGTCCATTGGACCAACCAAACAATTCTAAGAGAATCCACTCGGAAATCACTTTTCAATTTGTGCTACAAAATGAAAGTGATAATCCCGATAGAGATAGAACTATCAAGCTATTAGATGAAAATTTTTATTTTAGATAAAAATTTTTAGCTTCTTTAATAAATTCTAAATATCTTAGAGGAAGTTAGAGAAATTGCTCACATTCAAGCAGCAGTATACTAACAAAGAGTTGCTTAGTATTATAATTGAAAGGTAAAAGAGAAGGCCATTTGGGGTTAAGGAACATTGAGACAATCAAAAACTTACACACATAGATAAATAATTCTCAACTTGAGAAGGACCATTCCTACTGTTAATAATACTCCACAATAGGTCATACAAGTAACTTATCCAAAATGAAAAGCTAATTCTACACACTTGGGAACACCATTCACCTAAAAAATACTATCAATGAAGAGGCAAACCTATGAATTTAGAGGTAGGTCTTACTCCTTACTTAAAGTGCTTGTATGATGTAAATAATTTTTCATTCTATCAAGAAAAACAATTTTTAATTTTATTATTTTTTGGGTAAAATTTCATACATGTGTGTTATTATTTACATAATTGCAATTAATCCTAAATTAGTTGTTTTTAACACCCTATTTGTACTCAAATTGGTGGTTAGGTTTTAATTCAATGAAGCCATATAGCCTCAGATATGGTCATACATAAAAAATTCAATAATACTAGGGGGACTGAGAACCAAGGGTTCGATACTTTTTGTGAGATCAAGCAACAAATGAGCCAAGGTTTATCAAGACTCAACTATAATTAGTCACCCAACCTAGTAAATTTTAGGAATACTACATAAACATAAATGATGATGCCCCCCACGAGATATGCACAATTAGTTGTATGTTCAAGGCTAGGGTCCTATCTCATTAGTAATGATACTCTAAAAACTTAGTTGAAAATCAATTCTACTATCTCATGATCAAAGATCTAGAGACATATGCTCAGGAGCTAAGCCCTCCGATCTACGTTAATTTAACATGACTACGAACATACAGAGATAAAAAATTTAAAAGATATTTATTAAAAAGTAAGTTACATTATCTTATTACAAAGTTATAGCATAGCATTGCAAATTAAAAAATTGAAGCTAATTGACAACCTGATAGCTACCATTCAAACTCAAAGCCTAGAACATAAGAACTTGATTTATCCTCAAAATTTTTAACTCTTTAAGTTAAAATAGTTTTAAAATTTCTTATATCTAAATAACTAATGAGAAAGTTAGGAGTCACTAGAGAAATTATTCTCCTATAAAGATTGATTCCTTTATCAAATTGGACATCAAGTAAAGGGCCAAGTTCTTCCATGCGAATAATCTTCCTCAACACCTCCTCAACCCATGAACAAACTACTTCTATTCCTTCTATAATGCTCATAGCCACAAAAAAAAAAAAAAAATATGTCATTTGACTTCGATAACTCTATCTTCAAAACAAAAAAACAAAAAAAATAGACCTAACCTTAACAATAGTAATTTAGTCTACAAAATCCTGAGCTTCACTAATCTATTCGGCAAATTCTTTCTTTGGATAGATTAATTTGTTCTCAAAGAACAACACTTTTGCTTCGGTGGCCACAATTATAAATTTCAAACGCCGAACTACAATTGAATCAATATAGGAACAAACTAGGAAATTAATTTTTATATTTTGAAAATATGGCCTGCGCCTTATTTGATTCATTGTATCTTTGATTGGAAAAGAATGAATTAGCAATATAAAAATAAATAACTGAGTTGAAGTTAATGTATAGAATTATACCTTCAAAACACACTCGTTGGCAATAAATTCTAACAAAGATCTTGCATTATCAAGATTTGGAGAGCATAAATATCTCCAACAGATGGCAAGGACAGACGAAACAAAGGAATTTCAAAACTTAAAGTTCTTTACAAAGTTTCAGACTTCTTACAACTTGAAGTGGAAGATAAAGAGTGAATATATGTCTCCCTCACAATAGAAATATTATTCAAATTATCTTCTAATTTAGTTAAAATGGCTTGAACGATAGGGGTCTCCACCACCAGTCCAACTGAAAAAGAGAGCTAGATATGACAGGAATCTCGTGTTCAACTATAATAAGAGCAGCAATTACTAACATATCTTCATATGAGGAATAATGCTAAGAGTCATACTCCTCATTTGATAAAATAATCAAGATTCTCTCTTTAAAATTCAAAATAGGCATCTCTTCTTAGGGCATCACAAGTGATCAAAGCCAGAGTTGAAAAACTTGTAACTTTCTCAACTCTCATCTCAACCATCATCTTAGTCATACAATCTTCAAAATTAACGTCGACAACCTTTAACACATCTTCATCCATAGGAAAGCTGGCAAATAGTTACTAGATAGATCAAAATAGGTGCTAGGACGAAAACCTATCAAAATGTCTTTTCTCCTTTTTAAAGGACATGAAGGCAAATCAACAATAGCATCACCCCTGAAAATGACCTATCAATTTACAATGTCTAAGGTGGTAGAGGTGAGAAAACCACTAGTATTGTATAACTCAACACTACTTCCCTTTATTAGATCTGATCTAGAACTAGTAATGGAGAGTTTATTCCCAAGCACCAAATTAGAAAAAAGTTGGATTCACATTGCCCCTAGTGTTAGACTAAATCTAGTCATTTAAAACTTTAATGAATAAGAACTGATCTTTTCAATCTTTTATAGAATTTAGATTTTCTCTACTTATTTAAACTCCTTTCTAGAAGTCAAAGAAATCTAAATGTTTTTTTGATTAAAATAAAAATAATTTTTTACTATCTAGGCATCCAGCCTAAGTTTCCAACATTGAAAAAGACACACAATGCCATCAAATATTGGATGGCTTTGGAATAGAGCCAAGTGATAGGGATATCAAGCATCTCTAATATTTATATGAATTATTACAAAAGGAATACGAAGCCCATGGATAGCAATGAAGCCATTTTTAGAGAACATGCCCTCTCATATAAAGAAGGGACAACGAATGGGATAGCTGATGGAATGGTAAACCAATTATAGTTGTCGTGGATATTGGATAGTGATAAACAAAAAGCAATATTGGCAACATTCTTTCTTGTAAGCATGGGAGATGGAAAAGAAGGTGGTTGAATGACTCTGAAGATTCAGGATTTAAAGATTTTCATTAAATGTAGAAACAAAAAGAAGATACGACTTGAGTTAATATAGAAGAAAAGGAGATATTAAAATTTAAAAAGGCAACTGAATTTTAAAATGATACATTTTAAATAAAAATGTCAATCCAAATGATGTGTTGATTTTCTAAAATCTCTCAAATAAAAATATGTCTTCTGCTCTACTTAAAATAAAAATGATACATAATAATAACCATCAAAAAAGAATACAAAATAGTGCATCATGTGTCCTAAGGGGGAAAATCACCTAATACTGCATTAAATGCACTACTAACATGTTTTTTAAGTTATTGGAGTTATCCTGAAGATGATATCACCCAACCTACTAAGCTATTGGTCATCAAAATGCAAAATTACAAAAATATAACTGGCCTCGAGAGATGAACTAGATAAGATATGATATTTTAAATTTTAAATTTTAAATTTTGATTTGTCAGACCAAGTTATTAGATTTTTTTTTTTTTTTGTTAATTATCACTTGATAAACTCTCAAATCTCAAGACCAAAAATTTTAAAAAATATATATATATTTAAATTTATTAATTAATATAAGCTTTCAGATAATTTCAATCCCATGTAGATGAGCATGAGTCCAAATACAAAAGGGAAAGATTAACAAATATAGTTTGAATACAAAAATAAACAATATTTTTTTATTAATTCTTCAAAATAGTAATATACAATATGTTTTCCAACATGATAACATTAAACTAATCATATTGAAGAAAAAAAAAAAAATCGTAAGTGTGAATCTTATCAACACCAAAAGCAGAAGGTTTAACATGTCCCTCCAAACGCAACTAGTGCAATGGAAAGAAAAAGAGCAGCATCTAACCGAACAATTCCAACATATTGATGGTAGGCAAACAGATCCTCCACTATGGATGCATCCAAATGCATATGCCACTCCTGTTAAAAAGGAACACTTGAGGTAAGAGACACCCAGTAGTATAAAATCTCAAGAGAAACTACCCAAGTGAAACCAAGATGATCTCCCTTTTAAAAGAGAATAACCAAGATAGTTTTATTGATGCCACCTAGAGAAATGCTACTATATCAAGGTATGCTTTCTTCAGTCTAATCCACCAAGATGGAAGAGCATACAAGATTCGACTAGCTCCATCGGATGTTAATGCTTGGAACTCTAGAGAATATGAAAGAATCTCCTTTTATAACTAAAAATAGGCCAATAAACAAGGCATTTTGAAGTAATGACAAGTAGTCAATAGTCAAGAAATCTCTTTTGAGCTATAGAAAAGTAAACTCAGATTTATATGATTAGATAATAATAAATAATCACTTACTATAATTCTATTAGGAAGAAGCATTTAAACAACATACAAGATAGACTGATTTAATCTTTCTCAAATATATTGGAAGTTTGAATTCAACTTCCAAATATGAGGGCTAGTGTTGAGTACAACCTAAAATAGAGTCAATCCAACTAATTAATATAGTAGGCTCATAAATCATAACCTTATAAAGAGGAAAGAATCAATCGACCTATTAGGTCTGAACCCGATTACAAAATCTCATCTTAATCAAAAGAAATCAAAATGAGAGGGATGAATGAGTGGCTGAGTGGTTGAAAAGATATAGAAAAGATTGGATTGTTGATCTGAATAGTTCGATATCCAAATTATAAATTAAATGGTTAATCTAACCAAGAAGTTAATTATATTAAGCAATTAACTAAATTAATCGATCAACTCTGTATAACGGTTAAGTCAAGTAAGCAATTAGTATACCTTATAATAAATCTAGATAAAGATCTCCTAATTATGACTAGCTACTCCGTATTACTATATGACTAACAAATCTAGAAAACTCTTTGAAGCATGTATAAAAAAATGATTAAGTTATTCAATTCTCAACAAATATAACAACTCAGGTCATGTTATATTGTTTCTCATCAAGAAACCGTCATCAACTAGCAGTATGGTCATGAGTATGCTTCCTCCCCCTAAAATGGGGGGTGGAGGCTAGAAATCAAGAATAGAGTAAGAGCTTTCTAAATACTTGTTCTTCCGCATATAAAAAGGCTAGATCCTCTATTTTCACCCTCTCACTTATTCAAAATCTTTACCATTTTTTAATTTTGAAGAAAATGTTACTAACTCTCATTTAATATTATGGTATAGAAGATTTAGATAAAAAATTTGATAATTTATCTTAAATTAATTCAAATTATAGTTCAGATTCTAATTACTAATCACAATATATTTTTTTAAAATTTTGAATGCTTATCTCAAGCCATCCTTTTCATATCATTTTGCATGCACAGATTTTAATTTTAATATGACTAAATTACTTAAAAAAAATGGATGGATGAGAATTAGACAATGGCAATGGGAAAGACACCACAATATTTACATTGACCATAATGCCCATCTCCTCTGTGCTGTAAATCTCAATTGTCCGAGGAAAATTGGACGATCACGTTTTTCTTGTTTTAATTTACAAATGAAAAAAGAAGTCCCACAATACTCAACTGTTGGATCTCATTCAAACGGCTGAGACCGTGTAGCGCAGGCCTAGTGCCACACTCACGTAGGGTAGGGCCCCTCGGCTCAGACTTAGGTTAGTCTCAATTCAGCTACCTTGCATTGAGATAATCCAACAAATTGTATTTTATATTTAAATAAATATATATATATATAATTATTTATTTTTATTATATTAAGATATTAAAACATCCACATTAAAAAAATAAAACAAACAAAATATATCTACCCATTTGTTATACCAAGCAAGAGTTTTCGCTGAATTATGGCGCTGGTCCGATAGTTTTGACACCTACCACGAATAACTCCGCCCGAATTTCTGGCCCTGCCACAACCTCACCACGCTGCCGTCAAACACCATCAAATCTTGGCACTTGTACCACCCCATCTCCTCCGCTCTCGTCCCCATCGTCACACTTATCCTCTCGCGGTCACCCAACCTCCGCCACCTTCTAACCAGCCCAACCCCGCCATCGCTTCCGCCACAACAAACATCATCTTCTCTCTCTCCCTCGTCGTCGTCGTCATTTTCTCTCTCTACCTCCTCGTCCTTGTAGTATATAATGAACCTCCCCTTGGTCACTCCGTCTTCGCCGCCACAAGCATTCGTCGTTGAAGCCTCTGGAGAGGCCGAGGCTGAATTATCAGCTGCGGATGGGTGCGACGGCGGTGGACGGTGCGGTTTCGTTGGAGACTCACAAACACCTACTTCGTCGGTGGGGTCACGATGGGCCGCCAGGGTCGGATTTGGAGCCCCGTGGACGGGTTTAGTCGGACTCCCAGAGCTTCCGGCGCTTCCCCTGATCCGCCAGAAGCTGATAGCGGCGGTGAGGACGGCGACCCAAGGCCATAGGTTGTTGACTAAGAAGCTGAGGCTGACATCGTCGAAGAGGGAGGCATCGAACCGAGAATCCAAGACGCTCATGGCCTGCCGTCTCCTTTTTCTCTTCGGGAAAACTCTTTCCTCTTCTGGTTGATTGAGGCGGAAGAAGAGGAGAGTGAGCAAGTTATTTGTGGACGAGGGTGATGAGGAGAGAGAGAAACCGACATCCGTTGGATATCTGAAGTGCTGCAGGGAATCCAGGGAGAGATGCCAGGAATCGGGAGATTGATGCCTGGGTATATCTGGGTATATCCATACAGTCATGTCATGCCAATGGAACTCGGGGTGGTCCTTTGCGGGGGAGGTGAAGGATCATCCTTTGCCCGATCAGGATCATTCAATCGCAATCGGACGGTTCACGTATTTTAAATGCGTAATATAATATGAGCCATTTGATTTTAAATTTGAACGAACGGCCAACGTGCGTTTCCCCATGTTATAACCTCAGCCGTTCGATTTTAAAATAGATCGGATGGTTGAGATTAAATATCAGGATGTGAAATCGTGGCCATCCGATTTTAAATTTGATGAGACGGCTGAGATTAAATCTTAGATGATAAAATCCTATCTGTCTGTTTCATCCAATCCAACGACTATGAATATAATGTATAGTGATTCTAATATTTTGAACACGAACCGACCGCCATTGCTCTCGAAGCTTCATCTGCTCTCCTCTCTTCTCTCCACTCTCTCCTCTGCTCTCAACTCTCTCTTTTCCTCTATTCGCAAGATTCAATCTGTTCATTCAGTCTGTTGTTCTCTCCATTCTCTTCATCAATAGATCAAAAACCCTAGAAATCTGGTTTTGTGATATTTTGAACACGAACACATAAATCGAAGATTACGTTTTCGGTTTCGAATTTGTGGTGTTACGAACACGGCTTCGACTTCGGTTTCGAATTCTCACTCTTCTTATTTTGATTTTGTGGTATGTCTTTATTTATTTTTGTTACAATCAGTTGTGATTCTGTGCGAACTTGCTTAAAAAAAAAGAGAAAATTAAAATTCGGAAAAAAAGAGCTTTGTGCTCTATCCTGGCAGAAAATTTGTGAATGAAGGATTTGTAAAATTCGGGATTAATTTGTTGTGTGTATACAGGATGTGGTATGAGTACAGTTTTGTGGGTATATATATATATATATATTGATTATGTACGGTGTGTGTGTATATGTATACCTATACGTGAGCAGGTGAGTTGAAGCAGCAGATGCTATTCTGTGTGTGTATGTGTGTGTGGCAGAACGTGGATAAGCAGTGTGCGTGTGCTGCTGCCAATAGGTGTGTTGGTGGTGAGTGTGAATAGCTGGGTGTGCAGTTGTGTGTGCTTGACCGGGTGTGTGTGACGGTGTGGGAATGGGGAAAGCACTGAGTTTGCTGTGCGCGTAAGAGTTTGCTCTGTGTATGTGTGTGGGTGTGTTGGCAGTGAGTGTGTGTGTGCTGCTGTGTGTGCGTGAGTGTGTGCAGGAGCATATGTGATGCTGTGGTAGTATGTGAGGCAATGTGTGTGACCTGTGTGTATAGTGTGTGAGAGCATGTAACCGTGTGTGGCTTGTGTGTGGGGGTGTGTTGCTATGTGTGGGTGTGTGAGAAGAAGTGTGTGTCGGTGTGAGTAAAAGTACTTGTGAGTAAAAAATTAAAGCTCATTTGAATTAGAAAATAAAAATTATAAAATTTTAATTATAGTTAAAAATTTCAGAAAAAAGAATGCCAAATCGTAGTTATGGATCTGAGTTCCAAATATTGGTTGGTCGGCAATTATACTTTCGTGGCACTAATGTCCAATGATTTCCTTCTTGTATGTGGTGCATTTCAATTAACTCTGCATGAATTATTTTTATTTTATTTGTTTTTCTAATTGCTCGCATTAGATATTATGTGTTTTTTTATATTATTGTTGATGTTGAATGTTTAAAATTAAATTTTATAAATCATGGATGATTACATACCATTAGTTGGCATGGAGTTTGACAGTATGGATGATGCGTGTGATTTGTGAAAGAATTATGAAAAAATAATGGGTTTCGTTGTACGAAAAAATTCTATTAGAAAGTCAAAAATTGATGATATTAAAATTTATAGGAAGTTAACTTATGCAAAAGAAGACAAAAAATAGTAAATAAAAATAGTTGGAAAAATACACTAGAAATGTAGGAAACCCGATGTGGATGTGAGGCGATGCTAGAAGTGATGCTTATTAGAGAGAAAATGAAATTCGTCGTTAAAACTTTCGTGTCGGAACACAATCATGAACTTGAACCACTTGAAACAAGACTTTTTGTGGTCACAAAGGTAAATATCGGCCGCACAAGGCCAACTTATTGAGATGGCTCATGATGCCGAATTAAGGCCAAGTGAGACATTTGAGCTCATAGTGATAGAGACCGGTGGTAGTGGGTTAGCTGGCTATACTATAGAAGACCAAAAGTCACACCTTCGTGCCAGGCGACAGCGGCAGATGCAACATGGTGAGACAGGAGCTATTCTGATGCACTTTCAGAAACAAAAAAATAAAAAATTTTAAATTTTTCTATGAGTTGCAGCTTGATTTGGATGATTGTGTTACTAATATTTTTTATACTGATCCGGAGATGATATTAGACTACTAATATTTTAAAGATGTAGTTACATTTGATACCACTTACAGGATGAATAAGGGTTTAAGGTCATTTAGTACTTTTAGTGGGTTTAACCACCATAGGCAGATGGTGGCATTTGGTGCTTCATTATTATATGATGAGACAATCGATTCTTTTACATGGTTATTTGAGACGTTCCTACGTTGTCATAGTGGCAAGGCTCCAATCACAATCTTCACTAATCAAGATGCTGCTATGATTAAAGCTCTTAGGCTGGTGATGAGTAGTACCTGTCATGGGTTGTGCACATTACATATTATGTAAAATGCTACTAAGCATCTTGCTTTCCGGTCAGACTTGTTAGATATATACAAATCATGCATGTTTTCTATAATTGATGAGTCCAAGTCTAAAAATGTATGGGCTTACATGATGTCCAATGAAAGAGAGTTTCATACCCGCACATGACTGGACGGGATATACGTGTTACGTCATCAATGGGCATATTGTTACATGAGAAAAATATTTTCACTGAGTATTAGAAGTACACAACTCTCTGAAAACTTGAATAGTAATTTAAAAACACATTTAAAATATGATATTAATTTGAAAAATTTTTTCCATCAATTTGAAAGAATTGTGAAGAAAAAACATGAAAAAGAATTATTTGCAGATTATGAATCTAGGTAAAAGTTGCCAAACTTGATCATGACGAAATCTCCATTGATGAGACAATTAGCAAAGGTATATATACCAACTATATTTAAAATGATGCAGTATGAGTTGGTTGAGGCATCAGGTTGGTGTATTGTATCATGACAAGACCCCGAATATGTTCTGACATCCTATGATGATTCAATGCTTTTAGTGATGGTTATTTTTGAGCCTGAAGTTGAGGTGATTGAATGTGAATGTCAGCTAATGTAGACTAATGAAATTATTTGTGCGCATATTTATAAGGTTTTTATTGTTCACGATCTGACTGTTATACCCGACAAGTGTAAACTTCATAGGTGGACAAGAAAAGCAAGATCTTATACACTTACCTCTTGTTCTGAGTGTACAATAATAGATGATGACGCACAGACGTGTTCTAGAAGGATGGCGTCCAGGGTTATGAGGAACTGCTTGTTAGTTGTAAGTTTTCCTGGGGTAAGGAAAAAAATACATGGCAGCATTACCGAGTTGGATGAGATAGTGCAGAATCTTCAAGATTTACATGTTAGTGATGAGACAACAAATGCAGATATTTCACTAGAAATTGCCGATGGTATTATAAAAGGTGTAAAAAATCGTGATGGACGAAGAGTAACCAAACGACCTAAAAGTTATTTGGAAAGACGGAAAGGCAAATAAAAGAACATGTTGGTGTATTTACAACTAGAAAATATTTCAAACAACATTTATTAGATTTATAAAGTTGGTATATTTTTTTCTTATGTAATGGTCAATGCTCCTAGTTTATTGTCGGAAAGCCAATATTAGTCGGTTGTACAACTATCGGACTATTACTATCAATCATCTCAGTCGATGTCAGATCATCAATATCAACTGTTTGGAATGAGTTACATGCAGTTTCTACTGGTGTTTTTCTTGGATCATGTTAATTTTGTTTGCTTTTTTTTATATATATGTTTCATATTATTAGTATTAATTTACTTGATCTTGTTGTAGGAATAATATATGAGTTTATCCCAAAATTCGATATACAGAACAATAGAAGATTCATATAGAGATTAAGAAGTTGGAGAAACTAAAGTTTTAGATTGAGATAACGCAAATTCTTTATATTGAAATAGTAATCCCAAAATTAAACAAAAATTCTGATCTAATTCCATTAGTAAACTGTTTTTAGAGTGAATACTGGAGATTTTTAAGATGCATTTCTGTTAATGAATTGCACAGATTTATTACAAGTAGATGGTGATGTTGATGCTGCAATCTCGTATGGCCTTAGGGTTGGTTACTACAAGGTAGCTTGGGCTCTCAATGTACTTGGATACTTGGGAAAACTCATTTGTGGAATATTAGGGTAAGTAGTGATGTTTTGCATTTAATTGTTTTATTCTTCCTCGGCTTTGACCATCTAATGGCAAATTACTTCCCGGTTGCTTGGCTTTAGGGATTTTTTGTTACTTGTGTTTGACATCTTCTAAAGCAATTTGGCTTAGCTTTGTAGCTCACACTTGCTATCTCTCTTTTTTAGATGACAATACTTTGATACCCGACGAGTCTGAGTAAGCTGTAGAGGCTATTTAGGCGACCTGATTTTGTGCAGAGCTTGAGGCTTAGTCTGATTTTGTATGGCACAGAAATTTGTATTTTATTTTCAAAATCTTAAACATATATTATGTAATGTATGTATATGTTGGTGAATGGATGATTTAGTCTCTTGTGTATTGTGGTTATCATATTTCCGCAAGTAAAAATTTGTAATCATATTTGGGTTCTTTTACTTAGTATATTTTCTGAGCCGGTGTCGTACCTGAGTTATAACGTCGGTGTCACTGTAAGAGTTGTGGTGGCTATAGGATACTGTGGATTGTTCATAAATGTATATGTGGATTATTGTGTAGGGTTGTTTACAGATGTTTATATTTTGACAATGTCCGATTTATAAACGGAATTTTATCCAATTTTCTGCAGGAATTTAAAACATTAATTATGGGCATTAAACAGTTTGTGATGTCTTTGTTTCCATTCAACGGACAAAAGGCAACAAAATTAGAAACCAGAAAATAGTCAAAATGAAAACTAATCATACAATATAATTCATCTAATCTTTTTACAATGCATTTGTCTATTACATTTATATAAGGTTGTAATTAACAATATGAAATATCAATGACAATCATACATTAATTACTTAACCGTCATCTGTTTACAACCAACAAATCTATCTATTTACATAGCCTGTAATTAATCAATGGCAAATCGCCTAATACGGAGACAATGGCTTTATCAATCCAATGCAACTCAGACTTGAACAAAGCAGAGCAAACATCGAGCATTTGCAACACCACAACCAAATGCTCCAAACCATCCATCTCGGTCTGAAGTAACTTGTGCCATATCACACTTTCACAGCTGAAATAACGCAGGACAGTAAGACCTTGGACTGATCAGCCGAAATAACGCAGGAATTCCAACTATAGAAGACTTCCTAAATTGTAGGCTATGGGAAGCTAGCCTACAAACATTAAAATATAATAGAAACAAACATTAAAGAAGCAAATAATATTTTAGGTAGGGCTTATTACTTTGGCCAAAAACTCCAGTGAGTACTTGTGTATAAGACAGATTGGATTAAATCGAGATGGGCAGTTTAGTGATTATTTCTATTATAAAAAATATTAAAATAATTCTTATTTTACAAACATTGACTAAAATTTATAGAATTATCCAAGAAGAAATGGATGCCATAGATAATCTATTGGTTATCTAATTCCTCTTGCCTGAAGTCATCGCCCTGAGGATCGGACAGCAAGACCTCGGACTGATCAGCGCACATCAACAGTTTACATCTCGAGTGAAAATAACGTCGGACATGAAAAAACCTTGCACTATTCTGCAACTTCTCGGCCATTGGCCTTTGGAAACATCTCATCCATTTGCAACACGTCCCACAGTATCTCGGAACTTCTTGCTTCGAGGCCAGAAGGAATCTTGGTCAAAATTAGGTAATGCCAGGAAGCAATAAAGGTCAATTTTTTTTTCTTCGGTATCCCAATTGTTTTTTTGTTGGCAAGAAAGAAAGTTTGTATAAAAGAAAATATTTACAACGAAGCACTTTATTTGAATTTCAAGTGTTTTCCGACTTAGAATGAAAAACATAGATGCTCGGAGATATCCGGAGCACCACCGTGGAACATACCATGCAAGAAGGAACAAAAACCAGGATTTTTGTTGTTTTTTTTTTTCGAAAGTAGGGGTTGGCCAGCAAGAACAAAAATCGAAGAGTCTTTTTTTTCTCCTTTTTCTTTACCGGGAAGCAGCTTGTGGCCGGCAAGGTGGGCAACAAAGTCAGCAGATCGGAGAGTCTTTTTTTTATCAGGAAGCTTTTTTTATCAGGAAGCAACTTGTGGCAGGCAAGACGGGCAACAAAGTCAGCGGACCAGAAAGTCTTTTTTTCTTTTTTTTTTCCGAAGCAGCTTGTGGCCGGCAAGGCGAACAATAAAGTCAATGGACCGGAGAGTCTTTTTTTTTTATATATGTTCAAGCAAACCAAATGCAATCGGTCCACACATCTGGCAGCATCAAGAGAGGCTATCATTTTGCTCCGAACAACATTAATGATAAGGGAATATAAGTGGAGGGTGTCCTGCAAGGATTTCTGCACGACCACAAATAAGGACATTGGATTGCCACTCGACCACGAATCATGTGCTATTAAGTTAATAAATTAATTTTTGTAAAAAAATTTGCCAGAGTCTTCCCTGTAAATGGAGTAAACCAAACATACAGCCTATACATAAAACCCTATACATAACATATAAATAAATAAATCTCAAAAATTAACCAAACATACATCCACAACCTATCCATTACACCTCCCCCTCAGTCTATGCACCCCAAACAAACTCCCCTCAACTTCAGAATAACATAATGAGACAGAGCACAAACTACAAAATTGCAAGCTGTGCCTTCTAACATTCACTAAAACAGCTATAAATGGCAGATTGTCAAAAGTGTAGAGGTAGAATGCACTCATGCCGAGGAGTTACGAGCATGTTACGCTATCTAGGTCATCATCCGGCACATTACGAATCTCACTACTTGTTTACCCGATATCACATCCTCTGTCAAGAATGTCTGCCAAAATTCTTAAGATATCATTAGCCACTAACAAAACCCTGGACAGGTAAGGATGAAAAAGTTTAGCATGACTTCAAAATAATTTTAGAAGATTCCTATTTCTTTTTTAAAGTACCTAATATTACATTAATGTAAATAAACTTGCACATTTAAGTACACTAACCAAGCAATTGAACAATAAGCAGGCTACATTAACATCAATAAGCAGAGGTGAACATGCATGATCATATGCCTCTTTTGCACTAATCTCTCTTTGATTAATAACCCCAAAAGAAAGAAATTTTATGAACAACATAGAGGAAGAACGTAAGGAACATCTTATCAAAATAGTCGTATGTTTCCATAGATTTTCTTTCAAATTTTGTCTGGATTCTGAAAGATGCACGTACCCATGCTTTTCTAGAAAGCCGTGTATTCATGTCATTGCTCGTTTTGTCTCGATGTGATCTAAGCTAATTCAAGTAAAAACTTATGACTTAGAAATTGTATTTTCTTTTTAAAAAATTCTTAAACAATTATAAGTTTTCTATAAATTGCTATTAATTTTATTTGGTTACAGTTTCAGTTTTTAAAAAAGCAACTAACAGTTCCTTGTCAAAAAGCAAACTACACCAATTATAATTATTGATCAATGGGGGAAAAAAATTATGACATTATAACTCAGCCATTCAAAAAGTAATGCACATGTTAATAGTAGAAAAATTTAGGAACTCGAAAAACTAAAAGCCACAACAAATATTGTCACATAAAATAGCACTAACAAGAATGCAACCCAAGAAGAGGTAAAAAACAATAGAGACATCCATTGCCAATACTCTGGCAGAGAAATTGAAGAATTCTGGTGCTTACAAAGGATTTGAATGACTAAATCTGACATTTTTCAGTACTCGCTCTTATCCGAAAAATCTTATCCGTCTGGTTAATTGCCAATACTCCTAACAACCGCTTTAGTCGTCGGCTGGCAGTATAATAATTAGATTTTGATTGCAGGATGAAATGAACAAATTAAAACAAGAGAGATGCGCAACAGGCATCTCCAGCGAAAAGAGATAGATTATGTTCTCAATCCTCAATTCCGTATGTTTTCAGCACGCCTAAGCGCACGCACATGATGAGACAAAGCGAGTGAAAAATGCAGAGAAAATTCGCAAGCTACGGTTTTGTTACGTACTCGTCGATATCCGCCCGGAGTTCACTTAATTCAGCTGGTGCATATGGTGCATATGGGTCTGTTAATGTATGCTGCTATTTATATTTTGTTTGTGTATTCTGCCCCGTGATGGTATATGCCCCATTTTTTGTTTCCCATTTCCCGTTTCTCATGTCCCGTTCCCCGTTTTCCGTTTCCTTTATCCCATATATATTACGCTGATAAGAGTATAATGGAAAAAAAGAGATTTTCTTGCCAATAGTCCACTCACTCTCTCTCCCTGCACCTCAGCTCCGTGCATCTCGGCCCCTTCTCCTCTCTCACTCTCTTTGATCTCTCCCACCTCCCTCATACTACTTCCTTATCCCTCTGCTTTCCCTAATTTCTCTCTCTCCTCTATCTGAACTCCCCTCTCCCTTCACTCCCCTCGCCATCACCGATGATTTTGCCAGCCACCGCTGTGAGACACGCATCATTTGATGGTTTCATTGAGACGAAAGCGGAGGAGATCGACGAACATGCACTTGACGCACTTGAAGAAGCCGTCGCCAGGCTTGCCAACGTGATGAAGGACCTCCGATGGGCTACCGACAGATTTGGAGCCACCTTATCCACCACGGTTTCAACAACAGCACAGATTCAATCTTCCTGCACTGAAATCAGCTCTTCCATCGCCAAAATCAGCCAATTGCTCCACAAAGTTAAGCACAACCCTAACCGTTCTGTCTCCACCATGGCACCATTCCAGCGATTCCTCACTGAAACCCCTCAACCCCTACACCAAAGTGACCGACAGATCTCGCCCTCCTCAACTCCCTCCTTATTCACGACTCTCACCTCCGAACATTTACCCCAAACGGCTCAGATTCAAACCTTACTACCACAGGCCCTAACCAATGTCCAAATAATTACTCCCGTTCCATCTCTAATTAACAAAACCAAAGGTGATGGATGTCCAACCTTCCATAGCCGACCGCTAACCAAACAGCTAGAACACTCCTTGGTGAGACCACCGAACCGTGAGCTCCTATTGTTGAAACCAATGATGATACCAGACGCTTCCGGCATGGTAGATTTGGTGGAAGAAAAAGTGGATACCAACCAAGTAAGTTATCATCACCTCTTACCATTCACGGTCCACAGAATGTCTATTTCCACCTAGTCCAAGTGCCCTTCATCCGAATTGTCAGAAAAGATATCTCCACCTGTCGAAATAATCTCTATTCCTGAACGAGGCTAGTACCTTAAGGGGGATGAACGGTTCACACCGGGATACCAAGGTACGGTTCCCTAATTTTTACCTATGATGTGTGGGGAGGGCGTCTCTATTCTGCTTGCGACCACAAACCTAGAAACTCCAATCCACGGAACAATTGGAATTTGTGTCACCACCGCCCAACTCTTAAAAGGGAGATCTTTTCCTCCAGTGCGAGACAAATTTGAGTGGCGTAATTGGGCTGCATTGTATTGGACTATGGATCCTATTGGAGTGACATCCAGAGCATTCTGGTTGCAAAGCGATGGTTTCCAGCGCCCGTTCTCTTTTCCATATGAGCGAACACTTCATTCCTTGCAGCGCATTCGCCCACTTGTTTCTTACCCCCTTTCTGATTTCTATGGCATCTTTCTTGTTTCTCTATGCCGAATTGAGGAGCGTAGGATAGGCTTGCTAGAGGAACAATTGGAATGACCATTTGAAGAGGACGAATTCTACTTCACGATAAATCCTGACTTAATAGAGAACATGTTTTCTTTGCCTACCCTATTAGCCAACGTAGTAATCCATTCAACTCAGATGCTATTTGGAGGGCTATGCATTATTAACCTTGCAATTATATTGTTCATCTATGTGAAGACTGACTTGCTTCCATGGTGGGCTTTCAGCTTGCTTCGCTTGTCAAGAAGAATACATTCCATCTTTGTGCTTCATTTCTTCAATGCCTATGTTGTATTGATCCTTTTTATGCTGCTTTAGCTGGCTTTTCTTATCAAAGTTGGCATTGGGGGTTGATAATGTTTGGTTTGGCTATGTTCGTAAAGATGAAGGTTCTCCTATATGCTCCACCTTTATTGCTCCTATTATTAAAGGTTTTGAATATCAGTGGAGTGATATTGGCTCTACTCAGAGCTAGAGAGGTGTCATTTCATCTGGAACTCACCACTCCAGTTTATCCAATAAAGGATGTGTTTGAGCAGAGAACAAATGAGGTAGCATCAATGCTTCCTTGGGTTAAAAGTGTCAAAGTCACTATGTTAGCACAACTAACTAGACCAATTTCAAATATTATGGCAGTTTCTAGACGCAAAGGAGGTGTTGAAAAATCAACAACTACTATAAATCGTGCATATACTTTGGCGGGCATGGGTGCTGGAGTTGGTATCTTTGATGCTGATGTCGATGGTCCCAACTTACCAACCATGGTCTCACCTGAGCACCGGCTGTTAGAAATGAATCCAATGTGCTTGGGGGTCAAATTGGTGTCTTTTGGATTTGCGGGGAAAAGCCGTGAAGTTATGCAAGGCCCAATGGTCTCGGGGTGATCAACCAACTTCTTACTGCCGCTAAATGGGGAGAACTATACTACCTTATTATCGACATGCCTCCTGAAACTGGTGATATTTAGCTAACATTTTGCTAGGTTGTTCCATTGACAGCGGTCTGTAATTGTTAAATGCAATAGAGATAGTTGGAAGGATGATTGTGTTGGAACTTTGTCTAACTCTCAGTCCCTTCGTGCTTCTACTCATTTGGAACGCACTAAAACCATCTTTGGGCATGGAGCTCTGGGTGCTAGTGTTGGCACCGATCTATCCTCTACTGCACCAGGGAAAGGCAAGGATAGGACAGGTATGAAATGGGACATAGATCAACGGGGGAGCAAGTATATGGTCGTGAGGAAGCTACATGCCAATGCAAAGTCAATTCTTGATCACAGTAAGTTCAGTTGGGATGACACGACGGGTTCTATCACTGCTAAAGGTGATATGTGGAATTTAGAGTATATATTCACTGCAGTAACTCAAAAGCAAGGTATGGGAAATTTGGATGATCCAGAGTGCTCCAGCTATAGAGCAATCAAAGATGTTGACCCTTCTACAACTGAAGAGCCACGATTTGGTGAAAGGTTGATAGACGGTTCATGTGCTATTCAAAAGCTTAAAAAAATTAGTACTAGATACTTCATTATTAAGAGCTTGAATCATCATAATATACGACTATCAATTCAAGAGGGTAATTGGGCTACTCAAGTCATAAACGAACCAATCCTGGAAGAAGCCTTTGATAATTCGAGTAGAGTAATTCTCGTATTTAGTGTCAACATGAGTGGTTTCTTTCAAGGCTATGCCCACATGATGTCTTCTGTTGGCTGTAGATGGGACAATGTTTGGAATCAAGGAACTGGTGGAAATTCTAAACTTGGGGTGGTGTTGGCATGGGTGCTGGTGCGGAATTGTGATGGTACCAGCGCACTATTTAGCACCTCATCGTTTACTGGTTGAGCTCGAGAGGCCACTTCGGAAGCCATTGCTAGATCTCATCCGGCCATTCTCTTGATCAACCTTAAGGACAAGGTTGTTTTGATGGGGACGGCAATGTTACGTACTTGTCGATATTAGCCCGAAGTTCACTTAATTCAGTTGGTGCATATGGGTCTGTTAGTGTATATTACTATTTATATTTTGTCTGTGTATTCTGCCCACATGATGGTATATGCCCCATTTTC